>JBBGZY010001926.1:1032500-1632500 GCA_037952925.1 Lithobates clamitans
CTTAAGGGGAGACAAAGTCAAGTTCAGAGATAGTAGGGTCTTCAGATTGACCCTGAAGCTGTGGATGTTGAAAAAAACCTTTGATATCTGATTTTTGAGCAGATGAGGTCTTAGAGGGATTCTTAATTGTCCCTCCATTGGATCCCCTTTTTGCTTTCTGAGTCTGTGTACTTTTAGGGGGCATCTCGCCCACAGATTACTTTGAAGAAATATAGGGTAGAAGAAATACGGCTCACTCCTGCAGGTTTAGGTCTGAAATTTTGCGCTGCTGAACTATTAAATGTTTATTTCGTAATCTCATATGAGCATTACCTTCTGTTAGTTCGGTAAGTGAGTCCACAGTGCGCCAAAAAAAAAAAAGCAGTATTTATTTACATCTGTCGCTTTGTACAGACTTATCAGGAGTTTGCCAATTTTCTAAAGACTCCATCTCATAGATTATCCCTGTATCCCTCCAGGCTATCAGTATCCCACAGACGGGGAAAGCTAACATTATTATAGCCACACATGCTGTCTTACCATTCACCCCAGCATAGTACTATTCCTAAGCTTATTGCAGATCTTCTATATTGACTTCCGCTTTTAAGCCACATTAGATAAAATATACAAGGATACTAGCCTGGTCCTGGTCTTAGCGTTTATATCTTGGGACACAGCTCTTTACGGTTGTCCTCAGCCATCCGCTCAGAAGGACTTTACAAGGCTGGATTGTGTGACTGAAAGAAGAAATGAGGCTCCTGTTTCCTTCAGCCCTTCAGTCCCAACGGGCTCGGACCGGCTCAGCTCCGCTCGTGTAATTGCGGTAAGATGCGGGCTGCTCGGAGCGACTTGTGCACTTTCGATAGCTTTTGGCAGTAGTCACCTCAGTTCATCCACACTTGGCGTGATTGGCCGGGTATAGTAGGCTTTGTAGGAGGTCTCCTTCTCTGTCCCTCCCGTCTTTATACTGGCTTTTGGGGGATGCTCTAGAGATGTCTGTTGGCTATCACTTGTTCATTGCCGAGGTAAGACGAGGACAATCCGGTCAGTTTACTCGAATCTCCTTGTAGCACTCTGCTTCATACCGCCTGTTGTAGAATAGGCTGGTAGCTATCCATACGATTATTGGGATTTAGATCAGCTGTTTTCCTGGGCAGGAGGAGCGAGCTCAGCGCACATCCATCTCGGTCAACCCCCTTCCCCCTTCCACCTTCGCGTTCTTTTGAGGTTATACTATTGTGAGTTATATATTGTTGGAACTGTCATCTGTACATAAGTGGGATAAGAACATATGGGGTAATGCCAATTCCTGTATTCCTAGACTCCAATAGTAAATCACTTGTAAATTACTGTATGCATACAAGCATAAAGATACACTTAGCCTTCAAGAAAATGGCTGATGGGTGAATATAAGTCACCAGAAACATGGTGGATGGATAGACATATGTGATCCACTAGAAAATGGTCGCCAGATGTAACTACAGGAAAATGGCCGCAATCATTGACGTTCACACACTATATAAACACACTTCCTTCACCTTCCATTATCCCTGATGAAGTCACGTGACCGCGACGTAATGCGTAGGGCGTAAGTGGAGGAGTACCTGAACCAGAGCACAGGAAAGAGTTCAGCACTCGTGGATTTTTGCTGGCTATCGGCTTTTAAATGTGAGTTCATGCTGTTTTTGTTTTAATAAATGCTTTTAAGATGTTAATACACTACGAGTGTGTTCCTCTTTCTTCACCTACATTTATCTGGAAGCCCACTGGAGAGGATCACCCTGTAGGAAATCCAGCACAGTTACAACCATATGCAGAGTATTGGAAACATCTAAACTGAGGACCCCTAAAGGTGAGTCCATGCCAATACACCATCTCTGAGGGATATGATTCTATGCTGATTTAAAGGATATATAAGGTGAGAGGCCAGGGAGCACAGAGGTGACACATGAAGAAAGGGACATAGTCACCAAAGTATATGGATATTCACATCGTGGTGAAGGGATAGATCATGTTCACTCACCCAGACCATTAAGGACGATTCTTAGAAGAAATTACATTTTGTTTCTCTCATATTTGGATGTTCATATGATATATATGTGTGCACGTTACAGTGCCCAGCCTTGAAGCACATGGCTGCAGTTATCCATATATGCACTACGAGCACTTTATATAAGGACAATTCTTAGAAGAAATTACATTTTTTTCTCATGTTCTGATGTTCACATGATTTACACCTGTGTATGTTGCAATGTCCAGCCTTGAGCCACAGGGTTGCAGCAAATTATATATGCACTACCAGCACTTGTTTAGGAGTCACATCAGATTAGTTAGTGATCTGTGAAGCACATACAGTATTAATTTTGTGGCACCAATATCACTTTATTTCAAAGGCACTTTATATTACATCAATTCGCCAGTAGTTATTCATAAAGATATGCACTATTAACACTTTATGTCTGGGATTTATTTTATTTTTTTTGGATTTTGAAAATATATTCATAGAAATCATTTTATTTATATGCACTTCTACGGACAGCACAGCACTACCCATTTCTTTTGATTTACAACTATTAGCCACAGATAAGCTATTGAGTGACAGCAGCTGTTCGGTTTATATATTCACATTTTACTGAAAGTGGTAGCACGAGAGTATTACACATTATCAATGAAATCACATGATTGTAGACGAGACGGTTCATTTGCGTTTTTCTTTTCTGCATTGTGGCGCAATGCAATGCGCCACAACACTCCTTCATTCTTGTTGATGTGTTTTTTTGATTAACACCACTGTAAGACATGGGCGGTGCTTTCCCTCGGAGCCGCGACGGCACTTCCGATTTCACGAGCGCCTCAGTGGGATGGAATGCAAGGCCTGAGCAGGTCAGGAGGAGTCGGCATTCATGGCCATTGGCCAAAGAATATATGCTGCTGCTGGACAAGGTGTCAGTGGGCTATTGCTGATGCGCTGCATCAGTGGGGAGTGGGGACAGTTATAATGTGCACAGCAGGTGTACATGCCTTGCCGGAAACTCAGCACAGGGATGATGGTGGGAAGTGAACCCCTCATAATGGGTACAGTAAGGCTGCATTTGATGGCACAGTGGCTGCATTTGATGGGCACAGTGGCTGCATATGATGGGCACAGTGGCTGCAATTGATAGGCACAGTGGCTGCATTTGATGGCACAGTGGCTGCATTTGATGGCACAGTGGCTGCAATTGATAGGCACAGTGGCTGCATTTGATGGCACAGTGACTGCATTTGATGGGTACAGTGGCTGCATTTGATGGCACAGTGGCTGCATTTGATGGCATAGTTGCTACAATTGATGGCACAGCAGTGGCTGCATTTGATGGGCACAGTGGCTGCATTTGATGGCACAGTGACTGCAATTGATGTCACAGTGGCTGTATTTGATGGGCACAGTGGCTGCAATTGATGGCAAAGTGGTTGCATTTGCTGGGCACAGTGGCTGCAATTGATGGCACAGTGGCTGTATTTGATGGGCACAGTGGCTGCAATTGATGTCACAGTGGCTGCATTTGATGGGCACAGTGGCTGCAATTGATGTCACAGTGGCTGCAATTGATGGCACAGTGGCTGCAATTGATGGCACAGTGGCTGCATTTGATGGGCACAGTGACTGCATTTTTATTTCTGTATTTTACAGCTTGTTTGCGCTCCCCCAAAAACATTTTGAGCACCAGCCACTACTGGCAGAAGGGAAAAGGGAGGGGAAGATAGAGTTGGTATCCTTGTAGGGTGAGGTGGAAAAGGGTGGTGGAAAAGGGAGGGTAACTAGATGGTAATCAAACAAAATAAACAAACAAGAAAAACAAACCAAAACAATGGGATACAGTCTACAGCAAAAGAACAAGATGTATACATATTATCAGGCCCCTGGACGATGTAATTCTCTAACGAAACACGTGGGGCGGAGTGACGCACTGACGTCAGCTCGTACTTGCTGTTTGTGTACCCAGATGGTTGGGTTTGACTGAGTGTGTGCCGGCTGACACACCAGACTTCAGGTGCTGGCTTTAATCACGTGCCTACAAAAAAAACACCACCCCGTTGAAATCCATGCATCCGGCACCCTGAATGTAGATTAGGGGGGGGCAAATTCTGAAGGTGAGCATTCACCCTCTAGGGAAAGGAGGAAGATTGAGTCTTTTCATTTGGAGCACACTTTCATTGAAGAAGACACTACTGGGTTTTATGTTTTTCTTCGCTTGGGACTATTGAAATTTTTGTACTTTGAATATTTTTTCAACAATTTATTTGTATGCCACATGTGAACTGTTTTAGATATTATATGAGTTGTTTTTGATGAAACATTGTTGTCACTTTTATATACACATATTTGCACATTTTGTATAGAGATTACATAACATTTATATAGAGCTTTATGTAATTTTCAGCACAGTACATTTGTACACATGCTTACACCTTTAGGTGATTCAGGGTGCACCCAGCTTTAGTTAGCAACACATAGGGGCTGTTGTGCAAAAGTTTTCTTTATCACATTGATAAAAAGTTTAGATGTCTAATACAAATCCCATTGAAGTCAATTGGTGTCAAATTTGTCAAATCAGTTTTTCTCAGTTTTTAACCACTTTATATCTTTAGACCATTTTAAAACATTCTGACTTGAAGTGGGTAAAACAAGCTTATGGCTGAAGCTGACATTTCTTTTAACTGGCAAGCAGCTGTTCAGTAAAAGTGATCCAGGCCTGCCAATTGTCGAAGAAAAAAAGACTGTTGATATACTGACCTGCCTACTCCTGCACTAAAGATATAAATCTGGAGCTGTCATTAGTCTTATATACAAGGCAGCGGGGATTTAGTGACATTTTTAACAGAATATGGTCATGGCCATATTTGGTCTATCGCCAAGGCCATACTTGGTCTATCGCTATAGTCATATTTGGTTACTGATATCACCACCACCATACCCAGGGATTCCCAACCATGTGACTGAATGGGGACCATGAGGTCACTCGGTAATAACCTTTGACAGCAGTAAGCTGTCATGTATAATAGTAGTAGTAATAATGCTTTTATGCGTGACTTTCAGCTGCTGCTGAAATGGTAAATGTTCGGGCATTTGCATGAATACCAGAACAACCGAGTTTTGGTCTGAACTTGTGTTCAGACTGAACCTTAACCTCATTCATTCTCATGTATTGAAAAGTATTGTCCTAGTACTGTCTTCCTTAATTTTGTAAAGTGCTATGCAAACTGTTAGCTCTGTATAAATCTGGAATAATATATAATTACACTTGCAATGTTCATTACCTAATGCCACGCAATACAGCTTCTTAAGGTATTCATAGAGTCAGGAGGTATTGTGTATCACAGGTGTGTTGATGGATAGAAAGTACAGATAGGACTTTCTCAAGGACAGGTTCTTAAACTTTCTGACAACAAAGGAAAGTCCGATCGTGTGTACACAAGTCCGACGCACAAAAGTCCACGCACGCTCAGAATCAAGTATGAGATGGAAGCGATAGGTCTTGTAAAACTAGGTTTCGTAATGGAGATAGCACATTCGTCACTCAGCAAATTTTTAAATCTTTCAATGCAACGCATTCTTTTCTTCTTTATAATGCTAGAATAATGAAGTTGCTTTGCTGCTGATATTCACACAGAGTTCTGACAAACTGATTTTTTTAGTATTACTAGTGATTTCATGAATAATCTGTTTTCGTAGTTTTTTTTTATCAAGATCTCCAGAATAATCTTTATTTATTTTTTTATAGTGATCTCCTTTTTTTCTTTGAAAACATTTCTCCAGATCTCCAGAATACATTTTTATTTTTTAATTTTTTCTAGTGATCTCCATAATATTTTTTGTCGTTTTGTGTGTCAAGTTACCACAACACCATTATTATCTTGTATTTTTTTTACCTCAAATAGGTTGATTGGTTTTAGTGTCCCTTGTTAATTTGACACACATTTGAATTTGTATTTTTGAAATGTACCTGCCTACTCACAAACAAACTGTCCTTTTTGAAGTAAAACACAAAGCAGAGTATTTGTTCAAACCACAAATTTAAATTAGGGGTCCTAACAAAATAAAGAGCAAGGCAATGCTGGAGAAACAGTTGGAATTGGTGAAACCTTTGTACCCCAGGGCAGACATCAATTATTTGTCAGGCCAAATTGGTAACCTGAGGAGGCCATTTAATAGGGAGCATAATACGGTCCAGGACTCCAGGAGATCGGGAGCAGCAGCAGATGACATATATATCCCCAGGCTGTGATCTTACAACAGCCTGCGTCTTTTGCCAGACCACACCAAACCCAAGCCATCACTCTCAACACTTCCTTCCACGCTTCCTTCCAGGCTTCTGCCTTGGGTTGGGTGGCTGTGTTGTTGGAGGTGTTGCTGGAGGTGGTGGAGGAGTAATATGGTCCAACTCACACAGGTGGGTATTAGTTGTTAGTTGGCCCCTCATCCCCTTGTTTAGGGCCTGAATTATTATCTCCTCACACTTGAAACTTTGGCTCTCCTCCATTTCTTCCAGTTTACTGGCTGTCAGACAGCCATACGACTCGGGGCCACCGGGGGTTGTTGTGAGGACCGCAATAGCCTGCCGAATCAAAACAGTCACTGACTCCTCCAGGTTCTTCCCTTCCTGGTCCGTTTTGTTGGAAGGCGGAGGGGAGGAACCTGGGATTCCCCTCGGCCTTCGACTTTCCACGGCCACCTCCTGGCTGCCACTTTCCACGGCCTCCTCCTGGCTGAGACTTTTCTGTGTATGAAAATGGGACATAGATTTTTTTTGGTCATCAATCACACTCAATTTTGAGCTCATGGCTGTTGCAAATTGAATGTTAACAAATAGAAAAGATTATCATTCTGACTACAGCATTTTTCATTCTTGTTCCAATCATTTTTGGCTACTATTGTCTATTGATATGTAAACCACTTTGTTAATTTAGAAATTAGTGATCAATAATAACATCTAGTTAACATCATTGAATTTTTGACAAGAAATTTGTTGAACAAAGCTATATCTGGCTCAAGCTGGGCTCCTCCACATCTTCTTCCTGGTTGGAAGTTCCAGGTTGGATTTCTGAAGCCTTTTCTGATGTGGAAGGAAGTGTGGAAGGAAGTATAGAAGGAAGTGTAGATAGTGATGGCCTGGGTTCACTCTGGTCTGACAAAAAAAACGCAGTCTGTCGTAGTACCAGAGCCTGGGGATGTAAACGTCATCTTCTGCTGCTCCTGATCTCATGGAATCCTGGACCTTCTTGCGCTCCCAATTATATGTGCTCCTCAGGCCACCAATTTTGACCTTCAAATAGGGGATGTCTGCCATGGGAGTCACCGGCTTCACCAATTCCAACAGTTGCTCCAGCACTGCCTTACTCTTTAGCTTGTTGGAGTATTCTCTGTGTTTGACTTGCCACAGACATGGCAGCTCCCTGTACATGTCTATGAAGTTTGGCAGGAAGTCTGGGTCAGTAAATTTATCCAATTTCCCTGCAAGACACAACACAAGACAAACCCTAATGTCAGGCTCAACTCTCCTAATCTTGTCCCAATATAGGCCTCAATCTATAAGCAGTAGAGGTCACTAACCACTGATGCCCCAAGTTTCAATTGTACCTTCGTTTGCACGATTGGAGCTTATGCTACTCCGTCCTCCACTCACAGATCGTACGTACAACGCACGCGTGTTATGCTTTATATACACTGCGCATGCGTGAAACCCCGCCCCTGACCTTCTTTCTAGTGTATTCCATGCTCCTTCTCTTTCGGCGCAGTGGGAGAGCAGATGGCAGAGAGACAGCAGGTGTGTGATAATAGCAGCAACGAAAAGGACGATGAAAGCCCAGAGCAAGGTAGTTCCTGATCCAGGAGGATATATAAGGTTTCAAATATGTCCTTTGTAGGGATGGTGGAGATGGTGGATATCTTGAAGAGGGCCGACTATGATGGGAAGTATGGACTGTACAGCAACCCAAATGTGAGAAAGGCCAAGATTTTGTCTGCACAGGAATTTTGGGGTACGACGATCCAAGGAGCAATTGAGGAAACGCTGGTCACACCTGAAATTGAGGGAGCAAGATCAGTACAGAAGGATCAAGAAAGTGCTGCAAAAAAGTAAGTATTTGTTGTGTGTTCCTATTATTATTATTACTTTAGTGCTGCTCCATGAGCTTTTATTTATTGTTGTACATTTTAAAATGGCAAGTTTCAGGTTCGCGGGGAACCGTAATCGTTCGTAGTAAACATTGTTCTCTCGCCCACTAATACGATGTTTTTGGCAGATGCAGGTAAACTACATTTGTTCATGCCTATTTGTATTAAAATAAGTTTAGTACATTGTTGTCTAGATGGGTTTGTAACTAGAATGAAATGCAAACTAGATTCAGTGTAAGGAGAGGACACTCAGCAGCTGTTTACACATCTGGATGCAGGAGCACTAGTGTGGGACACCAGAACACCCTTTTTAGGGTGTCCCACACAGGTGCTCCAGTGGATACTAGGGGTCTCTTCATGTGCGAAACTTTAATAACAAAAACGGGTGAATATTCCAGCTTTAGAAAGGGAAAAAAACATGTTTTCAGCTTCAGAACTCTGCCAAAACAGACAATTGTATGACACTTCCAAGCAATGTTTCATATTCCTATTTCTTGCCGCAAATATCTGTGTGCCAAGTATACCTTTTTTTTTTATTCACATAGGGGAGAAAAGAGGACACCACAAACCCCACTACTCATGTAGAAGGGGAAATCCCCACACACCATGAAGAAGATGTGGAGGGAGAGGTTCATGAAGTGGGTAAAATAGTGACCAAAGCAGGTCAGTTTCTGAGACCACACCTTCAGGTAATCAATGTATGCCTGCATATTTGTAATACATGGTGTGATTTTTTATTTTTAGGTGATGCGGAAGTTGTGAGATCATGGTGTGCAATCAGGATTTAGAGATGGTCAAGCAAAACATCAATGATGTCCAAAAAAAAATGACCAACATCATTGATGCTTTAGGCAGAATCTAAAAACAACAAAAATTGTCAAGTTGCTTGTTGTATTTTATATTTTTTTAAAAAAAATAAGTAATTTGAAAGCCAAATTTTGAAGATGCACTTAGTGTGTCAACATGTGCTATCTGCTATCACAGAATATCAATGTACACGTTTTGTGGGTGCAACCTCTTCCTCGCAACTAAAGTAGATGAGAGGAAGGGGTTGCACCCCCGAAACACGTCCATTGATCCCCCAGGATGGGAGTTAGCACATATTGACATTAGGCATGGGATCAGGAGAGAAATCCACATTTTTACTCCCAATTTGTGTGCATCTTCAAAATTTGGCTTTTACAGGGGTGGCATCACAGCATCTGACGAAGGCAAAATCAACACAGTTTGGACATACTAATGTGTTATATTGCCTTCACTTTATCAAAGTTGAACTTTGTAGGTTCCTGAGTTGTGCATGTTATGGTTTTAGACATGCCTGTTTAGCCAAAAAAAGGCTATATCTACTGTAGACATGTGAGATTAGTTTCGTACGAATCGAAAATTCGTACGAATTTCCGTAAATTCGTACATTCGAGAGGATCCGAAATACAAATTGCTATGCTTCCAAATTTTGTACGAAATACAAAATTTCGTTTACCAATTTCGGATCCAGATTCCTAACAAACATTCGTAATTGTTACGAAAAGTTAACTAACCTAAAAGTTAAAAACCCAGGAAGTCAGCACAGCACAGGGATGGTGGGAGCGTCCCATAATAATAAAATTATCATAACGAACATTCGTAATTGTTACGAAAAGTTAACAAACCTAGCGAAAATTCGTATATCGTACGAAAATTTTGGACACGAATTACGAAATGCGAATTAACTCTAATGCCGCGTACACACGGTCGGACTTTTCGTCTACAAAAGTCCAACGGACGCTGACGGACTAAAGCTGGCTGGTAATCCGATCGTGTGTGGGCTGCTTCGGACTTTCAACGTACTTTTTTAGCCTCAAATCCGACGTACTTTAGATTTGAAACATGCTTCAAATCTTTACGTCGTAACTACGACGGACCCCGAAGTCCGCTCGTCTGTATGCTAGTCCTACGGACAAAAAAACGACGCATGCTCATCAGCAAAAACTAAACGGAAGCACTCGGTCTAGTAAAACTAGTGTTCGTATTGTAGGTAGCACATTCATCACGCTGCAAAATCTGTGATCGTTGAATGCAGCGCATTTTATTTCTTCTTTACGAATGCTCTAAAGAACGAAGGTGTTTTGCTGTTCATAATCAGAGTTCTCCCAAACTGATTTCTGAATTCTTTTTCTCTTTGATCTCATGAATGATATAGTATGCTTTTTATAAACAATGTTTCCATACTAATAATACTTTTTCCCTTTTTTTTTTTTTTTTTTTAGGTTTGTAAAGTTACCACAAAGAACCCATTATTCTTTTTTATTTTTTTTCTAGTGATTATTTTTTAATTTTTAGATAAAGTTAACCCAAAGCACCGTTTTTGTTTATGTATATTTTTTTTTTTCAAGACTTACCACTTGAACATTCTTAACATTAGTAATGTATTTTTGTTGTGTTTTTTTAAAACTCAATGAGATTGTTGTCCCTTGTTAATTTAACATTGTGTGTAAAATCAATGATTTAAAAGAAAACACATAAAAGTCTTTTGCTAAACTCAAAAAAGATCCATTTATTCATGGTCAAAATAAAATAAAGAGGAAGTCAACGCTGGAAAAAGTCGGTGTACAAGAAAATTGGGATCTTGAGGAGTCCATATAAGAGGGAGCACAATCTGGTCCAAGAATCCCAGAGATCAACAGCACCAGCAGATGATCTAGATGTCCCCAGACTGTGGTCCTACAACAGCCTGCGTCTTCTGTCAGACCAGACTGAACCCAGGTCATCACTTTCTTCTCTTCCCTGCAGCCTTTCCTCCACGCTGCCCTGCAGCCTTCCCTGCAGCCTTCCCTGTAGCCTTCCCTGTAGCCTTCTTTTGAGGCTGTGGCTCTGGTGTTTCAGTTGTGGCAGGAGGAGGAGGAGGAGGAGGAGGAGGAGGAGGAGGGGGGGGGCTGCCTCATGTAGTTGGGTGTTTTTGGTTAGCGTGCCCTGCAGCCCCTTATGGATTGTTTCCCCAAATAGGCGCTCACAAATGAGGCGCTGCTCCCAATCCATCTGAAGAAGCCTGCTGGCTAAGTAGCAGCCATAGGCTTCTTCCGCTTCGGGGGGGCTTGTTAAAAAACGGGTGGCCTGTTGCATGAGGCGCAGGGACGCGTCCTGTGTGACCATCCCCTTCTTGGCCCTTTTTTTGGGAAGGTGGAGGGGAGGCACTTGGGATTGGGTGAGGCTCCTACTGGGCCCAGCCACCTCACTTGGCCCAGCCACCTCACTTGGCCCAGCCACCTCACTGGGAGCAGCCACCTCCTGCCTGACACTGGGCCCAGCCTCCTCCAGGATGATGGTGAATCCGGCCTCCTCCAGGCTGTCCATGGGCCCGGTCTCCTCCTGCCTGCCACTTTCCCCACATTCCTCCTGGATGGACTCATCCTGTGTATAAAAAAAGGACAATAGTTTTAGTTTCTTTTTTTGGGTTCATCAATGACACACAGTTTGCTTCTCATGACTAGCAAATTCAATGTGAATACATCTCTTTAATAAAAGAGTCTAATCAGACACCCTAATTATTTCAAGCAGGTGCCAAACATATTTAGTCACTACTATCATTTGATATGTATACACAATTTGGAGTGCTAAATTATTTGAGACAATTATAACATCCAGTTAACATCATTAATATTAGTACAGTAAATATTTGTTAAAATAATTTACCTGACTCCAGATGGTCATATCCGGTTCATCCAGGATGGAAGACCCAGCTTGCTCCTCATCAGCCTCTGCTGGGGTGGAGGGAAGGGTGGAGGGAAGGGTGGAGGGAAGGGTTGAAAGTGATGCCCTGGCTTCATTCTGGTCATCAAGAAAACGGAGTTGATTGTAGTACCACAGCCTGGGTACATAAACATCATCTGCTGATGCTCCTGATCTCCTTGATTCCTGGATCTTCCTATGCTCCCTTTTATACATGTTCCTCAAGACCCCAATTTTCTTGAGCACTGTCTCCATAGTTGCTCCCGGGATGGTCTCCTGGACAAAGGACAGAAGTCTCTCCAGCGTTGACTTCCTCACATGCTTGGCATAATACTGAGGGTGTTTCACCTCCCACAAATTCCTCATCTCTCGATACTTTGAAATAAAAGAAGTAAGGAACTCTGGATCCTTCAATAGGGGATTCATTATATCTGGAAAAGAGAAAGTCACAAGACCAAAAAAACTTATTATATGTTTCTGCTAACCCCTCATCATCTTCTCCCTATGTAGGCCTCATCAATCTATCAAGCCATATAGGCCGCTTGCTACAAAGTCATGACCATAAACCCCCCCCAAAAAAAATATATATCTCAAATTACCTTCGTTTTGGAACGTCCTGGTCCACTATCACCTACGCACAGAACGTACGTACGACACGCGCGAAAGGCCCTCCTTTATACACTACGCATGTGTGAAACTCCGCCTGCGTCGCCCGCCCCTGACGTTCGAAATGAACTCATGTTCTCCGCCCCCTAATTTGACGCACAGAACGTACGTACGACACGCGCGAAAGGCCCTCCTTTATACACTACGCATGTGTGAAACTCCGCCTGCGTCGCCCGCCCCTGACGTTCGAAATGAACTCATGTTCTCCGCCCCTTTTTTGTTACGGCGCGTAGTGGAGTTAAAGAATGGCGGAGACACCTGAAATGTTGACGACCTCAGGTAGTGGAGACAGCCCGCAGGCTGGAACGTCTGGAACGTCAACCAAATCTATGAGGCCTAGATTTAAGGCCTCTAATATGAGTTTCAAAGAGATGGTGGAGATGGTGGCCATTCTTCGCAAAGACGACTATGATGGCAATTATGGGCCGTACGCACGGCCAAATTTGCGCAAGGCCAAAATAATGGCGAAGGTCGTGGAGACTTTGCAGGCATCATTTGGGGTCCAGCGCTCCAAAGATCAATTGCGCAAAAGATGGTCTGACCTGAAACTCAGGGAGCCGGATCAATACCGACGTATCCGGAAAGTTATTAAAAAAAGTAAGTACTTGTCGTGTTTTTCTCTTGTGTTTATTACCTTGTATACTGCTCCATGTGCTTTTCCTTCCTATACGATTTTTGTTCATCGTTTTAAACGATCTTTGAAGAAACCTCGTTACATATCCATATCTATATATATTTATATCTATATATATAAATATATATATATATATATATAAATATATATATATATATATAAATATATATATATATATATATAAATATATATATAGATATAAATATATATAAATATATATATATATATATATATAAATATATATATATAAATATATATATATATATATAAATATATATATATATATATAAATATATATATAAATATATATATATATATATAAATATATATATATATATAAATATATAAATATATATATATATATATAAATATATATATATATATAAATATATATATATATATATATATATATATAAATATATATATATATATATATATATATATATATATATATATATATAAATATAAATATATAAATATATATAAATCTATATATATATATATATATATATATATATATATATATAAAAATATAGAAATATATATATAAATATAGATATATATAGATAGATAGATAGATATATATATATATATATATATAGATATATAGATATATAGATATATAGATATAGATCTATATATATCTATTTGAAATTCTCCTAATTTTTTGGATTTACATTTAGTTAGATATTTAGAGATTTTATTACAGATATAGAGAGAGATCAAAAGATTATTAACTATATTTTGAGATATTGATATCTATCTATCCGGTATGTCTTTATAATTTTAAATATTGAACTAAAATAGGAACTCTACACAAACCACTTCACTACAAATGTTGGAAAATTATTGTTATTATTATATGTCCTAAAATATCTGTGTGCTAATTAGATTACTAATTTTTTGGTTCACATAGGGGAAAAATCACTCAGCCAACCACAAGAACACAGTCCACCCCAAGCAAAACAGGATTGGGCAATCAGCCCAAGTCCCATTGACGATGTGGAGGAAGGAGAGGTGGGCGACATGGGCACCCCACCAGGTGAGTGTCTGACACACCAGCTTACGTTAATCTATGCATGGCTGCCTTTTGTTTAATTGAATTTGTCTACTCTATTTTAGGGGATCTGGTTGTGCTTCATTCAAGCAACAGTGACACCCCCGAGGATGTGGAGGAATTAGGCTACATGGCCACCCCACCAGGTCAGTGTCTGAGACAACAGCTTTATTTCTGGTAAGGTAAACTATGTATGTGTGCATATTTCTAAAGACATTTTTTGGTTTCATTCCACTTTAGGTACACGAAGTGACTATTTCACTTCAGAAAGTGCCCAACGGCTAATTGGTCAAATAATGGCCTGGAATAAGGACATGGATGAAATGCGGAATCGGCTGGATCGTATGCAGCAGGAAATGAAGGACATGATTGATGTTTTGGGTCGAATCTAAATGCCCTTTTTTAAACCCCAAAACATCAATCATGTCCTTCATTTCCTGTTTTGCTGACCCCATTCTGGGCCTTCTCTTTCTTTTTTTGGCATAAAATAAATGGCTGTTTAACCTAATGTCAAAAAGGAGGGCTGTCAAAAATCCACAAAAAAATAAAAATTGATTTTCTAAAAAACACCAAAAAAAAAAAAAAAATTGATTTTAAAAAACAAAAAAAAAAAAAAAAAATTGATTTTAAAACACCAAAAAAATAAAAAATAATTAATGTTAAAAAACCAAAAAAATTTAAAAAATTGATTTTAAAAAACCAAAAAAAAAAAAAAAAATAGATTTTAAAAAACACCAAAAAAAAAAAAAAATTGATTTAAAAAAAAAAAAAAAAAAAAAAAATTGATTTTAAAACACCAAAAAAATAAAAAATAATTAATGTTAAAAAACCAAAAAAATTTAAAAAATTGATTTTAAAAAACAAAAAAAAAAAAAAAAAAATTGATTTTAAAACACCAAAAAAATAAAAAATAATTAATGTTAAAAAACCAAAAAAATTTAAAAAATTGATTTTAAAAAACAAAAAAACAAAACAAAAACTTGCTTTTAAAAAAATAAAAAACTTGATTTTCCAAAAAAAAAGCCTGTTTTCGAAAATCCAAAAGCCCAAAATATTTTTTTGTGGATTAGGTAGAAATATTTAAATATAATTATATTTTGCTACATCATTAAGATACCATTATATTTTTGTCTCTGAACATTTTATACTAAATGCAGAACTGAATGCATAACAACCATTAATAAAAACATCTCCTTTTATAGGATTTTAACAAATGTGTGGTTTGTTATTTCAAGGCTCAGTATCAGTTTGGTTATAATTGTCAAAAAGTTGTTTACAGTGGCAATGGAGCTTATTTAGACATTTTTAAAATTCTAATACAGTTGGCACTACAAGTGCTCGACCATAACCTAGGAGACAGCCCAAAAGAAAGGCAAGCAATAAATATAATGCCAGATTTCAGCAATATTTTTTTTATTGTCAAAAAATTATATATCCTGGCCCATTGCAATGGCCCCCCTACCCATAAAATAATCAACATATTGCTGTCTAACCTGACGGGAACTTTGGGGGGCCAAGCCAGTACGGACAGTATCCAGGCCTGTAAGGTTGGCTTCTATTTGTCCGGCCTCAGGCCCAACTGTGCCTATATAATTGGCAGAATGCTTATTTAAAAAGTTGTGCAGAATGCAGCATGATAAAATTATAAAATTAAGTTTGTATTCCGCCAAATTAATGGCTGTTTGAAACAGGCGGAACCGGCTGGCCAGAATTCCAAACGCATTCTCAACCACTCTTCTAGCTCTGGCCAGCTGGTAATTAAAAACCCTCCTCTCCGGGGTGAGGGTTCTTTGGGGGAATGGCCTCATGAGGTGCTTGCTCAGAGCGAAGGCTTCATCGGCAATGAAGACAAAGGGGAGTCCTTCCACGTTATCCTCATCAGGTGGCAATCCCAGGCCACCACTCTGGAGACGCTGGCAGAACTCCGTCTGGGCAAATACTCCTCCATCCGACATCCGGCCATTCTTCCCCACGTCCACATATAAAAAATCATAGTGTGCCGACACCACCGCCATTAAAACAATACTGTGGAACCCCTTATAATTAAAATAATATGACCTCGAATGGGGTGGTGGCACAATGTGGACATGTTTCCCATCTATAGCCCCTCCACAATTGGGAAAGTCCCAACGGCTGGCAAAATGGGATGCCACAGTCTGCCATTCCTGTGGCGTTGAAGGAAACTGGGGAATCAAACAAGAAAACCAAAATCAATTAATTTGGAAGCTAACATTGCAAGAAAATTAGACAATTAAAAACATTATTGCCCATCATCTGTCTAACATTAAATAATTTAATTCTTCTGGAATAACTAATATGGAAAAAGGCACACTTATCAGATTGCTCACCCCCTCTGATAGAACATTGATTACATTTTAGGGGGTTGTGAAATCCCAAAAAAAAATTACTTTAACAACACGCAGGAATTTAGGGATAACAAAGGCTACAAGACTGCAGTTGTCGCACTCTGCAGGTGCAGTTGCTAACCAGCTTACAGTAAATGAGGTAATGTCAAAAGGCATTCATGTTGCAAAGAGTACACAATCACATGCAAGGGCAATTAATGAAAACACTTTGAGGCTTGCATATGATTTGATGATGGAAATCAGCAGAGCTTCTGCTCATTTACTAAAGCACTGGAACAAATGCACTTGTAGAGTGCACATGCATTTTGCAAAGTGCAACATAGATTTGCTTTATACAAATCAACACCACAGAACATTCAAGCAAATTTTAACGAGGGTGGGGGTGGGGGGGGTTGTGAAATCTAGCTAATTGCTAATTAGCAGCACACTATTTGGAGTGAGTTCAGGTGGGGGGGGGGGGTTGTGAAATCTAGCTAATTGCTAATTAGCAGCACACTATTTGGAGTGAGTTCAGGTGGGGGGGGGGGTTGTGAAATCTAGCTAATTGCTAATTAGCAGCACACTATTTGGAGTGAGTTCAGGTGGGGGGGGGGGGGGTTGTGAAATCTAGCTAATTGCTAATTAGCAGCACACTATTTGGAGTGAGTTCAGGTGGGGGGGGGGGGGTTGTGAAATCTAGCTAATTGCTAATTAGCAGCACACTAAATACACTCCAACAAAATACATTCAAAATGAGTAGACTAGGTGGATATGTTCCCATCACTTCATGCTGGGAAGGTTATTGAAGGAAACTATACATGCATGACAAAAAATAACAGGAAAAAATCCCAGCATGGGTGAGGATAAAAAGGGGACATTCACACTATATTGCAATGATGGGAAGTAGTGTTTGAAGCAAGAAATACATTACATTATCAAAGATTACATAAAAGAACATGTGATGCTAATAAAATAAAAATAGCTTACCTTAATATAGTCCTTCTGCAGGACCTGTATGATGGCAGAACAGGTCTCTGGGATAATGATCCCCAGAGCCTGGGGGGAGATGCCTGTCGAGAACTTAAGGTCCTGCAGGCTTCTCCCTGTGGCCAAATACCGCAAGGTAGCGACCAGCCTCTGCTCCGGAGTGATGGCTTGCCTCATGCAGGTATCCTGCCTGCTGATATAGGGGGTCAGCAAAGCCACCAAACGATCAAAAACGGGGTCCGTCATCCGGAGAAAGTTCCTGAAATCCTCAGGATTATTCTCACGGATCTCACGGAGCAAAGGCATGTGACAGAACTGGTCACGCTGAAGCAACCAATTCTTGGTCCATGAACTCCTCCTCGCCCTGTTCATGGACTGGTCTTGGGCTGAAGAATAAACTACAGCACCAAGCACATACAATGCACGAGCTCTACGACGAGTACGTACAGGTAACATGGCTTCAAAACGGTCGGCTGGTCAGAACGCACTAAACAGAACGCACTGAAGAACAGCAAGGCCTGTGAAGAACGACCTGAAAATCAGGAACGAGCGGCCAATAAAACAAAGATTTCTCAATGCCAACTGACCAAACGCACTGAAAAGCAGATACAAACCTCACAAGCACAGACTGAACAACAGTTAAAACGAACTGAAAAATACGAGTCTCACAAGCGCGAATCGTCTCTCACCAAACTTCTACTAACACGAGATAAACACGAGATTAGCAGAAGGAGCCCAAAGGGTGTCGTACGGGCTATTGAACTTCCGTTTTATAGTCTCGTCGGACTTGGTGTACGTCACAGCGTACTAAGCTGGCGTACTTTTGTGTGGTCGTGTGTGGGCAAGTCCGTTCGTAAGAAAGTCTGCCCCAAGTCCGCCGAAGGTACGCCGGAAGTATGTCGGACAGGCTGTCCGACTTTTGTAGCTGCAAAGTCCGACCGTGTGTACGCGGCATAATACGAAATGGAACGGAACGAAGCAAATTTATTGATGGTGCACATGTCTAATCTACTGTCAAACATAAATGTTACAAAACCAATGTTGGTTTGTCAAAAAACCCTTTTATAATGCACATGTGAATGTGCTTTGAGTAACAATGTGTGGCTTCTTCTTTCAATGCTCAATACCAGTTTTTGGAGTAAGTTGGTGTAGTTATAGTGACAATGGGGGTTATTTACTAAAGGCAAATCCACTTTGCACTGCAAGTGCACTGCAAGTGCACTTGCAGTGCACTTGTAGTGCAAATTGGATTTGCCTTTAGTAAATAACACCCACAGTGCTCTAAAATTTGCCCCAATCAGGCCATTTTAGGGACCACAAGCAATTAATTCATGGAGTTGAAAAGGATGATTATTTTTATCATTAATTCATTACATACATTACCAACAATAACATTGTGTGTGTGTAGAAGAACCAAAACATAATAGCTGAAGAAGAGATTGTCACCTCATGCATCAAATAAGTTATGTTTGTACTATTGAAGAAAATGGCCAAAAATAAAAGGCCATTGGAGAACCTAGGAGACAAATAAGAAACTAAAGCAGTAAATCAAATGAGATATGAGTTCAGTTTCTAAATAAAAAGTTTATGTTTATAGATTACCTGGCATATCAATTGCCCCCTACCTGCAAAGTACTCTAGATACTTTTGGTGAACTTCGCGGGCGCTTTGGGGGGGGGGCAAGCCAGGACAGCCAGGTTCAAGAGCCATCAGAGTTCTTTGATCCGGTAATAAGCCGGCCTCAGTCCCAACTGAGGCCACATAGTTTGATACATTTTTTTCGCAAAAAGTCATGTAATATGCAGCATGCAAGAACAATGTAATTGATTTTATATTCCGCCATGTTGATAGCTGTGAGAAATAGGTGGAACCGGCTGGCCATTATTCCAAAGGCATTTTCCACCACTCTTCTGGCTCTGGCCAGCCAGTAATTAAAAACCCTCTGCTCCGGGTTGATGGTCCTCATCGGAATGGACGCAGAAGATGATCCCCCAGCGCAAAAGCTTCTTCCGCAACAAAGATTAATGGGAGTCCTGCCACATTATCTTCAGGAGGTGGCAACTTCAAGCTGCCATTCTGGAGCTGTCTGAAGAACTCCGTCTGGGAGATGACTCCACCATCTGACATCCAGCCATTTTTCCCCACCTCCACATACAGAAATTTGTAAGTCACCGACACCCCCTACCACAACACAAATCTATTATACCCCTTATAATTATAATAGTATGACCCTGAGTTGGGGGGTGGGACAATGCAGACGTGCTTCCCATCTATTGTTGGGCAAACTGGGAGGCCACAGTCTGCCATTCCAGTGGGTTTGAAGGAAACTGTGGAGTCAAACAAGAAAAAAAATGAGTACTTTTGCACATAAACATTGCAAGCAGATTAGACACAAACATTCTTGGCCAACATAAGTATAACATTTCTTTAAATGATTATTTAAAGACAAAAGTTTAAGGTCCACTTATCAGATTCCTCACCCCCCCCTGATGGCCCATTGTAAAAATTTTAGGGGGGGGGTGGTTTGGACAGTAACTGTCTCCACTTCATTGAGAGCTGATCGCATACATAATGTGTGTTACTTTGGCCAGCCCCTCCTTACTTACACTATTGGCAGCCCACTGGACAGGTAAGAAGTGTCATAATACAAAATTATGAATACACACTGTACAAATTGAAGCACATTTTTACATTCTGCAATTACCTATTAAGATATTGGAGAACAAAACTTGAAACAGTACCATTTGAAAGTATTCAGGCAGGCCCTTGCACTACATGCTTTGGTGAATTCATCCATAAATATGAACACAAAAGAGGTAGGTATAGTTTGTATGGGTTTGGCAAAGTCAGCAGATAGAGGATTGGTATCGGCTGACTTAGCGGTTGGGGAGGATGGAGGGTTCCAAATGAGTTTGGGCCCCAAATAAAGACTCTTGCACTCTGCCTGAATTTAAGTACAACAATAAACATTTTGGTGCATTTTAGGGGGTGTTTAGGGTAAGCACTACAATGGAGCTGACGAAATACATTGTTAAGTGACTAGGCTAGGTGTGTATGAGCCCAGGATAGCATGCTGGGGAGGTTAGTGAAGGCAGATATGCATGAAGGAAAAAAAAGGAGCATTAAATGCTTCCAGCATGCATGAGGACAAAGAGGACATTCACAGCATATTACAATCATGGTAATTAAGGAATGATGAAATAAATACAATACATTAACAAACATTAAATACATAGAATGTGATGTTAAAGGATAAAACTTACCTTAATACAGTCCTTCTGCAGGACCTGAATAATGGCAGAAAAGGTCTCTGGAATAATGATTCCCAGAGCCTGGGGGGAGATTCCAGTCATAAACTTGATATCCTGGAGACTTCTCCCCATCGCCAAGTACCACAAGGTGGCGACGAGCCTCTGCTCAGGAGTGATGGCTTGCCGCATGCAGGTGTCCTGCTTCGTAATATAAGGGGACAGAATAGCCAACAGATGGTGAAAAACAGGGTCTGTCATCTGGAGATAATTCCTGAAATCATCAGGATTATTCTCCTTGATCTCCCGCAACAAAGGCATGTGCGAGAATTGGTCGCGCTGGAGCAACCAATTCTTCGCCCATGAACTCCTCCTCATCCTGTTCATGGACTGCACTTGGGTCAAAGCAAAAACTCCAACACCAAGCCCAAGCACAGCATGAACTCTACGACGAGAACATACCCGCAACATGGGTTGAAAACGGTCGGCTGGCCAGAACGAACTAACATAACTCACTTAAAATCAGAAAAAACCTGAGAAGAATGATCTGAAAATCAGAAATGAGCAGACAAGAACGCACAGAAGCAAACTATTAAATAGAACGCACTGAAAGACAGTAACAAACTGACAACATGCACTTAAGAACAGATATGAACCCACAAGCACAAACTGACAAGCAGAAACGAACTGAAAAGCACGAGGCTGAAAAGCGCAAATCGTCTCTCACCAAGCTTCTACTAACACAAGATAAACACGAGATCAGCAGAAGGAGCCCAAAGGGTGGTGTACTGGCTATTGAACTTCCTTTTAATAGTCCCGTCGTACGTGTTATACGTTACCGCGTTCTTGACATTCAGAATTTCCAACAACATTTGTGTGATCGTGTGTATGCAAGACAAGTTTGAGCCAACATCCTTCGGAAAAAATCCACGGTTTTGTTGGCGGAAAATCCATTCGTGTGTACGCGGCATTAGCATCAACTCTAGGCATTTTACCTGCTTAATTGATGAAGAAATAGAGAAGGAGTAGCCCACACCTGGCCATGAAACAGTTTTTGATTCAATTGTCCAATTACTTTTGGTCCCTTGAAAAAGGAGATGGCTATTCTTAAAAGCGGTATTTCCCAAATCCTTCCTTCGATTTGGATGTACATACCCTCAAATTAAATCGGAGAGTGTGTACTTTCAGCCCATATCTATTATATAACTATAGCCTGAATATGTTTTGGTAAATACATGAAAAAAACTAAAATTGTGCCTGTGTCCAAATATATATAGACCTAACTGTACATAAAAATACACAATACAAAAGATTAAAAGACAATACATTAACAATGTATAGAAAGTCAGTCATGCTAATCTCATAAGACTTGTTGTGATATGTGGACACGATAAGAATAATAAAAATAGTGTAAAATACCACAGAATAACATATTGCATAAGATTTCTGAAAAAATGCAGCAGGGGCTATGCTAGGGTTTTGAAGGACCCAGGGCACCCTTAAAAATAAAATGATGTGGTGCACATAGTGTGCTCCGACGAATGGTGGGTGTGATCCGATCAAAATGTGCTAACAGTGGCACCCCCCTGTAGGGACTGCTGATGGACTTGAATCCCCACTCCCGCACAGCCAGGCACACCAAATTTTCACTAGCATCCAGAGTCAGAGAATAGTCCATGGCTTTGTTTTTTTTTATCTATTGGCGATTAATAACTTGGATAGGGATAGGAGATTATGGGATGCCCACTTGACTTCAGCAAAACTTTCAGCAAAACTTCAGGGACATCTTCCTATATACAGTCTATATACAGTCTCCTTCACTTGCCTTCTGCACACGCTTGCTCCAACTGAATCACTGTAGAATAATCTGACAGACTCCAAGTCAGATTGTATCCATAGCCCTTTACAGGCAGGAACTCGTAGTCCCTTGTGGTGTAGCAAAAATGTAGTGAAACAGCTTGTCACTCCTCTGTGGCCACTGATCCCAGCACCACTTCTTCAGGCACTGCCAACCCACCTGGCTACAGCTGCCCCTTTCCATCTGACTGACTCTTCACCAGCCCACCTGGCTGACTCTCAGGAGGTCTTTAGGGAAAGGCAGAAGACTTAAGCACACCGCTGTCTTCAAGGGAGACTGGCTACATGTGGCGGTTCCCCCCTTTGTAGGTCCCCAAAGAGTTGATCTACTCACTCTATCCTCTCTTGCTCCCATGCCTCCCGGAAAGGCTTCCTCTTGTGTTTTTGACAGGATCCTTCCAGCACACGAGCCCCGGCCTAGGGCAGAACACCCCCCAGACTAGGGGATACCCTGAAAGCCACCGACAGCCCCCTCAGCACTGCATCTCCATCTTCCACCCGACTGCCCTGCTGGCATGGCCCATGTCTATTTATGGGGTGGTCTCAGCCCCCTGACAGCCTACCTCTGAGGATTGGCTGAGGCTCCATAAATATTCAAGGCAGCGCCTCCTAACATCCACTCACTAATTCTAGAAGATTCTCCAACCTTCTAGACTAGGAGTAGGCATCAGAGAGCTGCCAGGATGAGTCACCCAGCTCTAAACTTCACTTAACCCTGACCCAGATTCCTGGGCTCAGACTTAGCTCTGAGCCAAACTATGTTTTACCTACTCTAAATTCGAACACACCCCGTACTAAATTTTAGCACGCACTAGAGAGTGCTACAGTGGGATGGGCTTTAAACAGTTTGTTTAAATAATAAAATAGAATGGGCCTACTCTACTCTTGTTCAAGAATAAGCAATGCACATGGTGCAGGAGCCAGGGGTAGGTAATGTACAGAGTGCAGAGCTCAGAAATGAGAACCACATGAAGTTCAGGGTTCGAGTAAGTAACATGCAGATCTCAGGAGTAAGTGATGCAAGGGGTCATGGAGGTAAGTAACCCAGAATTCAGGGGTCAGGAATAAATATCAGGCAAACAATGTCACAGTTCAAAATACTTCCAATTACTCAGCTATAAGTGGCAGTCTCATGGGTACACATAAACCACAGTACAACGGGTGCCACATTGGCACCTTTCGGGGGGAGGGAGGAACAAGTACCTGTTTTTGACAGGTACCTGTCCCCACTTCCAGGAGACCTGGCTTCGGCGAGATGCGGCGAGGTCCCCCTGACGTTCAGCCCCCCTCCTCAGGGGCGGGCTGGGCTGGGGGGCAGGGTGGAAATTTCCCCTCAGGCCATCTAACTTATATTAAAAAAAGGCCGCTGTCTGCTGACTTTTTTTTAGGAAGTTAGCCGCGGCGGCTGCTAGTTGATTGTGTTGCTGCTGCGCTGCATTCTGAGAGTTGTAGTCTGGACCATGCTCAAGTTCCTGGTGGCAGTGCAGCTGGAAACTGGAAACTGGAGAGAACTGAGCAGCGCAGCAGGAAACTACAACTCCCGGCAGGGAGACCCGTCACTTCATAGGTGGGCAGGCCAACCAGCAACTTCAAGCTGTCATTCTCCTGCTGCTCTGTTCCAGGCAGCCGCACCTGCTTTGTGTTAACTCCCCTACTTGCTGTAATGTATCAAGTCCTCTTCACTCCAATAACCTCGCTTTCCTTCCGGGACACATCACCTTTGTTTATGATCAGTTTCTTTCCTTTATTCCAGGCTGATTTCACTCCTGCTTCATCCTCCCTCCCACTGTGTACACATCTCTCCCAGCCGGTACAATCTTGCAGTAAGTCAGACGCTCCTTGCACCAATCCTCTTATCTGTTTCCTGTTAATTTTATCCTCTCTCCTGTTTTGTAATTCTGCCCTTTGCCCTCCTTATATAAATCACTGTAGCCCCTGGTTTCAGCTCTGGGTATTTAACAGATGTACTTGGGCTGACACCTTTTCTATCCCAGATTACTTTTATCTAATACAATAGTTTTGGCAGAATCATGCATCTAGCACATGCAGCCCTTCACTCTTCATTAACTCATACTACCAAATTAGGGCTTGTTCACACTAGTGCGATGACTGGCGTTTTTCCACACTGGAAGAATGCCAGTCACTGCTAGAGCACATGAAAATACAACTGTTTTCTATGTGCCCCGTTTACACTGCATCACAGCCCAGAGGTGCATGCTACAAGCATGCTATATTTTATCACAGTGCACTGGATGACACTGACATAGCTATCAATCAGTCCTCAAACTGCTAGCAAGGCAGCAGAATTTTTTCCTTCTAGTGACCTCACAGCACATGTCACAAACATTATAGTACTATTAGCCTCATTCCCTCCTCCACCCAGGGGTGAGGGTGCAGTTTGCTATCTTCTCCCTGCACTGCACAGAGGGATCACCTGCAGAAAAGTCTCAGAAATTGTACAGTACATGATGGCCTGTGGGTCCTGCTGGCCATGCCCTGGGGTCCTGCTGGGAGCTGGCCATGGCCTGAGTCTTGCTGGCCATGGCCTATGGGTCCTGCTGGCCTTCAGGTCCTGCTGGGCGCTGGCCATGGCCTGTGGCCCACAGGCAGGGCAGCCATCAGAAATTGTGGGGCCCCTTATACAGCTTTAGGCCTGACCCCCCCCCCGAGCCTGACCACCAACATTCTCCAGGGTCCCGTCCACTGGCCGTCCCACCAAATCTGCCCACTAGCCATCCCACCAAGTCCTTCAGTGCCTCAGCCCCCTCCCACCTGTACGCTCTCAGCCCCCTCACATCTGTACGCTCTCAGCCCCTCTCACACCTGTACACTCTCAGCCCCCTCACACCTGTACACTCTCAGCCCCCTCACACCCATACGCTCTCAGCCCCCTCACACCTGTACACTCTCAGCCCCCTCACACCTGTACACTCCCAGCCCCCTCACACCTGTACACTCCCAGCCCCCCTCACACCTGTATGCTCTCAGCCCCCCCCACACCTGTACACTCCCAGCCCCCCTCACACCTGTATGCTCCCAGCACCACTCACATGTGTATATATGACATGCATGTACACACACACAGGCATGTATACACACACAAGACATGTACATATACAGAGACATGTACACACATAGGCATGTACACAAACAGGCATGTATACACACAGGCATGTATACACACAAAGACATGTACTCACAGAGAAAGGTACACACACCGGCATGTACACAGTCACACACACAGCCCCCCTGCACAGCAGCCCTTACTTGTAAGATGGTCCTAGTCCCAGCTCTTGTTTCCACATGCAGAGGGGTGCACATGCAGGGAATAACCAGAGGTGGCAGCAAAGAGCCCGATGTCAGCTCATGACAGAGCAGCAGCCTGCCGACTCACACACATACAGGAGCATCCACGGAGCTCTTCTGCACCCGCCCCTGCCTTCTCACATCCCTGCCAGTCAGCTGGGCCCGTCCAGATGCTGGGGCCCCTTACAAGTGTATGGGCTGTACCCCTCTAATGGAGGCTCTGCCCACAGGCCATGGCCAGCTCCCAGCGGAACCCACAGGTTCATGGCCAGCTCCCAGCAGGATGCACATACTGTGCATCCTGCTGGGAGCTGGCCGTGGACCTGTGGGTCCTGCTGGCCACTGACCTGTGGGTCCTGCTGGGAGCTGACCATGGCCTCCTGTGGGGCCTGCTGACCTGTTGGGCCTGCTGGCCATGGCCTGTGGGGCCTGCTGGCCACTAGCCTAGGGTGACCCAGTAAAACCAGGTCGGCATGGATGGTGAGCTGATTTGGTGGTTCAGTGGGCCACTTGACTGGACTTGCCCCCTAGGACTAAGGCTGCCAGTCCTCCCCTGCCCCTCCTCCTTACTCTGCCACCTGACCAGTTAGAAAGTGCAGTGCGCTTCATGCATGCGTATTAGGGAACCGGCGTGAAGCCAAAAGGCTTCACGGCTGGTTTCCCTTACCACAAGTGGTGGTGGCAGCACCTGGGTGAGGACCTTGCGTGATCCCTGGACAGGTAAATGTCCTAATATTAAAAGTCAGCAGCTACAGTATTTGTAGCTGATGACTTTTAACTTTTGGAGGGGGGGCTCGAGTCCGGTTGTAACAAACAGTGAGCAGGCAGGCTTTGATTGACATGTGATGTAATTCAATGTCTTCCTTGGTCTACCAGTATGCTTGCCTTTAACCACCTTCCCATGTTGTTTGTATTTGGTCCATGTTTTAGACACAGCCGACTGAACAACCAACATCTTGTGCAACACTGCGTGATGATTTACCCTCTTTAAGGAGTTTAATAATCCTCTCCTTTTTTTTAATTGACATCTCTGGAGTTGGAGCCATGCTTCATGTCAGTCCACTTGTTGCAACAGCTCTCCAAGGTGTGATCACTCCTTTTTACCTACATGCTAACAAGCAGATTTAATCTGATGCAGGTGTTAGTGTTTGTAATGAAAATTTACAGGGTGATTCCATAATTGTTTCCTCAGAATTGAGTGATTCCATAATTTATTCCCTGTGCTTGTTCTATAAATCTAACTGTTACTGGCCACCACAATTATTTTTCTTGATTTCTTTTAGTGTTTCTTAAAGCCAGAAAGTTGCCATTTGAAATGCCTTTAGTTTTTGGCCATGTCTGTGATCTGCTTTTTTTCTACAACAATAAACAACTGAAGGAACATCCTCAGGGACTGGTGATTCCATAATTTTTGCCAGGGGTTTTAGATGTCACTATAGACAGAATTCACCGGCCTCCCTACCTCCCTGATCACATACCGAGGGATGTGATATTGAGACTGCACTTCTATCATGTCAAAGAGCAGCTCATGACGGCTATGCGTGCCAAAGACCGCATCCCAGTCCAATACCAGAACATGCAATTTTTCGCAGACCTGTCACTTTGTATACTTTGAAAAAGAAGAGAAGCTTAGCCACCATTACCAAAGCACTCAGAAACCACCAGATAGCCTATCGCTGGGGTTACCCTACCAACATCACTATTACTAAAGATGGCAAAACCCACATTGTGTCTTCACTAGATAAAGTTTTATCCTTACTGAAGGAATGGCACATCCTGACGAGGATAAAAGCACCACTCAGCCCAAGAAAGCCACAAAGGTGGAATCAGAATGGAGTGTGGTCACCGCAAAGAATTCAAAATCGCATACCTGAACTGAATAAGTATGCCCAGGGAAATATAAGTCCCGGGAAATGAGGAGCAACCCTCATTGCCACGAACTTAACCCTCAACTCACGCTTGAGCAGCAGTTAGCTGCATTCAAATAGACTGTTAACTGTCACACAGTCAATTCCTGAACCTCAGAATGTTCCCTCCTAGCTGGGAATTTAACCTACAGTTGTGTTTTACACATTTTTCTTTTGTTGGTGTTTTTTTTTTTTTTTCCTCTCGCATCTTGATTTTAATCATCACAGTCGGATGCATGTCACAAATACCTACTTCATAAGGATCACATCCAGTTTTTCTACCGGAAACGATGCAACAAGGTCTTCGGAGCGGTTACCTAGGTACGACCATCTCACACACCTGTTCACCAATGGTACCTCTTATCAACATGAGTAAAGTGATCAGATTTCTACACTACTTCTCTAATATAATGACGATATAGCCAATCGCCCAAGGAGACTGCATCAAAGCACTCTTACACAACCCGCATAGGGGTGACATTCCTATCCATTAATTCCAAGGGCCTCAATCACCCAGCAAAAAGAAAATCACTATGGGATGAAGCCTCACAAAACAGTCTCATTCCAACTACACGAAGAAATTAAGGACCCCGGGGGCAGATATCTCATCCTTATATGCGATATCAACTCTATTACTTACACCATTGCAAATATCTACACCCCTAACACCCATCAAATTAAATGTCTTAACAAAATGTTAAAGAAGTTAGACTAACTCAGGAAAGGATCCCTAGTTATCTGTGGGGACTTCAACCTTGCTCCAGATAAAGCTATTGACACAACTTCTACATCCACACGCATAGGCCCCTCTATACAGAATCTGCTTCATCAATACAGTCTGTTTGATGTATGGCACTGTTGTCATGCGGGAGAAAGAGATTTTACCTTCTTCTCGGCACCCTACCATTCTTACTCCCGCATTGACCTCTTTTTAGTTGATCAAGGTCTCCTGACCTGGACTATTAAAACGTCAATCAACACTATAACTTGGTCGGACCATGCATCAGTGTCTCTGACTTTAGATGACTCTGTCTCATTCGGGGCTAACCCAGTCTGGAGAGCAAACCCAATTATTTTGCAGAGAGAAGATACTAGAAGTGTTCTAGAAACCCACCTGAAAGAGTTTTTTGCTGACAATGTGGACTCTGTACCTGATCATACTATAATTTGGAACATCCACAAAGCGTTCATGAGAGGGATTTTTTTATTAAACTTGGTGCAGGGATAAGGAGGCAGAGGCAGAGATGGGTAAAGGAGCTCACTGACAGCATCCATGATCTCGAAACCCAAAATAAACAGAAACCCTCACCCTCCCTATCACACAAACTATTACAGGCTAGAAATGACCTCAGACTTCGAGAAGTCAACCCGCAGACTAAAAATGTCATATTATGCCAATGGCAACAAGGCGGGCAAACTTCTCATCCAACGCTTGCGGGGGTGTAGATATAAAGCCAGAATCGCATACATAATCCACCCCATCACTAAACATAAACACCACCATCCACCATTAAAAGACATTGCGGATGCTTTCAGTGATTACTATGGATCCCTTTCTAATCTGGAGAATGACCTCCTCACTCATCAGCCGGTTACCGATCAGATAACCAATTTCTTGGCCAAATTATCCCTTCCTCACCTGACGTCAGATCAGCTTCAGCAATTAAACCAGCCGTTTACTGTTTTGGAAATTTGCTATAGCATCACTACCACCCAATAAGTCCCTGGGCCCAGATGGATTTATAGGGGAATATTATAAAACATTTCAACAGATCTTAGCACCCCATCTACTTCGTGTATTCAATGATGCTGCTGCTCCCAAGAAAGCTCCCAAATATATACGTATAACCTATATCATTTACTTTTCATAAATCGACATTACTTCCCACAAAATGCAAACCTATCCCCTACAGTAGTTGCATCCCTGAAAGCCTGGGATACACTTATATCCTACCCCTTCCAACATACCAAGAACTCAACAGTTTCTATACCCATACAAAAGTCTGACAGTTGCTATACCTGACCTGAACATAGGAAAATGGGTTACAAAAGGAATCAAAGATCTCGAAGACATAATGGTTGGACCTTCACCAAAAGCCTTCCGATCTCTTCAAATAGAATTCGATCTTACCTCTCATGACTATTATACGTATTTATAAATCACCCACTTCCTTTGTTTGTTCCCAAAGACTGTAATAACCCTACCATGGAACATTAATCAATTCTACGCTAATATAAACACTAGAATCAAAGGTATATCGCTGTTCTATAAGATGCTCAATAACAAAGAGGTCTCTTACACACCAGACCAATGGCAAAAGGCTCTGAGAATGACTTATGCGGCTAAAAGAAGTGTAAATCTTTGGGAATTAACCCAAACAATATTGTTAAGATTGTACTTGACCGATATAGGATCACAAAATTCGCCTCACACTCCTCTGCCCTTTGCTGGAGGAATTGTGGGCAAGTAGGAAAACTGTGCATAGTTTATGGTCATGCCCAGCGATAACCCAATACTGGAAAGCAGTATTTCATCTGTTTAAACAATTCTTAAAAATCCATGTTAATTTATCACCCGGTCTGGCTCTTCTATCACTAAACATTGAAACAATCCCAACAGAGTCTAGAACAATAGTCACCCATATTCTGCTAAGTGCCAGATTAGTACTAACTCGCCATTGGAAAAAACAGATGGCTCCTACTATACGAGAATTAATAATGACTACCCACACTCATGCCGCATATGAAATGATGTTTGCCTCTACACTGATTCCATGTGGCAGATCGACAGTGGAAAACATGGATGGTTTGGTATAAAAGACACACCCGAAGTTGATAACTCCTACATATCCAATGGAAAAACAATCCTTTAACTGTCCCGAGCCACGCATCTTTCATACCTTGTGTTGTTAGAGGAATTATTGGAACTGTATTAAGATACAATAGATAATTAACATAAGATCCCTAATGAGTATACAGGCGCAATTTGTCACAAATGTTACTATACTTTTTTTTGTTCGATAAGCTCTTCTGCTCATATAACTTTGTCTATACAAACTCATTGCTATTGTATCAATAACATGGTATGTTTAACAAAAAAAACAATAAAAACTATTGATTGAAATCATACCAGACATGAAGGGTCACAGCCACGCTGTTTCATTTTCTTTTCTTCAGCTGATAAGTCTTTGGGTGTTAAGAATGCAGCGGCCAGCTTCCCAACCTGCTGCCTAACAACCAGCTACTCTTCACACAAAGTTTGGATTGGTCAATGCATTTTAGATTGATTCAGATTATTTCTGATGTAGCAATGTGGACTACAATCATAAAATACGGTACCCTCTGGCATTTCCCTCTAGTGATCAGTGTAACAGGTGACATCATATTTGTGTGCCAAACAAAAGGGATTGTGGCATGAGTAGTTCTCCCGACTGATAATTGCCTCACATGATTATGTGCCTGGACTACATATCCCAGGGATCTTTGCTACCATCAGGAAGATTGCTGGGAGTAGCTATAAAAGAAGCAAAAGCCCACAGGGGGCTGTCTTCCTCTTGGTTCTGATGCGAGATGGACCTCTCCGTGCATGGAGAGAGGGGTCACAGCCTACCATGTGGTGTACCACCTTCCAACCCATACCAGAGGGGCCTAGCTCTGCCGTTTATCATCGGACATCCATTCAGCACCACTCTGGACGCCTGCCAGATGGTGTACCAAGCTTCACATCAGGAGATCGAGATGGTGGATCCGCTGCACGAGTGTTGATACATGAGTTACTGTCCAAAAGACATCATATCAGCCTGGTTGTTGGTGAGAGGGCAATCACCCAACCTTTACCCATCCATTGTCACGGTTTCACTGGGACTTTGCACAGACATCTCTACCCTAGGAATACTTTGCTAAACCTATTTGAACACTGTGCTTAGACATCTTTAACCTTCTTCACTACAATAAACCTATTGCTTCCCACTACACCTAATCAGATTACAGATAATGAGCCCCTATGTACCGGTGAAGACTATTAGAACTGCAACGGGGACATTAATGCTATTACTTCTAGGCCTGATCTCTCCTTAGGGTAATAGTTATAGGCTGGCCAAGTTCCATTTTCTGCAGAGTGTCAATATAATTAGCTGTTAGCTGTATTCATCATTTTAGGGGATAGTATTATTTAAGGAAGCGTGTATAACATACTGTTCATTTGTTAATCTTTTTCCTTGTGTCATTCGGAGGAATTTCTTTGCTGAGTTGGCACTGTTGCCTAAAACTCAGCAGATCTATCACCTCCTTTTTGTGACAATATCCATTTAATTGGTTCAAGTAAATATTATCAGAACATAAATACACAGAGTTGTCTGATTTATCACTTTACAGTGGTACAAGGATGTCTGAACCCAGAGTGTCAGGTGGGTTTGAATGTTCACCAGGTCAAGGCAGTGCAGATGAGCAGGTATTTCCAAGCAGTCCCTTAGGGGGTCGTGCTACACCTAAAATTTGGAAGTTGTTAGAAAAGGAAACAAAATGAATTTTAGCAAAATTTGTTACTGTTGTTATTCTGAAATTCGGATACATCCGAATTTCCGAATAACCAAAAATTTGTCCGAATTAAGACCAAAAAGATTTGCACATGTCCAGTGTGTGTGGAGAGGGTGAGATGAGCTTTTAAAAAGGGAAAAGGGGTCTTCCTACAATATGTGAGAATATGCAGACCATATATGGAAGATATGTATAACATATACCCGATGTTTCATTGTGACAATACTCAACCAGTCATTTACGTTTAAACATATGTAACAGCACATGTATATCAACAATACAATATAATACACAGAATACAACAATAAGCAATAGAGTATATATAGAAAAAATACTGTTTGGAAACAAGCTAAAGTGGACATTAGGAAAAGAATAGATTTACAACACCATGTGCTATAAAAGTTCTGTAATGCACAACCTCTGCTTGTGTTCCTCTAGAAGAGTTACTGGCAGAACTGTAAGTAATATTTTAACCTGCATCTCATCCATGAAAATTGCAGATTAACTGATTCATAAAGGTGAATGATTGCATTGGCTCAAGGCTTTTCATTCTTCCGAGCTGTTCATATGACACTTTTACCCAGTACTAAATTTTATATACCCACTGTTAAGATATCACAATTCAGTTTTATAGAAACTTTCAAAATTATTTTAGGACTGCATTTTTATTATGTTACCCTGGGGTATCTCCTGTGAACTTAACTTTTCAACAAATTTAAGATGGGTGAGTGGTTTTGTAGAAAGTTATTGCCAGTGCTTTGTAATATAATCAAAAGGACAAAGGTTCCTGTTCAATGCACTATAAAATGTCACACAACTTTTCATCTTATAATACAACAGTAAATCCATATTAAAAAAACAAGGTTCCAGACCAATATATTTGTAATGGGAAGATTGTTTCTTTGTATATAATATTGTATTGTGCTTAGCAGATTTAGTATTAAGATAATAGATTTTATATTTATCCCTTAGCCAAAATAAATTGTAGATTTTATTAAGCTAATTATATATATTTATATATGGCTCCTTCCCTTTACTTATTCTGTTTAAACTTGCTGCAGATTTGTACTTGCCACCCAAGCAATGCTTTTTAAGCTAACAGCTGAGCTCTGCTATCTCCTTCCTGCTATACAGTTTGTATCCGTTATTAGTTTATTCATTCCTGTGTAAAAACTTTTGGCTAGTTCCTGGTTATCTGCTGCATCTGCCTTTGAATCTTGTGTAGCAGTTTCTGGCTTGTCCTTGGTTATCTGTGTCTGCTTCCTGTTCTGACCTCTAACTTTTTCCTGGTTATCCACAGTATATCAAAACCTGTTCCTGGTTATTCATGTCTGCTACCAGCCTTTTTCCTCTGGATTATTTCCAATATCCTCTGACTTGTGGTCCATGGTACTTTGAGCAGGGTAAAGTCATTGGTTGCTACCTGGGGGATCCTGTGTCACTTGATCTCAAGTTGGACCATCCTCATACTTCAGTGAGTCCTGATCTAACTCTCGGCCTTATCTGTTCAATAATTTTCCAGCAAGGCTCCTCCTCTGCAGCCCGCTATGTGACGTAGGAGCCTGTGTGCTTGGCCGGCTGCCGCAATCGTCGTCGGCTACCTGCGATTGCTCCTGAGAAGGGGAAAATGTAGATCTGTCAATGTAAACAGACAGATCTCCATTCTGTCAGGGGTGAGGAGAGCAATCTGTTGTTCCTGCTGCTTAGGAACAACGATCGGTCCCCCCCCCAAGCAGTCCCATCCCCCACAGTTAGAATCACTCCCTAAGACACATATTTATCCCCTTGATTGCCCCTTAGTGTTAACCCCTTCCCTGCCAGTGACATTTATACAGTAATCGATGGCTATTTATAGCTCTGATCGCTGTATAAATGTCAATGGTCAAAAAATAGTGTCTGATCTGTCTGCTGCAATGTAACAGTCCCAATAAAAATCACAGATCGCCGCCATTACTAGTAAAAAAAATAATAATAAAAATGCCATAAATCTATCTCCTATTTTGTAGATGCTATAACTTTTGCGCAAACCAATCAATATACGCTTTTTGCAAAAATATGTAAAAGAATACATATTGGCCTAAACTGGTGAAGAAATTTGTTTTTTATACATTTTTTGGGGATATTTATTATTGCAAAAAGTAAAAAAAGATTGCTTTTTTTCCAAAATAGTCTGTCTTTTTTTTTTGTTTATAGCACAAAAATTAAAAGCTGCAGAGGTGATTAAATGCCACCAAAAGAAAGCTCTATTTTTGGGGAAAAAAAGGACGTCAATTTTGTTTGGGTATAGCGACACGCACAACCAAGCAATTGTCAGTTAAAGCAACTCAGTGCTGTATCGCAAAAAATGGCCCAGTCAGGAAGGGGGTAAATCCTTTCGGGGCTGAAGTGGTTAAATGAATGAATATTCTTAAGCTGGCCATACATGGATGTAAATTTGGCAGGTTCAGCAGCAGGAACTGGCCAAATTTAGGAACATGTATGAGCAGAAGGTTGTACAGAAGTTTATCCATTGATCACCTTCTGTACAACTGCCCTGTTGGAATTTCCCCACATGATCAGCGCTAGAGGCTATAGCCCACAAAACTGATCAGTGTATTCTGATAGAGGGGAAGTTTGCCAGCTGTCAGAATACAATAGCTCAGTGTGGAGGATTCCATCATTGACATTGAATGTGTGGATGTGGAAATGAAGTCAGTTTAGTTCTTCAACCCACTGATTGAATGACAACTGACTCATCTATGGGATGCCTTGGAAATCTAAAAAGATTGTGTGCCAGAGAGACCTTATCCTCTACAGACTGTCAATTAATACAAAAGTTTTGGGTAGGTAAAGTATTGGTTCCCCCTCAGATGGCTGTAAGGTTGGAGTACTGTAATTATTACACAAAATTTTATAGTACATTCTCAAATTGGTAGAACAAGACCTAAAAGGTTTTAAAAACTATTACTCTTCAACTGGCAAACCAAGATTTAACTGATGGTGAACATTTGTACCTCCAACTCCTCGGGGAAAACATTCTATCAGAAGGCATTAACATGGATCACAAACACCCTGCATTTATACCAGATTGTGTCCCTCACACTCCATTAACAAACATGGTGATAGGTCTAAATGTTATTGATATTGATACAGCCTATAGATAGAGAGTATACCCATTAATCCTTCGCCTCTGATTCATTAGCCAGACCAGATTACCTTTTCTGCAGTGTCAATGATGCCTTTGGCTAACTACAATCTTGCCAGTGCACATTTAGGACAGACCACAATGTAATTTGAATTGAGCTATTACTCCAGATAATAAGAAGGCCTGGCATTTGGCTATTCGATTGGTGTGCAGACAGATATTAACAGCTTAAAAACACAAACAGGGACCTTCAGTTTGACAAATTGGGAAATAAAGTTGGGAAAAGGTTAGCCAGATTGTGTAAAGAATCCCACCAACCCACATACATAATGACACAGAAGGATGTGTCAGTTAAGCACACAACATATCCAAAGAGAATTACAGAAATTCTTTAAAATTACTTCAAGAGTTTTCCTGTTTGTTTTTTTTGTAAATTTCTCTTCATTAAGTTTCATGACATTCAAACAATAACCTGCATATAGCGGAAACAACCACTGGCTACAGAGTAAAAAACATACCAGTGTAAAACAACAAAAGGCACAGAAAAACATCAAAAACAGCAAGTAGAAAGAAAAAAAAAGGGTTTTCCTGTTTAATATATTTTATAAAGCTCCTTTCAAGACATCTAAACTATTCAGTGGTACCATAACAGGACCAGAAGAAATTAGAACTACACTTTTTACAGATAATATATTAATATTTATCCTTAATCTCTCCAAAGACATACCAGCAATTCAAACTATTTTTTTTATAAAAAAACACATTATTTTTAGGCCTTTTCATCAACTTCACTAAAATCAAAATCTTACCACTCTCAGGGCCACATAAAAAGCAGTGGATAGTGGCGGAACTACCGCCATAACGACCCACGTGGGCGCTATGAGGCCGAAAGGGGAGTGGGGCCCGGCAGTGGTGTACTAACTGGGGGGTGGGGGCGGTCCGCACTGGGTGGCACACGCTGGGGAGATGTCAGGCGGCATATGAAACAGTGACAATGGGCAGGCTTGGTAGCGGCAGTGGCAATGTGCGCAGGGAGATCCCATCTCAGGTGGACTGACCCATTGGGCATAAATATAGGGATGTCGGCTGTACTTGACACACTGCTGTGCATTCTACATTACGTTCTAACAGCCCAGGGAGTACAACTCCTCCTCCCTCCACAGAAATGGAAGAGGCTGCATTGGCTCTGCCCCCTCTCTCCCCTCTGTTCCTTTGTCCGTCCAAGCTCCATGCAGCCCGTGTCTGAAAGGAATGTGGGGGCGGGAACGTTTACACAAGTAGCCGACAGCTACAGAAGCTAGTGTGAGCATCCTGGGAACATCCAAGTGAGTTAGCAGCACTGTCAGTGTCCAGATTCTGCCCTCTCTCTCCCTTCCAAATCTCTTTCTCTCCCTTCTTTCCTCTGTTGTCCTCCAGCATAATTAACTCTATCCAAAGAATTTTGTTTTAACCAGCCCATACTAATAGATGGCCACATCATATTTCTTTAGCCAGGGTTTAGCCAGGATTTTCACTAGTGCGATCACAGACATTGCATGTGATTTGCACCGCATTGCTGTAAAAATCACATGCAATGTCTGTGCAATGCAAGTTCAGTCATACAAACTGTATGGCTGAAATCACATTGCATTCTCTCCAAAATGGTGCAGGACCCTTCTTTTGGTCCGTACTGGAATCGGATCACATGGGTGTTCACACCTATGCGATCCCATTCCTGCACCATTTTACAGTTTGCACTGCCATCTGCAAACTGATCTGGGGATGTCATTAACTTTACATCGACACCCGTAGCAGTTTGTAAAGGGCAGTGTGATTGCCTGCAAGCGACATGCAATGCAGGAATCTGCAGTAGAATTGCACTGATTCCTGCATCGCATATATGTGAACCAGGACTCAAGTGGGTTCACACTGATGCACTGTGGTTCAGTTGCAGTACAGGTATATACACAGTTTTCCTGCATTTAACTCCATTTTTACTACAGTCCCACAGACTTCTATTAGGTTACACATTTTTGCAACATTTTCTGAAAGCGCACCAAATGTACTCTATACTGCAACTTTGGTGTGCTTTTAGAAAACAAAGTAACATTATACAAACTAATAGAAGACTGTGGGACTGCAGCTAAAAATGTGGATAAAATGCAGAAGAACTGCGTATACCCCAGCACTGTGACAAACTCCAGGACACCAGTGTGAACCCAAAGGCCTCAGGGTGCAGGGTGCTGTGTAATGTAAAGGGGTCCAGATGTGCAGGGGGTTGTGTAATGTAAAGGGGTCCAGATGTGCAGGGGGTTGTGTAATGTAAAGGGGTCCAGATGTACAGGGGGTTGTGTAATGTAAAGGGGTCCAGAGGTGCAGGGTGCTGTGTAATGTAAAGGGGTCCAGTGGTGCAGGGGTTGTGTAATGCAAAGGGGTCCAGAGGTGCAGGGGGTTCTGTAATGTAAAGGGGTGCAGGGGGTTGTGTAATGTGAAGGGGTCCAGTGGTGCAGGGTGCTGTGTAATGTAAAGGGGTCCAGTGGTGCAGGGGTTGTGTAATGCAAAGGGGTCCAGTAATGCAGGGGGTTGTGTAATGTAAAGGGGCCCAGTGGTACAGGGGGTTGTGTAATGTAAAGGGGTCCAGAGGTGCAGGGGGTTGTGTAATGTAAAGGGGTCCAGAGGTGCAGGGGGCTGTGTAATGTAAAGGGGTCCAGAGGTGCGGGGGCTATGTAATATAAAGGGGTACAGTTGTGGCGAGGGGGTACAAAGAAGTATGCAGGGGGCACAGTGGGGTGTTTTTACATTTTAAAGTTGGGGGGGTTCCAAATATAGGATCCGCCCCAGGTGCCAAATGCTCTAGGTACGCCCCTGGGGCCCGGTGAGGATGAGGAATGTAAGTTTACTGTTAAGCCTCCCGGGCCCAGTGAGTCCGGCCGTGTCCAGACACATGCAGCTGCTTACAGCAGAAGGCAGGGGCAGAGTGGGCAGGAGCAGAGTGGGCGGGGCAGAAAGAGCGCGCCTGTGAAGGGACATCGTTTTTGGCACATGAGGAGGCTCTGGAGTCTGGACAGGAGGTAGGAAGGGAGTGGGAGACTGTCATCTGTTTTGCACTGTTTTGCTATTTTTGTGGGGGGGGGGCACATACAACATTTTGCTATGGGGCCCTGTGATTTCTAGTTATGCCCCTGGCAGTGGACACAGTCTACAATATTCAGTGTAGTCAAAGACTACATTACCTACCTAGTGGTGAAAATACAAATCAAGAGGGAGAGGGGAGTAGAGCGCCAAGCAGACTCTTGGTGTAATAATGTTTAATATGCAAAGAGTAAATAGAGTATATAGAAAATGCCACTGACAGAGGTGTGTACAGAGCAAGTGTAGGGCTCAGAGCAATAATGTCCTGCCCATGGAGGGGGCTATCAGTCTATGCTGCAGCTGTGGCTTCAGAGAAGGTGGATGTTGGAGGATGCTGGGGAGTCCATTGTCCTCTGACATCCACCTTCTCTGGAGCTGCTGCTGCTCTCAGCCTTACACTTGCTCTGTACACACCTCTGTGAGTGGCATTATTTATAATTTTAATCTGTGCTTATTAAACGGTACTACATCAAGAGTACTTGGCGCTTCTCTCCCCTCTCCCTCTTATTTTGCAGCGTGGGTTTCTCAGCCTGTGTGGATTACAGCAGCCTTGCTTCCCCCTTGTAGTCAGTCACTGGGTTTTAACCCGCCAGGCTAATTTCAGTCATTATTTCCTGGACTCTTTTATGGACAATACACCCTATTAGCTTATGATCTATACCTTTTGGACTACTGACATCCCCACAGAGAATGGTAGCACTGAAAATTCTGTTTGTTGTGTGAAAATACAACTGCCTCTACATACAACTTGACATATCCACCCTTATTAGAGAAGATTGTAAAGGAGTTGGAAAACATAGGTCCCGCAATTTCCCCCCCCCCCCCAAGCTATGAGAAAATCCACCTTATCAAAATGATGAGGTTTGTTCAAATGCTATACACCTTTCAAACCATTACTATTAGAGCACAAGGACATCAATCACTTAAAAAAAGCCATGATTACATTCCAATGGCAAGGCAAATGACCATATATCTATATTTCTAAATTGTATATTCATTTCTAACATCAGAGCTTACAATCTCATCTGTCTACTATGCCATGCTTTGGACTGTACCGTTAGCTAATCAAAATACTCTCTTTCCTACTGTCTCTCCTTGAAGAAAATGAGACTCCATCCACAAATCTCCAAATATATATAAATTTAGGACAATTTAATGTTCTTCCAGAACAGAGAATACAATGCCTATGTAATATGCCAGTGTAAAGGACTAAGATCATACACCTCTTTCAGTGTTAAACCTTTACCACTAAGACCTTTCAAACTGTTTCTCAGGATTCAATTTGCCTCCACAAACACATCTAAAATATTAATTATGCCAAATTATGAACCCAAGACAGACAAAAAGCCTCTGAAGACCTTCTAGATAATTTGCTTCGTATTTGCACTTAGTCAATATTGGCTTTATATTAGCCATTAAACAAGCTGTTTACAAGATTGATAACAAACACCTAAAAAGAAATGGAACACTACTGATTGGGTAGACAAATTGCTGGAGGGATACAACAAAGTATGAAAAAATCTCACTAATGAACTTTGGAGAGAGAGACGCAAAACAAAATTTTATATGGAGCTTATATCCCATTTCTTTTTTCTTCTTTATTTGTTGTATTCTTTATCTAGCAAATAGCATGAGGTAACAGACAGTTTAACAATGTGCATGCCAAACACAGTGCAGTATAAACACAAGCCTAGCCATACAGCTTATCACAAGTATGCCAAAAGGTCAAAAGCATTTAAAATGGGCGTAGAATCCAGGGTAATAGTATTTCACAAAGTAAAGAGGAGGCACTCCTCTTTATACACTGATTTGGACTCCCCAGCTTGCTTTCTGCCAGAGGACTAGTCTTGGTGTCATCTGAAGAAGTTTTTAAGTATGAATCAAGTACAAAAATTAAGAAAACAGAGTAGGTAGTTAGGGAAGAACAATGAGATAAAGAGAATGAACACAAAAGGGAAGTGATAATAGCGAGTGAGAGAAAAAAGGGGGCGTGCGCCAAGGGGGGAGAGGTTGGGGGGCTGAAGTCAGTCCTGGTTAGGGATGAGCCGAACACCCCCCTGTTGGGTTCGCACCAGAACATGCAAACAGGAAAAAAGTTCGCTCGAACACGCAAACACCGTTAAAGTCTATGGGACACGAACATGAATAATCAAAAGTGCTAATTTTAAAGGCTTATATGCAAGTTATTGTCATAAAAAGTGTTTGGGGACCCGGGTCAAATGGATCAATGCAAAAAAAGTTTTAAAAACGGCCGTTTTTTCAGGAGCAGTGATTTTAATAATGCTTAAAGTCAAACAATAAAAGTGCAATATCCCTTTAAATTCCATACCTGGGGGGTGTCTATAGTATGCCTGTAAAGGGGCGCATGTTTCCCGTGTTTAGAACAGTCTGACAGCAAAATGACATTTCGAAGGAAAAAACCCATTTAAAACTACCCGCGGCTATTGCATTGCCGAAAATACACATAGAAGTTCATTGATAAAAACGGCATGGGAATTCCCCACAGGGAAACCCCGAACCAAAATTAAAAAAAAAAAAATGACGTGGGAGTCCCCCTAAATTCCATACCAGACCCTTCAGGTCTGGTATGGATTTTAAGGGGAACCCCGGCCAAAATTTAAAAAAAAAATGACGTGGGGTTCCCCCTAAATTCCATACCAGACCCTTCAGGTCTGGTATGGATTTTAAGGGGAACCCCGCGGCAAAAAAAAAAAAAAAAAACGGCGTGGGGTTCCCCCAAATATCCATACCAGACCCTTATCCGAGCACGCAACCTGGCAGGCCGCAGGAAAAGAGGGGGGGACAAGAGTGCGCCCCCCCTCCTGAACCGTACCAGGCCACATGCCCTCAACATTGGGAGGGTGCTTTGGGGTAGCCCCCCAAAACACCTTGTCCCCATGTTGATGAGGACAAGGGCCTCATCCCCACAACCCTGGCCGGTGGTTGTGGGGGTCTACGGGCGGGGGGCTTATCGGAATCTGGAAGCCTCCTTTAACAAGGGGACCCCCAGATCCCGGCCCCCCCTGTGTGAAATGGTAAGGGGGTACTTACCCCTACCAGTTCACTAAAAAACTGTCAAAAATGTTAAAAATGACAAGAGACAGTTTTTGACAATTCCTTTATTTAAATGCTTCTTCTTTCTTCTATCTTCCTTCATCTTCTTCTTCTGGCTCATCTGGTTCTTCCTCCGGCGTTCTCGTCCAGCATCTCCTCCGTGGCGTCTTCTATCTTCTTCTCCTCGGGCCGCTCCGGGGGGAGGCTCCCGCTCTTCTCTTCATCTACTTCTTTATCCTCTTCTCTTCTTCCTTCTTCTTTTCTTCATTTTCTTCTCCGGGCCGCTCCGCACCCATGCTGGCATGGAGGGAGGCTCCTGCTGTGTGACGGCGTCTCCTCGTCTGACGGTTCTTAAATAACGGGGGGTGGGGCCACCCGGTGACCCCCGCCCCCTCTGACGCACGGTGACTTGACGGGACTTCCCTGTGACGTCACGGGGAATGCCACAGGGAAGTTCCGTCATGTCCTGTGCGTCAGAGGGGGGGTCACCGTCAGACGAGGAGACGCCGTCACACAGCGGGAGCCTTCCTCCATGCCAGCATGGGTGCGGAGCGGCCCGGAGAAGAAAATGAAGAAGAGAAGAAGAGAAGAAGGAAGAAGAGAAGAGGATGAAGAAGAAGATGAAGAGAAGAGCGGGAGCCTCCCCCCATGCCATGGGTGCGGAGCGGCCCGAGGAGAAGAAGATAGAAGACGCCGCGGAGGAGATGCTGGACGAGAATGGCGGAGGAAGAACCAGAAGAGCCAGAAGAACCAGAAGAAGATGAAGAAAGATAGAAGAAAGAAGAAGCATTTAAATAAAGGAATTGTCAAAAACTGTCTCTTGTCATTTTTAACATTTTTGACAGTTTTGTAGTGAAATGGTAGGGGTAAGTAGCCCCTTACCATTTCACACAGGGGGGGCCGGGATCTGGGGGTCCCCTTGTTAAAGGGGGCTTCCAGATTCCGATAAGCCCCCCACCCGCAGACCCCCACAACCACCGGCCAGGGTTGTGGGGATGAGGCCCTTGTCCTCATCAACATGGGGACAAGGTGTTTTGGGGGGCTACCCCAAAGCACCCTCCCAATGTTAAGGGCATGTGGCCTGGTACGGTTCGGGGGGGGCGCACTGCCGTCCCCCCCTCTTTTCATGCGGCCTGCCAGGTTGCGTGCTCGGATAAGGGTCTAGTATGGATTCTTGGGGGGACCCCACGCCGTTTTTTTTTTTTTTTTGGCGCGGGGTTCCCCTTAAATTCCATACCAGACCTGAAGGGTCTGGTATGGAATTTAGGGGGAACCCCACGTCATTTTTTTTTAAAAATTTTGCCCGGGGTTCCCCTTAATATCCATACCAGACCTGAAGGGCCTGGTATGGAATTTAGGGGGACTCCCACGTCATTTTTTTTTTTAAATTTTGGTTCGGGGTTTCCCTGTGGGGAATTCCCATGCCGTTTTTATCAATGAACTTCTATGTGTATTGTCGGCAATGCAATAGCCGCCGGTAGTTTTAAATGGATTTTTTCCTTCGAAATGTCATTTTGCTGTCAGACTGTTCTAAACACGGGAAACATGCGCCCCTTTACAGGCATACTATAGACACCCCCCAGGTACAAAATTTAAAGTTATATTACACTTTTATTGTTTGACTTTAAGCATTATTAAAATCACTGCTCCTGAAAAAACGGACGTTTTTAAAACTTTTTTTTGCATTGATCCATGTCCCCTGGAACAGGACCCGGGTCCCCAAACACTTTTTATGACAAAAACTTGCATATAAGCCTTTAAAATGAGCACTTTTGATTTCTCCCATAGACTTTAAAGGGTGTTCTGCGGCATTCGAATTTGCTGCGAACACCCCAAACTGTTCGCTGTTCGGCGAACTTGCGAACAGCCAATGTTCGAGTCGAACATGAGTTCAACTCGAACTCGAAGCTCACCCCTAGTCCTGATCTTCCAAGCTGACTTGATTACAGGCATATGCCCAACTGAAACATTCTAGGTCAGAGACCAATGAACAGAGGTGGGTGGTTGGGGATGATTTCCCAGAGGTTGTCCCATATCCGAGGGACACATTAGTGCTTGATAAACAAAAGAGTAGAAAAAAAGAAAACAGGGATACCACATGTCACAAAACTTCTCCTCGTGTTGGTAAAGAGAGGCTGAGGCTGTAAGACTTTCCATATGTTCAATATCATTAATTTTAGGCAACCACAGCGAAATAGAAAATCCAAAATTACTCCGCGCTGCCCAACCAAGAAATTAGCAGCTAACACAGCAAACAGAAATTTTGTTCAAATCAACAGGTGCATCAAAGTGCAGCGCTGAAGTGCCAAATTAAATAACCATAATTAATGTTATTAACATAAAAAACATGGTGAATTATACATATAACACATGTGATGAAAAAATTATATGAAAAAATGATGTAAAATAAAGTCTCTAGTAATCTCCAAGTGTCAACAGAGTGCGGTGATTAATCGCAGTCCATTTTGGAGTGGGATGGTCCTGATCCCCGTGTAAAAAACCGATAAGGTAGATGGAAAGTGAACACCAGTGTGATAGTGCCACCACCAGAATAAATGCAGGCTTACTAGAGAATTTGAACTCAAGAGAACATACATTCTATGAGTCAAACCAGCTTATATTATCAGCCGACAATGGAGGAGGAACCTTGGGAGTCATCAGTGATTGGAGTCTGAAGTCTCCAGAGCCTTCATGGAAGGGTCTTCCTCATATAGGTGATTACACATCCAGGAAAGATGGCCTGTCCCGGTCTGGGCGGGTGCTGGCTCTATCAGCTGCTTACTACTACACGAGGGTCGTGCTCGTCCAACGCCCTGACACCTGAGAGCAGAGCAGGCAGCTCGGAATTGTCTGTAGAGGGTAGCGCAATCTAGCAAAATGTATCATTTGAATCAAATGACACCTACCCAGCATTGAGATGGGAAGATCTTTCCATAGTTGTAATTCAGAGATTATCTTGTTGATGATACAAATCATGTATATTTGTAGGTATTAGGAACCCAAGGTTTGTATATAATGGTGTTGAATTTTCAGACGACTCTGTCTTGCCTATTTTAGATCTATTTCAGGGTGAATTTTTTGCCAATAATAAGTTTTAGGGTCAGGCAATATCAGTACAATATCATCAACAAAAAGGCAATTTTGATTTCTTGTCATCCCTTCATGTCAGACCTTTAGGCCTTGAATACGGATAACAGATTTAAGGGAACAGGCCAGGAGTTCTAAACATAGTGGGGATAGGGGACAGCCTGTTGCATTCTTTTTTAAAGTGTGAACAGAAAGGACAAATATATTTGGGCAGTTGGGTTTGTGTACATAGTTTGTAAGACATTAATAAATGTTCCCTGGAATCCCATATGTTGCATCATGAGCAACAGCCACTGCCAATTTCCATTATTAAATGCCTTCTCCGCACTTCAAGGCTAACTGTGTCTTGGAGCATGGAGAAGGAATTAGGTTCTTCAGTGCCACCATTTATTTTCAGACATTTGTTACAGCATCTCTACTGATTACAAAGCCTGGCTTGACAACAGTTTCAAGAGCCATGTTGCAAGTCTATCAGCAATCAATTTAGACAGCATTTCCACATCCTTATTAAGTAAAGATATAAGCCTGAATGAGCTGATCAAGGCATCCCTACCCCTTTCGGGCAATAGATGGACAAATGGGGGTGGGAGTTTTGTCAGTGAGAAGGTGAGAAAATAAAGAACATAAGATTATATTTAGGTCTTCTGAAAGTATACTATAAAATTTAGGCGTAAGGCCATCAGGCCCAGGGGCTTTGTTGGGAGGGAAGTTTTTAATCACACATGCTATTTTTTCAGTGGCAATTTCTGCATTCAGAAATAATCAATTTCTTCTAACAGTCTGTAATAGATTGATTTGACCTAGGAAGGTGTCCTGGTCTTGTGGGTTGGCAAATGCAGCTGAGTATAAATTGAAGAGTTGTTTTCAGTTTATTTTTAAATCTGAAACTTTCATCAGGAGAAACTCTTATCCTGCCACAAAGGTCCCCATTCATGTTTATGGTTTAGGTGTACTTTAGTAGCTGAAGCTATACCTTTATAAACATAGCTGGATAAGTACAGTAATGTATCCAGAGTTGAGACAGGACAATATGGAGTTTAAACCAGAGTACAAAAAAAGATTCTGAAGGCAAAAAGATTTTGCTGTGTATCTTTAAAAAATACACAACACTCTGTCATACCAGAGTCATGGGTGCACTATATATCTGTTGTTTATTTGTAAAATGAAGATCTTATATTTTTAGTAAAGCAAAGATATACTGTAAAACATCTGCAAAAATGGTATACATTAAAAGTGTAAGTTCACCTTTACAGAAAATCTGTAAGGTGAACATACACTGGACCCTGCCCCCATCGCACCCGGTCCCGCTAACCTGGAGAATGACAATCGTCCATTCTGACACATCATATTGCCGCTTTACCAGTCAGGGGACTTGAAATCCCTGCGGCTTTTTCTCCTCTTCTCCCGCGGTGACAGGATGGGCTATGTGGGTTCAGTGCCGCCCATGTGACGATGCCGACCAATTAGAATGCCTAATGAGGTATGTTTTGGAGATTAAGCGGAGGGGATTTCTAAGCCCCGGACCGGAGACGCGGCTATACAAGGTGTCAGAAGAGGTGATCATCGAGCTCCAGGTCAGCGGGACCGGGGGGATCAGGAAAGGGTCCTGTGTAAGTTCACCTTACAGATTATTCTGTAAAGGTGAACTTTAAAAAAGTTAACCAAAATATCATGTCTTTCTCGTTCATATAGCAATCACATGTATAACACAAATTACAGGTTGGAACATTGTAATGACGAAATGATATACAGAGGAGATAATTAATATTTGATAATAATATTCTATAAGTAATTTTAAGGTATATTGGTGGTAGGTTAGAACAGTGAATAGAAAGTCATTGTCAAACAGACGTAGTGGTAATATGTCATTTGTGTCTGAAGACGCATGGGTGTTAAACTGTTGATTAAAGTACTACTACAGAACTAATTAATATGATGATATTGATGTCTTCTAAAAACATTTAGAATCATCTATTGTTGTCAAATATCATATGCATTAATATTAAGAAAAAAATCTTATAAAAAGGAAAAGAAAAGAAAAATGTAGAAAAGGTAAAGAGGTAAAGAGGGCATGGGGATTCCGGATGCAGAACCTTAAAAAAAAATATGGTTGTAGTTGTATGGAAAAGCATTTGTTACCATGACAAGAGTACTTGATGTTCAAAGTTAGTAGGTAGACAGTGTATGACCCATGGTCTCCACATAACCTCGAACTTTGTTAAATTATCTTTATTCAAAGCTGTCATTTTTGCATGTAATAATGATCAATTAATTCTGTGTTTGGTTTCTGCTATATTCAATAAAGGTGTTTTCCATGCTTTAGCTATTGTCTGTTTCGTGGCTGTCAAGAGCTGTGTGAACAGTTTGAATTGTTTGAGTCATGAAATCAGGTTTTAGATTTAAAAGGGCTATTACCGGATCTGGTGTAATTCAATTATCAAATATTTCTGAAGCAAGTAGGAAAACGTTTTTCCAAAAGTTTTTTTATAATAGAACAATTCCACCATCTGTGCATATAAGTTACTTGTTCGGAGCAGCCACAAAAGCAGAAGCAGGAACCAAATACCAGCATGAAAGTACTTTAAAAACAGTTTCAATATCTATTACATTAGGTGAAAAAGATTTGATACTAGACCATATTGTAGACCATTCTGAGTTATCTATAGTGCAATCAAGGTCCTTTTCCCATTTAACTACATAAGATGGTAAATTAGCATCTGATTTAATAAGCATTTGAGCCTTTAGCATGAGGGTCTTTCATGCATATGTATTCAATTTTTGAGAAATTGTCTAAAGTATCAATATTCTTAAAAAGATGGGTGTAAAATTTCTTGACTTGAAGGTAAGAAATAGTTCAGATTGAGGGAGCCTGAAAGATTTACATAAATCTGGAAAGGAACGGATTGTTGTTTTTATGTAAGCATGTGATACCTGCTTTTGACCAGGTCTGAAAAGATCTGGGAGATATCCATGCTGGGTAAAAAGCTGGGTTTTTGAGAAAAGAAAGAAGTGGATTGTGTGTTGATTGTAGACCATGTGAGGTTTTGTGTCTATCCCAAATTGATAGGGAATGTTTAGTGATTGGGTTCTGTATAGTCTTACGATCTATTGGACGTAACCACAAAATATTATGTATGGAGAGAGGGTCACAATCTATTGCTTTAATGATTACCCATAGGGGAATATTTTGTTAATTGTGCCAAATAAGCAGCCTTATAGTATAATGAAAAGTTTGGTAAACCTAGGCCACCGTGAGTTTTGGGAAGGTAAAAAGTTTCTCTATATAAGTGTGGTTTGAGTCCCGTCCCCCCCCCCCCCGGCAAATTGTATTCATTTTTGTTGTATGATTCTAAGGAAATAAGCAGGAACATGTGTTGGAAGAACTCTAAACAAGTATAAGAATTTAGTGAGCATAGACATTTTTATTAAATTTATTTTCCCAAACCATGAGATTGGTATGGATGACCATTTTAAAAGCAAATTTGTAGTTAGTTTCAGTAAAGTAGGATAATTGAGGGTAAATAAATCTAGGTGATTGGCAATGAGCTAGATACCTAAATAAGGAATACTGTGTGTAGCCCATTTAAAGGGTAAAGACTCCTATAACTTTTGCGCAAGCCAATGCAATGCTTATTGCGATTTTTTTTTTTTACCAAAAATATTTAGCAGAATACATATTGGCCTAAACTAAGGAAGAAATAAGTTTTTGTACATTTTTTTGGGGGGGAGGGGATATTTATTATAGAACAGTAAAGTAAAAAGTATTGTTTTTTTTTTCAAAATTGACACACTTTTTTTGTTCATAGCGCAAAAAATAACTGCAGAGGTGATCAAATACCACCAAAAGAAAGCTCTATTTGTGGGAAAAAAAAGGACATCAATTTTGTTTGGGTATAGCCTCGCACGACCGCGCAATTGTCAGTTAAACCAATGCAGTGCCGTATAGCAAAAAATGGTCTGTTCGTTAAGGGGGCAAATCCTTCCGGTCCATAAGTGGAAGCGTTTATCTCTGTATTTGCTGTGATTAGGAGTCTAGAGTCTTGTAAACATACTAAGATGACTGACACCCAATTACTTCTGCCCTGAGGTTTAAAATGTCAGACCATTGAGCGATCTAGGGGTCCTCAACCACCACCTAGAGGTGAGGGGGTGCTACATAAAGCAAAATAGTTTTCGTTGGGGGTTTTCTGGATAGAAGGGTGAGGGCATAGAACCCCTGTTAGGGTTTTTATTGCATTGTGTGTCCAAGTTAGGGGGATTTGATCCCTCTAATTGTCTTCACCACCTATTTTTATGGGAAATGAAAGTGAGGCCAATATTCCAATTTTGAGTTGCTACCAGAACAGGAGTACAGGGGAAATTGTCCCATGGGCACACATGCTCATTTGGCAACTCACATTGGAGAATATACACTTTCTGTCTATGGGTCAGGAAGTGAAGGGGAAACTCATGGCAAAAAAAACGTCCACTAACCCTTCCCTACTCTATCCCAAAATAAAATAATAATAATAATAATAATAATAATAATAATAATAATAATAATAATTTTAGGTATACATTAATGATAGCAGGCTAACTTTCATTTTCTCCTGGGTAGATACTAACAGATGGAAGTTATTGTACTGGCAGTGACAGCCCACACAGCAGCTCAGGTTTAAAACTAGCATTAGGCTAAGGGTGTTTCCTGCATCACATAGGTTATTATTACAGCCTCAAACAACTTCTACTCATTCAAACGCATTTCTGCCAATTAGTTAAGTTTTGTGTTCAGTTCTTTTACTTACAAATCTGCAACCACATAAAAAACGGGACTGGGTCGGTCTTAGTCACTACAGTTGTGCCCGGATGAAAAACTGATTCTATTGGAAGCCAACACTATCTGTTTTAATGTTATATTGTCAATTTTTATATCTATGTTTAATAAATTAACAATTTTTAAATAATATTTTGTATTCCTTTTCTGGTACCTATAAAGTCCGCTCCAACGTTCCCATTTTTTCATTAGCAATTTCATATGGATGTGATACCCCCTTGGCCCTTTCTTTATCCTATAGTAAAATGCTTCAGAAAGCATTGAAACGCACCTCACACCATATTACAACTAGCCTCACTAAGGAGATTAGAGAACTAGGTCAACGCATGTCAAAACTTGAAACCAGAGTGGATGACATGGAAAATTATACTGTAAATTGTTCTACAGAAATTGAAAATCTCAAGGAAGATAATGAAATACTACAGACAAGACTGGATGACTATGAAAATCGTGCTAGATGCTCTAATCTGCGCATTAGAGGTATTCCTGAAACTGTAATTGACCTGCAAGCAACTATAACAGCACTCTTTCAGGAATTACAGCCAGCTATCCCTGTGGAGCATCTGGTAATGGACAGGGTCATAGAGCCCTAAAGCCCAAAAAATCTGACGGTCAATCTCGTGATGTCTTCTTGAAGTTCCATTTCTACAAAACAAAAGAAAAACTATTATCTGCAGCAAGAAATAAAGAATCTCTCACCTTCCAAAGCAATAACTACCAGCTTTTTGCAGATGTATCCCAAATTACTATCAACAAAAGAAGGGCTTTGAAACCACTTACAAATACAAATTTATATGTCGTTCTGCAAATGACCTCCAAACTATTCTCCGAGACATGCACCTATTGAGCTTGACACAAAATCAAGAAACCACACGCCAACAATCGACATCATCTTCATCAGAAAAATCTTCTACACTTCCAGGGAGAAAAGAGCATCAGAGCTTGCACAAGAGAAGCCATCTTCGATCTCCTGATCCTGTTCCTGATGATTCCATGGACTGAAGAATGCTCTATATCCAGATTTTTTCTCTCTATTTGCTGTTTGAGTTCACCAACTCTAATGCCCCGTACACACGGTCGGATTTTCCGACGGAAAATGTGTAATAGGACCTTGTTGTCGGAAATTCCGACCGTGTGTGGGCTCCATCACACATTTTCCATCGGAATTTCCGACACACAAAGTTTGAGAGCAGGATATAAAGTTTTCCGACAACAAAATCCGTTGTCGGAAATTCCGATCGCGTGTACACAAATCCGACCGACAAAGTGCCACGCATGCTCAGAATAAATAAAGAGATGAAAGCTATTGGCCACTGCCCGGTTTATAGTCCAGACGTATGTGTTTTACGTCACCACGTTCAGAACGATCAGATTTTCCGACAACTTTGTGTGACCGTGTGTATGCAAGACAAGTTTGAGCCAACATCCGTCGGAAAAAATCCTAGGATTTTGTTGTCGGAATGTCCGAACAAAGTCCGACCGTGTGTACGGGGCATTACTGTTCCCCATACTTATGGCCTTTAATTGTTGTTTTTTTCCATACTCAAACACATTATTCTGATAATGGAATAACTTATTCATTCTCATAAATCCATATATTTATGATTTATTTTTTCCTTATTCCATAATCAATAGGGCAATTATAAAGTTCTGTTATTATTATCATCTCTCTTTTTTAGTAATTTCTAAAAGATATTTTAATAATCTCACCAGTTTTTGTATAGAATATTGTGGATACAATTTTTTTTTCCAAATTTTAAATTGATAGCTTTATGAAATTCCTTGGTTTACTTTTCAGCAGCTATATTTATTTTTTGCTATTTAACCCTTAGTTCATTTTTTGGGCAAATATGTTCTTGTTTCATATACACCTATATTGTTATGTTATTAGTTTGTTTTCCTATCTCTACCTGGATGTAGAGCTCCCTCTCAGTTTGCTCATTGATATAGTGGGCATCTGACAGTGGCTAATGCTCCCTTAAAGGGAGATTTTTTTCTCCCCCCAACGGATATGTTATGAGGTCATACATGTTTTATCTACTATTCAAAACAAATAAAATGCATATTTATTTATATTTTATTCTTAGATCTTCTTCCCTTTCCTTTTTCATTGCTCCTTATGCCCCCCCCCCCGGAGGCAAACCTACTCACACAATGTTTTAGATTACATAATAACATACCTTATGAACTTGTAACTCCATTTCTCCATTAAATATGTTATCCCTAAATGTGCAATGCCTCAACATTCAGCAAAAACAAACCAAAGCCTTTCGTTCCTTTGCCACTAGAAAAGCACATATCTTGCCTTCAATAAACCCACTTTACACCACAATCCACTTGTAAAATTTTCAGTAAGGTATATTCTCAGGTATACAGCCTTAACTTCAACCAAAGAGTGTGGCGTACTTATTGCATTCCACCGCAATACCCCATTTACATTACTAAAAGAGATTAAAGATCCTGAAGGATGTTACTTAATTCTTACAGGACATTTACTTGATACTGCTATAATGGTAATATCATATTATGCCCCTAATAATAGACCTATTTCTTTCCTTTCTCACCTTCTTCAGGTAATAGAATCACACAAAATAGGTACGATACTTATATGTGGAGATTCTAATCTGACTCGCTTCCCCTTCCTAGATAAATCACCTATACCGCTATCAAACATTCCCAATAGACATTCTTTTTTGCAACTTATTGCAAAATACAATTTAGTAGACTCCTGGCGTGAATTTAACCCCACTAAAAGACAATATGCTTATTATTCTTATCCCCACCAATCATTCTCACGGATTGTCCACAGATCTTTAACTGTAGGCATGGTGCCTGAAATTTTGGCATCCAAGATTTTGCCCATCCCATGGTCTGATCATAGTGCAATATATAGTGTCATAGCCTCTACAATTCCAAAAGCACATGATCCTACTTGGCTTCTTAGACACTTTGCCCAAAAATCCAACTCACAAACTTAATATTGAACTTGCACTAAAAGAATACCTTGAAGATAATTCTACCCATGACATTTCTCTGCTCACCCTGTGGGAAGCCCACAAACCAGTTCTCCGTGGTATGTGCTTGAGGCAAGCTGCTCTCGTCAATCAAGAACGTAAAGTGCTCTACAGCAAGTTAGAAACTGATTTTAACACTTGCTATACAGCACTCCAAACCAATCCTTCCCCTTCATTAAAATTTAACCCAGATAAGGCCAAACTAGAAGAACTTGATTTGTTTTTCACAGTCAGCAAACAAAACGATTAAAGGGTCACGTCACAACTTTTATATGAAAGCAAATTACCGGAAACCCTATTAGACCGTATGCTTAAGTCTTATAATATCCCCTCTAAACCTATACGCCCCAAATTATCCAGGGATATATATTCCAATAATTCAAAGAAAAAACTTCAAAAATTCAAGTCACATCTAATTACTTTATATTCATCTGAAAATGAGCTGGATACATCGAAAGTAGATGAGTTTTTTTCCCACATTTCCCTTCCCTCATTATCCACAACACAATTGGAATTATTGGAGGACCCTGTATCGGTTGATGAGGTATCCAATGCTATCAAAACATTGAAACTAAACAAAAGACCTGGCCCAGATGGATTTTTCACACTTTATTACCGTATATATATATATATATATATATATATATATATATATATATATATAGAAACAGTTTCACCCTTCTTAACTTATATCTTCACTTCAACTCTCTCCTATTAGAATATTTTTTTAGACAAGAAACATTGACAGCGATTATTTGTATGCTCCCTAAACTTAACACTGATGACACCATTTGTTCTAATTATCGCCTTATTTCCCTATTAAATTTAGATATCAAAATATTGGCCAAAATTCTCGCTACTAGACTTAATATATTCATCGGTAAAATTATTCATAGAGATCAAGTAGGATTTATCCCTATTCGACAAGCTAGCGATAATATTAGACGCGCAACCATTTTATCACATGCTGCTAAATGACTCTGCATTCCAGCCTGCTTCCTCTCGCTAGATATAAAAAAAGCATTTGATTCTATCTCTTGGTCCTATATGCACTAAACCCTTAGTAAATGGGGGTTTGGCCAACATTTTTTACAATGGATCTCTGCATTATACCATGAACCCAAACCTTACATTAAATATGCAGGCTACAAATCGGAGACATTCAACATAGAGAGAGGCACACGTCAAGGATGCCCGCTCTCTCCACTATTGTTTGCCCTGCTTATTGAGCCCTTGGCACTAAGAATAAGAATGGAGTCTTCTATTACAAGATTAGAACTGGGAGGATATCACCACAAATTATGTTTATTTGCGGATAACCGAGTCCTCGATGTCTTCTCCCGTCCTCTTCTGCTATGATTGGATACCTGATAGGCATTTCAGCCAATCAGGTGACAGGTAACCAGACCCGGTGCACCTGATTGGCTGAGAGGCAGGTCAGTGTTAGGGAAGCGATTTATTTGATTCCCTAATACAACACTGTGTAAACAGCGAACGCACAGCAGTGCACCCACAGTTTACCAATTGGGAAGCCTATTAGAGCCCATGGCTCTAATCAGGATGCCTATTAGAGCCTACAGCTCTAATCAGGCACTTCCAAAAACACCCCCGCCACTGTAATTCAGATGCCCAGCGCCCGACAAGGGGCCGGACACCTGAATAGGGGGCGGCAGCGGCGACAATAGATAGATTTATGCAATGCATGAATCTATCTATTGGAGATTGACGGGTGCAGGAGAGAGGGGGCAGCACTCATGCGCCCTCTATGGACGCACCACCACTGATGGTTAATATCCAAAAATCTATGCCATTAACTAATTCTGAGAAACTAGCTGTAGCATCTACAAAATAGGGGATAGAGTTATGGCATTTTTATTATTATTTTTTTTTTTACTAGTAATGGCGTGATCTTCGACATTGCGGCGGACAGATTGGACACTTTTGATACTTTTTTGGGACTATTGACATTTATATACCGATCAGAGATAAAAATAGCCACTGATTACTGTATATATGTCACTAGCAGGGAAGGGGTTAACACTAGGGGGCGATCAAGGGGTTTAGTGTGTTCCCTGGGAGGTGTTGCTAACTGTATGGGGGCTGAGCTGACTGGAGGAAGAGAGAGAGATCGCTGTTTCTAATCACTAGGAACAGACGATCTCTCTCACTTCCCCTGACAGAACGGGGATCTGTTTCTGTTTGTTTACACTGACAGATCCATGTTCTGCTTGTCTCTGGAGCGATCGCGGGTGGCTGGTGGACATCGAGTCCGCTGGACCTGCTGGTTGGCTCCCCCCCGTTCGTGAATGGGCGCGCACGCCCACAAATCGCCTTGTACGCGCCCGGCGTACAATGACAGTGATTCGCGCAGGGCAGCCAACCTGCCGCAGTACAACTTCAGAGGGCGGTCCATAACTAGTTAAGTTGAAAATAACAATCTGTTCTCTTCAGAGTGTAAAATATCACCAGGCAGTACAAGTACCTAGAATGAACAGCACTGATTTAATTCACTCCTCTGGCAGCAGCTTATACCCTGGCCACTTTTCAGCAGCAGTGTCCCCTCAAAAATGTTTCATACAGGGGAGTCTTCCTGCTCCACTTTCTCTTAGTGGACCCTCCAGCAAGACAGGGTATAATCTCTCAGGCCCACTCTTAGTTTCGCCCTCCCCAGACAGCACATTCTACACAGCATCCTCTTTCTGTAATAGCGCAGGACGCAAAGACCTTTCTGGAAGTTTAAGTCCTCAGAGTGTTTTAACTTTAGTGAGTAAATATATACAGTATATACTGTATATATTTGTAGGACGAGTAATTTTTTGATAAAGAATGTTGCTCTTTATGACCAAACAAAATGTAAATGTTAAGTGTAGTCATCTTAGATAAGCCTCAGATGGTGTATTAAAAATCGATTACAAACATGGTTCTATAAATATCCTCATAAATGTATCCAGCATCCGTCATTTACTCTTCCAGTGACACTAAACCTATGCAAGTTTCTCTTTGTGCATATTTTAATAAATATTCACCTTTTACAATTCTTCATGGGTCAATAGTCAGATTCTCAAATGACTAGGCTGAAAAGCAGCAATAACTGTAATGAGAATCTTCTGTATAATGTGAGAAGATGGAGGAAGATTGTTGTTCCTTCTGAAGAAATCTAAGAATATAAATGGAACTGGTGTAAAAGCAATTCACAAAAGTCTCTGCAAAACTGTCAGTCATTTATTTTCAAGCTACCTTTTTTAGGTGAGCAATTTCAAGGGAAACTGCAGTGTTTTCCAGCAGTATTGTGCTCTTAATGTCAATTTATTTTAAAGCAATTTTGGCATGGTTTTCACATTTTCTACTTACTTGTTGTGGCATATTTCTATGATCATATTTCATATGAAAAAAATGTAGTTTTTAGCTGTGTTGGTAGATTCATAGTGTTACTGCATTCATGCTGAGCAGCTGCTGAGAAAAAAAACAATTAAAATAGAAGATAATTAAAGCTGAGCACTGGGCAAACAGCTAAATACACAGGTTAAATACATACAGTGGGGACGGAAAGTATTCAGACCCCCTTAAATTTTTCACTCTTTGTTATATTGCAGCCATTTGCTAAAATAATTTAAGTTCATTTTTTTCCCTCATTAATGTACACACAGCAGCCCAAATTGACAGAAAAACACAGAATTGTTGACATTTTTGCAGATTTATTAAAAAAGAAAAAAACTGAAATATCACATGGTTCTAAGTATTCAGACCCTTTGCTGTGACACTCATATATTTAACTCAGGTGCTGTCCATTTCTTCTGATCATCCATGAGAAGGTTCTACACCATCATTTGAGTCCAGCTGTGTTTGATTATACTGATTGATTAGGAAAGCCATACACCTGTCTATATAAGACCTTACAGCTCACAGTGCATGTCAGAGCAAATGAGAATCATGAGGTCAAAGGAACTGCCTGAAGAGCTCAGAGACAGAATTGTGGCAAGGCACAGATCTGGCCAAGGTTACAAAAAAATTTCTGTTGCACTTAAGGTTCCTAAGAGCACAGTGGCCTCCATAATCCTTAAATGGAAGACGTTTGGGACGACCAGAACCCTTCCTAGAGCTGGCTGTCCGGCCAAACTGAGCTATCGGGGCAGAAGAGCCTTGGTGAGAGAGGTAAATAAGAACCCAAAGATCACTGTGGCTGGGCTCCAGAGATGCAGTCGGGAGATGGGAGAAAGTTGTAGAAAGTCAACAATCACCGCAGTCCTCCACCAGTTGGGGGTTTATGGCAGAGTGGCCAGACGGAAGCCTCTCCTCAGTGCAAGACACACGAATGCCCGCATGGAGTTTGCTAAAAAACACCTGAAGGACTCCAATGTGGTGAGAAATAAGGTTCTCTGGTCTGATGAGACCAAGATAGAACTTTTTGGCCTTAATTCTAAGCAGTAGGTGTGGAGAAAACCAGGCACTGCTCATCACCTGTCCAATACAGTCCCAACAGTGAAGTATGGTGGTGGCAGCATCATGCTGTGGGGCTGTTTTTCAGCTGCAGGGACAGGACGACTGGTTGCAATCGAGGGAAAGATGAATGGGGCCAAGTACAGGGATATCCTGGATGAAAACCTTCTCCAGAGTGCTCAGGACCTCAGACTGGGCCAAAGGTTTACCTTCCAACAAGACAATGACCCTAAGCACACAGCTAAAATAATGAAGGAGTGGCTTCACAACAACTCTGTGACTGTTCTTGAATGGCCCAGCCAGAGCCCTGACTTAAACCCAATTGAGCATCTCTGGAGAGACCTAAAAATGGCTGTCCACCAACGTTTACCATCCAACTTGACAGAACTGGAGAGGATCTGCAAGGAGGTATAGCAGAGGATCCCCAAATCCAGGTGTGAAAAACTTGTTGCATCTTTCCCAAAAAGACGCATTGCTATATTAGATCAAAAGGGTGCTGCTACTAAATACTGAGCAAAGGGTCTGAATACTTAGGACCATGTGATATTTCAGTTTTTCTTTTTTAATAAATCTGCAAAAATGTCAACAAGTCTGTGTTTTTCTGTTAATATGGGGTGCTGTGTGTACATTAATGAGGAAAAAAAATCAAGATGATTTTAACAAATGGTTGCAATATAACAAAGAGTGAAAAATTTAAGGGGGTCTGAATACTTTCCGTCCCCACTGTATATAGGCGCTTTCTTACCTGACAAAGATTTGTATTTCTCTCAACTTAGTCCTGAAATTTCCCCCCCCCCCCCCCCCCCCCCACCCCCACCCTCTCTCCTTTTTTTTTTTTTCTTCCCCTCCCCCTTCGTCCTTCTCCCTTCCTTAAATACCTGACCGGGGTTACAAACTTGAACACATTGTATATACCACCTATAATTATGTTGTGCACGCCCCCATAGCAGTCCTTTAGTATCGCTTGGACGTTGGCGCCCACCACCACTCCGTTATGAGCAAGCACACAATTGTTCTTTTTGGTACTAGATATGTGGCGCCCCTGTAGACGCCTGCTTTCTATCTATGTGTATATGTACTAATAATTAACTGTAATGTTATATACCTTGATAGCTACATCATACACTGCTATTGCTCTTGAGGAAGCGTAGTCCATACGCGAAACATGTCGAGCATCGATCAATCTCAACATATGAACTGACTATGGAACTGCTATATAGCCACTTCTTCGGACTGATCTACATGGGAAGCTATTCCTCCTAATGCCCGAAGAATTTCATACTGTAGACGGTGTTGTATAGCAATGATTCAAGTACAGACACATGTTGTGTTTTAAACTATACTATTTTTGTTTTGTTATGTGTGTTTTTTGATATCAAATAAAATAAGGAATTTTTATCTACTATTTTGTGGTGCCTAAAAAGTCCATAAGTCCCTTCTCCCCCCGTTTTTGGTATATGTAATTGATAGGACGCGGCACGGTACTACTTTCAGTGTATCCACGGCACCACTCCGTGTGATGATACACATTTTCATACATTAGTCCTGAAATCTACATAGAGTGCCTTGAAAAAGTATTCATACCCCTTGACATTTTCCTCATTTTGTCATGTTAATAACCAAAAACATAAATGTATTTTATTGGGATTTTATGTGATAGACCAACACGAAGTGGGAAATAATTGTGAAGTGAAAAGAAAATTATAAATAGTTTTCAAATTTTTTTTTACAAATAAATATGTGAAAAGTGTGGTGTGCATTTTTATTCACCCCCCTTTAATCTGATACCCCTAACTAAAATCTAGTGTAACCAATTCCTTTTTTTTAGAAGTCACCTAATTGGTAAATGGAGTCCACCTGTGTGTAATTTAATCTCTGTATAAATACAGATGTTCTATGAAACCCTCAGAGGTTTGTTAGAGAACCTTAGTGAACAAACATCATCGTGAAGGCCAAGGAACACACCAGACAGGTCAGGGATAAAGGCCCATGATAACTCTGGAGGAGCTGCAGAGATCCACAGCTCAGGTGGAATAATCTGTCCACAAGACAACTATTAGTTGTGCACCAAACAAATCTGGCCTTTATGGAAGAGTGGTAAGAAGAAAGCCATTGTGGAACGAAAGCCATAAGATGTCCCATTTTCAGTTTGCGAGAAGCCATGTGGGGACACAGCAAACGTGGAAGAAGTTCTCTAGTCAGATGAGACAAAAGTTTGACTTTTTGGCCTAAAAGCAAAACGCTGTTTGTGGCGGAAAAATGAACACTGCACATCGCCCAGAATACACCATCCCCACCGTGAAGCATGGTGGTGGCAGAATCATGTTGTGGGCATGCTTTTCTTCAGCAGTGATAGGGAAGCTGGTCAAAGTTGAGGGAAGATGGATAGAGCCAAATACAGGGCAAACTTAGATGAAAACCTGTTATGCCGTGTACACACGGTCGGACTTTTCATCTACAAAAGTCCAACGGACGCTGACGGACTAAAGCTGGCTGGTAATCCGATCGTGTGTGGGCTTCTCCGGACTTTCAACGTACTTTTTTAGACTCAAATCCGACGTACTTTAGATTTGAAACATGCTTCAAATCTTTACGTCGTAACTACGACGGACCCCGAAGTCCGCTCGTCTGTATGCTAGTCCTACGGACAAAAACCCACGCTAGGGCAGCTATTGGCTACTGGCTATCAACTTCCTTATTTTAGTCCGGTGTACGTCATCACGTACGAATCCGTCGGACTTTTGTGTGGTCGTGTGTAGGCAAGTCTGTTCGTTAGAAAGTCTGCCGCAAGTCCGCCGCAAGTCCGCCGAAAGTCCGCCGAAAGTCTGTCGGACAGGCTGTCGGACTTTTGTAGATGAAAAGTCCGACCGTGTGTACGCGGCATTAGAGTCTACAAAAGACTTGAGACTGGGGCAGAGGTTCACCTTCCAGCAGGACAACAACCCCAAACATACAGCCAGAGCTACAATGGAATGGTTTAGATAAAAGCATATTCATGTGTTAGAATGGCCCAGTCAAAATCCAAACCTAAATCGAATTTATAATCTGTGGCGAGACTTGAAAATTGCTGTTCACAGACACTCTCCCCATCCAAATTGACAGAGCTTGAGCTATATTGCAAAGAAGAATGGGCAACAATTTTACTCTCTAGATGTGACAAGCTGGTAGCGACAAAACCAAAAAGACTTGCAGCTGTATTTGCAGCGAAAGGTGGTTCTACAATGTATTGGCTCAGGGGGGCTGAATACAAATGCATGCCACACTTTTCAGATATTTATTTGTAAAAAATGTTGAAAACCATTTATCATTTTCTTCAACTTCACAATTACGTGGCATGGTGTGTTGGTCTATCAACCAAAATCCCAATAAAATACATTTATGTTTTAATTGTAACATGACAAAATGTGAAAAATGTCAAGGGGTATGAATACTTTTTCAAGGCACTGTAGCCCTGCTACACAGCACAACAGTCTGGTCAGGTGATTTTTCTCTAATGCATTATGGCAGTGATGGCAAACCTTGGCACCCCAGATGTTTTGGAACTACATTTCCCATGATGCTCAACTACACTGCAGAGTGCACGAGCATCATGGGAAATGTGGTTAAGAAACAACTGGGATGCCAAGGTTCACCATCACTGCATTATGGCATATCCCCAAAGGGAGAGTGAAGGAACAGCAACAAACTGATTAAATTTGCTCTCTCTTCCCATCGGCATGTTATTATCAATACTTGTAAAAGCAAGACACTTGACTAGACCCACATACCACCCCCTCTCTCAAAAATATGCAGAATATGAGCTACACTATATTACCAAAAGTATTGGGACCCCTGCCTTTACACACAGATGAACCTTAATGGCATCCCAGTGTTAGTCCATAGGGTTCAGCATTGACTTACACCCCCCCCCCCCCCCCCGCAGCTATAACAGCTTCCACTCTTCTGGGAAGGCTGTCCACTAGGTTTAAGAGTGTGTCTATGGTAACTGAAATAAATAGAATGTTTGACCATGCTTCCAGAAGCTCATTTGTGAGGTCAGGCACTGATGTGGACGAGAAGGCCTGACTCGCAGTTTCCACTCTAATTCATCCCAAAGGTGTTCAATGGAGTTCAGGTCAGGACTCTGTGCAGGCCAGTCAAGTTTCTCCATCCCAGACTCGCTCATCCATGTCTTCATGGACCTTGCTTTGTGCAATGTTGGAACAGGAAGGGGTCATCCACAAACTATTCACACAATGTGGGGAGCATAAAATTGTCCAAAATGTCTTGATATGCTGACGCCTTAAGAGTTACCTTCACTGGAACTAGAGGGCCAAGCCCTGAAAAACAACCCATAATCTCCACTGCACCAAATGATTTGGACCAGTGCACGAAGAAAGGTCCATAAAGACATTAATGAGCAGATTTGGGGTGGGGGAATTTGACTGGCCTACACAGAGTCCTCACCTCAACCTGATAGAACACCTTTGGGATGAATTAGAGTGGAGACTGTGACCCAGGCCTTTTCGTCCACATCAGTGCCTGATCTCACAAATGCGTTTCTGGAAGAATGGTCAAACATTCCCATAGACACACTCCTAAACCTTGTGGACAGTCTTTCTAGAAGAGTTGAAGCTGTTATAGCTGCAAAGGGTGGGCCAACTCAATATTGAACCCTACAGACTAAAGGCCCGTACACACACGATCAGATTTTCTGATGGGAAATGTTGGATGTCAGGCTGTTGGTGAAAAATCCAAAAAGTCCAAAGTACAAACACGCATGCTCGGAAGCAAGGACAAGCCGGAAGCGCTCTGTCTTGTAAAACTAGCGTTCGTAATAGAGATATCACATTTGTGACGCGGCCAATTATTAAATCTGGAAATGCAGCGCATTCTTTTCTACTTTATAATGGTATAACAATGAAGCTGCTTTGCTGTTGATATTCACAGAGTTCTGACAATATATATATATATATATTATTTTTTTTTTTTCTAGTGATCTCCAGAATATTTTTTTTCTAGTGATCTCCAGAATAATATTTTTTTTCTAGTGATCTCTAGAATAATATTTTTTTTTTCTAGTGATCTCCAGAATAATTTTTATTTGTGTCAAATTACCACAACACCATTATTATCTTGCATTTTTTAACCTCAAAGATACAACTATTTTGGTGTTTCTTGTTAATTTGACATTGTATTTTTTAAATGTACCTGCCTACTCACAAACAAACTGTCCTTTTTTAAGTAAAACACATAGCAAAGTATTTTGCAAAATCAAAAATTGTTATTCAATAGGGAGCACAAAGTCATGTCAAAATCAAGAGGAAGGCAACAATGGAGAAACAGTTGGAATTGGTGAAGCGTTTGTACCCCAGGCCAGACATCAATTATTTGACTGTCACAATTGGTAACCTGAGGAATCCATTTAATAGGGAGCGCAATACGGTCCTGTACTCCGAGAGATCGGGAGCAGCAGCAGATGACATATATTTCCTGAGACTGTGGTCTTCCAACAGCCTGCTTTTTTACTGCCAGACCACACCGAACCCAGGCCATCCCTCTCAACACTTCCACACAAATGAAAGAAATTAAATAAAAAAATGCATTCTCTGCACCCAAAAAAACCCCTCAAATTAAACAAAAAGAAAATTATAAATGATATTGGGGATAATCCCCAGCGCAGTGACCTTGATGGGGGTGTTGATGTTGCCTGGCCACGGTCTGCCATGCTTCTGTGGTGGGTGGGGTGGCTGTGTTGTTGGTGGAGGTGGTGGAGGAGGATGATCAAATTTGCAGAGGTGCATCTTAGGGGTGATTTGGCCATTCTTTACCTTTGTTTAGGGCCTTAAGGATGATTTCCTTCAAAATAATATGCTGGTCCTCCTCCATTTCTTTAAATTTATTTGCTGTCATGCAGCCAAAAGGCTTCTGGGAATCAGGGGCCGAGCTAATGGGAGTTGTTGCATGGTGGAGAAATGCAAGCGATGGCCTGTGTTCAGTCTGGTCTGACAAAAAACGCAGGCTGTGGTAGTACCACAGCCTGGGGACATTTATGTCATCTGCAGATACTCCGGATCTCTGGGAATCCTGGACCATTTGTGCTCCCTATTATATGTGCTCCGTAGGCTACCAATTTTGGCCTTCAAATAATTGATGTCTGCTGTGGGATACACAGGCTTCATCAATTCCAACAGTTTCTCCATCGCTGCCTTCCTCTTGATTTAATTGGAGTAATCCTTGCATTTAACTTGCTATAGACATGACAGCTCCCGGTATTTTTGGATAAAGTTAGGGAGGGAGTCAGGGGCAGTAAATTTATCCACCATTTTTTCTGCAAGACACAACACAAGACAAACCCTAATGTCAGGCTAAACTCTCATAATCTTGTCCCAATATAGGCCTTAATCTATAAGCAGTATAGGCCACTAACCACTGATGCCCCAATTTACAATTGTACCTTTGTTTCAACATTCCTTTGTGCGATAATGATCTTCCATCCTCCACTCACAGATCGTTACTACGGCCATTACAGCGACCACTCGTTATGCTTTATATACACTGTGCATGCATCGAACTCTGCCCCTGTCCTTCTTTCTAGTGTGTTCACCGTCTCTTTTCTTTCGGGGCAGTGGGAGAGCAAATGGCGGAGAGACAGCAGGTGCGTGCTGATAGCAGCAATGACAAAAGCCTTAAGCAAGGCAGTTCCAGATTCAAGGCCTCAAATATGTCCTTTGAAGAGATGGTGGAGATGGTGGATATCTTAAAGAGGACAGACTTTGATGGGAATCCTGTGCCATACAGAAACAGAAGTCTGTACAGGACTTTTGGGGTACGATGATCCAAGGATCAATTGAGGAAACGCTGGTCAGACCTGAAATTGAGGGAGCAAGGTCAGTAAAGAAAGATCAGGAAAGTGCTGCAAAAAAGTAAGTATTTGTCATATGTTCCTATTCTTATTACTTTCATGCTGGTCCATGTTCTTTTCTTTACTGTTGTACAGTTTAAAATGCCAAGTTTGAGGTTCGTGGACACAGAAATCGTTTATGGGACATTAAACATCATTCGTTCGACCACTAATACGTCGTTTTTGGGAGAGGCAGGTTAACTACATTTGTTCAGCCTATTTTGCTTAAAAAAACTTTATTAAATTGTTGTCTAGAGGTGTTTGAAACTATATTGAAATGACAACTTTATTCAGTGTCAGAGGAGGACACTCAGCAGCTGTTTACACATCTGGACGCAGGAGCACTAGTGTGGGACACCATAGCACCCTTGTTATGGTGTCTCACGCAGGTGCTCCAGTGGATACTAGTGGTCTCTCCATGTGTGAAACTTGCACAAAACAGGTAAGTATTCCAGCTTTTGAAAGGGAAAAAAAATCATGTATTCAGCTTGGAACTCTGCCAAAACAGACAAGGTGAAGACACTTCCAAGCAATGTTTCATATTACTATTTCTAGCCTACCATATCTGTCTGCTAAGTATACCTTTTTTGTATTCACATAGGGGAGAAAAGAAGAGGGACATCTGAGGACACCAGTAACTCCACACCTAATGAAGAAAGGCAACTCACCACACGCCCTGAAGATGTGGATGCAGATGTTCAGGAAGTGCTGGGTGAAGTGGTAGAAATGGTGTCGACCACAGGTCAGTGTCAGAGACCACAGCTTCAGGTAATAGATGGATGCCTGCATATTTTTAATACATGGTGTGTTTTTTTTTTTTTTTTTAGGTGATATGGATGTTGCAGAAGAAGAAACTCACTTCAGCAGTGCAAGTGCACAAATCCTGATCAGGGAGATCATGGATTGTAATTGTGATTTGGAACAAAAAAAACAAAACATCCATGATGTTCAAAAAAGACTACGCAACATCATCGATATTTAAGGGAAAATCTAAACCAAAATAACATTTTATAGTTGTTATGTTGTAAATTTTTTTTACAGTTTTAAATGAATTGCAAAGCCAAATTTTGAAGATGCACACAGTGTGTCAAAATGTGCCATCTCCCATCATGGGATATTAATCTACGCATTTTGTGGGTGCAACCCCTTCCTCCAAACTAAAGTAGTTGAGAGGAAGGGATTGCACCCCAAAACACGTCCATTGATCCCCCATGATGGGAGATAGCACATGTTGGCACTCTGGGGCTTATTTCAAAAAAGCAAAACCACTTTGCACTACAAGTGCAATGCAAGTGCACTTTCAGGTGCACTTGTAGGGCAAAGTGGATTGGCTTTTCTGAAATAAGAAAGGCGTGTGTGTCAACATGTGCTAGCTCCCATCATGGGGGATCAATGGATGTGTTTCGGGGGTGCAACCCCTTCCTCTCACCTACTTTAGTTTGGAGGAAGGTTTTGCACCCATAAAACAAGTACATTGATATCCCAAGATGGGAGATAGCACATGTTGACACATTGTGTGTTTTGGGGCTTTAGCAAAATAGATGTAGGGAAAAGACACACATTTTAGGCATGTGATCATTTGGGAAATCCAAATTTGGAATCCCAATTTTTGTGCATATTCAAAATTTTTCTTTTAGAGGGGTGAGATCACCCCATCTGATGAAGGCAAGATCAACACAGTTTTGACATACTAATGTCTCATATGGCCTTCACTTTAGCAAAGTCGAACTTTGTAAGTTCCTGAGTTGGGGATGTGTATGTTATGTTTTTAAACATGCCTTTTTAGCCCCCAAAATGGCTAATTAATGTCAAACATACATGTTATACACCAAGATGTTGGTTTGTTCAAAAATTGTTTATAACGCACATGTGAATGAGCTTGGAGTAAAATGTTTTATACTCAACAATGTGTGGCTTCTTATTTCAATGCTCAACACCAGTGTATTTGTAAAGTTTGTGTAGTTACAGTGACAATGTGCTGTAAAATGTGCCAAAATCAGGCCAGTTTAGGGACTCCAAGCAATTAATTCAAGGAGTTGAAAAGCATGAATATTTTTATCATTAATGCATTATATACATTAACAACAATAACATTGTTTGTGTGTGTAGCAGACCCACAGAACAACATAATAGTTAACTGAAGAAGAGATTGTCACCCCATGTATCCAATAAGTTACGTTTGCACTATTGAAGAAAATGGCCAAAATTAAAAGGCCATTTCAGAACCTAGGAGACAGATAAGGAACACAAACAGTAATTCAAATGAAATATGAGTTTATTTTTTTTAATACTTTTATTGCACATCCGTCACATTTTGCTGTAAAGCAATTGCCTCTCTTCCCACAAAGTACTCAACATATTTTTACCTGAATTCGCGGGCGCTTTGGGCGGGTAAGCAAGCACGGCCACTTTCGAGAGCCGTCATCTCTGCAGTTTCAGAAAAAAAGTTGGCCTAAGTCGAAACTGAGGCCAGATAGTTGGCTGCATTCTTCCTTAAAAAGTTGTGTAGAATGCAGCAGCACAACAGGACGTGGTACAGTTTATATTCAGCCAAGTTAATGGCTGTTAGAAATAGACGGAACCGGCTTGCCATTATGCCAAAGGCATTCTCCACCACTCTTCTGGCACGAGACAGCTGGTAATTGAAAATTCTCTGCTCTGGGGTCATGTTCCTCACGGGGAACCGCCTCATGAGATGTTCCCCCAGAGCAAAGGCCTCATCCGCTACAAAAACAAAGTTGAGTCCCTCCACATTCTCCTCAGGGGGTGGCAACCGCAAGGTGCCATTTTGTAGCCACCGGTAGAACTCTGTCTGGGCTATGGAAAAGAAGAAAGGTAACAGCGCTCTCTGCAGGGACAACTCAATCCATACACCAGATCCACTCATAGGTGCCGAGGCTCGATGTGTCCCAACACACTCCAATGCAACAGTAATAAGGAGAGCCGGAAAAACTGTATTCCTTGAAGTGTCGTTTATTGGTACATCAGAGTGACAATAAAACAATAAATCTGATGCGTTTAGGCAATAGCCTTAGTCGTAGCTAGTTAATCCAGATGATTTTTGGAATTATTTCCAGATGACGGACCCCTGTTTTCACCAACTTTTGGCATTGTTGACCCCCTATATTAAGAAGCAGGACACATGCATGAGGCTTTTATTTTATTTTTTTTGGTTGAATAGCTACGACTAAGGCTATTGCTGAAACACGTCAGCTTTATTGTTTTATTGTCACTCTAATGTACCAATAAACAACACTTCAAGGATTACAGTTTTGCCAGCTCTCCTTATTTCGGTCTGGGCTATCACTCCTCCGTCAGGGTTTCTGCCGTTCTTCCCAACGTCCAGGTATAGAAACTCGTCATGGCCGACACCACCTCCAACATGACAATACTACAAAAGCCCTTGTAGTTGTAGTAATAAGAGCCAGAGTTGGGTGGTGGGACAATCCTCACATGCTTCCCATCAATAGCACCACCACAATTGGGAAAATCCCACTGTCACGAAGATCCTGCCAGTAACCGGCGTCCCAGGTGCACGGGAACCCGGCCACGGGTCCCATTGCGCATGCGCGCGTGTTCGCGGGTGCGGTCACGCACGGGCACGCGCGCACTCCAGCTGGTGTCAGGCGGGCTATTTAAACCTGCCTGTCACACTCCATCCCTGCTGTCTGCTCTACAGCGTTCTGTGAGTGTTACCTGATCTGATCTGTGTTTCCTGTTATCTGACCCGGCTTCCTGTTTGACGATCCTGCTATCTGCCTGCACCAGACTCTCTTGGCTTGCCTGACCATCCCTCTGCATTACCCCTGGTACCTCTGCTGTCCGAACGTTACTGACCACCGGCTTGTTGACCCTCCGCTGTGTTCATCAGCTTCCAGTCTGCTATTACCTGCTGTTGTTCCTGGTTCCAGTCCAGCTTCCAGTCTGCTATTACCTGCTGCTGTTCCTGGTTCCAGTCCAGCGTTCCAGGCTACCTTCTGCTGTGTTCCAGCCCAGCGTTCCAGGCTATCTTCTGCTGTGTTCCAGTCCAGCGTTCCAGGCTATTACCTGCTGTTGTTCCTGGTTCCAGTCCAGCGTTCCAGGCTACCTTCTGCTGTGTTCCAGCCCAGCGTTCCAGGCTATCTTCTGCTGTGTTCCAGTCCAGCGTTCCAGGCTATTACCTGCTGTTGTTCCTGGTTCCAATCCAGCGTTCCAGGCTACCTTCTGCTGTGTTCCAGCCCAGCGTTCCAGGCTATCTTCTGCTGTGTTCCAGTCCAGCATTCCAGTCTATTACCTGCTGTTGTTCCTGGTTCCAGTCCAGTGTTCCAGGCTATCTTCTGCTGTTGTTCCAGTCCAGCATCCAGTCTGCTATTACCTGCTGTTGTTCCTGGTTCCAGTCCTGCATTCCAGTCTCTGTCCTCAGTCTACTCCTCAGGCTACTGACTCCAGAGGGTGCCACCACTACTGGACTTTCAGCAACTGTTGATCCTGCCAGGCACCCATACCACTCTTCACTCCTGGCCCTCTGTCTCCATTCCAGGGGAACGGGAGTGGGAGCTGTAAGGGAGGTCTTTTCCTGCACTTCAGGCTCACAACCTACCAGGTACGTGACAGTAGCAGACAGCCATGTCTGAGCCTGAGCAGGGAACGTCTCCCATGGAGGAACTCTGTGCACACCTGGCAGGATTGACTGAAGCAGTCAAAAATCTGCAGCAAGGATACACCAGACTGGAGGAACGAGTGTTAACCCTGTCTAACCCCATTGGGGCCCAGGGAGCTTTCTCTGCTCCTGCTCCTTCAGTTGGGCCTTCCTCAACGGTGGGGATGCTCCCTCCGGAACCTAAGGTTCGCACACCTGAACGTTTCTTTGGAAATCGCCATAAGTTCAGAGCCTTCTGCAATTCCTGCGAACTATTTTTTGCTCTTCAGCCACGTACCTTTTCCCTGGAGGCTACAAAGGTGGGCTACGTGATTTCTCTACTCTCTGGTGACCCCCAAACCTGGGCCCATCGCCTCTTAGAGCAAAAGGACATATCTCTGACCAACCTCTCCACTTTCTTTGACGCACTAGGCCAGTTATATGATGATCCCCAGCTATCTGTAACTGCAGAGGCGGCTCTACACACCCTTCAACAAGGTCGCAGAGCAGCGGAGGATTATGTGGCTGAATTCAGGAAGTGGAGTGCGGACACTAACTGGAACGATGCGGCTCGCCGTTATCAATTTCGGTTGGGACTTTCTGATCCTCTGAAGGATGAACTGGCCAGGGTGGGTACACCACAGACTTTAAATGCTTTAATAAATCTAGCTATCCCGATCGATCGACGTCTACGCTTAACTTACCTGAGCCAATGCAACTGGGTGTCTTGCGACCTTCACTAACCCCAGAGGAACGACAACGTCGTCGTGCAAATAACTTGTGCCTGTATTGTGGGGAACCCAGGCACTACGTCAGGAACTGTCCTCTCAAACTCCGTAAGTGGTTATCCCTATCTACTGACTATGTGACATCTCTGGTTAAAAATACCACTCACCTTGCTCTTCCTCTTCTGCTACAGCTTCCAGGGAAGGATCTACAAATCACCGCCATTATTGATTCAGGAGCTTGCAGCTGTTTCATGGATTCTCGTTTTGCCATCCAACACCAAATACCCTTGTCACCTAAAGCCCATGGACTTTCTATCCATCTAGCTGATGGAACCGCTATCAAGTCTGGACCTGTCACCCAAGAGACTATGCCAATACCCGTTTTCATTTCCAACGTCCACCAGGAACAGCTGCGCCTGGACATTATCACTTCACCCCTGTTCCCCATAATACTCAGCATGCCATGGTTACAGGCCCATAATCCGGACATAAATTGGATCACGGGTGAGGTGACCTTTCCCTCTCCTTACTGCCAACAGTTTTGCAGAACCCAGAACATCCAGGAGAACTCTACTCTGTTATGCCTAGATACAGATCCTAGTCTACTTCAATCCATTCCTTCCGCCTATCATGATTTCCTGGACGTATTTAGTAAACAGAGGGCAGAGGTGTTACCCCCTCACCGGGCCTATGACTGTCCCATTGAGTTACTTCCTGGTGCTGAAATTCCTTTTGGAAGAATATTTCCCCTGACTGAGGTGGAGCAAGGGGCATTGAAGGAATACATTGACTAAAACCTCAAAAGGGGCTTCATTCGTCCATCCACGTCCCCCGCAGGTGCAGGCATCTTCTTTGTGCAGAAGAAAGATAAAACCCTCAGGCCGTGTGTGGATTACCGCGAACTAAACAAGATTACTGTGAAGAATCAGTACCCTCTCCCCTTAGTACCAGAGTTGTTTCAGAGACTGGGGACGGCTACCATATTCACTAAACTTGATCTCCGTGGGGCCTACAATTTAGTTCGTATCAGGGATGGAGACGAATGGAAGACCGCTTTTCGTACCCGTTATGGGCATTTTGAGTACCTCGTGATGCCTTTCGGCCTGTGCAATGCCCCTGCCACATTTCAATACTTTATTAATGATGTGTTACGTGACTTTCTAGACCTGTTTGTCATCGTCTATTTAGACGACATATTGATTTTCTCTTGTTCCCTTGAATCCCATCACAGGCACGTCAGAAGTGTATTGGGCCGATTTCGACAACACGGTCTATATGCAAAGGCTGAAAAATGTGAATTCGAACAGGAAAGTATTCCATTTTTAGGGTTGGTCATCTCCAGTAAGGGCATTAAAATGGACCCCCAGAAGGTCACGGCTGTTCTAGATTGGCCAGTCCCGACTGATAAGAAAGGAATCCAGCGATTCGTTGGATTCGCTAATTTTTACCGCAAATTTATTAAGGGGTTCTCAGCCATCATTGCACCCATCACACAGCTTACCAAACAGGGTACACGCTTCCATTGGTCGGCTGAGGCTCAAAAGGCTTTTGAGACTCTCAAGGGCCTTTTTACCTCCGCCTCTGTACTGAAGCATCCAGATTCCTCTCTGCCATTTATTCTAGAAGTGGATGCATCTGAAATTGCTGTAGGAGCAGTATTATCCCAAAGACAGGGAACCAAAGCCCTGCTGCATCCTGTGGCTTTCTTTTCTCGTAAATTATCCACGGCAGAGAGAAATTATGATGTAGGTGACAGAGAGTTGTTGGCAATCAAGTCAGCATTGGAGGAGTGGCGCTATCTGTTGGAGGGTGCCGCTCATCCAGTTTTAATCTTTACAGATCATAAGAACCTGGAGTATTTGAGGTCTGCAAAGAGGTTGAAACCACGTCAGGCCAGGTGGGCTCTCTTTTTCTCCAGGTTCTCCTTCCATGTCACTTACCGTCCTGGCTCCAAGAATACCAAACCTGACGCCCTGTCTAGGATGTTCCACAAACCTCAAGAGATTTCCCCTCCAGACACCATTTTGTCTCCAGGGAACTTTCTTCTACTTCAGGGAAACCTGCTTTCCCAGATTAAACAGGCCTCCCCAGAAATAGAATCTTCCATTAAGACAGAACTCCAGGTTAAGGATGGGTTATTGTGGCATGAGAATAGGATCTTTATACCTGAAACACTACGAGTTCCAGTACTAGACCTCTGTCACAATCATGCGCTGGCTGGGCATTTCGGTGTGGCTAAGACCACTGATTTGGTTCAGTGCACCTTCTGGTGGCCTCAGCTGCGCAAAGATTGTAAGGAGTTTGTAGAGTCCTGTACCACCTGCCTTAGGAACAAAGGGCACAAAACAAAGGCATGGGGTCTACTAAAACCCTTGCCTGTCCCAGATAGACCCTGGAAAATGCTCTCAATAGATTTTATTGTAGAACTACCCCCGGCCGGGGGCTTCACTTTAATCTTTGTCATAGTGGACCGGTTGTCGAAGATGGCACACTTTGTCCCAATGAAGGGTACTCCTTCAGCTACAGAAACAGCACAAGCATTCATTAAAGAGGTCGTCAGGCTCCATGGGGTACCAGTTAATATCGTTTCAGATCGAGGGGTACAATTTACCTCTCGATTCTGGAGGGCTTTGTGTAAAACCTTGGACATTGAACTCTCATTTTCATCAGCTTATCACCCCTAGACTAATGGGCAAACAGAAAGAACAAACCAGACCCTTGAACAATATTTGCGCTGTTTTTCTTCCTTTGCCCAAGATATTTGGATTGCTGTTTTACCATTGGCCGAATTCGCTTATAACAATTCTATTCATTCTGCTATCAAGAAAACTCTGTTTTTTGCGAATTATGGTTTCCACCCCTCATTTTTAATAAACTCTCTTCCAGAATGCACAGTACCCGCAGTCCAGGAGAAATTGGATTTCTTTACCTCTAACAACCAAGTTTTACAGGACACCATGACCAGAACCCAGGAGTACAACAAAGCAACCTTCGATAAAAAGAGGCGAGGTGAGCTTTTACTTGCACCTGGGGATCAGGTATGGTTGTCCACCATAAACCTCAGGTTGGCCTGCCCTTCCAAGAAATTAGGTCCCAAATTTCTTGGACCATTCCCTGTTAAACGGAGAATTAATATAGTTGCATATGAACTTGAACTCCCGGATTCACTAAAGCTACATCCAGTTTTTCACGTGTCCTTGCTTAAACCATCTATTACTAACCCATTTCCAGGTCGAAGTACGGATCCTCCTGATCCAATCCTGGTAGATGGGGAAGAGGAATTCGAGGTGGAGGCTATCATGGACCACAGGAAAAGAGGTAACCAAAATCAATTCTTAATAAAGTGGAAGGGGTTTGGCCCAGAGGAGAATTCTTGGGAACCAGAGGATAATATTCATGCTGAAGACCTGTTACAAGCCTTTAAAACAGCTCATCCAGAGAAATTTTTTCAAAGGGGCATCCGGAGGCTGCCCCTTGGGGGGGGGCAATGTCACGAAGATCCTGCCAGTAACCGGCGTCCCAGGTGCACGGGAACCCGGCCACGGGTCCCATTGCGCATGCGCGCATGTTCACGGGTGCGGTCACGCACGGGCACACGCGCGCGCACTCCCGCTGGTGTCAGGCGGGCTATTTAAACCTGCCTGTCACACTCCATCCCTGCTGTCTGCTCTACAGCGTTTTGTGAGTGTTACCTGATCTGATCTGTGTTTCCTGTTATCTGACCCGGCTTCCTGTTTGACGATCCTGCTATCTGCCTGCACCAGACTCTCTTGGCTTGCCTGACCATCCCTCTGCATTACCCCTGGTACCTCTGCTGTCCGAACGTTACTGACCACCGGCTTGTTGACCCTCCGCTGTGTTCATCAGCTTCCAGTCTGCTATTACCTGCTGTTGTTCCTGGTTCCAGTCCAGCTTCCAGTCTGCTATTACCTGCTGTTGTTCCTGGTTCCAGTCCAGCGTTCCAGGCTACCTTCTGCTGTGTTCCAGCCCAGCGTTCCAGGCTATCTTCTGCTGTGTTCCAGTCCAGCGTTCCAGGCTATTAACTGCTGTTGTTCCTGGTTCCAGTCCAGCGTTCCAGGCTACCTTCTGCTGTGTTCCAGCCCAGCGTTCCAGGCTATCTTCTGCTGTGTTCCAGTCCAGCGTTCCAGGCTATTACCTGCTGTTGTTCCTGGTTCCAGTCCAGCGTTCCAGGCTACCTTCTGCTGTGTTCCAGCCCAGCGTTCCAGGCTATCTTCTGCTGTGTTCCAGTCCAGCGTTCCAGTCTATTACCTGCTGTTGTTCCTGGTTCCAGTCCAGTGTTCCAGGCTATCTTCTGCTGTTGTTCCAGTCCAGCATCCAGTCTGCTATTACCTGCTGTTGTTCCTGGTTCCAGTCCTGCATTCCAGTCTCTGTCCTCAGTCTACTCCTCAGGCTACTGACTCCAGAGGGTGCCACCACTACTGGACTTTCAGCAACTGTTGATCCTGCCAGGCACCCATACCACTCTTCACTCCTGGCCCTCTGTCTCCATTCCAGGGGAACGGGAGTGGGAGCTGTAAGGGAGGTCTTTTCCTGCACTTCAGGCTCACAACCTACCAGGTACGTGACACCCACTGGTTGTGAAACTGGGAAGCCATAGTCTGCCATTCCTGTGGGTTTGGTATATCGCAAAAAATCTGCGATAACCCCAAATATGCTATCTTATTTAAAAACGTGATGAGGGTTCAAAAGTGAACAGCAGAATATTTCCACACAATTCTGCACATATAAAGTGAAATTATTTTCTTTAGATTACAAAAAACCATATAAATAAACAAACAATAAACTATCCAGTGAGTGAAATGAGACAAATGACAAAAAGTGCTGCAACCTTAAAAAAACGGAATTTTCAGTTTTAGCAATACGGTAACTATATTCAGGCGCGCTACTAATGTCACAAACAAACGGACTGAGGGAACTCCCTCAGCCTGGATGTGTATGTAAATTAAACCTTAGAGCAACAATAGTAAATAACAAAAAAAAAATTGTAACAACACAAATGTTGGTTATTGCACCTTCCAGTGAGGTAATATGTGAATGATTACAATGTAGCAAAAAAGTCCACTGAAGGAATAGATAGTTGAAGGAAGACAAAGAAAGTCCTGCAACATAAGTATATGTGCATGCTTCCTGGGTAAATCAATCCTTTCTCTGTGAACCAGACTCTTGTGATAGAATGAGAAAAGGTGGCCACTTACCAGATCCATGGGACCCCTATCACGGGGGTCTTATGGGCTCATAGAGTATCCAGGAACAGCTGATAAGATCCTCTTACTGAGTCAGCCTCCTACTCAGCCCCCTTTCCCACTCGATGCCTCTTATAAACAAACAATAAACTATCCAGTGAGTGAAATGAGACAAATGACAAAAGGTGCTGCAACCTTAACCACTTGCCGACCGCCTCACAGGTCGGCACGGGCAGGCAAAATCACGTACCTAGTACGTGATGCCTTCCCGCGGGCGGGGGGTCCGATCGGACCCCCCCCCGGTGCCCTGAGTGGTCGGCTCTCGTTCGCGGGCGATTAGGGGTCAGGGGGAGGCCATCCATTGTTGGCCACCCCCTCCCGATCGCTCCCACGAATCGAATGCTTCCTCTCCCTCTGTAATGTAAACAGAGGGAGAGGAAGTGATGTCATCTCTCCTCGAGCCGGTCTTTTTGATCCGACGCCGAGGAGAGAAGACATCCAAGTAAGTGCACCAACACCACACGTTCAGTAGAACACGCCAGGCACACTTTTCACCCCCCTGTCACCCCCCGATCACCCCCCGATCACCCCCCTGTACCCACTGTCACTCTGACACCAATAGCAGTTTTTTTTTTTTTTTTGCATTGGTGTCAGTTTGTCAGTTATAAGTGTTAGGGCTGTTAGGGTAGCCCCCTTTAGGTCTAGGGTACCCCCCCTTAGGTCCAGGGTACCCCCTAACCCCCCCTAATAAAAGTTAACCCCTTGATTACCCCCCGTCACCAGTGTCGCTAAGCGATCGTTTTTCTGATCGCTGTATTAGTGACACAGGTGACGCTAGTTTAGGGAGGTAAGTATATAGGTTCGCTGTCAGTGTTTTATAGCGACAGGGACCCCCATATACTACCTGCTAAAGGTTTTAACCCCCTGATTGCCCCCTAGTTAACCCTTTCACCAGCGATCACCGTATAAGTGTTATGGGTGACGCTGGTTAGATAGTTTGTTTTTTGTAGTTTATTATAGTTTATTACAGTTTATTACAGTTTATTATAGTTTTAGGGCACCCGCCGTTTATTACCCTATAAAGGTTTAACCCCCTAATTGCCCGGCGGTGATAGAAGTTAAGTTTTTAGGATCAAATAAGGTCTGCGTCGCCCCAGGCAGCGTCAGGTTAGCGCCAGTACCGCTAAAACCCACGCACGCAGCATACACCTCCCTTAGTGCTATAGTATCTGAACGGATCGATATCTGATCCGATCAGATCTATACTCCCCAGCAGTTTAGGGTTCCCTGAAACGCAGTGTTAGCGGGATCAGCCCAGATACCTGCTAGCACCTGCGTTTTGCTCCTCGCCCCAGCCCAGCCCAGCCCACCCAAGTGCAGTATCGATCGATTACTGACACTTACAAAACACTAAGCACACATAACTGCAGCGGTCGCAGAGTCAGGCCTGATCCCTGCGATCGCTAACAGTTTTTTGGTAGCGTTTTGAATCAGTCGCTGACAGTCGGGAGCTTTTTTGCCTGTGAGTCTCACTAGTGTACCCCTAAATTTAGAGGCCAAAATGGCAAATCGAAGGTACACTAGTGAAGAGGCCTACAGGATTCTGAGCATGACAGATAGTGAAGAGGAAGTCACTCATCTGTCAAGTTCAGGCTCAGAATACGATCCTGTAGAGGACAGCGGCTCCATGACAGATAGCTCTGACGACGGAGTTGTGGTCCCTGCTAAGGTCAGGCGTACCAGACCCCGAACTTATGCTGTCCTTGAAGTGCATGAACCGCAGGGCTCTCGTAGGGAGCAGAGAGGTACTAGTGCCGCTACTCCTTCTGGTGAACTGGCAAGCACCAGCGGCCTAGTACACCCTGGTCGTACATCCAGCACTGCAGTATCACGTGGTGACGTGGCGAGTCCCATAAGTGCAGTTCAAGCTGGCGAGGTGGCAAGCACTAGTAGTGTCCCGCTGCCACCAAGAAGACGAACACAGGCCCGTCGTGCCCATAGTGCCCTTCCTGCTGCATTGGCCAATCCGAATTGGGTACCCACCACTTCTGCAGCACCCGTACTTCCCCCTTTCACTGGCCAACCCGGAATTCAGGTGGAAACAGTTGACTTTATGCCACTGGATTTTTATTCGCTGTTTTTCACCGAAGATCTCTTTAGATCTATTGTGGACCAAAGCAATTTATACGCTGGTCAATACATCGCCACTATGCCCCAGTCCACCCTTGCCAGAGATTGGAGACCAATTAAGGTCTCCGAATTTAAGATCTTTCTGGGCCTTTCCCTCCTCATGGGGTTGAATAAAAAGAGTGAGTTGCGGTCATATTGGTCCACTGACCCAATTTACCATTCACCCTTGTTCTCTGCTTCCATGGCCAGGGCACGATACGAGCAGATTTTGCGGTTCATGCACTTCAACGACAATGAACTCTGTCGTCCTCGTGGAGACCCTGAATACGATCGGCTCCACAAAATTCGGCCCCTCGTAAACCACTTCAACCAACGTTTTGCAGACTTGTTTACCCCCCATCAAGTTGTCTGCGTTGATGAGTCCCTGGCCGCTGGCCGCTTGTCATTCAAACAGTACCTTCCCAGCAAGCGTGCCAGATACGGGGTCAAGATGTATAAGCTCTGTGACAGGGCCACAGGCTATACATGTAGATTTATGGTTTACGAGGGCAAAGATAGTCACGTAGAGCCGACAAACTGCCCTGACTACATAGGAAGCGCTGGCAAGATAGTGTGGGACTTGGTGTCACCCTTATTCGGAAAGGGGTACCACTTGTACGTGGACAATTATTATACGAGCGTGCCACTTTTTAGCCACCTTTTTGATCATCAGATTGGAGCATGTGGCACCGTGCGACCTAATCGCCGGGGCTTTCCCCAGCGGCTTGTAGATTCCCGTCTTAGGCTGGGGGAGAGAGCCTGCTTGAAGTATAATAATTTGCTCGCTATGAAGTGGAGGGATAAGAAGAATGTTTTCGTTCTCACCTCCCTTCATGCAGACACGATGGTCCAAATTCCTACGGCGACTGCTGTTGTGGAGAAACCCCTCTGTGTCCACGAATATAACCTTAATATGGGAGGGGTGGACCTCAACGACCAGTTGTTGGCGCCGTACCTAATTGCCCGTAAGGCCAGACGCTGGTACAAAAAAGTGTCTGTTTATTTATTTCAATTGGCTTTGCTGAATGCTTATGTGCTATACAGAGCTTCAGGACGGACTGGATCCTTCCTTAAATTCCAGGAAGAGATCGTCAGAGCCCTTCTGTTTCCAGACGGTGCTCCACCTCACCATCCCCAACCAAATGCAGTAAGCCGGCTGCATGAGAGGCATTTTCTTTATGCCCTCCCGAGTACCCCTACCCAACGAACCCCCCAAAAAAGATGTCGTGTCTGCAGCAAGCGCGGATTTAGGCGTGACACCCGATATTATTGTCCCCTCTGTCCTGGCAATCCTGGTCTTTGCATTGGTGAATGTTTTGAACGCTACCACACACTAGTGGAGTATTAGCGTAGGGTACAGCACTGCACAGACTAGGCACACTTCCACAGGGTCTCCCAAGATGCTGTCGCATTTTGAGAGACCCAAACCTGGTACCAGTTAAAAAAGTTAAAGTTACAAAAAAAAGTGTAAAAAAAACAAAAAAAAGTAAAAAAAAGAAAAAAACACAAAAAAAATATAAAATAAAAAAACCAAAAATAGTTGTTGTTTTATTGTTCTCTCTCTATTCTCTCTCTATTGTTCTGCATTCTATACTGCAATGTTTTATTGTTATGTTTTTATCATGTTTGCTTTATAGGTATGCAATTTTTTTATACTTTGTTTTTTTTATTGTTAACCACCTTTGTGTTTTCAGGTACGCCATTCAGCTGCAGAGCGGATTTATTTATCTTGACAGCAACAGCGTTTGCTCCCACGATACATAAAGCCGCGACTCCAGCGCTGTTGGAGGTGATTTCACCACCACAGTTACATACTTCAGCATATATGCCGAAGCGTGGGGGCAGCAGTGGGTGGAGGAGCGATTTGCTCCTGCCTTTTGCGGGAGGATGCCCCCATGCTTCGGCATATATATATTTTTAGGTAGGCACAGGTTGCGTTAAATGTTTTATTTTTTACTATGTTTTTTTTGTATTTTGCTTTGCAGGTATGGTAAGTAATACTGTTATACTGTAATGTTACTTTGTTTTTTTGTTAACCATCATTTGCTTAGCAGGTACGCCATTCAGCTGCAGAGCGGATTTATTTATCTTGACAGCAACAGCGTTTGCTCCCACGATACATAAAGCCGCGACTCCAGCGCTGTCGGAGGTGATTTCACCACCACAGTTACATACTTCAGCATATATGCCGAAGCGTGGGGGCAGCAGTGGGTGGAGGAGCGATTTGCTCCTGCCTTTTGCGGGAGGATGCCCCCATGCTTCGGCATATATATATTTTTAGGTAGGCACAGGTTGCGTTAAATGTTTTATTTTTTACTATGTTTTTTTTGTATTTTGCTTTGCAGGTATGGTAAGTAATACTGTTATACTGTAATGTTACTTTGTTTTTTTGTTAACCATCATTTGCTTAGCAGGTACGCCATTCAGCTGCAGAGCGGATTTATTTATCTTGACAGCAACAGCGTTTGCTCCCACGATACATAAAGCCGCGACTCCAGCGCTGTCGGAGGTAATTTCACCACCACAGTTACATACTTCAGCATATATGCCGAAGCGTGGGGGCAGTAGTGGGTGGAGGAGCGATTTGCTCCTGCCTTTTGCGGGAGGATGCCCCCATGCTTCGGCATATATAAATGGTGCATGTATGCCCATCATTAGAAGTGGGTGGATGAAGGGAAGTATTCTAATGGTGGGCATACCCACCGATCAATATCTTTTTTTCGTTCAGCCCACAGGCTGCATGAAAAAAAAGTTTACAATGTATGCCCAACAAGGACCAGCAACGTACAGGTATGTTGCTGGACTTTGAGTGGTTATACCAGAATGATGCCTGCAGGTTTAGGTATCATCTTGGTATCATTCTTTTCAGCCAGTGGTAGGCTTTCTTGTAAAAGCAATCCTAGTGGCTAATTAGCCTCTAGACTGCTTTTACAAGCAGTGGGAGGGAATGCCCCCCCCCCACACACCGTCGTCCATGTTTTTCTCTGGCTCTCCTGTCCCAACAGGGAACTTGAGAATGCAGCCGGTGATTCAGCCAGCTGACCATAGAGCTGATCAGAGACCAGAATGGCTCCAAACATCTCTATGGCCTAAGAAACTGGAAGCTACAAGCATTTCATGACTTAGATTTCGCCGGATGTAAACAGCGCCATTGGGAAATTGGGAAAGCATTTTATCACACCGATCTTGGTGTGGTCAGATGCTTTGAGGGCAGAGGAGAGATCTAGGGTCTAATAGACCCCAATTTTTTCTAAAAAGAGTACCTGTCACTACCTATTGCTATCATGGGGGATATTTACATTCCCTGAGATAACAATAAAAATGATAAAAAAAAAATAAAAATGAAAGGAACAGTTTAAAAATAAGATAAAAAAGCAAAAAAAATAATTAAAAAAAAAAAAAAAAAAAAAAGCACCCCTGCCCCCCCCCCTGCTCTCGCACAAAGGCGAACGCAAGCGTCGGTCTGGCGTCAAATGTAAACAGCAATTGCACCATGCATGTGAGGTATCACCGCGAAGGTCAGATCGAGTGCAGTAATTTTAGCAGTAGACCTCCTCTGTAAATCTAAAGTGGTAACCTGTAAAGGCTTTTAAAGGCTTTTAAAAATGTATTTAGTTTGTCGCCACTGCACGTTTGTGTGCAATTTTAAAGCATGTCATGTTTGGTATCCATGTACTCGGCCTAAGATAATCTTTTTTATTTCATCAAACATTTTGACAAAATAGTGTGTTTTAGTGTATTAAAATTTAAAAAAGTGTGTTTTTTCCCCAAAAAATGCGTTTGAAAAATCGCTGCGCAAATACTGTGTGAAAAAAAAAAATTAAACACCCACCATTTTAATCTGTAGGGCATTTGCTTTAAAAAAAATATATAATGTTTGGGGGTTCAAAGTAATTTTTTTGCAAAAAAAAATAATTTTTTCATGTAAACAATAAGTGTCAGAAAGGGCTTTGTCTTCAAGTGGTTAGAAGAGTGGTCGATGTGTGACATAAGCTTCTAAATGTTGTGCATAAAATGCCAGGACAGTTCAAAACCCCCCCAAATGACCCCATTTTGGAAAGTAGACACCCCAAGCTATTTGCTGAGAGGCATGTCGAGTCCATTGAATATTTTATATTGTGACACAAGTTGCGGGAAAAAGACAAATTTTTTTTTTTTTTTTGCACAAAGTTGTCACTAAATGATATATTGCTCAAACATGCCATGGGAATATGTGAAATTACACCCCAAAATACATTCTGTTGCTTCTCCTGAGTACGGGGATACCACATGTGTGAGACTTTTTGGGAGCCTAGCCGCGTACGGGACCCCAAAAACCAAGCCCCGCCTTCAGGCTTTCTAAGGGCGTAAATTTTTGATTTCACTCTTCACTGCCTATCACAGTTTCGGAGGCCATGGAATGCCCAGATGGCACAACCCCCCCCCAAATGACCCCATTTTGGAAAATAGACACCCAAAGCTATTTGCTGAGAGGTATAGTGAGCATTTTGCAGACCTCACTTTTTTTCACAAAGTTTTGAAAATTGAAAAAAGAAAAAAAAAATACGTTTTTCTTGCCTTTCTTCATTTTCAAAAACAAATGAGAGCTGCAAAATACTCACCATGCCTCTCAGCAAATAGCTTGGGGTGTCTACTTTCCAAAATGGGGTCATTTGGGGGGGGGTTTGTGCCATCTTGGCATTTTATGGCCTTCAAAAGTGTGATAGGTAGTGAGGAGTAAAATCAAAAATGTATGCCCTTAGAAATCCTGAAGGCGGTGCTTGGTTTTCGGGGCCCCGTACGCGGCTAGGCTCCCAAAAAGTCCCACACATGTGGTATCCCCATACTCAGGAGAAGCAGCAGAATATATTTTGGGGTGTAATTCCACATATGCCCATGGCATGTTTGAACAATATATCATTTAGTGACAACTTTGTGCAAAAAAAAAAAAAAAAAAATTGTCACTTTCCCGCAACTTGTCTCAAAATATAAAATATTCCATGGACTCAACATGCCTCTCAGCAAAGGGGTGTCTACTTTCCAAAATGGGGTCAATTGGGGGGGGGGTTGTGCCATCTGGGCATTTTATGGCCTTCAAAAATGTGATAGGTAGTGGGGAGTGAAATTACAACTTTACACCCTTAGAAATCCTGAAGGCGGTGCTGGGTTTTCGGGGCCCCGTACGCAGCTAGGCTCCCAAAAAGTCCCACACATGTGGTATCCCCGTACTCAGGAGAATCAGCAGAATGTATTTTGGGATGCAATTCCACATATGCCCATGGCCTGTGTGAGCAATATATCATTTAGTGACAACTTTGTGCAAAAAAAAAAAAAATTCTCACATTCCCGCAACTTGTGTCAAAAAATAAAATATTCCATGGACTCAACATGCCTCTCAGCAAATAGCTTGGGGTGTCTACTTTCCAAAATGGGGTCATTTGGGGGGGTTTTGTGCCATCTTGGCATTTTATGGCCTTCAAAACTGTGATAGGTAGTGAGAAGTGAAATCAAAAATTTATGCCCTTAGAAATCCTGAAGGCGGTGCTTGGTTTTCGGGGCCCCGTACGCGGCTAGGCTCCCAAAAAGTCCCACACATGTGGTATCCCCGTACTCAGGAGAAGCAGCAGAATATATTTTGGGGTGCAATTCCACATATGCCCATGGCATGTTTGAGGAATATATCATTTAGTGACAACTTTGTGCAAAAAAAAAAAATAAAAAAATTGTCACTTTCCAGCAACTTGTGTCAAAATATAAAATATTCCATGGACTCAACATGCCTCTCAGCAAATAGCTTGGGGTGTCTACTTTCCAAAATGGGGTCATTTGGGGGGGTTTTGTGCCATCTTGGCATTTTATGGCCTTCAAAACTCTGATAGGTAGTGAGGAGTGAAATGAAAAATTTATGCCCTTAGAAATCCTAAAGGCGGTGATTGGTTTTCGGGGCCCCGTACGCGGCTAGACTCCCAAAAAGTCCCACACATGTGGTATCCCCATACTCAGGAGAAGCAGCTAAATGTATTTTGGGGTACAATTCCACATATGCCCATGGCCTGTGTGAGCAATATATCATTTAGTGACAACTTTGTGCAAAAAAAAAAAAAATTGTCACATTCCCACAACTTGTGTCAAAAAATAAAATATTCCATGGACTCAACATACCTCTCAGCAAATAGCTTGGGGTGTCTACTTTCCAAAATGGGGTCATTTGGGGGTGTTTTGTGCCATCTTGGCATTTTATGGCCTTCAAAACTGTGATAGGTAGTGAGGAGTGTAATCAAAAATCTATGCCCTTAGAAATCCTGAAGGCGGTGCTTGGTTTTCGGGGCCCCATACGCGGCTAGGCTCCCAAAAAGTCCCACACATGTGGTATCCCCGTACTCAGGAGAAGCAGCTGAATGTATTTTGGGGTGCAATTCCACATATGCCCATGGCCTGTGTGAGCAATATATCATTTAGTGACAACTTTTTGTAAATTTTTTTTTTTTTTTTTTTTGTCATTATTCAATCACCTGGGACAAAAAAAATAAATACTCAGTGGGTTCAACATGCCTCTCAGCAATTTCCTTGGGGTGTCTACTTTCCAAAATGGGGTCATTTGGGGGGGTTTTGTACTGCCCTGCCATTTTAGCACCTCAAGAAATGACATAGGCAGTCATAAACTAAAAGCTGTGTAAATTCCAGAAAATGTACCCTAGTTTGTAGGCGCTATAACTTTTGCGCAAACCAATAAATATACGCTTATTGACTTTTTTTTTACCAAAGACATGTGGCCGAATACATTTTGGCCTAAATGTATGACTAAAATTGAGTTTATTGGATTTTTTTTATAACAAAAAGTAGAAAATATCATTTTTTTTCAAAATTTTCGGTCTTTTTCCGTTTATAGCGCAAAAAATAAAAATGGCAGAGGTGATCAAATACCATCAAAAGAAAGCTCTATTTGTGGGAAGAAAAGGACGCAAATTTCGTTTGGGTACACCATTGCATGACCGCGCAATTAGCAGTTAAAGCGACGCAGTGCCAAATTGTAAAAAGTGCTCTGGTCAGGAAGGGGGTAAATCCTTCCGGGGCTGAAGTGGTTAAAAAAAAACAGTTTTTTTCAACAGTACCATTTGAAAGTATTCAGGCAGGCCCTTGCACTACATGCTTTGGTGAATTCATCCATAAATATAACCACAAAAGAGGTATAGTGTGTATGGGTTTGGCAAAGTCAGCAGATAGAGTATTGGTATCGGTTGACTTAGCGGTTGGGGGGGAGGAGGGTTCCAAATGAGTTTAGGCCCCGAAAAAATAGCCTCTTGCACTCTGCCTGAATTTAAGGACAACAATAACATGTGTACACATTTTAGGGGGTGTTTAGGGCAAGCACTAAAATGGAGCTGACTAAATACATTGTTAAGTTACTAGGCAAGGTGTGTATGAGCCAAGGATAGCATGCTGGGGAGGTTAGTGAAGGCAAATATGCATGAAAGACAAAAAAGGAGCATTATAAGCTTACAGCATGCATGAGGACAAAGAGGACATTCACAGCATATTACAATAATGGGAATTATGGAATGAAGAAATGAATACAATACATTATCAAACATTAAATACATAGAACGTGATGTTAAAGGATAAAACTTATGCGAATATAGTCCTTCTGCAGGACTTGAATGATGGCAGAACAGGTCTCTGAAATAATGATTCCCAGAGCCTGGGGGGAGATCCCAGTCATGAACTTGAGGTCCTGGAGACTTCTCCCCGTCGCCAAGTACCGCAAGGTGGTGACAAGCCTTTGCTCAGGAGTGATGGCTTGCCGCATGCATGTGTCCTACTTACTAATATAGGGGGACAGCAAAGCCAATAGACGGGACCGGCATCCGGAGATAATTCCTGAAATCATCAGAATTCTTCTCCTTGAGCTCCCGTAGCAAAGGCATATGATATAATTGGTCATGATTAACCACTTCAGCCCCGGAAGGATTTACCCCCTTCCTGACCAGAGCACTTTTTACAATTTGGCACTGCGTCGCTTTAACTGCTAATTGCGCGGTCATGCAATGCTATACCCAAACGAAATTTGCGTCCTTTTCTTCCCACAAATAGAGCTTTCTTTTGATGGTATTTGATCACCTCTGCCATTTTTATTTTTTGCGCTATACACGGAAAAAGACCGAAAATTTTGAAAAAAAATGATATTTTCTACTTTTTGTTCTAAAAAAAATCCAATAAACTCAATTTTAGTCATACATTTAGGCCAAAATGTATTTGGCCACATGTCTTTGGTAAAAAAAATGTCAATAAGTGTATATTTATTGGTTTGCGCAAAAGTTATAGCGCCTACAAACTAGGGTACATTTTCTGGAATTTACACAGCCTTTAATTTATGACTGCCTATGTCGTTTCTTGAGGTGCTAAAATGGCAGGGCAGTACAAAACCCCCACAAATGACCCCATTTTGTAAAGTAGACACCCCAAGGAAATTGCTGAGAGGCATTTTGAGCCCATTGAATATTCATTTTTTTTGTCCCAAGTGATTGAATAATGACAAAAAAAATAAAATTACAAAAAGTTGTCACTAAATGATATATTGCTCACACAGGCCATGGGCATATGTGGATTTGCACCCCAAAATACATTTAGCTGCTTCTCCTGAGTATGGGGATATCACATTACGGGGCCCCGAAAACCAATCACTGCCTTCAGGATTTCTAAAGGCGTACATTTTTGATTTTACTCCTCACTACCTATCACAGTTTTGAAGGCCATAAAATGCCCAGATGGCATAAACCCCCCCCCCCAAATGACCCCATTTTGGAAAGTAGACACCCCAAGCTATTTGCTTTGAGGCATGTTAAGTCCATGGAATGTTTTATATTTTGACACAAGTTGCGGGAATGTGACAATTTTTTTTTTTTTTTTGCACAAAGTTGTCACTAAATGATATATTGCTCAAACAGGCCATGGGCATATGTGGAATTGCACCCCAAAATACATATAGCTACTTCTCCTGAGTACGGGGATACCACATGTGTGGGACTTTTTGGGAGCCTAGCCGCGTACGGGGCCCCGAAAACCAATCACCGCCTTCAGGATTTCTAAGGGTGTAAATTTTTGATTTCACTCTTCACTGCCTTTCACAGTTTCGGAGGCCATGGAATGCCCAGGTGGCAACAACCCCCCCCCCAAATGACCCCATTTTGGAAAGTAGACACCCCAAGCTATTTGCTGAGAGGCATGGTGAGTATTTTGCAGCTCTCATTTGTTTTTGAAAATAAAGAAACACAAGAAAAATTTTTATTTTTTTTATTTTTTCAATTTTCAAAACTTTGTGACAAAAAGTGAGGTCTGCAAAATACTCACTATACCTCTCAGTAAATAGCTTGGGATGTCTACTTTCCAAAATGGGGTCATTTGGGGGGGGTTTTGCCACCTGGGCATTCCATGGCCTCCGAAACTGTGATAGGCAGTGAAGAGTAAAATCAAAAATTTACGGCCTTAGAAAGCCTGAAGGCGGTGCTTGGTTTGCGGGGTCCCGTACGCGGCTAGGCTCTCAAAAAGTCTCACACATGTGGTATCCCTGTACTCAGGAGAAGCAGCAGAACGTATTTTGGGGTGTAATTTCACATATTCCCATGGCATGTTTGAGCAATATATCATTTAGTGACAACTTTGTGCAAAAAAAAAAATTGTCTCTTTCCCGCAACTTGTGTCACAATATAAAATATTCCATGGACTCGACATGACTCTCAGCAAATAGCTTGGGGTGTCTACTTTCCAAAATGGGGTCATTTGGGGGGGGTTTGAACTGTCCTGGCATTTTATGCACAACATTTAGAAGCTTATGCCACACATCACCCACTCTTCTAACCACTTGAAGACAAAGCCCTTTCTGCCACTTTTTGATTACATGAAAAAATTATTTTTTTTTGCAAGAAAATTACTTTGAACCCCCAAACATTATATATTTTTTTTAAAGCAAATGCCCTACAGATTAAAATGGTGGGTGTTTCATTTTTTTTTTCACACAGTATTTGCGCAGCGATTTTTCAAACGCATTTTTTGGGGAAAAAACACACTTTTTTAAATTTTAATGCATTAAAACACACTATATTGCCCAAATGTTTGATGAAATAAAAAAGATGATCTTAGGCCGAGTACATGGATACCAAACATGACATGCTTTAAAATTGCGCACAAACGTGCAGTGGCGACAAACTAAATACATTTTTAAAAGCCTTTAAAAGCCTTTACAGGTTACCACTTTAGATTTACAGAGGAGGTCTACTGCTAAAATTACTGCCCTCGATCTGACCTTCGCGGTGATACCTCACATGCATGGTGCAATTTCTGTTTACATTTGACGCCAGACCGACGCTTGCGTTCACCTTAGCGCGAGAGCAGGAGGGACAGGGGTGCTTTTTTTTTTTTTTTTCTTTATTATTTTTTTGCTTTTTTATCTTATTTTTAAACTGTTCCTTTCATTTTTTTTTTAAATCATTTTTATTGTTATCTCAGGGAATGTAAATATCCCCTATCATAGCAATAGGTAGTGACAGGTACTCTTTTTTGAAAAAAATTGGGGTCTATTAGACCCTAGATTTCTCCTCTGCCCTCAAAGCATCTGACCACACCAAGATCGGTGTGATAAAATGCTTTCCCAATTTCCCAATGGCGCTGTTTACATCCGGCGTAATCTAAGCCATAAAATGCTCGTAGCTTCCGGTTTCTTAGGCCATGTTAAAAAACATTATAACAATAAAACATTGCAGAATAGAATACAGTAAAAAAGAGCAGAACAATAGAGAGAATAGAGAGAGAAAGAACAATAAAACGACAACTATTTTTTTTTATTTTATGTTTTTGTATGTGTTTTTTTTTTTTACACTTTTTTTTGTAACTAACTTTTATAACGGTAACTGGTTCCAGGTTCGGGTCTCTCAAAATGCGATGGCATCTTGGAAGATCCTGTGAAAGTGTGTCCTAGTCTGTGCAATGCTGTACCCTACGCTAATACTCAACTAGTGAATGGTAGCGTTCAAAACATTCACCAATGCAAAGACCAGAATTGTCAGGACAGGAGGAACAATAATAGCGGGTGTCACGCCTATATCCGCGCTTGCTGCAGACACGACATCTTTTTTGGGGGGTTCGTTGGGTAGGGGTACTCGGGAGGACATAAAGAAAATTCCTCTCATGCAGCCGACTGCATTTGGTTGGGGATGTGAATGGGGGAAGTACGGGTGCTGCAGAAGCGGTGGGTTCCCAATTAGGATTGGCGAATGCAGCAGGAAGGGCACTATGGGCACGACGGGCCTGTGTTTGTCTTTTTGGTGGCAGCGGGACACTACTTGTGCTTGCCACCTCACCAGCTTGAACTGCACTTATGGGACTCGCCAAGTCACCAAGTGTTACTGCAGTGCTGGTTTGACTACGACCGGGGTGTACTAGGCCGCTGGTGCTTGCCAGTTCACCAAAACGTTACCAAAAAAACTGTTAGCGATCACAGGGATCAGGCCTGACTCAGCGAGCGCTGCAGTTATGCGTTTAGTGTTTTGTAAGTGACAGTGATCGATCGATACTGCACTTGGGTGGGCTGGGCCGGGCCGGTCAGAGGGGCAAAAGGCAGGTGATAGCAGGTATCTGGGCTGATCCCGCTAACACTGTGTTTTTGGGAACCCTAAACTGCTGGGGACGCTAGTATAGATCTGATCGGATCAGATATTGATCCGTTCAGATACTATACCACTAAGGGAGGTGTACAGTGCGTGCATGGGTGTTAGCGGTACTGGCGCTAATCTGACGCTGCCTGGGGCTGGAGCTTGCCAGTTCACCAAAACGCTACCAAGAAAACTGTTAGCGATCGCAGGGATCAGGCCTGACTCTGCGAACGCTGCAGTTATGCGTTTAGTGTTTTGTAAGTGACAGTGATCGATCGATACTGCACTCGGGTGGGCTGGGCCGGGCCGGGCGGAGGGGCAAAACGCAGGTGCTAGCAGGTATCTGGGCTGATCCCGCTAACACTGCGTTTTTGGGAACCCCAAACTGTTGGGGACGCTAGTATAGATCTGATGGGATCAGATATTGATCCATTCAGATACTATACCACTAAGGGAGGCGTATGCTGCGTGCGTGGGCGTTAGCGGTACTGGCGCTAATCTGACGCTGCCTGGGGCGAAGCATATCACCGCCGGGCGATCAGGGGGCTAAACCTTTATTCGTTAATAAACGGCGGGTGCCCTGACACTATAAAAAATAAACGAACTAACCAGAGTCAACCGTAACGGTTATACGGTGATCAGTGGTGAAAGGGTTAACTAGGGGGCAATCAAGGGGTTAAAACATTTATTAGATAGTATATGGGGGTCCCTGTCGCTATAAAAAGCTGATGGCGAACCTAAATATTTACGTCCCTAACTAGCGTCACCAGTGACACTAATACAGCGATCAGAAAAATGATCGCTTAGTGACACTGGGGACAGGGGGTGATCAAGGGGTTAAAACTTTATTAGGGGGGGTTAGGGGGGTATCCTAGACCTACAGGGGGCTAACACTCACTGCCCTACCACTTCTAACTGTCACAAACTGACACCATGCAGTAATCAGAAAAAAAAAAAATACTGCTTGGTGTCAGTGTGACAGGGAGGGGGGAGGGGTGATTGGGGGGGATCGGGGGGCGATCGGGGGGGATCAGGGGTGTAATGTATGCCTGGCATGTTCTACTGAAGGTGTATGTGTTGTGTAACTCACAGTGAAGTCTTCTCTCCTTGGCGCCGGAACGGAAACTGCCGAGCCGAGGAGAGATGACATCACATCCTCTGCCTGTGTGTACTACACACAGGCAGGGGAGGATTCCCATTGGCTGGGAGCGATCGCGAGGGGGGGGGGGCCACGATCGGATGCCCTCTCCCTCGTCTCTCTACGCTCCCAGACAAATGCCGACTGCCGCTGGCACCGGGGGGTCCGATCGGACCCCCCACCCGCGGGAGGCAGATCACGTATGGGTACGTGATTCTGCCTGCCCGTGCCATTCTGCCGACGTATATGGTCGTTAGGCGGTCGGCAAGTGGTTAAGTAACCAATTCTTGGTCCAAGAACTCCTCCTTCTCCTGTTTCTGGACTGGACTTGGGTCAAAGCAATAACTCCAAGCCCAACAATAGTAGCATGATCTCTCTTACGAGAATGCCACATGGCTAGTATACGAACAGCTCTTCAGAACAAACTGACAGAACGCACTGAAAATCAAAAAGGACCGGACAAGCACAACCTGTAAATCAGAAATGACCTGACAAGCACGTGCTGAGAATCAAAAGCGAACCAAAAAGAACGCATTGAAAAACAGAAACGAACTGACAAGCATGCACTGAAAAACAGAAACAAGCCAACAAGCACAACCTGAAAAACAGAAACGAACTGACAAGCACGAGGCTGAAAAGCGTAAATCGACACTCACCAAACTTCTACTAACACAAGATTAGCAGAAGGAGCCCAAAGGGTGGCGCATGACAAGTGAACTTCTTTTTTATCGGCTCGTAGTACGTCTAGTACGTCACTACGTTCATAATTGTTGGGCAACATTTGTTTGACCGTGTGTATGCAAGACAAGTTTGAGCCAACACCCTTCAAACAAAATTCCACGGTTTTGTTGGCGGAAAGTCCGATCGTGTGTACGAGGCATAAGACTGGGATGCCATTAAAGTTCATGTGCATGTAAAAGCTTTGCAGGAATCCCAATACATTTGGTAATATAGTGTATGTTTATATAAAACTTCCCTCCATGTTAGCCTTTGTGTCCATGCACGCTATACACATTTTCACTAGTTTAGTGGCAGAAATGAAAAAAAACCCAAAACATCATAAACGCTCAAAAGCTCCTTAACACGCATTAACACTCATTAATATTTGTTAACACTAGGTGCATTCCTGTGTTGATGCATTCTGGCCAATAGAATGCATTGATGCGGGAACATGCATTAACACATATGCAAAACATGCCTTTTTACCACATTTATTTCTGCTGCTGAACTCATGTAGGTGAAAAAAGCATCAATAGCTTACAGTGTGCATGAGACCTAAAAAGAGGTGGATATGGTCATCAAAGTACAGGGTCTGTAGGACACACAGGAGATGTATGCATCAAGGTCTATTTGCACTAAGAAACTTTTGGACTTAGATGTTAGAAAAGCTAGTACCAAATGGGTTGTTTGGAGCAACTAGGCAATGTGCTTCCACTTCAGCTTTTGTTCTTGGCTAAGGAGCCACAGGTGCCAAATAATAATCCTCAAAACATGTTCGTCCACCCACTCAACCTTCTGATTTCGGTCTCTCCCAGTGCTTGAGACCCCATATACACTATTAGATTTTCTGAAGATTTTTGTCTTCAGATTTACCAAAACCATGTAGTGCAAGGGCCTGCTTGATTGTATACAAATTGAAACTCCAATGCCGCGTACACACGAGCGGACTTTACGGCGGACTTTGCCCGGCGGACTGGATTTCGGACAATTCGATGTGTGTGGGCTCCAGCGGACTTTGTTTTCTCAAAAGTTGGACGGACTTAGATTTGAAACTTGTTTAAAATTTATCCGTTGAAATCGAGTCCGGTCGAAAAGTCCGCCGTCTGTATGCTAGTTCGACGGACAAAAAGCCACGCTAGGGCAGCTATTGGCTACTGGCTATGAACTTCCTTGTTTTAGTCCGGTCATACGTCATCACGTACGAATTCGACGGACTTTGGTGGATTGTGTGTAGGCAAGTCCGTTCATTCACAAAGTCCATCGGAAAGTACGTCGAAAAGTCCGCCGGGCAAAGTCCGCCGTAAAGTCCGCTCGTGTGTACGCGGCATTAGGGCTCTTTCACACGGGGCAGATCAGTCATGATCCGCCCCGTGAACACCCGCTTGCTCAGCGGGGATCGCTCCGGCGATCCCCGCTGAGCAGGAAGATGACAGGTCCATCGCTGCACGCAGTGCAGCGGCGGACCTGTCAGAGCGCCGCTCTCCCCTATGGGGGGATCGGATGATGACGGACCGTAGTGTCCGTCGTCACCCGATCCGATCCGAAAATGGATGGAAAAGTAGGTTTTTCCTCCGTTACACTTTTCGGATCGGAGCGGGTCGGATGTCAGCGGACATGTCACCGCTGACATCCGACGCTCCGTAGGGATGAATGTATGTCCGTTTTTCATCCGAAAATGGAAGGATGAAAAACGGACATACGGATCGTCCGTGTGAAAGAGGCCTTAAGGTTTGACCTCATATGATATGGTTTTGGTAAATCTGAAGACAAAAATCTGCAGAAAATCTAATAGTGTGTATGGGGTCTTAGAGGTTAGCCTCACACACTGACAGTGGTCTGTACTCCATCCAGCATTCCACCACTCAGTCCAGTAGTCTCATATCTCACACTGCTGTTTAGTAAATACCCCACTCACCTTGCTGTTCTAAGTCCCTGTGAGTCCAACTCCAGTGCTGCTGAGCCCTCCTAGTTTGCAGCATCGATCCCACTGAGCGGGGCAGAGGGCTCTGTGCACATCCTAACAGCTTTTTGATCCACAGTGGTGTGCCATACTGCCATCCAGTTCACTGGTTCCTGGTTCATGTTTTGTTTACAGCTTCATAATTTCACCGCTGAAGTGCTTCCCAGAGACTGTAATATAAGTCAGTGAATTTTTTAATAAACATTGACTTTTTCATTGATCCTGTTCCCTGGCTATTTGTGTGCCTAATATAGGTGAGGATCTGTGAGCGAAAGATAAATCCATACCCGCAGTGTGTTGCTGAAGTGAGAAAAGGAAAGATTTCAGGTCAAGCTGAGTAGCTATGTAAGCTTCAAAAAGGAAGAATAGGCTGTACATAAATGCATATCAAGTATTAACCCCATTCTTATTTATGGGATTGATTCACATCTATGAACTGAAGTCTAGCGTGAAAGAGAAAGGTAAACAGGGGTGGGCTGGGGCAGGGTGACAATTGCCCCCAGGTCACCCTAACTTATATTCAAAATGACCGCTGCCCACTGACAATTTTTTAAGGAAGTCTGACCAGGGCCACCAACTAGGCAGAGGGGGGTGCCCACAGCTGACCCTACCACGGGTCCTGCTGGACCCATTGGGCTGCCTCGGAGGGGAAGTCAGTGTGCTGTCTATCATAGGAGCCATTCCAGGAGGGGGGACTTCGTATGACAGCAGCCACAACGGGTAAGCTGGAGATCCCGTTCTTTGTAAACTGGCGGCTCTCCTCTCACTGCATTGCAGGCTGCATTGGATGGGCACTGGTGAGGCTGCATTGATGGGTACTGCAGGCTGCAATGATGGGCACTGATTAGGCTGTGCTGATTGGCACTGGTGAGGCTGCATTGATGGGCACCAAACAGGCTGCAATGATGGGCACTGGTGAGGTTGCATTGATGGGCACTGAACAGGCTGCATTGATGGGCACTGATCAGGCTGCATTGATGGGCAATGATGAGGCTGCACTAATGGGGACTAGTGACGCTGCATCGATGGGCCCTGATCAGGCTGCATTGATGGGCACTGATGAGGCTGCACTGATGGGCACTGATGAGGCTGCACTGATGGGCACTGGTGACGCTGCACTGATGGGCACTGGTGAGGCTGCACTGATGGGCACTGGTGAGGCTGCACTGATGGGCACTGGTGAGACTGCACTGATGAGGACTGGTGATGCTGCATTGATGGGCACCGATCAGGCTGCATTGATGGGCACTGATGAGGCTGAACTGATGGGCACTGGTGAGGCTGCACTGATGGGCACTGGTGATGCTGCACTGATGGGCACTGGTGACGCTACACTGATGGGCACTGGTGACGCTGCACTGATGGGCACTGATCAGGCTGCACTGATGCCAGTAACCATGAAACAGATGGAGACAAAAAATGCAGTAAGAAATCACATCTTTTAATAAAGTGGTAAAAATAGTACAAATACCGTGTTTCCCCGAAAGTAAGACAGTGTCTTACTTTCTTTTTATCCCTAAAAGCCCCACTATGTCTTACTTTCGGGGTATGTCTTATATTGGGAAAAAAAAAAATTTTTTATTTTTTATTGCAATATTTTTTTTTTTTTTTTTTTTTTTTTAATCAGCCCTGTTGGGGGGCTTTGGTGAGATATCAGGGGTCTTAACAGACCTCTGATATCTCCCCCTTGAGACAGAGAAAGAGACAGAGGATAGAGATTCCCCAGTCCCTTTCTCTGCAGCGTCAGCTGCTCTGAGAATGAAAGGAGAGAAGACAGCGGCTTCTCTCCATTCATAAACTGACACATTGTAATCACAGGAGATTACAATGTTTCAGTTATGTGAATGGACAGAGTCAGCTGACTCTGTCTATTCACAAGGGAAGGAGGGGGAGGACGGAGGAACGGAGGGGGAGAACGGAGGGGACAGAGAAGGAGGGGGAGAACGGAGGGGACAGCGGGGAGGCACAGAGGAGGAAAGCGGAACGGAGGGGGAGAACGGAGGGGACAGAGAAGGAGGGGGAGAACGGAGGGGACAGAGAAGGAGGGGGGAACGGAGGGGACAGCGGGGAGGCACAGAGGAGGAAAGCGGAACGGAGGGGGAGAACGGAGGGGGACAGAGAAGGAGGGGTACCGCACTTCACTGCAGGCAAATCCCCCCGTGTTTCCCCGAAAGTAAGACATATGTCTTACTTTCGGGGTATGGCTTATATTAGCTGACCCCTCTGAAACTCCCGATACGTCTTACAATCGGGGGTGTCTTACTATCGGGGAAACACGGTAGTACAAATAGTAAACGTAGTCAAAACATAACCAGGGTTCGGTAGCCAAATCGAGTAGTCTGAACAAGCCAGGAAATCAGAGAACCAGAGATCAGCATAGTCGGAGGCAGCAGACAGGATCAGGAACCAGAAGGGACGTTAGCCAAGCAGATCTTCAACAGGAACACAGCAGAGAGTCTCTAGATATGCTGACCAAGGTGAAGGCGCTGAATGAATGAGCCAGGCAGTTTAAATAGCCAGAAGGGGCTGGCTGTGGGCTGGACTGAAGAGCAGGAAATGAATACCAGGTGAACCACTGTTGAACGATGAGTGCTGGCAATTAAACGACAGCTGAGCAACCTGAGTATGAAGAAGGGAGAGCTGAGCCCAGCCCTGACAGTACCCCCTCCTCAATGACCCCTCCCCCTCAGAGGACCACCAGGTTTGAGGGGAAAATGCCTATGGAAATCACAGGGGAGGACAGGAGCATGTACGTCTGAGGATGAGACCCAAGAGTGTTCCTACAGACGTTACCCCTGTAAGCACCCACGGAACCTACGGGAGTCAATGATCGATTGTATCTCATACTCCTCATGGTTCCCAACCTGCAGGACGTGGTATCGAGGTGGTGAAGCAGTTGCACTTTAAAGGTTTTAATAAGGAGACAGGAAAAACATTTGAAATAGGCATGTTAGAAGGAAGGTCTAATGCGTAAGCCACTGGGTTGATCCTACAGAGAATACAAAAAGGCCCAATAAACTGGGGTGCCAGTTTCAGTGAGGGAACACGGAATTGGAGGTTACAAGGTGACAGCCAGACCCTCTCCCCAACCTGGTAGGAAGCCACAGGCAGGCGTCGGCGGTCAGCATGGAGTCTGTAACTCTCACTGGCATGTCGCAAGGACCTGTACCCAAGTGGAACGAAGACCACAGAGATGCTCCTCTAACTCAGAAATTCTTTGGGGAACAGATGAGTCGGGCAACATGGATGGTTGGAAACCATAATTCGTCATAAATGGAGACAGTCAGGAAGCGGTATTGTTGGCACTTTTGTGAGCAAACTCCACTCAAGGTAGGAGATCTGACCAGTTGTTATGGTGGTCAGAAATATAACAGCAGAAACTGTTTCATGGCTTGGTTGGCTCCTTCTGTGGCACAATTGGACTGCGGGTGATATGCAGAGGAGAAGGAAAGCTGAATTCCTAACTAGGGATGAGCTTCGAGTCGAACCCATGTTCAACTCGAACATCGCCTTTTCGGCTGTTCGTCGAATTGCGAACGTTATGGGCTGCTCACGCCAAATTCATGTGGCATGTCACGGCCCATAATTCACTGCAGAATCGCAGTGCATTGCTGGCTGATGATTGCCCAAGCTTGCACTATGAACCGCGTGCTTGGCCAATCACAGCGCCGTCTGTACAGAGAGCCGTAATTGGCCAAAGCCAAGGTGGCTTTGGCCAATTATGGCTCAGGGGGTTTAGTACACGCCCCACACTATATAAGGCCGACTGCATGGCAGCCTTGTGTAGTGTGTTGCGGCGGTGGAGAGAGATAGACAGAGAGACAGTGTCATTTGATTTAAGTTAGATAGAGTAGGCAGGCGAGTCTTACAGTTTATTGTGTATATATATATATATATATGCATCCTAGGTGTTATATAGATATATATATATATATATATATATATATATATATATATATATACATATACACACACACACTGTATTCAGTTTAGCTAGATCCGTTCCTGTTATTCTCTTCCTACTATACTGACAGGCAGACAGGTGTTTTTACAGTATTTACAGTATTTACAGTGTACTGTGTCCTTTGCACAGTGTGCACCTAAAGCTACCTGAAGATAATTGCTGGTGTTCTTCTGATCCTATTAATACCACTTGTAGGCAGCTGCAGTATTTACAGTTAGTGTACTGTGTCCTCTGCACAGTGTGCATCTAAAGCTACCTGAAGAAAATTGCTGGTGTTCTTCTGATCCTATTAATACCACAGACAGGCAGCTGCAGTATTTACAGTTAGCGTACTGTGTCTTCTGCACAGTGTGTACCTAAAGCTACCTGAAGACAATTGCTGGTGTTCTTCTGATCCTATTAATACCACAGGCAGGCAGCTGCAGTATTTACAGTTAATGTACTGTGTCCTCTGCACAGTGTGCACCCAAAGTTACTTGAAGACAATTGCTGGTGTTCTTCTGATCCTATTAATACCACAGGCAGGCAGCTGCAGTATTTACAGTTAGTGTACCGTGTCCTCTGCACAGTGTGTACCTAAAGCTACCTGAAGAAAATTGCTGGTGTTCTCATACTAATAATACTACAGACAGGCAGTTGATCCTGCTAGCTGCAGTATAATCAGTATATATATACATCCCAGCTTTGTGCAGCTACATCTCACTGCAGGCCATTAGTATGTCTGGAAAGCCAACAAGGAGAGGCAGACAGTCACAAGCCAATAAAAGATGGCAAGCAGGCTCTGTGTCTAGAGGCAACAGTGCTGGTCGTGGAGACAGTGCATCCTCATCAGCACGTGGCCGTGGGACACGCTTGTCTTTTTTTTTCGGCAGCTGGCCGTGTTGAGCCACAACATGCTGAAGACTTGGTAGAGTGGATGACCAAGCCATCCTCATTCTCCTTATCCTCTCTCACCCAGGCTCAGGGTACTTTGTCTGGCAAAGCAGCTGCCAACGCGGCCTCTTCCCTCTGCTCAATGGCATCAGTCACTCCTTCCCTAGCCCCACCATGTCCTCCTGAGGAGTCCCCCGAACTGTTTGACCACAGTGTTGGGTACATGCTCCAGGAGGATGCCCAGCGTTTTGAAGGCTCCGATGATGATACCCAGCTAGAGGAAGGCAGTAATGTGAGCCCAGAGAGAGGGGGTGCCAAAGAAGGACAGCAATCTGGCAGTCATGTTCCCCCAGCTGCAGCATACTGCCAGGTTTGCTCCAGTGATGAGTAGGGAAGGGATGATGAGGAAATCACTGACTCCACGTGAGTGCCTGATAGGAGAGAGGAGGAGGAGCAGGCATATCTCCAACAAGGCAGGATGTCCTCCAGGGGCCAGCATAAGGGCAGCACACCGACTGCATCACACTGCAGAGCTCCGCATGTGCAGGGCGCTGCTGTCTCTGCGCGTTATTCCAAAAGTTCTTTGGTGTGGGCCTTTTTTGAGATGAGTGCATCAGATCGCACAGCTGCTATTTGCAACATATGTCTCAAGCATAACTCGCGTGGCCAAAACATCAACTGCTTGGGCACCACATGCTTGACCAGACATATGTTGACCTGCCATGCAGTTCGTTGGCAAGCGTACCTAAAAGACCCACACCAAAGAACAAAGCAGACCTCTCCTTGCTCCTCATCAGCTGGGATCTCCAACCCCACTATACCTTCAGTCCTCTCTGAAACCTGTACTAAGAGGAATGAAGGTGTAGAATTAGGTTTGTCACAGCCAAGTACTTGCTGGCAATTTGCTATCGGTACACCGACGTCAGATTGTACCAGGCAAATTTCCCTGCCCCAGCTGCTGCACCGCCGATAGAAGTTTGCTCCCAGCCATCCACATGCCCAGCGGTTGAATGCTAGCTTGTTTAAATTGCTAGCACTTTAACTGCTGCCTTTTCAGTTGGTAGACTCTGCCGCCTTCTGTGAGTTTGTGAAATGTGTGGTTCCTCAGTGGCAGGTACCCAAATGCCACTTTTTCTCATGGAAGGCAGATCCAGCTCTCTACCGGCATGTGGAAGGCAATGTCTTGGCCTCGCTGGACAGGGCGGTCAGTGGTAAAGTGCATATTACCGCTGACTCATGGTCCAGCAGGCATGGACAGGAACGTTACCTATCTTTCACCGCGTACTGGGTGACTCTTCTGGCAGCTGGGAAGGATACAGGACAGGGTGCAGTAGTGTTGGAGGTTGTTCCACCAGAGGAGGAAGAGGAGGATTGTGTCAGCATGGAGGTGTGGCCTAGCACTCAAAAAAAAGCATCACCAGCATTCTTCAAGGTATCAATTACAGTCCCAAGAAACCCATGGACTTGTACGTGGCTGGGAGGAGGTGGCTGCGGATCATGTTGTCCTTAGTGACCCAGAGGACTCTGGACTGAATGCCCCAGCAAACATACGCTGCATGGCCTCTCTGATTCTACAAAGCCTGCGGAAGGATCCTCGTATTTGTGGTATCAAGGAGAGGGATCATTATTGGCTGGCAACCCTCCTTGGGGGTCTTTTTTGAGATGAGTGCATCAGATCGCACGGCTGATATTTGCAACATATGTCTCAAGCATATCTCGTGGCCAAAACATCAACCGCTTGGGCACCACATGCTTGACCAGATATATGTTGACCTGCCATGCAGTTCGTTGGCAAGCGTACCTAAAAGACCCACACCAAAGAACAAATCGGACCTCTCCTTGCTCCTCATCAGCTGGGATCTCCAACCCCACTATACCTTCAGTCCTCTCTGAAACCTGTACTGAGAGGAATGAAGGTGTAGAATTAGGTTTGTCACAGCCAAGTACTTGCGGGCAATTTGCTATCGGTACACCGACGTCAGATTGTACCAGGCAAATTTCCCTGCCCCAGCTGCTGCATCGCCGAAAGAAGTTTGCTCCCAGCCATCCACATGCCCAGTGGTTGAATGCTAGCTTGGTTAAATTGCTAGCACTTCAACTGCTGCCTTTTCAGTTGGTAGACTCTGCCCCCTTCCTACAGTTTGTGAAATGTGTGGTTCCTCAGTGGCAGGTTCCCAAATGCCACTTTTTCTCACGGAAGGCAATTCCGGCTCTCTATCGGCATGTGGAAGGCAATGTCTTGGCCTCGCTGGACAGGGCGGTCAGCGGTAAGGTGCATATTACCGCTGACTCATGGTCCAGCAGGCATGGACAAGGACGTTACCTATCTTTCACCGCGTACTTGGTGACTTTTCTGGCAGCTGGGAAGGATACAGGACAGGGTGCAGTAGTGTTGGAGGTTGTTCCGCCAGAGGAGGAAGAAGAGGATTGTGTCAGCATGGAGGTGGGGCCTAGCACTCAAAAAAAAGCATCAGCAGCAGTCTTAAAGGTATCATTTACAATCCCAAGAAACCCATGGACTTGTATGTGGCTGGGAGGAGGTGGCTGCGGATCATGTTGTCCTTAGTGACCCAGAGGACTCTGGACCGAATGCCTCAGCAAACATACGCTGCATGGCCTCTCTGATCCTGCAAAGCCTGCGGAAGGATCCTCGTATTTGTGGTATCAAGGAGAGGGATCATTACTGGCTGGCAACCCTCCTTGATCCACGTTACAAGGGTAAGGTTGCGGACATTATCTTGCCGTCGCAGAGGGAGCAGGGGATGAAACATCTTTGGGAGGCCTTGCAGAAAGGTCTGTGCAACGCGTTCCCAGAGACTGGGAGGTTACAAATTCCTGTTCCTGGGCAACGTGTTGCTGAGGCAGTCAAAGGGGGTGCAGGGGAGAAGGTGGCCATCTGACCGATGCGCTTAGACAATTTTTTAGTCTGCAGCCCCAATGTATGATCGGTTCCAGCAACCATCAGCAGCGTCTGTTTTACATGGTACAGGAATACCTAGGGGCAAGATCAGACTTGGACATCTTTCCCACCGAAAATCTTTTAGGATACTGGGTCTTGAGGATGGATCACTAGCCAGAACTTGGACAGTATGCAATTGAGCTACTGGCCTGTCCTGCATCCAGTCCTGCATCCAGTGTTCTTTCGGAACGCACATTCAGTCCTGCTGGAGGTTTTGTAACTGATCACAGGGTGCGCCTGTCCACCGACTCAGTTGATCGACTGACCTTCATAAAAATTAATCAGTCTTGGATCAGCATCAACTACCAAGCACCTGATGTTAATGTAACCGAATAATTTTTATTGAAATGTCAGATCCCCTCAAGACTGCCTATGCTGATGCTGAGTGACTATCCTGTTATGCTGAGTGACTATCCTCTTTCTCCTCAATGATCATGCTGATAGCTTGTAAGAACATTTTTGGTTCTGGGCGCCGCCACCAGTGGCTAAGGCCCAATTTTTCAGCCCCTGTTTAACAGGGGTGTGTAATTACAATTTTTGATGCAATACTTTGCAGCAGGGCTCATTCCTGCACTCCAACTAGAGTATCTGTGAGGGGTTGCAGTGTTGTGGGACCAGCACCAGTGCCTAAGGCCCAATTTTTCAGCCCCTGTTTAACAGGGGCGTCTAATTACAATTTTTAATGCAATATTTTGCAGGAGGGTTCGTTGCTGCGCTCAACTACAGTATCTGTGAGGGGTTGCAGTGTTGTGGCACCAGCACCAGTGCCCAAGACCCAATTTTTCTGTCCCTGTTTAACAGCGGTGTGTAATTACAATTTTTGATGCAATAATTTACAGCAGGGCTCATTCCTGCGCTCCAACTAGAGTATCTGTGAGGTGTTGCAGTGTTGTGGCACCAGTGCCTAAGGCCCAATTTTTATGCCCCTGTTCAACAGGGACATGTAATTACAATTCTTGATCTAATATTTCACAGCAGGGCTCATTCCTGCTCCCACCAAGAGTAACTGTGAGGGCTTACAGTGTTGTGGCAAAACCACCACAACCACCAAAGGCCCAATTTTTCTGCCCCTGTTCAACAGGTGCATGTAATTACAATTCTTGATCTAATATTTCACAGCAGGGCCCGTTCCAGCGACCACCAAGAGTAACTGTGAGGACTTACAGTGTTGTGGCACCAGCACCACCACTAAAGGCCCAATTTTTCTACCACTGTTCAACAATGGCATGTAATTACAATTCTTGATATAATAGTTCACAGCAGGGCATTCCAGTGCCCATCAAGAGTAACTGAGGGCTTACAGTGTTGTGGCAACACCAACACCTAAGGCCAAAATTTCTGCAGAGTATATAGGGCAGGCTCCTACTTTCAAACATCCAACTTACAAATGGCTCCTACTTGCAAAAGGAAGGAGACAACAGGATGTGAGATGAAATCTACCCATAGGAAGGGAAATTCTCTCCTGTAAGAGTTAATATGGGAAAAATGTGTCTCCTCTCCACTGATGCTTTATCACCAATCCTTTTTTCACTAAAAACCCCACATTTTCAAAAAACATTTGTCATTGGGACAGAAAGTGAGGTGAAATCTTCTGAAGAGGTGCACAGACAGCAAAACAAATGCTACAGGGGGGATAACCCTTCCCTATGTTTTCCAAAATGCTTAAAAATAGATTTTTTGGCTGGAGCTACACTTTAAAAATGTACCTGTTCAAAATTACAAACAGATGCTACTTAACAACAAACCTACATTCCCTGTCTTGTTTGCACCGCATGTATACTGCTGTTCAGAGTATATAGGGCCTGGGGGCCCCACGCCTTTCCTTTTTTTAATTTGGATGTGGGGTTCCCCTTAATATCCATACAAGACCCAAAGAGCTGGTAATGGGCTGGGGGAGTACCCATGCCATTTTTCTCAATGATTTTCATCCATATTGCCGGGACCAGACATTACATTAAAGCTGCAAGCAGTTTTAAATGACTTTTTTTCCTTTAGAAATGTCATTTTGTGCAGGGACAGTTCTAAACACGGGAAACACATGCCACTTCACAGGCATACTATAGACACACCCCAGGTATGATATTTAAAGGAAAATGTCACTTTTTTTTTTCACTGTAAGCATCATTAAAATCACTGCTCCCGAAAAAAACTTTTTTTGCATTGATACATGTCCCCTGGGGCAGGACCCAGGTCCCCAAACCCTTTTTAGGACAATAACTTGCATATTAGCCTTTAAAATTAGCACTTTTGATTTTGAACGTTCGAGTCCCATAGACTTTAACGGGGTTCTAAAGTTTGTGCAAACTTTTGGTCCGTTCGTAGGATCTGATTCGAACCGTGGGGGGGGGGGGGGGGTGTTCAGCTCATCCCTATTTCTAATTGTGCACAAAAGGGTCGCCAAAACCTGGAGACAAACTGGCTACCCCTATCGGAGATGATAACCTTGGGTAGCCCATGTAACCGAAAGATCTCCCGCGCAAAAGATGCCTGTTCTTTGGATGTAGGCAACTTCTTTAGTGCTATACAATGTGACATTTTCGAGAACTGGTCAACCACCATGAGAATAACTATGTTGCCCTGAAAGTTGGGTAATTCCACAATAAAATCCATAGACAGGTGGGTCCAAAGCTTCTCTCTATTGGGTATGGGTTGTAGGAGTCCTATTGGAAGCTGTCGTGGTGTCTTACACTGTGCACATACTGAACAAGCGGCTACAAAGGCGGTTACATCAGCACGGAGACCAGGCCACCAGAATTGCTGAAAAATAGCCCAAATAAGTTGATTCTTCCCTGTATGGCCAGCTGCCTTGGGAGAATGGTAAGTCTGGAGCAAAGCAGTGCAGAGATTCTCAGGGACAAATTCAGCAGTCACCAAGTTTCTCGGGAATGGACCTGAGCGGCAAGAATTCAGTCACCCAAAGGTGAAGTAAGACTGGTACATACAGTAGCCAGAATGCGATCGGGAGGTATCACAGGAATAGGCACCGACTCAATCTTGGAAGTGGAGTAAAACTGTTGTGACAATGCGTCAGCCCTTACATTCTTAATACTGGGTAAAAATGAGATGTAATTAAAGCTTGACAGAAAAAGAGCCCATCTTCTGGGAGATAAGCGTTTTGCCTCAGACAAGAATGTGAGATTCTTGTGAGTCAAAATGAGGACTGGCACAGTGGTACCTTCGAGGAGACGCCTTCATTCTTTAAGAGCTAAAATGATAGCTAACAATTCTCTGTCCCCAATATCATAATTGCATTCGGCAGGAGACAATTTCTTGGAAAAGTAGCCACAAGGATGCATAGCGCTCTCAGAGGTAGGACGTTAATACAGAAGGGTGCCTACTGCAGTCTTGGATGCATCATCCTCAAGGATGAAGGGTAGCGTAGGATCAGTATGTGCCAGCAGAGGAGCTAAAACAAACGTGCCTTGAGAGACTCAAAGGCTTTATTGGAATCCGGAGACCAATTCTGTTTGTTACCGTCCTTTCTGGTCATACCAGTCAGGGGTTTGACCAAAGAAGAGAAGTTCCAAATAAATTTCCGATAATACATGTCAAAGCCAAGAAAACATTGTAGCGGATGTAGACCTATGGGTTGAGGCAATTGTAGAGCTGCAGATAATTTCTCTGGGTCCATCTAAAAACCAACAGTAGAAATGTCATAACCCAGAAATTTAACCTGTTCACGATGGAACTCGCACTTCTCCAACGTACAATACAGGTTATTATCTCTTAGCCTCTGTAGCACTCAGGAGACATCTGTGTGGTGGTTCTCTAGGGATTCAGAATATATGAGAATATCGTTGAAATAAACCACCACACATTGCTGCAACATATCTTGGAGGACATTGTTGATAAATTCATGAAAAACTACAGAAGCGTTGCAAAGACCAAACGGCATTAGGAGGTCCTGGACAGGACATTCATAATGCCCTATCCTGGTTGTAACAATATCGCGGAAGCTGTAGCTAGTGGCCATTTTGTTTGAGAACCTTAGGGCAGCCATGACAGCTTGGGTAACCTAGTAACATTACAAAAAAAAAAATCTGAACTCACTCTCTCCTCCCTTGTGTTCAGGAATTCATAGGTTTAGCCATCAAAGGGGCTGTTATCTCAACAGAGAAAGCAGAACCAGGCTAGGTCTGTAAAAACAGCTCATGTCAGCCTGGCAGGATGTCCTGGCCTGTTGTAAAACTGTCACCCTCTCAATTCAGAGAACCAGCAGACACCGGTCGTAAATACTTTAGTGCACATAAAGCTTAAACAGCGCAAGTATGAAATTTCAGCATGTTTCATAACTTCCAAAGTAATATAAGCACAGCCATAAAATGGACATATTTAGTTTCCTCAGATAATTTGTAGCATTTCAAGTCCAGACACCCCTGTGTCAGGTCATAAGGGAAACCACTGGTACCCCTTATTCCTCCTAGACATTGGAGGCATGTTTATATCTGTTTTGAAGGAAATCTCACGCTGAAAAATAATGTGAATATTTAGAGTCTGTAAACACTATAGATGCAGAGATATGAATATGTATCACAAAGTGTACCTGGGACATGGTTATGAGTGTAGACACTTCCCAGCAACCAACCCCTAATCAAGATGCCCAGACGATTGGTCACTGGTCGCTGTCAACACCCCTTTGATTTGACAGAAAAGAGGAGAAGCCAAGACAATGGTCAGCTCTCCTTTTACCATCCAAGCAGGAACATCTGCCAAGTTTGAGAACCGATTACCCAGCTCATCGATCGAACTCTGATCAACCGTTGGACATTAATTGCAAGTATTCTTCCTCCCTAATTCTACCTGTAGCACTAACTCTCGGTGGAGCTGCTGGTTTAAACGGGCTGTTACCTTCACTCTCGATACCTCTGTTTCACCGGCACCGGGTCTAGGGTTCCGTTGAGTTTACCTCTGGACGATATAAGCGCCAACACTTGAGTACGTTTTCAATGCTTTATTGAATCAAGTAACAAAGGAAGTAGCAGGAAAGAGGCAGGAGGAAAACAGCAGGGAAGATCAAATACCTCTCTTTAGGTTTATTTAGAACATCCATTAAAGTTGAATACTGTAATTGAATGTAATCCCCTTTTATGGGACATGATCTTTGCCCGCCTGGATAGGCCTCTCTCACTTGCCTAGCAGCCAGTACATAGCACGAACAAAAGTCTCTGCCAAAGACTTGCTTGAAATAAACCTGTACGATCCTCTGCCACAGGATGTATTGGTTCGCGATGAATGTCGGATACAGTACTTGGACCTCTAAGCCAACCCGGCAGTACTATGCTGTAGGATTACTTTAGGATACGTCCTCCAACCGAGTCACCAGGCCCCTCTCCAGACCAGCACTCTGCATGATCCTTCCATCACGGGTCCTCCCCTGGGATCTTCTTGGTTGTCCAGCTTCTTCCCTTCTGGATAGGCAGCTCAGGACCATTCCTCGGCTGCTGTGGCAGGCCCCAGACAGGCTTCTGGGCCCACCCACGCGCCGCAGCGATGCGGGCCTCCGGAACGGAGGCCCACGAGGTGGTACTCTAAAACATACCTGTCAGCCAGGAGGGCCAGCAGGTGGCTGAAAACGAACCCCAGAACATGGCGTCTGTCCCATAAATACCCTCTCCCAGAATGCAACTCGGAGGACCACCTCCACCGAGTTGTCTCCGGGACAAAGGAGCACTCATCCGCTTTAACACGTTGCTTTTCCAACACCTGCCGATGGTAACAACGACACCCACCGGAACTACACGCAACATCAGCCAAGCTGGAACAGAGGCAAATCTAACTTCCTATAACGAGCAATTCACTAAGTTTACCTATCAAATGGTAGATCACAAATCTACCAGCGCTACATACTCCCCCCACTACAATAGACGTTGTCCCCAACGTCTGTCCAAAAATAATGATAATAACTCCCAAGCCTGGGGTTAGTTATTTGAGCTTAAAACTTGGATTAGATAAAGAAGAAGGAAAGACAGTGGAAAGACATTATAAGATTAACATCTACAAAAACAATATGTTCACGTCCGTCAACAAAACCATCCTATGACTGTACATAACCTCATTGTCTATCTAGCTGAAAATCCTAACAGCTTGATAGAGGATCAAATGGTTCCTGAAAAGGAAAGCATATTAACACACATATATCCTGTACAACTTCAGGAGCAATGCCTCATTTAAAAATGAGACTCTCTTCCCATAATCTATATCAAAAATAATATTTAGGAGTCCATCCCTGTATATACACAATTTTTTCTCTTAAATGAAGAAAATCCGGCTAGCAAAAAGAATTCCTTGGATTTGAAACACTGAGATGAATATCCAGATCTTGACCATGAAGATCTCTTTATACTGACACTAACTAACTAACTAACTCCAAAGTTCTTTTGTCCATAATCACCAATAAAACCGGGGATCTGGCAAGGTCAGTGTCTTTCCCAGTTTATCCACTGTAGTAATGAAATATACAACGTCCTCTTTTCCGGGCCTGCAGATAACTACTTTGTCAGCATAGATGTGCCGACCGAAGTTCCAGTGCATAAAACATCCACTAAAAAGTTCATCCATTTTAACAGAACATCCAGTCTTTCGGAAAGGCTTAGGCACAGACAAATAGTCCCAAACAGCTTCATTGTACCAAAGTTCCCGGTTAACTTCAATCACTTGCATTATGTCCTGAGGGACATAAGGGAACTCCAAGCCATATTCCGTAGCTACACGCTTGTTCAACATTCTCTGCAAATGTGCAAGTTTGGGCAGGGATCTGTTTTTCCCCATGCCAGGAGGCACACATGACTCCAATGATTTGCTCACTATAGACCCAGCCGGTGTCTGAAGTGAACTAACAACTTTTGATAATGTCTCATTTACAGTGCTGTGTGGCTCCACACAGGGTGACCTCTTCCCAGAACTCAGGGCTGTCCATTCAGGGAAAGTCATAGCAGAGGCGACATCCTCGCCTTGTGCCCATAACATCTCTTGTGACATAGTCTCAAATAGGTCATCATCACCTGAAAGATCTGACAAGGATTCTATTTCCGAATCTCCCAGTTCTTCTGCTGGCAGATACTTATTTACAGTCCCAGATACATTCCCCATCAGCTGCTTACCCGTTCCCATCGTGGACTTTGTTGGATCTGGTTCGGGTAGTCTCTGGGGTAGGCCTTGGCCATGGCCGCGGGAAGCCTTTACATATCCCACCTTCCTCTGGACAGGTACAACAGAGACAGGCGCGGTGGACACAGAATTCAAAGCAATGTCCGCTGATGAGACGGCAACAGCAGTGTCTCTCTCCTGAACATTCTCGGCAACAACAGGCAAAGTGGTGGCCTGCCGTTCCCCCTCCGTAGTAGTAGCAGCTTCTACTGTCGCGATACCTGTTGCCCAATCCATTCGATAAGCATGGGGCGACATGGTAGGTTGCTTCACCACAAACAAATACTCTCCACATTGCGGACATCGGCCAAATGGACGGAGATGTACGGCCAATCCTTCACATTGGTGGCAAATCATGCCCAGTCCCTCAATATCTCCTGAGGTATACAGAACAAACCTCCCCTGCGGCTTCAGACGAACACCAGTGTCCGTAAGCAGGGTTCCGGTCAGTACAACACTCGACACAGTGCTTGCAGGGAACATTCTTGGTCCCATAATTGGCTGCATCGCTGAAAAAGACATGGCCACACTCTGATCTTCTCAGCACGATCACGAGGCCTCTCTTCTTCTCTGGCGCCAAACACATACACGCGTCCTACGCGGTATCAAATAGGACAGGCTCCTCCCACTTGTTCTTCTGATCACATAGCTCCCGGGCTTTTACTGGCGCTCGCCGCCTACGCATTCAGAAATAAAGTCCTGCAACTTTTCACCTCTTCTCTTCCTGAAAAATGACAAAGTCCAGCTCTCACTGTAAACTCCCGGTGAAACACCTCTCTGGGTTGCGAGAATTGACGGTCAACAAATCCCGGACGACGCCCCCACATGTAGCACTAAGGAGCTGCTGGTTTAAACAGGCTGTTACCTTGACTCTCGATACCTCTGTTTCACCGGCACAGGGTTCCGTTGAGTTTACCTCTGGACGATATAAGTACCAACACTTGAGTACGTTTTCAATGCTTAATTGAACCAAGTAACAAAGGAAGTAGCAGGAAAGAGGCAGGAGGAAAATGGCAGGGAAGCTCAAATACCTTTCTTTAGGTTTCTTTAGAACATCCTTTAAAGTTGAATACTGTAATTGAATGTAATCCAGTTTTATGGGACACGATCTTTGCTCGCCTGGATAGGCCTCTCTCACTTGCCTAGCAGCCAGTACGTAGAACGAACAAAAGTCTCTGCCACAGACTTGCTTGAAATAAACCTGTACGATCCTCTGCCACAGGATGTATTGGTTCGCGATGAATGCCAGACACAGTACTTGGACCTCTAAGCAAACCCGGCAGTACTATGCTGTAGGATTACTTTAGTATACGTCCTCCAACCGATTCACCAGACCCCTCTCCAGACCAGCACTCTGCATGATCCTTCCATGATGGGTCCTCCCCTGGGATCTTCTCGGTTGTACAGCTTCTTCCCTTCTGGATAGACAGCTCAGGACCATTCCTTGGCTGCTGTGGCAGGCCCCAGACAGGCTTCTGGGCCCACCCACGTGCCGCAGCGACGCGGGCCTCCGGAACGGAGGACCACGAGGTGGTACTCTAACACATACCTGTCGGCCAGGAGGGCCAGCAGGTGGCTGAAAACGAACCCCAGAACATAGCGTCTGTCCCATAAATACCCTCTCCCAGAATGCAACTCGGAGGACCACCTCCACGAGTTGTCTCCGGGACAGAGGAGCACTTATCTGCTTTAACATGTTGCTTTTCCAACACCTGCAGCTGGTAACAACGACACCCACTGGCACAATATGAAACCACAAGCAACATCAGCCAAGCTGGAACAGAGGCAAATCTAACTTCCTATAACGAGCAATTCACTAAGTTTACCTATCAAATGGTAGATCACAAATCTGCCAGCGCTACATACCTTATTTCTTTGTGACTGTATATTGTCTTTATCTCTTTGAAACATCTTTTTTCTGTAAATGTTTTATTTGCACCAACTTTGACCTTTTCATAATAAACCCTTATGTTGAAAAGTATTAACCTTGTCTCTAAAGCTCTTAATGTAAGCTATAACCTGCCTCCTAAAAGAGCGCTACTATTTTAGAGTAAGGCCTCTGAGCAGACCTGTCTGTGGTGGCAGTGTGTGTTGCAGATGCTTATTCTGAAATCATAATTGGTATTGCTAAATTGCTGGAAGTCCTGACCCTTCCTAAACAAGCATCAGTGGTGGCAAGTAAAGGGTTAATTGTGTAATTAGCCCAGTGAAAATCGCTCTTAGGCTGTTGGCACCTAGATTGTGGTCCCGCAAGCTGGAAAATCTTTGTCCTGGGAGCAGCTGAGAGTGGCATTTTTACGTAAGTGACAGCATGGTGTGAGGTTGGCTGGTCCTTTGTGGCAAATTAGCGAGGAGGGCAGGGATCTGACATCCACGTTCATCACACTGGTGTTAAGTGCAGTTTTCCATTCATCGCCCTCCTTGATCCTCACAAGATTGTATGCCCCTCTCAGATAGAGCTTTGTGAAAACCGTTGCTAGCTTGAGGTGGTCAAATAACTCAACAGAATTGGGTAGGCGTTCTTAATCGTGATGTGATTGAGACCCCTATAATCGATACAAGGTCTCAGTTTACCATTCGTCTTTTTCACAAAGAAGAAGCCAGCACCAGCAGGAGACGAGAAGTTGCAAATGAACCCTCAAGAAAGTGCATCAGCATCATAGTCCTCCATAGCTTTATCCTCCGAGACAGACAAAGGGCAAAACCAGTCACTGGGAGACATAGCACCAGGTTGAAGGTCAACTGCACAATCATATGAACAGTGTGGAGGCAAACTACCAGCTTGACCCTTGTCAAAGACATTACTAAATTCGCAGTACTCCTCTGGAAAGGAGGAGGGTATAGAGGTGCACAAGACCTTAACCACTTTCTGAAAACATGTATTACTACATTGTGGTGACCAGGAAAGAACCTCAGCACTAAGCCAATCAAAAGAGGGGTTGTGCCTCTGTAACCAAGGATAACCAATAACCACCCGGTAATGAGGAAAGGAAATAACTTGGAATTGGACTCTCAACTCATGGTGAAGAGCCCCTACGGCCATGGTCAATGGAGCAGTCTCATGAGTCACGTGGGCAGGCAGTAGAGGTCTCCAATCAATCGCCTCAATGGCAAGTGGAGTGGCACGAAGCTACAGTGGAATCGAGTGCTTGGACACAAAGGCACTATTTATGAACAGGCCTGCAGCCCCAAAGTCGACTAGAGCCTGTGTCTTGATATATGACTCAGATCAAGAAAGGATAACCGGAACTAAAGGCTTATCCTTCAGGATAACTGGGAAAGTAACAACCCACCTATGATCTGTCCCCTACAGGACCTCAAGGTGCGAGCATTTCCTGGACGGGTAGGGCAGGACTTTAAAAAGTGACCTGCCTGGCCACAATAAAGGCTGACAGGTAGCAGACAGCAGACAGCAGGTACTTGGCAGGATGGCAGGTCACAGACAGCAAGTACTTGGCAGGCTGGCAGTTAGCAGACAGCAGTTACTTGGCAGGCTGGGTACAGAGCAGGGTCAGACACGCCAGGTCAGTCACTAGCAGGCATTTTACGAACAGAGCAGTAGGCAGCAGAATAGTCAGGTCCAGGCTGGAGTTGGCAAAGACAAACAAACAAACAGATGGATCAAGCAGAGACGTGGTCGAAGAGCAAGCCAGGGGTTGGTTTAGGTACAAGCGTGGTCAGATGAATCAGAACAGCAACAGGATTAAACACAGGAAACAGATAGCAGGTAGCAGAAAGCTGTAATGCAAAGTCCTAGTGCAGCTGAGGGGTTTATATAGTCCAGTTGGCACCACTTAGTGGTGAGCAAGCACGCACGTCGGCGTGCACGCATACATATGCGCATGCGCACGGGTCAGGCTAACAGGAATTTTCTGTCCATGGGTTTGGCTAATAGGTTTTCTCTGTCTGTGGATTTGGCTAACAGAGTTTCTCCATTTGCACAGAACTATGTGCCTGGGCTTATTTTGTCTTTCCTGACAGGCACTGATGAGGCTGCACTGATGGACACTGGTGACGCTGCATTGATGGGCACTGGTGATGCTGCACTGATGAGCACTGATCAGGCTGCATGGATGAGCACTGATGAGGCTGCACCGATGAGGCTTAACTCATGGGCACTGGTAAGTTTGCATTGATAAGCACTGGTGAGGCTGCATTAATGGGCACTGATCAGGCTGCATTTATGGGCACTGATCAGGCTGCACTGATGGGCACTGATCAGGCTGCACTAATGGGCACTGGAGAGGCTGCATTGATGGGCACTGATCAGGCTGCATTGATGGGCACTGGTGAGGCTGCATTGATGTGCACTGATTAGGCTGCATTGATGTGCACTGATCAGGCGGAACTGTTGTGCACTGATGATGCTGAGCTGATGAGCACTGGTCAGACTGCATTGATGGGCACTGATGAGGCTGAGCTGATGGGCACTAATGAGGCTGCATTGATGAGCCCTGGTGAGGTTGCATTGATAGGCACTGATCAGGCTGCATTGATGGGCACTGGTGAAGCTGCATTAACGGGCACTGATCAAGCTGCATTGATGGGAACTGATCAGGCGGCACTGACGGGCACTGGTGAGGCTGCATTGATGGGCACTGATAAGGCTGCATTAATGGGCACTGGTGAGGCTGCATTAATGGGCACTGGTGAGGCTGAGCTGATGGGGACTGATGAGGCTGCGCTGATAGGCACTGATGAGGCTGCATTGATGGACACTGGTGAGGCTCATTGATGGGAACTGATCAGGCTGCATTGATGGGAACTGATCAGGCGGCACTGATGGGCACTGATGATGCTGAGCTGATGGGCACTGATCAGGCTGCATTGATGGGCACTGACCAGGCTGCACTGATGGGCACTGATGAGGATGAGCTGATGGACTGCATTGATAGGCATTGATCAGGCTGCATTGATGGGCACTCATGAGGCTGCACTGATGGGCACTGGTGATGCTGCTGATAGGCACTGATCAGGCTGCTTTGATAGTAATGATGAGGCTGGACTGATGGGCACTGATCAGGCTGCACTTATGAGGCTAAACTGATGGGCACTGGTGAGGCTGCATTGATGTGCACTGGTGAGGCTACATTGATGGGCACTGGTGAGGCTACATTGATAGGCACTGGTGAGGCTGCATTGATGGGCATTGGTGAGGCTGCATTGATGGGCACTGGTGAAGCTGCATTAATGGGCACTAGGGATGAGCCGAACACCCCCCGGTTTGGTTCGCACCAGAACCTGTGAACGGACCTAAAATTCGCACAAACGTTAGAACCCCATTGACGTCTATGGGACTCGAACGTTCAAAATCAAAAGTGCTCATTTTAAAGGCTAATTTGCATGGTATTGTCCTAAAAAGGGTTTGGGGACCCGGGTCCTGCCCCGGGGAACATGTATCAATGCAAAAAAACCTTTTAAAAACGGCTGTTTTTTCGGGAGCAGTGATTTTAATGATGCTTAAAGTAAAAAAAAAAAAGTGAAATATTCCTTTAAATATCGTACCTGGGGTGTGTCTATAGTTTGCCTGTAAAGTGGCGCGTGTTTCCCGTGTTTAGAACAGTCCCTGCACAAAATGTCATTTTTAAAGGAAAAAAAGTCATTTAAAACTGCTTGCGGCTTTAATGCAATGTCGGGTCCTGGCAATATGGATGAAAATCAGTGAGACAAACGGCATGGGTACCCCCCAGTCCAATGTACAGGCCCTTTGGGTCTTGTATGATTTTAAGGGGAACCCCGCACCCAAATTAAAATAAGGAAAGGTGTGGGGCCACCAGGCCCTATATACTCTGAACAGCAGTATACAGGTAGTGCAAACAAGACAGGGACTGTAGGTTTGTTGTTAAGTAGAATCTGTTTGTAATTTTGAACTGGTACATTTTTAACGTGTTTAGCTCCAGCCAAAAAATCTTTAAGCTTTTTGGAAAACATAGGGAAGGGTTATCACCCCTGTGACATTTGTTTTGCTGTCTGTCCTCCTCCTCAGAAGATTTCACCTCACTTTTTGTCCCAATGACAAATGTATTTTGAAAATTTGTAGTTTTTTGTGGAACAAGGATTGGAAAGCATCAGTGGAAATGAGAAATGTTTTTCCCATATTAACTCTTACAGAAGAGAATTTCCCTTCCTAGGGGTAGATTTCATCTCACTTCCTGTTGTCTCCTTCCTTTTGCAAGTAGGAGTCGTTTGTAAGTTAGATGTTTGAAAGTAGGGGCCTGTCCTATATACTCAGCAGAAATTTGCCCCTTAGGTGTTGTTGTGGCCACAACACTGTAAGCCCTCACAGGACCCTGCTGTGAAATATTAGATCAAGAATTGTAATTACATGCCCCTGTTGAACAGGGGCAGAAAAATTGGGCCTTTGGTGGTGGTGGTGGTGCTACAACACTGTAATCCTCACTCGCTCTTGGTGGGCGCAGAAATGGGCCCTGCTGTGAAATATTAGATCAAGAATTGTAATTACATGCCTCTGTTGAACAAGGGCAGAAAAATTGGGCCTTTGGTGGTGGTGCAGGTGCCACAACACTGTAAGTCCTCACTCGCTCTTGGTGGGTGCAGAAATGGGCCCTGCTGTGAAATATTAGATCAAGAATTGTAATTACATGCCCCTGTTGAACAGGGGCTGAAAAATTAGGCCTTAGGCACTGGTGCTGGTGCCACAACACTGCAACCCCTCACAGATACTTTAGTTGGAACGCAGAAACGAGCCCTGCTGCAAAGTATTGCACTAAAAATTGTAATTACACGTCCCTGTTAAACAGGGGCTGAAAAATTGGGCAATTGGTGGTGGTGGTGGTGCTGGTGCCACAACACTGTAAGTCCTCACTCGCTATTGGTGGGTGCAGAAATGGGCCCTGCTGTGAAATATTAGATCAAGGATTGTAATTACATGCCGCTGTTAAACAGGGGCTGAAAAATTGGGCCTTAGGCACTGGTGCTGGTGCCACAACACTGCAACCCCTTACAGATACTCTAATTGGAACGCAGAAATGAGCCCTGCTGCAAAGTATTGCATCAAAAATTGTAATTACACGCTCCTGTTAAACAGGGGCTGAAAAATTGGGCCTTAGGCACTGGTGGTGGCGCCCAGAACCAAAAATGTTGTTACAAGATATCAGCGTGATCATTGAGGAGGAAGAGGATAATTACTCAGGGATAGTCACTCAGCATCAGCATAGGCAGTCTTTGAAGGGAACTGAAATTTCAAAAAATTATTCGGTTACATCAGCATCAGGTGCTTGGTAGCAGGTGGTGATCCAAGACTGATTCATTTTTATGAAGGTCAGTCGATCGACCGAGTCGGTGGACAGACGCACCCTGTGATCGGTTACAAAGCCTCCAGCAGCACTGAATGTGCGTTCCGAAAGAACGCTGGATGCAGGACAGGCCAGTAGCTCAATTGCATACTGTGCAAGCTCTGGCCAGTGATCCATCCTGAAGACCCAGTAACCCAGAGGATTTTCGGTGGGAAAGGTGTCCAAGTCAGATCTTGCCCCTAGGTATTCCTGCACCATTTAAAACAGACGCTGGCGATGGTTGCTGGAACTGATCATACCTTGGGGCTGCGGACCAAAAAATTGTCTGAACGCATCGATCAGACGGCCACCTTCTCCACCGCTCCTTCTTTGACTGACCGAAGCCTCAGCAACATGTTGTCCAGAAACAGGAGTTTGTAACCTCCCAGTCTCTGGGAACACGTTGCACAGACCTTTCTGCAAGGTCTCCTGAAGATGTTTCATTCTCTGTTCCCTCTGCAATGGCAAGATAAGGTCCGCAATCTTACCCTTGTAACATGGATCAAGGAGGGTTGCCAGCCAGTATTGGTCCTTCTCCTTGATACCACGAATATGAGGATCCTTACGCAGGCTTTTCAGGATCAGGGAGGCCATGCAGCGTAGGTTTGCTGAGGCATTGGGTCCGGAGTCCTCTGGGTCACTAAGGACGACATGGTCTGCAGCCACTTCCTCCCAGCCACGTACAAGTCCATGTGTTTCTTGGGACTGATCCCTTAAAGACTGCTGCTGATGCTGAGTGCCAGGCTCCACCTCCATACTGACACAATCTTCCTGCTCCTCCTCCTGTGTGATCGGCGGGCACGCAGGAACACTGTCTGGATAAAGGGGGCCTTGAGAGCTAAGAAAGTCCTCCTTTTCCTGCCTCTGTTCTGCCTCAAGTGCCCTGTCCATTATTCCACGCAGCGTGTGCTTCAACAGGTGGACAAAGGGGACAGTGTCACTGATGCATGCACTGTCACTGCTCACCATCCTCGTGGCCTCCTCAAATGGTGACAGGACAGTGCATGCATCCCTGATCATGGCCTACTGGCGTGGGGAAAGAAAACCAAGCTCCCCTGACCCTGTCCTGGTGCCATAGTCGCACAGGTACTCATTGATGGCCCTCTGCTGCGTGTTCAGCTGCTGCAGCATGGCCAACGTTGAGTTCCACCTGGTGGGCATGTCACAGATTAGGCGGTTCTTGTGCAGGTTAAGCTCCTTTTGGAGGTCCCCCAGCCGAGCACTGGCATTATATGACCGGCGGAAATGCACACAGAGTTTCCTGGCCTGCCTCAGGAGATCCTGTAAGCCCGGGTACCTGCCCAAGAACCGCTGCACCACCAAGTTCTGGACGTGAGCCAAACAGGGCACATGGGTCATTTGTCCATGTCGGAAGGCAGAGAGGAGGTTGGTGCCATTGTTGCAAACCACCATTCCTGCCTTAATTTGGCGTGGCATCAAACACCTCTGAACCTGCCCCTGCAGAGCTGACAGAACCTCTGCCCCAGTATGGCTCCTGTCCCCCAAGCACACCAGCTCAAGCACCGCATGGCATCTTTTGGCCTGCCTATTTGCGTAGCCCCTTGAACGGCTACGGAGCACTGCTGGTTCCGAGGACAAAGCACAGGAAGAGGCCATGGAGGAAGAAGAAGAGGAGGGGGTGGAGGAGAGAGGTGTGTCACAATCATTAGTAGTGGCATTTTGGAGGCGTGGTGGCGGAACAACCTCCAACACTACTGCACCTTGTCCTGCATCCTTCCCAGCTGCCAGCAGAGTCACCCAATGCGCGGGGAAACTTAGGTAACGTCCCTGTCCATGCCTGCTGGACCATGAGTCAGCGGTAATATGCACCTTACCGCTGACCGCCCTGTCTAGTGAGGCATGGACATTGCCTTCCACATGCCGGTAGTGAGCCGGAATCGCCTTCCGTGAGAAAAAGTGGCGTTTGGGTACCTGCCACTGAGGAACCGCACATTCCACAAACTCACGGAAGGGGCAGAGTCTACCAACTGAAAAGGCAGCAGTTGAAGTGCTAGCAATTTTGCCAAGCTAGCATTCAACCGCTGGGCATGTGGATGGCTGGGAGCAAACTTCTTTCGGCGGTGCAGCAGCTGGGGCAGGGAAATTTGCCTGGTACAATCTGACGTCGGTGTACCGAAAGCAGATTGCCCAAGTACTTGGCTGTGACACACCTAATTCTACACCTTCATTCCTCTCAGTGCAGGTCTCAGAGAGGACTGAAGGTTTAGTGGGGTTGGAGATCTCAGCTGATGAGGAGCAAGGAGAGATCCTCTTTGTTCTTTGGTGTGGGTCTTTTAGATACGCTTGCCAACAAACTGCATGGCAGGTCAACATATGTCTGGTCAAGCATGTGGTACCTAAGCGGGAGATGTTTTGGCCACGCGAGATACGCTTGAGACATATGTTGCAAATAGCAGCGGTGCGATCTGATGCACTCGTCTCAAAAAAGGCCCACACCAAAGAACTTTTTAAATAATGCGCAGAGACTGCAGCACCTTGCATATGTGGAGCTTTGGGGTGTGATGCAGTCAGTGTGCTGCCCTTAGGCTAGCCCCTGGAGGGCATCCTGCCTCGTTGGTGATGTGCTGCCTCCTCCTCCTCCTCCTCCTCCTCTCTCCTATCAGGCACCCACGTTGAGTCAGTGACCTCATCATCCCCTCCCTCCTCATCACTGGAGCAAACCTGGCAGTATGCTGCAGCAGGGGGAGCATGACTGCCAGATTGCTATCCTTCTTGGGCACCCCCTCTGTCCGTGCTCATGTTACTGCCTTCATCGAGCTCAGTATCATCATCAGAGCCTTCCAAACGCTGGGCATCCTCCTGGAGCATGTACCCAACACTGTGGTCAAACAGTTTGAGGGACTCCTCAGGAGGACATGGTGGGGCTAGGGAAGGAGTCACTGATGACATTGAGCCGAGGGAGGAGGCCGCTGCTTTGCCAGACAAAGTACCCTGAGCATGGGTGAGAGAGGATGAGGAGGATGAGGATGGCTTGGTCATCCACTCGACCAAGTCTTCCGCATGTTGCGGCTCAACACGGCCAGCTGCCGAAAAAAAGGCCAAGCGTGTCCCACGGCCATGTGCTGATGGGGATGCACCGTCTCCACGACCAGCACTAGACACAGAGCCTGCTTGCCCTCTTTTATTGGCTTGTGACTGTCTGCCTCTCCTTATTGGCCTTCCAGACATACTAATGGCCTGTAGCTGCACTAAGCTGGGAGATTATATATATATATATATATATATACTGATACTGCAGCTAGCAAAATCAACTGCCTGCCTGTAGTATGAGAACACCACCAACCTTCTACAGGTAGCTTTAGCTAAACACTGTGCAGAGCTTGCCAAAAAATAACTTGCAGCTTATTTAGCTGCCTGCGGTAGTGATAGGATCCGGAAAACACCACCAACCTTCTACAGGTAGCTTTAGCTGAACACTGTGCAGAGCTCGCAAAAAAATAACTTGTAGGTTTAGCTGAACACTGTGAGGAGGACGAACCACAATAACTTGTAGTATTAGCTAAACCAAATTGTACACACGCTGCGCTTATCAAAATAAAAAATAAGAAATTTCCACTAAAATATTAATAAAGTGATATTGTGCCTAACATATACAAAATCTATTAATAACTATTAATACTATACTATACATTAATGTGCAATAAATTTCAATGAATGAATAAATAGGTAAAAGTGCTCCAATAAGCCTGTGTATTGCAAATATTCCACAAAGCTTGTGCAATTTTAAAACATTAATAGATAATTCAACACAAACATCCATGCGATTTAGTGTTGCATCCAAGCATATCAGTACTGCATCTATGCAATATGGTGTTAGTGCAATGTTCAAACAATAAAAAGTTAAAAAATACAAAAAAACACATCCATGCGATTTGGTGCTACATCCATGTGATTCTATTCAATTCAGTGCTGTGTTGCTGTGCAATGATCAAATTAACAGTCCACAGATCTTCCACAATCCATTCATGTGTTATGGTGAACACAAACTAAATGCTGTGCGCTCATACAAGTGCTCCCCCCCAGGTGATAGCCCCTCACCTTAGGGCGTGCGACCTTACAATTAAGCTTGGCCAGAATGCGCCTTAGAACCTCTCTGGGTTCAATGTTATATGCCAGGTCCTGGATAGAATTGCATTGGTGGCTCTGTTCCTCACAGCAGTCCCGTTTGTACCTCAATATATCAACATAAAAAGGACTTCATGGTGCAGTATGTACTAAATTTATTAAAATCATAAACAAATCCCGCAATGGGTACTCACAGTAACAAGGCGCTTAAGGGCGCCACACTAAAACAGCAGAGATGAATGGGCAACAGCGGCCGGTATGGGGTGGCGTGCTAATCTGTCCCAACAGGTTGTATGTATAACGTTCCGTCCTGTCCCCTTCCCCTACGTGTGTTCGATACAAGGGGTATTTCGTATCTTCATCAGGGGGTGATTTGATTGGACGGTGAACCTATCAATTGATATATCCTCTCCGTGGCCATTTTGTTGTGGCCTGCTGACACTCTAGTAAGCAATCAATGTGTTTCTATGGGAGAAACGTCAATATGCAAAAATAGATGGATACAAATGGCAAAAGATAATAGCCATGGATTCCCCATTTTGCCTGATATATATAGTAAAAACATTTAACAGTGATATTACTATGCTAAACTACTCAGGACGGACGTGGGACAATTAGATCGGCACCCCCTATGTAAACCAGTTGCTGTGAGAGATGTAACATAGTAAATCTACAAAACGACAATATAATATAGAATTACATGTAAGAGGTTAAAAATTAAGAATAAACATAACAAATAAAAAAATATAAAATAAAAAATAAAAATAAAAATCCAAAGCTCATACGAATAATAACTCGTCTATATGAGCATACATAATCAAAGTTTAATACATATACTTAAAACCACAATAGAAAAAAACATTTAATAAAAATAAAATATATATAAAAACAGTATATTGCTAGCAAACACTGGTTAAACATTATATAGTACACAAAGGTATACCTAACCCATAAGATAGTGTTATCACTATGGATATTAACAGGATATGCTCATAAGCGGTTATGATAGCCAACAAGGGGCAGTATATACTCCTTGGCTTCACCATTCCTATGTGTGTAGTCATACTGGTGTGACATGATGTTGGGATATATTAAAAATATATATGTGCTCAATGGTTACTTAAAAAACATCTAAGATCAAAATCTTTACTTAACCCTCCAGGGGCCAGAGAGCCCAACTGGTGTATCCACCATGATTCTCTTCTGCTGATTTCCCTAACATAATTGGACCCCCTCCAGTGACGTTTGGGTGCCTCAATGCCCCAAAATTGCATCCCTACTGTACTCTTCTTGTGTACATCTCTAAGAGCCCTTGCACACTGGGGCGGGGGGCGGCGTCGGCGGTAAAACGCTGCTATTATTAGCGGCGTTTTACCGTCGGTATGCGGCCGCTAGCGGGGCGGTTTTACCCCCCCGCTAGCGGCCGAGAAAGGGTTAAATACCACCGCAAAGCGCCTCTGCAGAGGCGCATTGCCAGCGGTATAGCCGCGCCGTCCCATTGATTTCAATGGGCAGGAGCGGTAAAGGAGCGGTATACACACCGCTCCTTCACTGCTCCGAAGATGCTGCTGGCAGGACTTTTTTTACCGTCCTGCCAGCGCATCGCTCCAGTGTGCAAGCCCTCGGGGCTTTCACACTGGGATGAAAGCAGCGGCACTTTCGGGGAGGTTTGCAGGCGCTATTATTAGCGCAATAGCGCCTGCAAACCGCCCCAGTGTGCAAGGGCTCTAAAATGTACAGATAAAAAATGCTTATCAAACCCCTTTTTTATATTCCTCACGTGTTCTTCAATACGCTCTTTTAATGCCCTAACCGTTCTACCAACATAAATTAAATTACATGGGCATTTAACTGCGTAAACTACACCAACTGTATCACAAGAGATGAAGTTCCTGATGGTATATGTGTGGTTGTTGAGTGGATTGACAAAATCTTTTACTTTCCTAACATTAGTAGGAACTCTGGTGCAACTGTAGCAGCGACCACAACTGTGGAAACCTATCATATCCCAAAACAACTTGGGTTTAGGAGGGGGAGGCTCTACTACATTGTGCACCAGTAGGTCACGTAGACTAGGTGCTCTCTTGTATACTATCCTAGGTTTTTCTGAGAGACTCCCTTTTAAATGGACGTCTTGTTTTAAGATGTTCCAATACTTATGGATAATTCGCTCCACGTCTTTATTCTGTAGATTGTAGTCCAGAACAATACAAGTACCCATATCATTGCTGGTGCTGGTTTGTCTGACGCTATCCTTGAGTAAATCCTCCCTATTTAGATTCTTAATTTTATTTTTCTCCTTTTGCAGGAAATTCTCACCGTATCCTTTCTGTTTGAACATAGTGGTTAACATATTAGATTGAGTTTCAAAATCTTCTACCTGTGTGCAATTCTTCTTAATTCTCATGTATTGGCCTCGAGGAATGTTATCTAGCCAAGGTCTGAAATGACAACCCATAACAGGAATATATGAATTGCGATCTGTCACCTAAAAGTATGTTTTTGTTTCAATTCCTTAAGATGTATTGCTAATTTCCAGATCCAGGAAGTGTACCACACTTTTACTAATGTTCCATGTCAGATTGATATTCTGATCATTGTTGTTCATTATTTCAAGCTTTTCTGCCAGGTGATCCTCATTTCCTTTCCATATGATCAGAAGATCGTCTATGAAACGTCTATAGAGCAAAATATTGGGATCTCTATTGTACAAAATATCTTCAGACTCCCATCTGGCCATATACAAATTGGCAACGCTTGGGGCGAGTAGTATTAGCTGAACACTGTGAGCAGGACGCACTACACTAACTTGTAGTTTTAGATGAACACTGTGCAGAGGTCTCACTACACTAACTTGTAGTTTTAGCTGAACACTGTGAGCAGGACGCACTACACTAACTTGTAGTTTTAGCTGAACACTGTGAGCAGGACGCACTACACTAACTTGTAGCTTTAGATGAACACTGTGCAGAGCTCGCAAAAAAATAACTTGTAGGTTTAGCTGAACACTGTGAGGAGGACACACCACACTAACTTGCAGTTTTAGCTGAACACTGTGAGCAGGACGCACTGCACTAACTTGTAGCTTTAGATGAACACTGTGCAGAGGTCTCACTACACTAACTTGAAGTTTTAGCTGAACACTGTGAGCAGGACGCACTACACTAACTTGTAGCTTTAGATGAACACTGTGCAGAGCTCGCAAAAAAATAACTTGTAGGTTTAGCTGAACACTGTGAGGAGGACGCACCACACTAACTTGTAGTTTTAGCTGAATACTGTGAGCAGGACGCACTACACTAACTTGTAGCTTTAGATGAACACTGTGCAGAGGTCTTGCTACACTAACTTGTAGTTTTAGCTGAACACTGTGAGCAGGATGCACTACACTAACTTGTAGTTTTAGCTGAACACTGTGAGCAGGATGCACTACACCAACTTGTAGCTTTAGATGAACACTGTGCAGAGCTTGCAAAAAAATAACTTGTAGGTTTAGCTGAACACTGTGCAGAGGTCTCACTACACTAACTTGAAGTTTTAGCTGAACACTGTGAGCAGGACGCACTACACTAACTTGTAGCTTTAGATGAACACTGTGCAGAGCTCGCAAAAAAATAACTTGTAGGTTTAGCTGAACACTGTGAGGAGGACGCACCACACTAACTTGTAGTTTTAGCTGAACACTGTGAGCAGGACGCACTACACTAACTTGTAGCTTTAGATGAACACTGTGCAGAGGTCTCACTACACTAACTTGTAGTTTTAGCTGAACACTGTGAGCAGGACGCACCACACTAACTTGTAGTTTTAGCTGAACACTGTGAGCAGGACGCACTACACTAACTTGTAGCTTTAGATGAACACTGTGCAGAGGTCTCGCTACACTAACTTGTAGTTTTAGCTGAACACTGTGAGCAGGATGCACTACACTAACTTGTAGTTTTAGCTGAATACTGTGAGCAGGATGCACTACACCAACTTGTAGCTTTAGATGAACACTGTGCAGAGCTCGCAAAAAAATAACTTGTAGGTTTAGCTGAACACTGTGAGGAGGACGCACCACACTAACTTGTAGTATTAGCTGAACACTGTGAGAAGGACGCACTGCACTAACTTGTAGCTTTAGATGAACACTGTGCAGGGGTCTCACTACACTAACTTGTAGTTTTAGCTGAACACTGTGAGCAGGACGCACTACACTAACTTGAAGTTTTAGCTGAACACTGTGAGCAGGACGCACTACACTAACTTGTAGCTTTAGATGAACACTGTGCAGAGCTCGCAAAAAAATAACTTGTAGGTTTAGCTGAACACTGTGAGGAGGATGCACCACACTAACTTGTAGTTTTAGCTGAACACTGTGAGCAGGACGCACTACACTAACTTGTAGCTTTAGATGAACACTGTGCAGAGCCTGAAGTGCAGAGAAAGACCTCCCTTACAGCTCCCACTCCCGTTCCCCTGGAATGGAAACAGAGGGTCAGGAGTGAAGAGTGGTATGGGTGCCTGGCAGGATCAACAGCTGCAGGAAGTACAGTAGTGATGGCACCCTCCGGAATCAGGAACCTGAAGACAGAAACTGAAATGCAGGTAGGACCAGGAACCCAACAGGTAAGCAGGCCGGATAGTGGAATGCTGGACTGGAACCAGGAACAACAGCAGGTAGTAGCCTGGAACGCTGGACTGGAACCAGGAACAAACAGTAGGTAGCAGACTGGAACGCTGGACTGGAACCAGGAACGAGCAGTAGGTAGCAGACTGGAACGCTGGGCTGGAACCAGGAACAAGCAGTTGGTAGCAGACTGGAACGCTGGACTGGAACCAGGAACAAGCAGTAGGTAGCAGACTGGAACGCTGGGCTGGAACCAGGAACAAGCAGTAGGTAGCAGACTGGAACGCTGGGCTGGAACCAGGAACAACAGCAGGTAGTAGCCTGGAACGCTAGACTGGAACCAGGAACAACAGCAGGTAGTAGACTGGAACGCTGGACTGGAACCAGGAACAACAGCAGGTAGTAGACTGGAACGCTGGACTGGAACCAGGAACAACAGCAGGTAGTAGCCTGGAACGCTGGACTGGAACCAGGAACAACAGCAGGTAGTAGACTGGAACGCTGGGCTGGAACCAGGGACAACAGCAGGTAGTAGCCTGGAACACTGGACTGGAACCGGGAGCAGGCAGTAGGTAACAGACTGGAAGCCGGTATATACAGCGGAGGGTCAACAAGCCGGTGGTCGGTAGTGGTCGGACAGCAGAGGTACCAGGGGTAATGCAGAGGGATGGTCAGGCAAGCCAAGAGGATCTGGTGCAGGCGGATAGCAGGATGGTTAAACAGGAAGCCGGGTCAGATAACAGGATACACAGATCAGATCAGGAAACACTCACAGAACGCTGTAGAGCAGACAGCGGGGATGGAGTGTGACAGGCCGGTTTAAATAGCCTGCCTGACACCAGCGGGAGTGCGCGCGTGCGTGACCGCACCCGTGCGCGCGTGCGTGAACGCACCCGTGAACGCGCGTGCATGCCCAATGGAACCCGTGGCCGAGTTCCCGTGCGCCTGGGACGCTGGTTACTGGCAGGATCTTCATGACATTGCCCCCCCCAAGGGGCAGCCTCCGGATGCCCCTTTGAAAAAATTTCTCTGGATGGGCACTTTTAAAGGCTTGTAACAGGTCTTCAGCATGAATATTATCTTCTGGTTCCCAAGAATTCTCCTCTGGGCCAAACCCCTTCCACTTTATCAAGAATTGATTCTGGTTACCTCTTTTTGTGTGGTCCATGATAGCCTCCACCTCAAATTCCTCTTCCCCATCTACCAGGATTGGATCAGGGGGATCCGTACTTCGACCTGGAAATGGGTTGGTAATAGATGGTTTGAGCAAGGACACGTGAAAAACTGGATGTACCTTTAGTGAATCCGGGAGTTCAAGTTCATATGCAACTTCATTAATTCTCCGTTTAACAGAGAACGGTCCAAGAAACTTGGGACCCAATTTCTTGGAAGGGCAGGCCAACCTGAGGTTTATTGTGGACAACCATACCTGATCCCCAGGTACAAGTAAGAGCTCACCTCGCCTTTTCTTATCGAAGGTTGCTTTATTGTACTCCTGGGTCCTGGTCATGGTGTCCTGTAAAACTTGGTTGTTGGAGGTAAAGAAATCCAATTTCTCCTGGACTGCGGGTACTGTGCATTCTGGAAGAGAGTTAGGTAAAAATGAAGGGTGGAAACCATAATTCGCAAAAAACGGAGTCTGTTTGATAGCAGAATGAATAGAATTGTTATAAGCGAATTCGGCCAATGGCAGAACAGAAATCCAATTATCTTGGGCAAAGGAAGAAAAACAGCGCAAATATTGTGCAAGGGTCTGATTCGTTCTTTCTGTTTGCCCATTAGTCTGGGGGTGATAAGCCGATGAAAATGAGAGTTCAATGTCCAAGGTTTTACACAAAGCCCTCCAGAATCGAGAGGTAAATTGTACCCCTCGATCTGAAACGATATTAACTGGTACCCCATGGAGCCTGACGACCTCTTTAATGAATGCTTGTGCTGTTTCTGTAGCTGAAGGGGTGCCCTTCATTGTGACAAAGTGAGCCATCTTCGACAACCGGTCCACTATGACAAAGATTGAGGTGAAGCCCCCAGCCGGGGGTAATTCTACAATAAAGTCTATAGAGAGCATTTTCCAGGGCCTATCTGGGACAGGCAAGGGTTTTAGTAGACCCCATGCCTTTGTTTTGTGCCCTTTGTTCCTAATGCAGGTGGTACAGGACTCTACAAACTCTTTACAATCCTTGCGTAGCTGAGGCCACCAGAAGGTACGCTGAACCAAATCAGTGGTCTTAGCTACGCCAAAATGCCCAGCCAGCGCATGATCGTGGCAGAGCTCTAGTACTGAAACTCGTAGTGTTTCAGGTATAAAGATCCTACTCTCATGCCACAGTAACCCATCCTTAACCTGGAGCTCTGTCTTAATGGAAGATTCCATTCCTGCGGAGGCCTGTTTAATCTGGTAAAGCAGGTTTCCCTGAAGTAAAAGAAAATTCCCCGGGGACAGAATGGTGTCTGGAGGGGAAATCTCTTGAGGTTTGTGAAACATCCTAGATAGGGCATCAGGTTTGGTATTCTTGGAACCAGGGCGGTAAGTGACATGAAAGGAGAACCTGGAGAAAAAGAGAGCCCACCTGGCCTGACGTGGTTTCAACCTTTTTGCAGACCTCAAATACTCCAGGTTCTTATGATCTGTAAAAATTAAGACTGGATGAGCGGCACCCTCCAACAGATAGCGCCATTCCTCCAATGCTGACTTGATTGCCAACAACTCTCTACCATCTACATCATAATTTCTCTCTGCCGTGGACAATTTACGAGAAAAGAAGGCCACAGGATGCAGCAGGGCCTTGGTTCCCTGTCTTTGGGACAATACTGCCCCTACAGCAATTTCAGATACATCCACTTCTAGAATAAATGGCAGAGAGGAATCTGGATGCTTTAGTACAGAGGCGGAGGTGAAAAGGCCCTTGAGAGTCTCAAAAGCCTTTTGAGCCTCGGCAGACCAATGGAAGCGTGTACCTTGTTTGGTTAGTTGTGTGATGGGTGTAATGATGGCTGAAAACCCCTTAATAAATTTACGGTAAAAATTTGCGAATTCAACGAATCGCTGGATTCCTTTCTTGTCTGTCGGGACTGGCCAATCTAGGATTGCAGTGACCTTTTGGGGGTCCATTTTAATGCCCTTACTGGAAATGACTAACCCCAAAAATGGAATACTTTCCTGTTCAAATTCACATTTTTCAGCCTTTGCATATAGACCGTGTTGTCGAAGTTGGCCCAACACACTTCTGACGTGCCTGCGATGGGATTCTAGGGAACAAGAAAAAATCAATATGTCGTCTAAATAGATGATGACAAACAGGTCTAGAAAGTCACGTAACACATCATTAATAAAGTATTGAAATGTGGCAGGGGCATTGCACAGGCCGAAAGGCATCACGAGGTACTCAAAATGGAAGGTACTAAAAGCGGTCTTCCATTCGTCTCCATCCCTAATACGAACTAAATTGTAGGCCCCACGGAGATCAAGTTTGGTGAATATGGTGGCCGTCCTCAGTCTTTGAAACAGCTCTGGTACTAGGGGGAGAGGGTACCGATTCTTCACAGTAATTTTATTTAGTTCGCGGTAATCCACACAAGGCCTGAGGGTTTTATGTTTTTTCTGCACGAAGAAGATGCCTGCACCTGCGGGGGACGTGGATGGACGAATGAAGCCTCTTTTAAGGTTTTCATCAATGTATTCCTTCAACGCCCCTTGTTCCACTTCAGTTAAGGGAAATATTCTTCCAAAAGGGATTTCAGCACCGGGAAGTAACTCAATGGGACAGTCATAGGCCCGGTGAGGGGGTAACCCCTCTGCCCTCTGCTTGCTAAATAAGTCCAGAAAGTCATGATAGGCGGAAGGAATGGACGAGTGTAGACTAGGATCTGTATCTAGGCATAGCAGAGTAGGGTTCTCCTAGGTATTCTGGGTTCTGCAGAACTGTTGACAATAAGGAGAGGGAAAGGTCACCTCACCCGTGATCCAATTAATGTCCGGATTGGGGGGCTTTAACCATGGCATGCTGAGAATTATGGGAAACAGGGGTGAAGCGATAATGTCCAAGCGTAGCTGTTCCTGGTGGATGTTGGAAATGGAAACAGGTATTGGGATAGTCTCTTGAGTGACAGGTCCAGACTTGATAGCAGTCCCATCAGCTAGATGGATAGAGAGTCCATGGGCTTTAGGTGACAAAGGTATTTGGTGTTGGGTGGCAAAAAGAGAATCCATGAAACAGCTGCAAGCTCCTGAGTCAATAATGGCGGTTATTTGTAGGTCCTTTCTGGAAGCTGTAGCAGAAGAGGAAGAGCAAGGTGAGTGGTATTTTTAACCAGAGGTGTCACATAGTCAGTAGATAGAGATAAACACTTACGGAGTTTAAGGGGACAGTTCCTGACATAGTGCCCAGGTTCCCCGCAATACAGGCACAAGTTATTTGCTCGACGATGTTGTCGTTCCTCTTGGGTGAGCGAAGGCCGCAGGACTCCTAATTGCATTGGCTCAGGTAAGTTAAACGTGGAGGTAGGTGGTGTTGATGATGGGTGATGAGGAACCTTAGGGGTAACCCAAGTTGGACGAGAAGACCCCATAGCTCTCTCAGACCTGCGATCTCGTAGGTGTTGATCGATCTGGATGGCTAGATCTATTAAAGCATTTAAAGTCTGTGGTGTACCCACCCTGGCCAGTTCATCCTTCAGAGGATCAGAAAGTCCCAACCGAAATTGATAACGGAGAGCCGCATCATTCCAATTAGTATCCGCACTCCACTTCCTGAGATCAGCAACATAGTCCTCTGCTGCTCTGCGACCCTGTTGAAGGGTGTGCAGAGCCGTCTCTGCAGTTACGGATAGCTGGGGGTCATCATACAACTGACCCAGTGCGTCAAAGAAGGTGGAGAGGTTGGTCAGGGATATGTCCTTTTGCTCTAAGAGGCGATGGGCCCAGGTTTGGGGGTCACCAGAGAGTAGAGAAATTACGTAGCCCACCTTTGTAGCCTCCAGGGAAAAGGTACGTGGCTGAAGAGCAAAAAATAATTTGCAGGAGTTGCGGAAGGCTCTGAACTTATGGCGATTTCTGAAGAAAAGTTCAGGTGTAGGAACCTTAGGTTCCCGGAGGGAGCATCACCACCGTTGAGGAAGGCCCGACTGAAGGAGCAGGAGCAGAGGGAGCTCCCTGGGCCCCAATGGGGTTAGACAGGGTTAACACTCCTTCCTCCAGTCTGGTGTATCCTTGCTGTAGATTGTTGACTGCTTCAGTCAATCCTGCCAGGTGTTCACAGAGTTCCTCCATGGGAGACGTTCCCTGCTCAGGCTCAGACATGGCTGTCTGCTACTGTCATGTACCTGGTAGGTTGTGAACCTGAAGTGCAGAGAAAGACCTCCCTTACAGCTCCCACTCCCGTTCCCCTGGAATGGAAACAGAGGGTCAGGAGTGAAGAGTGGTATGGGTGCCTGGCAGAATCAACAGCTGCTGGAAGTACAGTAGTGATGGCACCCTCCGGAATCAGGAACCTGAAGACAGAAACTGAAATGCAGGTAGGACCAGGAACCCAACAGGTAAGCAGGCCGGATAGTGGAATGCTGGACTGGAACCAGGAACAACAGCAGGTAGTAGCCTGGAACGCTGGACTGGAATAAGGAACAAACAGTAGGTAGCAGACTGGAACGCTGGACTGGAACCAGGAACAAGCAGTAGGTAGCAGACTGGAACGCTGGGCTGGAACCAGGAACAAGCAGTAGGTAGCAGACTGGAACGCTGGACTGGAACCAGGAACAAGCAGTAGGTAGCAGACTGGAACGCTGGGCTGGAACCAGGAACAAGCAGTAGGTAGCAGACTGGAACGCTGGGCTGGAACCAGGAACAACAGCAGGTAGTAGACTGGAACGCTGGACTGGAACCAGGAACAACAGCAGGTAGTAGACTGGAACGCTGGACTGGAACCAGGAACAACAGCAGGTAGTAGACTGGAAAGCTGGACTGGAACCAGGAACAACAGCAGGTAGTAGCCTGGAACGCTGGACTGGAACCAGGAACAACAGCAGGTAGTAGACTGGAACGCTGGGCTGGAACCAGGGACAACAGCAGGTAGTAGCCTGGAACACTGGACTGGAACCGGGAACAGGCAGTAGGTAACAGACTGGAAGCCGGTATATACAGCGGAGGGTCAACAAGCCGGTGGTCGGTAGTGGTCAGACAGCAGAGGTACCAGGGGTAATGCAGAGGGATGGTCAGGCAAGCCAAGAGAATCTGGTGCAGGCGGATAGCAGGATGGTCAAACAGGAAGCCGGGTCAGATAACAGGATACACAGATCAGATCAGGAAACACTCACAGAACGCTGTAGAGCAGACAGCGGGGATGGATTGTGACAGGCCGGTTTAAATAGCCTGCCTGACACCAGCGGGAGTGCGCGTGCCCGTGCGTGACCACACCCATGAACGCGCGCGCATGCGCAATGGAACCCGTGACCGAGTTCCCGTGCGCCTGGGACGCTGGTTACTGGCAGGATCTTCATGACAGTGAGCAGGACGCACTACACTAACTTGTAGCTTTAGATGAACACTGTGCAGAGGTCTCACTACACTAACTTGTAGTTTTAGCTGAACACTGTGAACAGGACGCACTACACTAACTTGTAGCTTTAGATGAACACTGTGCAGAGCTCGCAAAAAAATAACTTGTAGGTTTAGCTGAACACTGTGAGGAGGACGCACCACACTAACTTGTAGTTTTAGCTGAACACTGTGAGCAGGACACACTACACTAACTTGTAGCTTTAGATGAACACTGTGCAGAGGTCTCACTACACTAACTTGTAGTTTTAGCTGAACACTGTGAGCAGGACGCACTACACTAACTGTAAATATTCTAGCTGCCTGACTGTGGTACTAATAGGATCAAAAGAACACCAGCAATTTTCTTCAGGTAGCTGTAAATACTGTAACAAGACAAGTCTGCCTGTCAGTAGGAAGATAACAGGAACAGATCTAGCTAAACTGAACACAGTGTATATATATATATATATATGCAACACCTGGGATGCATATATATACACAATACACTGTAAGTGCAGCTAACTCACTGATTGTCCTGCCTAATCCAGCTAACTCAAATGAAATGACACTGTCTCTCTGTCTATCTATGTATCTCAACGCCGGAACACACACTACACAGGGCCGCTGTTTAGGCGGCCTTATATAGTGTGGGGTGTGTTCTAAACCCCCTGAGCCATAATTGGCCAAAGCCACCCTGGCTTTGGCCAATTACAGCTCTCTCTAACGATGGCGCTGTGATTGGCCAAGCATGCGGGTCATAGTGCATGCTTGGCCAATCATCAGCCAGCAATGCACTGCGATGCCGCAGTGAATTATGGGCCGTGACGCGCCACACGAATTTGGCGCGAACGGCCCATAACGTTCGGAATTTGGCAAACGACCGAACAGCCAATGTTCGAGTCGAACATGGGTTCGACTCGAACACGAAGCTCATCTTTAATGGGCACTGATGAGGCTGAGCTGATGGGCACTAATGAGGCTGCATTTATGAGCACTGGTGAGGCTGCATTGATGGGAACAGATCAGGCGGCACTGATGGGCACTGATGACACTGAACTGATGGGCACTGGCGAGGCTGCATTGATGGGCACTGATCAGGCTGCATTGATGGGCACTGGTGAGGCTGCGTTAATGGGCACTGATCAGGCTGCATTGATGGGAACTGATCAGGCGGCACTGATGTGCACTGATGATGCTGAGCTGATGTGCACTGGTGAGTCTGCATTGATGGGAACTGATGAGGCTGAGCTGATGGGCACTGATGAGGCTGAGCTGATGGGCACTTGTGAGGCTGCATTGATGGACACTGGTGAGGCTCATTGATGGGCACTGATCAGGCTGCATTGATGGGAACTGATCAGGCGGCACTGATGGGCACTGATGATGCTGAGCTGATGGGCACTGATCAGGCTGCATTGATGGGCACTTATCATGCTGCACTGATGGGCACTGATGAGGCTGAGCTGATGGGCTGTATTGATGAGCACTCATGAGGCTGCACTGATGGGCATTGGTGATGCTGCACTGATGGGCATTGGTGATGCTGCTGATGGGCACTGATCAGGCTGCATTGATGGGTACTGATGAGGCTGGACTGATGGGCACTGATCAGGCTGCACTTATGAGGCTAAACTTATGGGCACTGGTGAGGCTGCATTGATGTGCACTGGTGAGGCTACGTTGATGGGCACTGGTGAAACTGCATTGATAGGCACTGGTGAGGCTGCATTGATGGGCACTGGTGAGGCTGCATTGATGGGCACTGGTTAAGCTGCATTGATGGGCACTGATGAGGCTGAGCTGATGGGCACTAATGAGGCTGCATTAATGAGCACTGGTGAGGTTGCATTGATAGGCACTGAGGAGGCGGCACTGTTGGGCACTGGTAACGCCGAATTGATAAGCACTGATCAGGCTGCATTGATGGGCACTGATGAGGCTGCACTGATGGGCACTGATGAGGCTGAGCTAATGGGCATTGGTGAGGCTGCGTTGATGGGCACTGGTGAGGCTGCATTGATGGGCACTGATCAGGCTGCATTGATGGGCACTGATGAGGCTGAGCTGATGGGCACTGATGAGGCTGCATTGATGGGCACTGGTGAGGCTGCATTGATGGGCACTGATCAGGCTGCATTGATGGAGCCAAGAAACGATCGGGCTGGCTGGTCACAGAGGCGAACAGAGACCAGATCGTCTCTGATCGCCTCTCTTGCTTTGGAGGGCTGAAACAAGGTCATGAGGTAATTTCCAGTCTAGGGTAAAGTTAACAATTTTAAAAAAATAAGTAAAAAAAATGTTGTTTTTGATCTTTTGCTTTTAAAGGTAAAGGAGAGATTTGGGATCTTTTTTGACCCTATATCTCTCCATAAAGAGGACCTGTCATCCTTATTTATATTACCAGGGATTTTTACACACCTTGTAATAGGAATAAAAGTGATAGAAAAAATAAAATGAAAGGGACAGTGTAAATAAATAAATAAATAAATAAGAAAAAAAAATTCAAATGCTCCCATCCCTCCGTGCTCACGCACAGAAACAGACTCATACCTATGTCGTGCACGCATATGTAAATTGTGTTTGCACCATACATGTGAGGTATCGCTGCAAACGTTAGAGCGAGAGCAATAATTCTAGTGCTATACCTCCTCTATAACTGCAAACAAGTAACCTGTAAACATTTTTAAAGCATTGTCCATAGAGATTTTTAAGTACCGTAGTTTGTCGCCATTCCACGATCGTGCACAGTTTTAAAGTGTGACCTGTTAGGTATCTATTTACTCGGCGTAACATCATCTTTCATTTTTTTATTGTATTGAAAATTGGGGTATATAATGTGTTCTGTTTTTTTTATTCATTAAAGTGTATTTTTTGCAAAAAACATTGCTGCGCAAATACCATGTGCCATGAAAAATTGCAACAATCAACATTTTATTTCCTATAGTCTCTGATAAAAAAATTTATCAATAATGTTTGGGGTTATAAGTAATTTTCTAGCAAAAGATACAGATGTAAACAAAGAGTGGCAGAAAAGGCTTGGTCTTCAAGTGGATATACAAGAAAGCAAAGTTGTATGGTCAGCTCAACAAACACATATTGTATCTTTACATAAAAAAAATATGTATTCACTTCTCAACTATTGCTATTCAGTAGAGTTGAATATTCAGTCCGTAACAAAACAATCTCACAAACCCATTATCACCTTCTATAAAAGCATTTGTGTTCACAATGAGAACTCTGTGGGAATCCACCTTTCCTGACTGTCATCAAACAGAAAATACAGTGTTAGTTCTTTTACTAATACACACGGAGAGTGTAAGCCAGCTCTTTATTTGTCTTGCTCCCTGAGAAATACATGATCAATTTATATACCCACACTTCAGGTGAATCTTGTAGCTTCATATTAGGAATAATTGTAGTGGGGAACCTTGCTAGAAAATACAAGATAATTATCTATATTTTGCTAACTTCTTTCATTATTAATGTTTATTCTGATTGATATTTAGCAGACTGCTTTGTAAATTGCTGGATGATTATTTCCTTACATTTTTTTTATTCTAAGCTTATGAATTTATCTTCCAGTTTTATGTTGTAGCAGTAATCTCACCTTTCAGGCACAAATGCAAATAGATGCATTCCACCATTTGCACTAGCACAGACTGTATCTGTTCTTCGAGTAAACCTGGGTCATTTGACTCAGCATATGATGAAAAAATATGTAAGCAGAAGTTACCTTCAGGGTAAGCCACATGTATAAATAATTAGTAGATCCAGATGAACAGTATGAGCAGATGAATTTACAAGCAACACTTATATACATGATTTAAAAAAGTACACAGCCAGCACATTCCAAATGTATGAGCTAAAGAGAAGCCTCTTATTTGTACCAAAATGCTGAAGGAGAACCTACATTTTTATCGGTTGAGATGTGTTACAGCCCCTTCATTTTGAATAGGCTGCGTACTGCGACACAACGAGCCTCTACAAACAAAAATATGCTACTGTTGTGCATTCTCTGGATGTATTGGGGGTCCAAGTTGAGGCCCTCTATAACCACTAAATTGATGACCACTGCTTTATGCTACATACACCAAAACAAAATTTCACCAAAGTATATAGTCTCTGTAGCACACCCTGTCTATCTGCCCCACTGCTGCTCCCATCCTGCCGTTTAGGCTTCATGTAAACTGCTGCTGGTAAACGGACGTTTAGGAGCATTTGAGCCTATTTTTCAGCTGCCCCTGAACTATCGTTTATAGCCGTTTCGAGGCAGTTGAGTTTAGAAGAATTTTTTGGAAAGCAAAAAATGCGTTCAGGACAGATGTTCAGAGATATCTGAAACGCCAAATGCCTGTAACAGCTTGTAAATGCGTGTAAACGCGGTAATTCAAGTTTCGTTTTGTTTGTTTCGTTTACAGGCATTTTTCATGGGCAACCTAGCAACTCCAGGTTTTGCACCTGCATACACCTTATGTACCATAGTAATTTTTACATTTACTGAACATAGTTACAGGCCTGTAACTAGGACTTCATTCATCACTAGGGATGAACTGAACACCCCCCGGTTCGGTTCGCACCAGAACCTGCGAAAGGACCGAAAATTCGCACGAACGTTAGAACCCCATTGATGTCTATGGGACTTGAACGTTCAAAATCAAAAGTGCTCATTTTAAAGGCTAATTTGCATGGTATTGTCATAAAAAGGGTTTGGGGACCCGGGTCCTGCCCCAGGGGACATGTATCAATGCAAAAAAAACTTTTAAAAACGTCCGTTTTTTCGGGAGAAGTGATTTTAATGATGCTTAAAGTAAAAAAAAAAAAAAAGTGAAATATTCCTTTAAATATCATACCTGGGGGGTGTCTATAGTATGCCTGTAAAGTGGCGCGTGTTTCCTGTGCTTAGAACAGTCCCTGCACAAAATGTCATTTTTAAAGGAAAAAAAGTCATTTAAAACTGCTTGCGGCTTTAATGTAATGTCGGGTCCTGGCAATATAGATGAAAATCAGTGAGACAAATGGCATGGGTACCCCCCAGTCCAATATACAGGCTCTGTACTCTGAACAGCAGCATACAGGCGGTGCAAACAAGACAGGGACTGTAGGTTTGTTGTTAAGTAGAATCTGTTTGTAATTTTGAACTGGTACATTTTTAACGTGTTTAGCTACAGCAAAAAAATCTATTTTAAGCTTTTTGGAAAACATTGGGAAGGGTTATCACCCCTATGAAATTTATTTTGCTGTCTGTGCTCCTCTTCAGAAGATTTCACCTCACTTTTTGTCCCAATGACAAATGTTTTTTGAAAATGTGGGTTTTTTTGTGAAACAAGGATTGGTGATAAAGCATCAGTGGAAAGGAGAAATGTTTTTCCCATATTAACACTTACAGGAGAGAATTTTCCTTCCTAGGGGTAGATTTCATCTCACTTCCTGTTGTCTCCTTCCGTTTGCAAGTAGGAGTCGTTTGTAAGTTGGATGTTTGAAAGTAGGGGCCTGCCCTATATACTCTGCAGAAATTTGGGCCTTAGGTGTTGTTGTGGCCACAACACTGTAAGCCCTCACAGGGCCCTGCTGTGAAATATTAGATCAAGAATTGTAATTACATGCCCCTGTTGAACAGGGGCAGAAAAATTTGGCCTTTGGTGGTGGTGGTGGTGCTGGTGCCACAACACTGTAAGACCTCATTCGCTCTTGGTGGGCGCAGAAAAAGGCCCTGCTGTGAAATATTAGATCAAGAAATGTAATTACATGCCCATGTAGAACAGAGGCTGAAAAATTGGGCCTTAGGCACTGGTGCTGGCGCCACAACACTGCAACCCCTCACAGATACTCTAGTTGGAACGCAGGAACGAGCCCTGCTGCAAAGTATTGCATCAAAAATTGTAATTACATGCCCCTGTTAAACAGGGGCTGAAAAATTGGGCCTTAGGCACTGGTGCTGGTGCCACAACACTGCAATCCCTCACAGATACACTAGTTGGAACGCAGGAACGAGCCCTGCTGCAAAGTATTGCGTCAAAAATTGTAATTACACGCCCCTGTTAAACAGGGGCTGAAAAATTGGGCCTTAGGCACTGGTGGCGGCGCCCAGAACCAAAAATGTTCTTACAAGCTATCAGCGTGATCATTGAGGAGGAAGAGGATAATTATTCAGGATCAGCATAGGCAGTCTTTGAAGGGATCTGAGATTTCAAAAAAAATTATTCGGTTACATCAGCATCAGGTGCTTGGTAGCTGGTGGTGATCCAAGACTGACTCATTTTTATGAAGGTCAGTCGACCGAAAGAGTCGGTGGACAGACGCACCCTGTGATTGGTTACAAAGCCTCCAGCAGCACTGAATGTGCATTCCGAAAGAACGCTGGATGCTGGACAGGCCAGTAGCTTAATTGTATACTGTGCAAGCTCTGGCCAGTGATCCATCCTCAAGATCCAGTAACCCAGAGGATTTTCGGTGGGAAAGGTGTCCAACTCAGATCTTGCCCCTAGGTATTCCTGCACCATGTAAAACAGACTCTGGCGATGGTTGCTGGAACCAATCATACCTTGGGGGTGCGGACTAAAAAATTGTCTGAATGCCCCCTTCTCCACCGCTCCTTCTTTGACTGACCGAAGCCTCAGCAACACGTTGTACAGAAACAGGAGTTTGTAACCTCCCAGTCTCTGGGAACGCATTGCACAGACCTTTCTGCAAGGCCTCCTGAAAATGTTTCATCCTCTGCTCCCTCTGCGACGGCAAGATAAGGTCCGCAACCTTACCCTTGTAACGTGGATCAAGGAGGGTTGCCAGCCAGTATTGGTCCTTCTCCTTGATAGCACGAATACGAGGATCCTTACGCAGACTTTGCAGGATCAGGGAGGCTATGCAGCGTAGGTTTGCTGAGGCATTCGGTCCGGAGTCCTCTGGGTCACTAAGGACGACAAGGTCCACAGCCACCTCCTCCCAGCCACGTACAAGTCCATGTGTTTCTTGGGACTGATCCCTTAAAGACTGCTGCTGATGCTGAGTGCCGGGCTCCACCTCCATACTGACACAATTCTCCTCCTCCTCCTCCTCCTCTTTCTGTGTGACGCCATTCCACGAGCAGGCGCAATTTTGAAGCATGACATGTTGGGTATCAATTTACTTGGCGTAACATTATATTTCACAATAAAAAAAAATTGGGCTAACTTTACTGTTGTCTTATTTTTTTATTCAAAAAAGTGAATTTTTTCCAAAAAAAGTGTGCTTATAAGTACGCTGCGCAAATACAGTGCAAAAAAAAAGTATTGCCATGACCGCTATTTTATTCTCTAGGATGTTAGAAAAAAAACAATATATAATGTTTGGGGGTTCTAAGTAATTTTCTAACAAAAAAAAAACTGTTTTAAACATGTAATCACCTAAAATCCAAAAGGAGGCTGGTCTTTAAGTGGTTAAGTTGGGGTGGCATCAACCACCTCTGAACCTGCCCCTGCAAAGCTGACAGAACCTCTGCCCCAGTGTGGCTCCTGTCCCCCAAGCACACCAGCTCAAGCACCGCATGGCATCTTTTGGCCTGCCTACTTGCGTAGCCCCTTGAACTCCTACGGAGCACCGCTGGTTCCGAGGACAAAGCACAGGAAGAGGCCATGGAGGAAGAAGAAGAGGAGGGGGTGGAGGAGAGAGGTGTGTCAAAATCATTAGTAGTGGCATTTTGGAGGCGTGGTGGTGGAACAACCTCCAACACTACTGCACCTTGTCCTGCATCCTTCCCAGCTGCCAGTAGAGTCACCCAATGCGCGGTGAAACTTAGGTAACGTCCCTGTCCATGCCTGCTGGACCATGAGTCAGCGGTAATATGCACCTTACCGCTAACCGCCCTGTCCAGCGAGGCCAAGACATTGCCTTCCACATGCCGGTAGAGAGCCAGAATCGGCTTCCGTGAGAAAAAGTGGCGTTTGGGTCCCTGCCACTGAGGAACTGCACATTCCACAAACTCACGGAAGGGGCAGAGTCTACCAACTGAAAAGGTAGCAGTTGAAGTGCTAGAAATTTTGCCAAGCTAGCATTCAACCGCTGGACATATGGATGGCTGGGAGCGAACTTCTTTTGGCAGTGCAGCAGCTGGGGCAGGGAAATTTGCCTGGCACAATCTGACGTCGGTGTACCGAAAGCAGATTGCCCACAAGTACTTGGCTGTGACACACCTAATTCTACACCTTCATTCCTCTCAGTGCAGGTCTCAAAGAGGACTGAAGGTATAGTGGGGTTGGAGATCTCAGCTGATGAGGAGCAAGTAGAGGTCTTCTTTGTTCTTTGGTGTGGGTCTTTTAGATACGCTTGCCAATGAACTGCATGGCAGGTCAACATATGTCTGGTCAAGCATGTGGTGCCCAAGCGGGAGATGTTTTGGCCACGTGAGATACGCTTGAGACATATGTTGCAAATAGCAGCGGTGTGATCTGATGCACTTGTCTCAAAAAAGGCCCACACCAAAGAACTTTTGGAATAACGTGCAGAGACAGCAGCGCCCTGCACATGCAGAGCTTTGGGGTGTGATGCAGTAAGTGTGCTGCCCTTAGGCTGGCCCCTGGAGGGCATCCTGCCTCATTGGTAATGTGCCTCCTCCGTCTCTCTCCTATCAGGCACCCATGTTGAGTCAGTGACCTCATCATCCCCTCCCTCTTCATCACTGGAGCAAACCTGCCTTCATCTAGCTCAGTATCATCATCAGAGCCTTCTAAACGCTGAGCATCCTCCTGGAGCATGTACCCAACACTGTCGTCAAACAGTTCGAGGGACTCCTCAGGAGGACATGGTGGGGCTAGGGAAGGAGTCACTGATGCCATTGAGCCGAGGTAAGAGGCCGCGTTGGCAGCTGCTTTGCCAGACAAAGTACCCTGAGCATGGGTGAGAGAGGATGAGGAGGATGAGGGCGGCTTGGTCATCCACTCGACCAAGTCTTCCGCATGTTGCGGCTCAACACAATGAGCCGCCAAAAAAAAGGCCAAGCGTGTTCCACGGCCACGTGCTGATGAGGATGCACTGTCTCCACGACCAGCACTGTTGCCTCTAGACACAGAGCCTGCTTACCCTCTTTTATTGGCTTGTGACTGTCTGCCTCTCCTTGTTGGCCTTCCAGACATACTAATGGCCTGTAGCTGCACTAAGCTGGGATATATATATATATATATATATATATATATATATATATATATATATATATTTACTATTACTGCAGCTAGCAAAATCAACTGCCTGCCTGTAGTATGAGAACACCACCAACGTTCTACAGGTAGCTTTAGCTGAACACTGTGCAGAGCTCGTAAAAAACTAATGTGTAGCTTATTTAGCTGCCTGCGGTAGTGATAGGATCAGGAAAACACCACCAACCTTCTACAGGTAGCTTTAGGTGAACACTGTGCAGAGGACGCACTACACTAACGTGTAAATACTTTAGCTGCCTGCGGTAGTGATAGGATCAGGAAAACACCACCAACCTTCTACAGGTAGCTTTAGCTGAACGCTGTGCAGAGCTCGCACTACACTAACTTGTAGTTTTAGCTGAACACTGTTCAGAGGACGCACTACACAAACTTGTAGCTTTAGCTGAACACTGTTCAGAGGACGCACTACACTACACTAACTTGTAGCTTTAGCTGAACACTGTGCAGAGGTCGCACTACACTAACTTGTAGTTTTAGCTGAACACTGTGAGGAGGACGCACTACCCTAACTTGTAACGTTTGCTGAACACTATGTAGAGGTCGCACTACACTAACTTGTAGTTTTAGCTGAACACTGTGAGGAGGACGCACTACACTAACTTGTAGCTTTAGCTGAACACTGTGAGGAGGACGCACTACCCTAACTTGTAGCTTTAGCTGAACACTGTGCAGAGGTCACACTAAACTAACTTGTAGCTTTAGTTGAACATTGTGAGGAGGACGCACTACACTAACTTGTAGTTTTAGCTGAACAATGTGCAGAGGTCACACTAAACTAACTTGTAGCTTTAACTGAACACTGTGAGGAGGACGCACTACACTAACTGTAAATAGTCTAGCTGCCTGACTGTGGTACTAATAGGAGAACACCAGTAATGTGCCTCCTCCGTCTCTCTCCTATCAGGCACCAGCAATTTTCTTCAGGTAGCTGTAAATACTGTAACAAGACAAGCCTGCCTGTCAGTAGGAAGATAACAGGAACGGATCTAGCTAAACTGAATACAGTGTATATATATATATATATATATATATATATTACACCTGGGATGCATATATATATACACAGTACACTGTAAGTGCAGCTAACTCACTAACTGTCCTGCCTAATCTATCTAACTTAAATCAAATGACACTGTCTCTCTGTCTATCTCTTTCAACGCCGGAACACACACTACACAGGGCCGCCGTGCAGGTGGCCTTATATAGTGTGGGGCGTGTACTAAATCCCCTGAGCCATAATTGGCCAAAGCCTCCTCTAGACACAGAGCCTGCTTACCCTCTTTTATTGGCTTGTGACTGTCTGCCTCTCCTTGTTGGCCTTCCAGACATACTAATGGCCTGTAGCTGCACTAAGCTGGGATATATATATATATATTTACTATTACTGCAGCTAGCAAAATCAACTGCCTGCCTGTAGTATGAGAACACCACCAACGTTCTACAGGTAGCTTTAGCTGAACACTGTGCAGAGCTCATAAAAAACTAATGTGTAGCTTATTTAGCTGCCTGCGGTAGTGATAAAAAAATAACTTGTAGCTTATTTAGCTGCCTGCGGTAGTGGTAGGATCAGGAAAACACCACCAACCTTCTACAGGTAGCTTTAGGTGAACACTGTGCAGAGGACGCACTACACTAACGTGTAAATACTTTAGCTGCCTGCGGTAGTGATAGGATCAGGAAAACACCACCAACCTTCTACAGGTAGCTTTAGCTGAACACTGTGCAGAGCTCGCACTACACTAACTTGTAGTTTTAGCTGAACACTGTGAGGAGGACGCACTACACTAACTTGTAGCTTTAGCTGAACACTGTTCAGAGAACGCACTACACTAACTTGTAGCTTTAGCTGAACACTGTGCAGAGGTCGCACTACACTAACTTGTAGTTTTAGCTGAACACTGTGAGGAGGACGCACTACCCTAACTTGTAGCGTTTGCTGAACACTATGTAGAGGTCGCACTATACTAACTTGTAGTTTTAGCTGAACACTGTGAGGAGGACGCACTACACTAACTTGTAGCTTTAGCTGAACACTGTGAGGAGGACGCACTACCCTAACTTGTAGCTTTAGCTGAACACTGTGCAGAGGTCACACTAAACTAACTTGTAGCTTTAGCTGAACACTGTGAGGAGGACGCACTACACTAACTTGTAGTTTTAGCTGAACAATGTGCAGAGGTCACACTAAACTAACTTGTAGCTTTAACTGAACACTGTGAGGAGGACGCACTACACTAACTGTAAATAGTCTAGCTGCCTGACTGTGGTACTAATAGGAGAACACCAGTAATGTGCCTCCTCCGTCTCTCTCCTATCAGGCACCAGCAATTTTCTTCAGGTAGCTGTAAATACTGTAACAAGACAAGCCTGGGATGCATATATATATACACAGTACACTGTAAGTGCAGCTAACTCACTGACTGTCCTGCCTAATCTATCTAACTTAAATCAAATGACACTGTCTCTCTGTCTATCTCTTTCAACGCCGGAACACACACTACACAGGGCCGCCGTGCAGGTGGCCTTATATAGTGTGGGGCGTGTACTAAATCCCCTGAGCCATAATTGGCCAAAGCCTCCTTGGCTTTGGGCAATTATGGCTCTCTGTTCAGACGGCGCTGTGATTGGCCATGCATACGGGTCATTGTGCATGCTTTGCCAATCATCAGCCAGCAATGCACTGCGATGCCTCAGTGAATTATGGGCCATGATGCGCCACACGAATTTGGCGCGAACAGCCCATATCGTTCGCAATTCAGCGAACGGGCGAACAGACGATGTTCGAGTCGAACATGGGTTCGACTCAAACACGAAGCTCATCCCTATTCATCACTGAATAAACAGGCCTGTAACTATGTTCAGTAAATGTAAAAATTACTATGGTACATAAGGTTTATGCAGGTGCAAAACCTGGAGTTGTTAGGTACCACATGAAGTGAAAAGAAGTCAATCATGGTTTTAAGATTAGTACACAGATACAACCAGTGTGCATGTGGCAGCAAAGCAGAGGCATACAGTGGGGACGGAAAGTAATCAGACCCCCTTAAATTTTTTCACTCTTTGTTATATTGCAGCCATTTGCTAAAATCATTTAAGTTCATTTTTTTCCTCATTAATGTACACACAGCACCCCATATTGACAGAAAAACACAGAATTGTTGACATTTTTGCAGATTTATTAAAAAAGAAAAATTGAAATATCACATGGTCCTAAGTATTCAGACCCTTTGCTGTGACACTCATAAATTTAACTCAGGTGCTGTCCATTTCTTCTGATCATCCTTGAGATGATTCTACGCCTTCATTTGAGTTCAGCTGTGTTTTATTATACTGATTGGACTTGATTAGGAAAGCCACACACCTGTCTATATAAGACCTTACAGCTCACAGTGCATGTCAGAGCAAATGAGAATCATAAGTTCAAAGGAACTGCCTGAAGAGCTCAGAGACAGAATTGTGGCAAGGCACAGATCTGGCCAAGGTTACAAAAAAATTTCTGCTGCACTTAAGGTTCCTAAGAGCACAGTGGCCTCCATAATCCTTAAATGGAAGACGTTTGGAACAACCAGAACCCTTCCTAGAGCTGGCCGTCTGGCCAAAGTGAGCTATTGGGGGAGAAGAGCCTTGGTGAGAGAGGTAAAGAAGAACCCAAAGATCACTGTGGCTGAGCTTCAGAGATGCAGTCGGGAGATGGGAGAAAGTTGTAGAAAGTCAACCATCACTACAGCCCTCCACCAGTCGGGGCTTTATGGCAGAGTGGCCCAACGGAAGCCTCTCCTCAGTGCAAGACACATGAAAGCCCACATAGAGTTTGATAAAAAACACCAGAAGGACTCCAAGATGGTGAGAAATAAGATTCTTTGGTCTGATGAGACCAAGATAGAACTTTGTGGCCTTAATTCTAAGCGGTATGTGTGGAGAAAACCAGGCACTGCTCATCACCTATCCAATACAGTCCCAACAGTGAAGCATGGTGGTGGCAGCATCATGCTGTGGGGTAGTTTTTCAGCCGAAGGGACAGGACGACTGGTTGCAATCAAGGGAAAGATGAATGGGGCCAAGTTCAGGGATATCCTGAACGAAAACCTTCTCCGGAGTGCTCAGGACCTCAGACTGGGCCGAAAGTTTACCTTCCAACAAGACAATGACCTTAAGCAAACATCTTAAATAACGAAGGAGTGGCTTCACAACAACTCCATGACTGTTCTTGAATGGCCCAACCAGAGCCCTGACTTAAACCCAATTGAGCATCTCTGGAGAGACCTAAAAATGGCTGTCCACCAATGTTTACCATCCAACCTGACAGAACTGGAGAGGATCTGCAAGGAGGAATGGCAGAGGATCCCCAAATCCAGGTGTGAAAAACTTGTTGCATCTTTCCCAAAAAGACTCATGGCTGTATTAGATCAAAAGGGTGCTTCCTACTAAATACCGAGCAAAGGGTCTGAATACTTAGGACAGTGTGATATTTCAGTTTTTCTTTTTTAATAAATCTGCAAAAATGTCAACAATTCTGTGTTTTTTTATAAATACGGGGTGCTGTGTGTACAATAATGAGGAAAAAAATGAACTTAAATGATTTTAGCAAATGGCTGCAATATAACAAAGAGTGAAAAAATGTAAGGGGGTCTGAATACTTTCCGTCCCCACTGTATATTGCCCAGAATTGCCTGTAATTGTATAGTACATTATCTTTCAGTATAATGGTGGAAGCGCAGACATCAGAGCGGCCGTGCTCAAATCGAGAAATGACAGCTGTGTGTTAGTGCTAATATATAAGAAATCACCTAATAAGGGAGCCAATCCTCACAGGGGGTGCTGCTGGTTGTCTTTTCACTTTAATGGTCCTTTAGACAGTATTATATCTCTTCTGATGTAGCCACCAGGGTGTCTCTTGTGCATGTGAATCAGTGGCTGGCCGGGAGTTGCATGCCTGTCCACCTATGTTGTCCGCGTGGTCTCTCTCAGCCAACGTGGAATTTTCACAATTGTTTTTACCAATTCCCTATGTCCCTCAATGAACCCTGTATATAAGTACCTTTAAGCCTAAAAAAAGTTTAGTTTACTATGTAAAACTATTTGCCTTTTATGTGTTGCAGTACAAATACTATATAACTGTATCTATGTTGCAGATAAAGATAAAGTCACCCAAATGTAAACCACCCCTGATGAAGGAAAAAATATATGCCAACAAATTTCGGAAACATGTCGGGATGTATGCTACAAATCTTCATGGACTGACCTCAGCTTGACTCTGGCAGTGCCTGGATTATTAGCTTTGGGTTTGATATATGTATCTATTTATTAATTGGTTCATTGGTATACCTTGTATATTTTAATGTCACTGTGCATGTCTATAAAATGTATTACATATTGTGTACTCAATAAAAAGTGGCACTTCTGTGCTGCCTTTTACCTACTCCATTACTCCTATTTCTGCCTTAAAAGTCCAAGGGGGCAGATAGTAAATTGAGTGGTAACTTAGTCCAGTTCCTAAATGTGATTTTTAATCTATAAATGAGACGGAGCAAGTTATCATCCATATATTTGGAAATAAGTTGTTGAATAATTATGCCCAGATATCTGAGCCTAGTAACCATCCTAAGTGGACAACTGCTGGGAATGGTGGATTTTTCCCAATTTACCCTAAATCCAGAAAAATTTCCAAATTGCGTGATAACCTGCAGGAGTTTGGGGAGGGAAAACTGTGGATCAGAAAAATAGATAAGTAGATCATCCGCTTTAAGGGACACCTTCTCCAAGCCATTAACCACGAAATCCCAGATGGTAGAATCATCCCGCAACAGCGCTGCCAGTGGTTCTATAGCCAGGGCGAACAAGAGGGGGCAACATAGGGCACAGAATATAGAAGGTGCATGGATAGAATGAAGGAGGGCCCAAACCCAAATTTAGCCAGGACTTCATATAAGTAGGGCCATTTAACAGAGTCAATCGCTTTGTGCGTGTCCAAGGCAACACCCAATCTAGAGCCCATGTGGTCATGGGTAGCTTGCATGTTAGTGAAAAGTCTCCAGAGATTAATGTAGGTGGAATGCCCAGAAATAAAACCGGACTGATCTGAGCCAACCAAGGCGGTAACCACATCATTGAGTCTATGAGCCAAATTTTTTGTCAGGATTTTAATGTCTGAATTATTTAGGGAAATAGGCCTATAAGAGGCACAAAATGAATTATCCTTATGGGGAATAAGCATAATGAGCGCTTCTCATACAGAGGGAGTTAGATGAGTAGATGAGGCAGAAGGAGTTCCTTATACTGGGTATACCATTCAATAAGAAAGCCATCAAACCCTGGTGTCTTATTCCTGGCAGAGGAAAGCATAGTCACCTTAAGTGTGGAGATCTGATCTGGAGAAAGTTTAGATAAGGGGATATTAAACAAATAATAGTCTAATTATATAATAGTATCATGCACTTCAAATGTGTATAGGTCAGTGTAGAAATCTACAAAAGCCTGTACCACCTTGGTAGTCTGGACAACTGGTTCACCCCCCGAATTGAGAATTCTGGGAATATTACAGGGCTGGTAATCTGGTTTAGACAGGCTAGAAGATGACTGTTTTTAATCTGCAAATTCAAAAATATGTTGACTTTGATAAAGCTGTTTTTTTTTTTGTACGCTCCAGGAGAGTGAGTTCTAGTTGTCTAGCCCTGTCCTTCCAGTCAGAGTAGGCGCCAGGAGATGGGTCACTAGAGTAGCCACGCTCTGCAGTACGGAGAGCATGTTCTGCGTCCGTTTGTTTGGATCTAGAGGCCTTACGAGCAGCAGAGATGGCCAGGGCAAAGGAGCCCCGCATAGTCGCTTTAAAAAGCATCACAGGTAATGGGAGTGGATGCACTATGCATACTAACTTGCCAATAGGAGTTCATCTCTGTCTGGCACCTGTCTGCAACCGAAGGATCAGGAAGCCATAAGGGGCTCAATGTCCAAAATTTATAATTGCAGGTTACCCCCAGTGCTAAGTCTAACATCAAGGGAGAGTGTCAGATACAATCTTGGGGAGATACTTAACATCCAGTACACAGCTCAATAGTTCAGAAGATAAGGGCATAGATCAATACGTGATAATGTTTTATGGGTTTCAGAATGACAAGAGTATTCCCCTTGCTCCGCATATTTCCACCTCCAGGCATCCACCAAATCAATTTTTTTTAGATATGAACAAAGAGGAGTAGGGCTTTGTGTTGAGGACCCAAACCTATCAAGGGAGCTGTTCAGGACTGTATTAAAGTCTCCTGCGAACAGTAAAGGACACTCAGTTACTTCTAAAACTGTACCCATAATATGTTCAAACCAGGTCTTAGTGAACGGACTGGGGACATTTACCAAGGTATAAGGCTTACCGCCAAATTCCATGACTAATATTACAAAGCAGCCTAGGGGGTCAGTTCTTAAATGTTTGACGGTGACAGGGGCCATTTTGGACAATAATATAGAAGTCCCCCTTGTGTAAGTGGAAAACGTTGAATGATATGCATAGGCAATTTTTACTCTTATGAGAGCCATAACCCTAGAGCCATGTAGATGCGTCTCCTGGAGAAAGATGACATGGGGAGCGTGGCGGGAAATATAATAAAAAAAATGATCATTTCATTTTTGAGTTAAGCACCTGTACATTCCACAAAAGAACCCGTAAGATACTCATGGAGGTTTAGAAGACTGTAGGTAATGCAGGATAGTACATAAACACATGCCCATATAGTATAGGAGGAGGCCTGCTCGAACAGGGTTAATTAGCCAAAGTAGAGTGGTAAGCAGACTCCAGCCCTTGGTGAAACTTACAAAGTAGGAGTCCCGATACCATTGTAGAAAACGAGCATGAGTATTACCACAGGTAGTTATATAAATGTATGAATAAAAAGAAAAACCTGAAAACTCACAAAGTAAAAAAACTCATTCCCTCCCACCTGGCCCCCAAACCGAACACTTGAGAGCTTTATCCCAAAAACAAACATTGTATGCAGGTAATATGGAGTAGTCCGTTAGAACAGATGTAGGTATCTATAGACCGAATAAATGTGAAAAACTTTATGAAACAACCATATCCCAAATCCAGGTGAGATATAGATTGTCTGAACTGAGAATCATAGGATAGACAAACCCATATTGAGGGGTCAACCACAGACCAGCAGGATCCAATGTTAGAATCTGCAGTGAATAACAAGATTAATATGAACACAAACATCCTGACGGCCCTCACAGGTTGCGTGAATTGTAAAATGAAACAAAGGTCTGTGAGTAAAGGTGGTAACAAGCAATCAAAGTAGGATAGCAAACCATAAATTCAGGGCAGGGTGCACTTGCCGGTACAGCGAGGAGAAGAGTGGCCCAAGGGATCCACTCAGGGTAAGGCGTCATAAGGTTCTGTGAAGAAATGGGTTTTATCCTGATGAACAACCCGCAATCTGGCTGTGTACAGCATGCTAAAGATGATATGTTTATCCCGGAGCCTTCATTTCACTGACAGGAAGCCAGCACGTTGTTTTTGTTTGGCTGCCAAAAAGTCAGGAAAGATAGTAATGGGGTTCCCATTATACATAAGCTGCCCTTGCTCTCTTGCTCCACATAACACTGTTTCCTTATCCCGAAAACGGAGCAGTTTGATCAGAAGAGGGCGAGGAGGTGCACCCGGAGGCAGGGGGCGCAGCGGAACCCTGTGGGCACGTTTGATGGCAAACATGAATGAGAAGTTTGCGGTCCCAAAAGTATCAGTGAGCCATTTTTCCATGAAAGATTCGGGTCGTTTACCTTCTGTGCCCTCAGGAAAGCCGAGTAGCCACAGATTATTACGCCGTAGGCAATCCTCGAGGTAATTAAGCTTTTCTGAGGCGGCAATGGAGTTGTGTTTCAATTCCGTCATCCGATGATCAAGAGGCTGCAAAGAATCCTCCAGGTCACTGATCTGTTTTTCAGCATTGGACACCCAGTGCTTAATATTATGTACACCCTGTTTTAAGAAGGAGAGTTCCATCTTGAGCGTGGGCTCTGCACCGTTAGCTAGAGAGTTAACTGCTTTATGAGAGAGCACCTCTGCAGCTCCAGGAGAAACAGAGGGCACAGGGCTTGTGAGAGAGGGGGATGGAGGGGAGGATGACTCACCCTGCACAGTAGCCAAGGGCTTAGTAAACTGGTTACTGGTGCTGTTACTGGTGCTGTGTGGAGAGGCGACTCTGTCTCCATTTCAGAGCCGCGTGATGTGTCAGCGCCATTTGGCTCTCTTCCCAGGGGAGACAAGGCAGCTTGTCTGGCTGGAATTGTGAGCTGGACGGGCTGATTTTTACCATGGCTACCACTCCTCTAGTGTCCCCCAGGTAAGGCAAGCAGGTGGGCAGAGCTGGATAATCGTTCAGGATGGCAGGATCTGTGCAGGATTTAGATGTCGAGATGGAGCTCCATTGAACTGCTGCTTACATCCTGAAAGTCGTCCACACCCCCTATGGCTGTGATGCTTAGCTTTATGGCTGCAGCAGGAATTCTACCCCTGTGGCTTTTGTGGGAAAAGCATCCAGCAAACGTCACCTATTCAAGAGAATGAGGCTTCTCTGAAAGTGCCCAGCAACTGTGTGTAATGCAAAGGAAGAGAGAGGACAGTCTTAAGGAGATGGGGTGAGAAAAAAGAGAATGGACTGCTAGCTGAACAGAGAGACTGGATTGTTGACTCAATGGAACCCTGCCATAGCTGACCACAATTGGGTGAGACCTCAGAGACTCACATCATTCCTATTTCTCTCTGAGGCCTTGAACTGTATCAGAGAACATGATTGGAGAACCAGAAGAGGACACCATAGTACTGATCGCTGTATAAATGTCAATGGTCCCAAAATAGTGTCAAGTGCCATAAATCTATCCCCTTTTTTGTAGATGCGATAACTTTTGCGCAAACCAATCAATATACGTTTATTGCGATTTATTTATTTTTTTTACCAAAAATATGTAGAAGAATACATATTGGCCTAAACTGAGGAAGAAATTTGTTTTTTTATATATTTTTTAGGAATATTTATTATAGCAAAAAAGTAAAAAATATTGCTTTTTTTTTCAAAATTGTCACACTTTTCTGTTTATAGCGCAAAAAATAAAAACCGCAGAGGTGATTAAATACCACCAAAAGAAATCTCTATTTGTGGGAATAAAAGGACATCAATTTTGTTTGGGTACAATGTCGCAAGACTGTGCAATTGTCAGTTAAAGCGACGCAGTGCCGTATCGCAAAAAAGGGTTTGGTCAGGAAGGGGGTAAATCCTTCCGGGGCTGAAGTGGTTAATTTGTTGTCTGCTGGGGACTGTTATGCTTTCTTCAAGGGCCCCAACTTTGATGGTCAATGTTTTTTTCCCATCATTCTCTGAGCAGTGGGATAAAAAGTTGACTTTTATTGCAAGTTATGAGTGCCTTCATATATTGTTGCTATGTAAAAGCATTTCAGTTCTGTTATTTTGTGTTATTCAGAATACTGCAGAATACTGTGTTTAACTATATCTCTCGTTATTGTTAACGTTATTTTCTTATTTATTGATTGTGTAAGTACACTCTTTTTAGGCTACGCTTGGCCTAATAAAGTCTTTGAAATACCTCAAGGTGTGTTGATAAGTGCCGAGCAAGCAAGGTGTGCCATCTTCAGGTTTGCAGAGAAATCACAAAACACTTCAGCGGCTCCTCTGGGGGTAGTGCAAACTGCATCTGGGTGTACATATCTTAACTTCAATTTAAAGAGAGAAAAAAAAAAACATACATACTCTCCTAGGTGAATACAACATTGGTCTGATGCTGCATCTGTCCCCTGCTGCCTCTAAGACTGAGAACTAAGCAATCAAAGGCCACTGATCGCTCAGTTCTCAATGTTCACCGAGCAGAGAGTCGATGACTGTCAGTCTCCTGCACTCTGCTCTGCCCCTTCAGTGCTAACTGGAGTACTGAGCTGTGTCAGCTGAATACGGGTCACCGGAGTGCAGAACAAAGTGCACTCCTGTGACCCACAGGGAAAGAAGGGCCAAACGAGCTTTCAAGGGTGTGAGTAATTAAACTGCAGACATTCAAATGGCCAGAGCAGGCTCAAGATAAGGCTTTTCTGGAATACCAGGCTAATAGAAACCAGGTAATTTTAGACAAGTTGTGCTTGAATAATGCCAAGGGGTATAAAAAAAAGCCCTGTGTAGATAAGATGTATACTCTGGATCTATTATGAAGCAATTCTAGGTTTCATTGAAATGTATGTTTAGTTACAAAGCAAATCCTATTAAACCCTGTAAAATAAACCTTCACTCTTATCTACCAGCTCTGAAACTAGACCAGTAATTCCGTGAACTATGAAACCTTTTAATGTTGTATTCATACTGTTTATGCTTAACTGTTGCTGATTGCTGACATTGCAATTAGAAAGGCCGAGACACAGAGCCACAATGTGTGCTCCCAGAGTGTATTATAAAAGTAGAAATCCTTTTGGTGGTTTACTTGAGCAGTAGGGAATGGTTAAAATTCCTGTAGTTAGTGTTTCTATTTTCTACTGTGTCCCATTGGGGTGAATATCTATCTGGAATGTGGAGCAAGAGGTAAGAGGAAATCTCTGCATAGTAAATGGAAATCTCTGCTAAGACAGTTGTTATGAAAACAGGCACTGCCACTGGAAGATTTCCCATCACCTTCTTTTGTCCCAGACACAATAGTTACTAGGACAAATAAAGAAGACAAATCTCCCCAGTGGGCACACAACAGTAAAAAACTGTTTTAGACATTCTCCCATCTATCCAAAATTACCCACAAATGTGTCTGTAGATACACTTTAAAGCTGAACTACAGTAAATTGCACCTGAGCACCACAAATTAGAAAAGCTTTTTAATTAATTTTTAATAATCAAAGCAAATTCACTCATCCATTCATTTCTCCATGTTTTATTCTGTTGAGAAATCACTTTGAAAAACACTCGCCTAATTTGCAGGTCCCCATTAAAGTGATTATGCTACTTTCTAAATCCCCTGATCCAAGCCTTTGCAAAATAACAGGTTAATGCTTTAAGTGATGTAGAGGTCAGAGGAAGAAACCGCAGTGGGGTTGATTTACTAAAACTAGAGAGTGCAAAACCTGGTGCAGCTGTGCATAGAAACCAACCAGATTCCAGGTTTTATTGTCAAAGCTTAATTGAACAAGCTGAAGTTAGAAGCTGATTGGCTACCATGCACAGCTTCACCAGATTTTACACTCTCCAGTTTTAGTAAATCAACCCTTCTGTGTAGAGTAGAATCAGGCATCTGACACTGAAGACTTTTTAGCCAGCATAGCTAATGAAGACATCAGTGATGGGCGATATGGATGACAGGAGGGATAAATATTATTCCTTACTTTTCAAGGAGAACTTTAAATGAGGTTTTTAAAAAGTCACTTTAAGTCAAATGTCTCCCTCAGCAGTTGAAAATGTCAAACTTTTGAACAATTTAGAATGTGTATGGCTGTGAAAGTACAATGCTTATCAGGAGGTGGATCTGTTCATTTATTTGGGTCTGTCTTGGTCTTGTTGACCTTCCAGGGATAGCGTAATGGTGTATCTTATTTTTAAATGGTTGTTTACTACTGCACATCATTCTAAAAATCTGTCTAAAAAACACTCTTGTAGCATATTACAAACATATGGAAGCTTCTGCTAGTTGCCAACCTTCTTTGTTGACTGTTAAGAGGATTTGTAATATGTAGGACTCTCTATGAGTCTGTTGGTGGCAGGCCAGTTTCCACCCTCAGATGTTGTAAATCATAAACCTCTGAACAGCTATCTTTCTGACATGCCAGAAAAGAGTAAAGACTTGTCTAAACAATATTTGTAATGATCATTTATGATTGCACACTGTCCTAAAAATATGACCGAGGAGACTTTCTGGCAGTATGGTAAAGCAGCTTGAAAGGATTTGATAATAGCTACTGAAATAATTTTTTGTCCCAAATCAAACGCCTACACCGAGTTTCTAGTTTTCTAAATAATAACAAATTTCCCCAATAAGTGGTACTTTCAATCTGTCAGAAGTTCTTTTGTTTTAAGGAAGGAGTGGTTTAAATCATATAGTTTATTATTTATCTCAGAGTTTTAACACTCATTTCAGATTCCTAAAATGTGCCTGCTGTACTGTGTACTTGTATGAGAAAGTATTTTGTTCTCTTTATATTGCTTCCTTTGTATGAAATCCCTGGTGTTCCTGCCAGTCCCTCTGCTTTCCTATTAAAAACTGACCACACTAGGCATTAGAGCACAGCGTGGTCAGTTCTCTAGCTATGCTGGAAACCCTCCTCCAATGATCAGACTTGTCCTGACAACCCCTCCTGAGCACAGGCCTTCACTGGAAAGACGAGTGTACTGCTGCTTCTCCTCCCCAGATCTTATGCAGCTAAGAACAGAAGGAATGTGATCACCTGTGAAAAAAAGAGGGAAAATGTGTTTATAATGTTTATTATATCTTTACACAAATGTATTGCCTTTCATTTCTATTTTAAACTAAATGGGTTGTTTTACAAGGTAATCCTTTACAATCACTTAGAATCACTAAGTGGTTCTAGATTTACTTGAAAAACAACAAGGGGTAAAAACAAGGAACTAAAGGCTCAGCTAATTAGTATAGTAGCAACAGGCAGGGATTCAATAATATCTATGCCTATGAATTATAAAGATAATTGCACACACCAATGGCGCTCAGGCCGTGATGAAGGTGTGTTCCTCTGAATTAATTACACATGACAAAAAAAGGAAGGGGGGGAGAAAAAAGCAATTCATCAAGGAGGAACAAGCAATTATCAAAAAATATAAATAGAGTTTATTGGGAAATTCACTTTAACACCAATCAAAAAATACATTGTTAAAAAACAGGTACCACCACCGTTCTAAAATTGACAACGTTGTCGTAAACAAACACAGATGGCCACCACACACATAAACCATGCACACCTACTATCAAAAAATGATATCTCCTAATGAGTCATCTAACATAAAGCTGATGATCCCTGTGGGTTTGGAGGGACAGCTAATGATGAGGGGATAAACAGGGGGGAAGGTGGCTCTGTGAGCACGCTATGGGAAGCGTGATGGCGTCATGCTGATGCGTTTCATCCGTCACCCGGATTTCCTCAGAGCATGCGCAGTAGCCGAGACTGTTATCTTATATAACCCAGACGCTGGAGTAAGTGGGTACATCAGCATCTGGTTGTCGGCACAACTAATTGCAAGCCATACACATATACAGAAAACAATACATACATGGCCGGGCCAGTCCGTAGGTGCGAGCACCGACAGAAGGGGGATAAAGAACCAAGAAAAACAGATAAATAGAGTTAAAAAAATGAAAATAGAGCACAGACCGTGGAGAACAGAAAATAGGTAGAGAATAAATAATAAAAATAAAAATCAATTATAGAAAAAATAAATAAATAGAATAAAGTAAAATTAAAAAGAAAAGAAAAGAAAGAAAAAGGGGAGAGAGCAAGGAAAAAGGCAAGAAAAAAAGGGAAGTGGAAAGAAAAAAGAGAAGAAAAGAAAAAGGAAAAAGTAAAGAAAATGGAAGGAAGAAGTGGGGGGGGGGGGGAGAAACGAAGAAAAATAAATATGGACAATTATGAATATAGAATAGAATAAGGTTAAATAAAATAAACTAAATTAAACTGGAATTACTGACATAAAAAGGGATGGGGGCTCCATACCATGAAAAAGAGCCCCCCCTCATAGCTGGTAAAGATTAGGGTGTAAGGAACACAGAGAGGTTACATTTGTTGTTTAACCCAGGGGGGTGCATGCTATTTAGATTGTATATCCACATTTTTTCTTTCTGGCAAAGGATTCGGTCAAAATCACCCCTTCTTTGAGGGAGGTTCAGCCTATAGATACCCTTAAAAGTAAGTCCGGTGGGATTTCCGCCATGAAATTTAATGAAATGTAGGGGGATAGAGCGCTGATCATCCTTACCGAGAAAGCTTTGGACGTGCTCACCGATTCTGACTTTAACTTGCCTCTTGGTCTTACCCACATAGTTCTTCCCACAGGGGCAGGTAAGCATATAGATTACTCTAGTGGTATTGAAATTAATGAAGTTATGGATTTTGAAATGTTTTTTACCGTCAGAATCGGTGAACACGTCCGTGCATTCAACGTATTTACATACAGAGCACCTACCACATCTAAACATACCTTTCAAAGGTGGGAGTTGAGTGAGCCAATTAGGAGTGGGTGATCCTTTATATTCAGAATGAATGAGATAATCTCTTAGGTTCCTGGAACAACGTGCAGTAAGGAGAGGACGTACACCCACAATGTTACTTAGGACGGGCGACTCAGATAGAATATGCCAGTGTTGGCTCAGTATTGCCCTGACTTGGTCCCAGTGGGCACCGAATTTGGTGATGATCCTTAGAGGTTCCTGTTTGTCATTCATGGATTTGGGATCTTTTTTCATAAGAAGTTCCTGTCAATCTGTCTGAATGGCCCTCTTTTTGGCTTCCCTAATACATGAATGGGAGTAGCCTCTCTCCCTAAATCTACCATAGAGGTCCCTAGCTTCGGCTATGAAATCTTGTTGGTTGGAACAGTTTCTTCGGGTTCTAAGAAACTGGCCCACTGGTATTCCCCTAATCAGGGACTTTGGCTGATCACTAGTAGCCTGGAGAAGAGTATTGGCTGCTGTGGACTTCCAATGAGTCTTGGTACTAATAAGTCCATTCTCAGCACTTATAGTTAGGTCTAGAATTGAAAGGGTGTGGAAAGAGCAGTGAAGGCAAGTTTAATGTTACGCTCATTGATATTAAGTTTATTAATGAACTGCATCAGTTCCTGTTCAGTACCGTCCATGCGACTGTGGCCGAGGTACATTGGCGACGAATAGACCAATTCCTTCTCCCACATACCCAAACGGAGGCATGCATATGAGGGGGACCAGGGAGCTCCCATTGAGGTCCCCCTAATCTGTTGGTAGTAGGTTCCCAGGAATTGGAAGCAGTTATGTTCCAGTAGGAAGGTGAGAATCTCGCCTATGAATTCATTCTGCTGTCCAAGAAGTGGGAATTTCCTTTCAAGAAAAAACTGAACAGCCCTAAGTCCCCAGACATGGGGGATCGACGTATCTAGGGATTCTACGTCGATCCCTACCAAGAGAGCACCAGCCGGCAGGGCCATAGCATCCAGTCGCAACAGTACATCCCTTGTATCTTGCACGTACGAGGTTAGGTCATGTACCAATTCCTTGATGAGTGCATCGATGAATTTTCCAATTTTTTCCAGGGGACCGTTGACAGCAGACACTATGGGCCTGCCGGGTGGGTTATGTAGGGGTTTGTGAAGCTTATATATGATGTAAAATGTCAGGATGTTGAACTGGACAACCCGTAGGTAATTGAATTCTTTCCTAGTCATCAACTTTTCTTCCAGGCCAAGAATCAATATATAATTGAGAGAAATAACAATGGCAGGAAAGGGATTGGAATGAAGCTTACGATACGTGGATTCATCGCCAAGCAGTCTCTTCACTTCATTCTCGTATTGGTCCTCAGTGAGGAGAACCACGTTACCCCCTTTATCACTGCCCTTGATAACGATGCCTGGGGCCTCCTCAAGTTTCCTAAGTGCTTTCTGTTCTTCCCGAGAAAGATTATCAAGGCCCGTGTATTTCCAGTTGATCTTTGATAGATCCCTCTTGACTTGTGCCAAGAAGAATTCAATTGGTTTATACTTAGACAGTGGAGGCATTTTGACTGATCTAATGGGCATATTAGCGGGCGTGTCAGTTCATACTGATGCTCAGAGGTCTCTGTATCTGAGTCAGATTCAGCATTCTCCTGTAGGAGAGAAACTAGGGCATCTAGGGCATCTCTTTCTTCTTTATTTGTTTGAGTTAGTTGGAGCTCATCATGTCTTGAAGAGTGCCAGTATTTAAAAATCACTTTTCTAAGGTAGAGGGAGATATCTTTATAGACCTCGAGTTCGTTCATCCCTGTGTGCTTTGCTCCTCAGGTGTCGTTGACTCTTGCGTGTTTCCCGTGCCCTTCCCTGATGGGGTGGGGACTGATGTATGGATGTCTTGCCTTTTATGTTTGTTTTTCCAGTAGTTGTGGTAGGGCTGTCTAAGGGGGGTTGATCCTTCTCTAAAAAAGTCACAGAGAGATCTTTATGTTCACTGTCACTATCAGTGGATGAATAGTGTTTGCGATTGGTCTTAGAGCTGTGAGAATTTTTTGAGTTGTTACTTCTTCCTCTGCTTCTACGTGATCTACTTCTACCTATGTAAATCGTGGGATCAAATAGATCACCACGCTCAAGGTCCAGTAGATTCTGTTTGAACTTATCCTGTTTATGATTTTTTAGATTTTTTTGTGTTATTTCTACTTCTTTTTTAAGGAGTTCATTATGTTTTTCGAAGCAGGGGTCCGTTTTAAAGGGTTCAAGTAGCCCGGCGCTTACATCTATTTCAGCTTTGATTTCATCTAGTTGGATCTGCTCCTCGTCAACAATCATTTGCATTATCTCGAGGCCTCGCTTTACACAGCTGGCCTTCCATGCCTCAATGAAGCGAGAAGTGTGAAGATGCCCAGCTGGGGTAACTCGTTCTCTTAGGCCCCGTGGTATGATACCATTTTCAATGTGGGATTTCAGAGAGGAGATATCCCATTTTCTGTTCAAAAACTTAATAGACAATTTTTTATGGTTTCTGAACAGAGTATGGAGTGCATCTTCACCACTGTTCAGAGTGGATTGTTCACAAGAAAATGCAGACTGGATCTCACGGTCTATGTCATCATCCAACAGATATGCCATATCAAAAAGAGGGGGGGGAGAGAAAAGAAAAAGAAGAGAGTAGGGAGGTATGCACCTACAAATGGGTCCGTGGGATAAAAAGTGGGGTGGGGTGTACCGATTGGTGTATGTGATAGTGGAGCCAAGTTCAGAAAGGGAAGTCTAATCCCATTGGGACATACTTGAAAAACAACAAGGGGTAAAAACAAGGAACTAAAGGCTCAGCTAATTAGTATAGTAGCAACAGGCAGGGATTCAATGATATCTATGCCTATAAATTATAAAGATAATTGCATACACCAAGGGCTCTCAGGCCGTGATGAAGTTGTGTTCCTCTGAATTAATTACACATGACAAAAAAAGGGGGGGGAGCAATTCATCAAGGAGGAACAAGCAATTATCAAAAAATATAAATAGAATTTATTGGGAAATTGACTTTAACACCAATCAAAAAATATATTGTTAAAAAACAGGTACCACCACCATTCTAAAATTGACAACGTTGTCGTAAACAAACACAGATGGCCACTACACACATAAACCATGCACACCTCCTATCAAAAAATGATAACTCCTGATGAGTCATCTAACATAAAGCTGATGATCCCTGTGGGTTTGGGGGGATGGCTAATGATGAGTGGGAAGAGGGTGGATGGTATGCAGCCGTAAGGGAATCACATCCTCTATGTGAATGTGGACAAAGGGGAAAGAAAATTAACAGTAACCAGATTGCTGGTGGGGCAGTGAACACTGCTGTCCTTGTCTACAAAGTACACCATTGAGATTAGGTACCGTGGGACACAGATAGCAGGGAAGGATGGTTCCTATGTGTGAGGAACTATGAGCCCTGGAGGATGAAAGCCGGCTTGGAAGTATGGCTGTGTCAGTGGACTGTCAGTGCACACGAGTGGAATGCAATTTGCAGATAATAGCAGCAGTCCTTATGCAGGGAGTAAGAAAGGTAAGATCTCACCCGAGAGACGGCACTGGAGTGTCACACCGATCTGGCAGGGGAGCCGTATCTTGCTAATATCATCTCCGAATGGCTGTCTTCCATCCACAAGCAACATGTCAACAGCGAGGTCCCAATGAAGATGTCCAGGGAACGTTATGTTGAACAGGGATGTGCAGTGAGTAGTGTACCGCATACAATCATCCTGTCATCCAGTTCCCAGGTAGGGACGAGCGGCCTCGCGAAGGTACGAACGGGGATTCGAGGCCGGTGGGTGGCTCTGTGAGCACGCTATGGGAAGCGTGATGGCGTCATGCTGACGCGTTTCATCCGTCACCCGGACTTCCTCAGAGCATGCGCAGTATCCGAGACTGTTATCTTATATAACCCAGACGCTGGAGTAAGTGGGTACGTCAGCGTCTGGTTGTCTCGGCGATGGGGCAACTAATTGACAGCCATACACATATACAGAAAACAATACATACATAGCGGGCCAGTCTGTAGGTGCGAGCACCGACAGAAGAGGGATAAAGAACCAAGAAAAACAGATAAATAGAGTTAAAAAAATGAACATAGAGCACAGACCGTGGAGAACAGAAAATAGGTAGAGAATAAATAATAAAAATAAAAATAAATTATAGAAAAATTAATAAAATAGAACAAAGTAAAATAAAAAAGAAAAGAAAGAAAAAGGGGAGAGGGCAAGGAAAAAGGTAAGAAAAAAGGGGAAGCGGAAAGAAAAAAGAAAAAAGAGAAGAAAAGAAAAAGGAAAAAGTAAAGAAAATGGAAGGAAGAAGTGGGGGGGGGGGGAATCGAAGAAAAATAAATATGGACAATTATGAATATAGAATAGAATAAGGTTAAATAAAATAAACTAAATTAAACTGGAATTACTGACATAAAGGGATGGGGGCTCCATACCATGAAAAAGAGCCCCCCCTCATAGCTGGTAAAGATTAGGGTGTAAGGAACACAGAGAGGTTACATTCGTTGTTTAACCCACGGGGGTGCATACTATTTAGATTGTATATCCACATTTTTTCTTTCTGGCAAAGAATTCGGTCAAAATCACCCCTTCTTTGGGGGAGGTTCAGCCTATAGATACCCTTTAAAGTAAGTCCTATGGGATTTCCGCCGTGAAATTTAATGAAATGTAGGGGGATAGGGCGTTTATCATCCTTACCGAGAAAGCTTTGGACGTGCTCACCGATTCTGACTTTAAGTTGCCTCTTGATCTTACCCACATAGTACTTCCCACAGAAGCAGGTAAGCATATAGATTACTCTAGTGGTATTGAAATTAATGAAGTTATGGATTTTGAAATGTTTTTTACCGTCAGAATCGGTGAACACGTCCGTGCGTTCAACGTATTTACAGACCGAGCACCTACCACATCTAAACATACCTTTCAAAGGTGGGAGTTGAGTGAGCCAATTAGGAGTGGGTGATCTTTTATATTCAGAATGAATGAGATAATCTCTTAGGTTCCTGGAACAACGAGCAGTAAGGAGAGGACGTACACCCACAATGTTACCTAGGACAGGCGACTCAGATAGAATATGCCAGTGTTGGCTTAGTATTGCCCTGACTTGGTCCCAGTGGGCACCAAATTTGGTGATGATCCTTAGAAGTTCCTGTTTGTCATTCATGGATTTGGGATCTTTTTTCATAAGAAGTTCCTGTCAATCTGCCTGAATGGCCCTCTTTTTGGCTTCCCTAATACATGAATGGGAGTAGCCTCTCTCCCTAAATCTACCATAGAGGTCCCTAGCTTCGGCTATGAAATCTTGTTGGTTGGAACAGTTTCTTCGGGTTCTAAGAAACTGGCCCACTGGTATTCCCCTAATCAGGGACTTTGGCTGATCACTAGTAGCCTGGAGTAGAGTATTGGCTGCTGTGGACTTCCGATGAGTCTTGGTACTAATAAGTCCATTCTTAGCACTTATGGTTAGGTCTAGAATTGAAAGGGTGTGGGGATGAGCAGTGAAGGCAAGTTTAATGTTACGCTCATTGATATTAAGTTTATTAATGAACTGCATCAGTTCCTGTTCAGTACCGTCCATGCGACTGTGGCCGAGGTACATTGGCGACGAATAGACCAATTCCTCCTCCCACATACCCAAATGGAGGCATGCATATGAGGGGGCCCAGGGAGCTCCCATTGAGGTCCCCCTAATCTGTTGGTAGTAGGTTCCCAGGAATTGGAAGCAGTTATGTTCCAGTAGGAAGGTGAGAATCTCGCCTATGAATTCATTCTGCTGTCCAAGAAGTGGGAATTTCCTTTCAAGAAAAAACTGAACAGCCCTAAGTCCCCAGACATGGGGGATCGATGTATATAGGGATTCTACGTCGATCCCTACCAAGAGAGCACCAGCCGGCAGGGCCATAGCTTCCAGTCGCAACAGTACATCCCTTGTATCTTGCACGTACGAGGTTAGGTCATGTGCCAATTCACTGATGAGTGCATCAATGAATTCTCCAATTTTTTCCAGGGGACCGTTGACAGCAGACACTATGGGCCTGCCAGGTGGGTTGTGTAGGGATTTGTGAAGCTTAGGTATGATGTAAAATGTCGGGATGTTGAACTGGACAACCTGTAAGTAATTGAATTCTTTCCTAGCCATGAACTTTTCTTCCAGGCCAAGACTCAATATATAATTGAAAGCATTAACAATGGTAGGAAAGGGATTGGAATGAAGCTTACGATACGTGGATTCATCGCCAAGCAGTCTCCTCACTTCATTCTCGTATTGGTCCTCGGTAAGGAGAACCACGTTACCCCTTTTATCACTGCCCTTGATAATGATGCTTGGGGCCTCTTCAAGTTCCCTAAGTGCTTTCCTTTCTTCCCGAGAAAGATTATCAAGGCCCGTGTATTTCCAGTTGATCTTTGATAGATCCCTCTTGACTTGCACCAAGAAGAATTCATTTGGTTTATACTTAGACAGTGGAGGCATTTTGACTGATCTAATGGGTATATTAATGTTACACTTAAGCCTCATACACACGGTCTGATTGTTGGACGACCGAGCGTCTGATTTTTGTCAAAAGGGCATGTGCAGGATTTTGTCTAGCATACTAACTATCCGCAAATTGTCCTTTGACAAACACGAATATAGTGACGTACTACAAGTATAAGAGTATAAAGAGGAAGTTCATTTCTCAAGCACCACCCTTTGGGCCCCTTCTGCTTATTTCATGTTAGTAGAGGTTTGGTGAGCCTCGATTCACGATTTTCAGATCGTACAAAACAAATGCCTTTTAAAATACGTTTGGTATAACTACATCCAAAGCAGCTTCATTATTATCCCATTAAAAACGATGAAAATTTTGACATTTCATCAATTGCCATGTCACAAATGTTAATTCAAGATTACGAACAGTAATACTGGACTCTTCCCAGTTGTTCCTTAATTTTGAGCATGCGTGTTTGTACTTTCGACTTTTGTGTGACAGATTTCTGTACTGACCATCTGAAAATTAATTCTAGATTACGAACAGTAGTTCACAAGACCGGACTCTTCCCAGTCGTTCCTTGATTTCCAGCATGCGTGTTTGTACTTTCGACTTTTGTGTGATGGATTTCTGTAATGACCATCCAAAAATAAGACGTTGAGTTCACATCAGATAAAAATTTTATAGCCTGCATATCCAGCTTTTGTCTGACGAAAAAGTGAAATCGGCTGTCGAATGCACCGTACTAACGATCCGAAAATCCGCAGACAGCTCGTCTTCAGACTTTTCCCTTCTGATTTTCGTACCATTTGTATGAGGCCTAATGAGGCGTACACACGGTTGGACTTTTCTGCTACAAAAGTCCGACGGATGCCGACGGACCAAATCCAGCGGACAATCCGATCGTGCGTGGGCTTCCCCGGACTTTCAGCGGTATTTTCCAGTCGGAAATCTGACGGACTTTAGATTTGGAACTTGCTTCAAATCTTTACGTCGTAACTCCGCCGGACCCAGAAATCCGCTCGTCTGTATGCTAGTCCGACGGACAAAAACCCACGCTAGGGCAGCTATTGGCTACTGGCTATCAACTTCCTTTTTCTAGTCCGGTGTATGTCATCACGTACAAATCCGTCAGACTTTTGTGTGATCGTATGTAGGCAAGTCCATTCGTTAGAAAGCCCACCGCAAGTCCGCCAAAAGTCCGTCGAAAGTTTGTCGGATGGGCTGTCAGACTTTTGTAGCTGAAAAGTCCGACCGTGTGTACGCCCCATAAGAGGCGCTTTCTTTCTGTTTTTTCATGCATTAGCTACAGATTCGACTTTGCTCCTGAGAAAAGCTAGCCCTAAGTATACAAGCATTACAGATTTCTACTCGTGGCCAAGTCCCTTCCAGTGGTCTTGTATTTCAATAACATTGGACTTTCTATGGACCATGATGGATATAACATCACTTTTTAAAAATAACTTTTTTTAAAGTACTCTTTGGATTTGCCTTTTAATAGGCTTTTTAGGAGTTAACCTTGAGCGCGTGTCATATATGTTTTCCATTCCATGGAATGAGGCTGCTCTGCAAGCACACCACAACTGTGTGCAATGCACAGTTGAAGTTTGGTAATCTGGGGGTTAAAGCAGGCGGTGAGAAGATGAAACAGTACCTCCTTGCCACCTGCAAAATGCTCTATTATTATTATTATTCAGGATTTATATAGCGCCAACAGTTTACGCAGCGCTTTACAATATAAAAGGGAGACAATACAGTTATAATACAATAAAATACAAGAGGATTAAGAGGGCCCTGCTCAGAAGAGCTTACAATCTAATAGGGTGGGGCAGGTGGTACAAAAGGTTGTAACTGTGGGGAATGAGCTGGTGGAAGTGGTAGGAGATTAGTTGGAGACGTGATATGCTTTCCTGAAGAGATGAGTTTTCAGGGATCGCCTGAAGGTAGCAAGAGTAGGGGATAGCCGGATAGATGGAGGTAGCGAGTTCCAGAGGATGGGAGAGGCTATGGAGAAATCCTGGAGATGAGCATGGGAGGAGGAGATGAGAGAGCTTGAAAGCAGGAGGTCTTGAGAGGAGCGGAGAGGTCGATTTGGATGATATTTGGAGACAAGATTAGCGATGTAGCTCGGGGCAGAGTTGTGAATGGCTTTGTATGTTGTGGTTAGTATTTTGAAATTAATTCGCTGGGTGATTGGGAGCCAGTGTAGGGATTGGAGTAGAGGGTTGGCAGACACTGAGCGGTTGGTAAGGTGGATAAGTCTGGCAGCAGCATTCATGATAGACTGAAGAGGGGATAGCCTATGGAGAGGTAAGCCAATGAGAAGGGAGTTGCAGTAGTCAAGGCGAGAGATAACAAGTGAGTGAATGAGGAGCTTGGTGATTTCATTTGTTAAAAAGGGGCGAATTTTAGAGATGTTACGGAGATGAATTCTACAAACTTTTGACAACGATTGGATTTGAGGCTGAAATGACAATTCAGAGTCTAGGATTACACCTAGTACCCTGGCGTGAGGGGAGGGACTGATGGTTGCATTTTTGATTTTGATGGTAAAGTCATGGAGGGGTGCACGGGCGGGGGGGAATATTAATAGCTCAGTTTTAGAGAGATTTAGTTTAAGGAAGTGGTGCGACATCCATGCTGATATGTCAGTTAGTAAGTTAGTAATGCGAGAGGAGACTGAAGGAGTGAGGTGAGGAGTAGACAGATAGATTTGGGTGTCATCAGCGTATAAGTGGTATTGGAAGCCATGGGCAGTTATTAAGTGACCGAGGGAGGAGGTGTAGATAGAGAAGAGAAGGGGTCCAAGAACCGAGCCTTGGGGGACCCCCACAGAAAGGGGCAATGGAGAGGAGGAGACAGAGTTGTAGGTGACACTGAAGGAGCGCTGTGATAAATAGGCAGAGAACCAGGATAGAGCAGAATCTCGGAGGCCAAGGAAATGTAGCTTATTGAGAAGGAGCGGGTGGTCAACAGTATCAAAGGCCGCAGAGAGGTCAAGTAGTAGGAGTATGGAGTACTGGCTGTTGGTTTTAGCAGTTAGTAAATCGTTAGTGAGTTTTAGTAAGGCAGTTTCCGTGGAGTGCTGTGAGCGAAAGCCAGACTGTAAGGGGTCAAGAAGGTTATTTTCATTGAGGTAGGAGCTAAGACGGTTGTAGACTAAGTGTTCTAGAAGTTTAGAGGTGAATGGGAGCAATGAGATGGGTCTTAAGTTGTTCAGGTCGGTAGGGTCCAGTGAGGGCTTTTTAAGAATGGGAGTGATCTGCGCATGTTTTAGAGGGGAGGGGAAGATGCCACTAGACAGGGAGAGATTGAAGATGTGGGTGAGGGAGCATAGGATAGAAGAAGAGGGTGACCATAGTAGTTGTGAGGGAACAGGATCCAAAGAACAATTGGTTAGGTGGGCATCCGAGAAAATTTTTGTAACCTCTTCCGTAGTAGCCAATTCAAAAGAGGAGAGTGTTGAATGTGCTGCTAGGCAAGGTATGTTGGGTGGGGAAGACGTACGCACAGTGGAGATGTCCTCACGAATTGCATCGATCTTGTCTTTGAAGTGATTGGCAATCTCTTGGGCAGTGAGTGAGTTAGTGGGTAGAGGGGGTGGTGGACGAAGCAGAGAGTTAAAGGTTGAGAAGAGCCGACGGGGACTGGATGACAAGGAATTAATAAGAGAGACAAAGTAGGCTTGTTTGGCAGCATGGAGGCATGAATTGTATTTTAGAAGGGCAGATTTATAAAGGGTGAGGTCTTGCAGGCATTTGGTTTTACGCCACAGTCGTTCAAGAGCACGGCAATGTCTCTTGAGATTTCTAGTGTTGTCAGTTTGCCAGGCTTGTAATGGTCAGGGCCTGATTCTGCGTGTGGTTAGAGGAGCAAGTGCATCTAGTGATGATGAGAGTGAACTGTTGTAGACAGAGGTGGCCAGGTCAGGGCAGGACAGGGGAGAGATTATGTCATATAGGTGGTCAGTAGCAGAATAGAGAAGAGAAGGGTTAAAGTGGCGAAGGTTTCTACAAGTGATTGTTTGCTGCTTGGAGGGATGGGTGGTTGGAGGGAAGGATACAGTGAAAGTAATGAGATTGTGATCAGATAGAGGAAAGGGGGTGTTGGTGAGGTTGCCAGGGTTGCAGAGATGGGAGAATACAAGGTCAAGGGTATTGCCATTGGAGTGAGTGGAAGTATGTGTCCATTGGGTTAGGTCAAAGATGAGGTTAAGTCGAGAAGTTTAGCTGTAGTTGGGCTGTTAACATTGACAGGAATGTTAAAGTCACCAAGAATAATGGTGGGTATTTCAGAGGAGAGAAATTAGGGTAGCCAGGCAGCAAAGTCATCAAGAAAGCGTGATACCGGTCCTGGAGGCCGATAAATTGGTGCAATCCTAAGAGAAATGGGAGAAAACAGACGAATACAGTGCATCTCGAAAGAAGAGAGGGATAGAGAGGGAGGGACAGGAAGGACTTGGAAGGTGCTTTGTGGGGATAGAAGGAAGCCAACTCCACCTCCTTTCTGTCTGTTGGGTCTGGGGCAGTGAGTCCAATGGAGACCACCATGGGAGAGGGCAGCAGGAGAAGCTGAGTCAAAATTTTGAAGCCAGGTTTCTGTTATGGCGAGTATGTTCAAGCCATGAGAGATGAAGAGGTCATGTACAGATGTTAGCTTGTTACAGATGGAGCGGGCGTTCCAAGGGGCACATGAGATTGGTGGGGTGCTTTGAGGAAGCAGGGGGATAGAAATTAAACTGAGTGGATTGTGGTGGTTGCCAGAGGGGGAGGGGTATTGGATATGTGGCTTGCATTTGGAAAATGGCGGACCAGGATTAGGAGAAATGTCACCTGAGAAGGAAGAGGGCGAGGAAGGCAAGGTGGGAGTGGGATGTGCATGAGCGCACGTGTCTAGTGGCCCTGGTGTTTATGTCAGCATGTGGGTGCAGCAAATGCAGGAGATGATGGGTGCCATAGTAGGGAGAGGGTAGGAGTGAGGGTGATATGTGCATGCTGCAGGGAAGAGAGGAGGGGTAGAGTAAAGATAATTTGATGATAGAAGACACCAATGTGAGAAGGAAGAGAATAAGGAGCATGTTAGTGGATAGAGAGTGGGAAACGAACCTAATATAAAATAAATGTCAAAGCTGGTTTGCTTGTCATCTTGCAGAGTGGAGCAGATTTCTTGTTGTTGTTCATGCAGCTCTATGAAGAGTGATCTGAATTCAGATCGCTATTTAGAGACCAAAGCACATGCGTATGAGCCCTTAAATGGATGCTTGGGCTAGGCAGAAAGGGCTTAAAAACAGAGGCATCAAAAACTTGTCAGTAATTCCCCATTAGTTTTTTCAACTACCATATTGTCAGTCACCAATAGTACTTAAAGTGGAGTTCCACTCCAAAAATTAGTTTAGCATTTTTCAGCTGCATTAAAAACGATTAATAACAATTGGAAAAAAAATGTACTCACCTCTTAATGCCTGTTGCTAGGGGGTCCCTCGTAATCTGCCTCCTTACTCACCTCGGCTCCTTACGTCACTTCCCTCGGTGCCCTCGTCGCCGGAAGGAAGATCACCTCTCCCACCGCCCTCTAGGCAATCATCTGGGACACGTCACAGGTCCCAGATGATTGTGCGGTCAGTCATGGCGCGCGGCGCGGCTCGCGCATGCGCAGTGGGTGCCCGGCTGTGAATCCATAGCCGGGCGCCCACAGTTACAATACTGGCACCACCGAGCGGAGGGGAAGATGAGCGGGGCTTTGATCCCCCACATCGCTGGACCCTGGGACAGGTAAATGTCTGATTATTAAAAGTCAACAGCTGCAGTATTTGTAGCTCCTGACTTTTATTTTATTTTTTTTAAGCAGGACTCCACTTTAAGTTGTCCCTAAGTGCTAATTGGGCATGAAATCAAGTCCAAATTTCTGAAGCTCCTGGGAGAAAGGGGGGAGGTTTAGGATGGGGGAGAGAAGGGAAAGAGAGGCAGAGAGTTCAGTCACTGCACACTCACCTGAGGCTGGTATCTGGTGGCTCAGGCAGGGGCATCATTCATGCAGCCATGGTGTAGCTTCCGGCTGCTGTACTTCACATGCTGTTTTTTAGGAACTGCACTGGCTACATGCTTGGGATTGGCAACACTGATTTTTACTCAAATTACTGCATTACTAAAACCCGCTGCACTATTTTCCCTGATGTATAGATTTGGCAAAGCATAGTAAGGCCTTCTTTGCAGTTGTTTCAAAATCTGGCATCTGACATATGTTTTTAAAGCACTCCAAATCACCAATCACACCAGCTATCACAAAATAAAATATTTACTATGGGTATAATATAAAGAGTGATCAGCGCAACTTATTAGCAGCTGTGTGTATCTTAAAATGAATGTGTAAATATTGCTCTGTAAATATTGCTGTGCAAACAAATAACTATGTGCAACTTTAATAAACAATGATATACTAGTAATCCTGTATGAGTAAATATGCGTAAACGCATGCAATAACAAATCCTATATATAAGGTTAATAATTGCTATTCTCAGTATATGAGTAATGAAATAATCAATTCCATATAATTAGATGATAATAACGATATAATAGTCCTTTAACCCACTGTAAGTGCACTGTATACACTTTTCAGGTCTAGTAGAAATTTATTATTTACTATAAACATACTCACTCATCATTCACTTTAATAGCACGAGGGATCCCCCCTTATTTTTATAAAAATATTTACTATATTATATAATATATTATAGTTCTGTCCACACTGTTGAGTTTGCACTGCTTTGCTTCCGAAATTATACCACATGTTGCTTTCTTGGTGCTTCAAAGCATCTCCAAAGTTTCCATAGAAGTCTATCACATTGCTTCTTAACAGCACCTGCAGCTGTTGAGGGGTGCTTATTCAAAGTTAGGTTCACTGTGTTTTGGAGGTATTCGAGGTATTCGATATCCCAGGATACAATGGGAACCCAACCAGCGAACCAGAACAATGTCATCAGCAGTCACTTCCATATACTGTATATACTGGGAGTTTCTGCTGCAGATGTCACATCTGGTTTACAGCATGGAGAAGCAGAAGAGCATACTTACCAACTGTCCCGAATTTCCCGGGACATTTCTGGGATTTAGACTATTTCCCAAATTTATTGCTTCCCGGTAAATGTCCCGAGAAATCCGGGTTTTCCACGATTTTCCGCCGCCGTCGCAAGAGGTCCGCGGCCGGCGGAGACGATGTCTCCGCCAGCCGCCATTTTTAAGAAGACCAAGAACACGGCTGGGCGGCTAGACAGAGCTTCTGTGTCGCCGCCCATCCTCTGCCCCACTCCGCCCCACCTACCCCCCGCCCCGCTTTGCTTCCACCCCCCCCACTCCACCCCGTTATTGTAACCACGCGGCCGGCGAAGACATACAAGGAAAAAACCTGTTGTAAGGAGGGTCTCCGCTGAGGAAACCTGAAGTAAGGGGGGCTCCCCTGGGGAAACCTGATGTAAGGGGGCTCTGCTGGGGAAACCTGATGTAAGGGGGGCACCGCTGGGGACATCTGATGTAAGGGGGGCTCTGCTGGGGACACCTGATGTAAGGGGGGCTCCACTGGGGACATCTGATGTAAGGGGGGGCTCCGCTGGGGACATCTGATGTAAGGGGGGGCTCCGCTGGGGACATCTGATGTAAGGGGGCCCTGCTGGGGACATCTGATGTAAGGACAGACTCTGCTGGTACACCTGATGCAAGGACGGACTCTGCTGGGACACCTGATGCAAGGATGGACTTTGCTGGGGGCACCTGATGCAAGGACGGACTCTGCTGGGACACCTGATGCAAGGACGGACTCTGCTGGGACACCTGATGCAAGGACGGACTCTGCTGGGAAACCTGAGGCAAGGACGGACTCTGCTGGGACACCTGATGTAAGAACGAACTCTGCTGGGACACCTGATGCAAGGACGGACCCTGCTGGGGGCACCTGATGCAAGGACGGATGGCTGGTGGCAGGCGATGTGGCAGGTGACACGCTCAGGGATCCCACTGATTTGGCATTATGGTGAGTTGAATGATTTCATTTTATATTACAATGTAATAACAGAAATAATGCACTTCAATCATCCTGACACCATAACAACCATGGTGCCGGGATGATTGAAGTGCTAACACCAGGTGTTTGGAGTATCTTTATCTGCTGATTGTTAAACTTTCTAGAATACACATATTTCTATTGTTGTGTAGGATCTGGGGCTGCTGTCCCTCCATCCCTCCCTCCCTCTCCCTCCATCCTTCGTTCATCTCAGACGCTAACCACACCCCCTTTGAGCCATGCCCATTTAAGACTATTTTGCGTAAACCACGCCCATTTTTTGCCTTGCCGCTTTGTGTGCCTCAGTTTTACTTTTGCCCTGTGCCACACCTACAAACGCATGCCCCCCCTAATTATAATAAGACTCCGCCTACAGCCAAAAAATGTCCCTAAAATTTTTTTTACAATGTTGACAACTATGGAAGAGTGAGCAGGGACCAGACCAGAGCAGAGCAACTAGCAGACGGCACACATTGTGTGCAGTGTGGGAATTGGACTGGAGAGGACTGAGCAGCGGAGGATCAGCAGAGCTGAAGAACCGGAGAAAGATAAACTAGCAGATGTCACAGGTGGTGTGCAGCATGGGAATAATATAGCAGGAGGTAAGCGGGGACTGAAGAGAGGGCAGGATCAGTAAACTGGAGTATCTGAGGGACTGGAGCTGGAGCAGAGCTGAGGGTTACTACTGAGTGGGGGATTAGCAGAGCTAAGGGTTATTACTGAGTGAGGGATCAGCAGAACTGGAGGGGAAGGAGGAGTACTGAGCAGGGGATCATCGGAGCTGGGGGTACTATTGAGTGGGGGGATTGGCTGAATGAAGGTACTAATGAGCTGGGGATTTGCTGAGCAAGGGTACTAATGAACTTGGGATCTGCTGATTGGGGGTGCTAATGAGCTGGGATCTGCTGAGCAGGGGCACTAATGAGCTGGGGATCTGCTGAAAGGGGGTATTATAGGATTGAGGATGCTACTAAGGGGGTTCAGAGGGCGGTATACTTTTCTCCCACTGTCAAAGAGGACACATACAGCATAAAATATTTTCGAATGTAACCCTTCCCTGACTTATATATTTCTATCCAAAGGGGAGATTTACTAAAACTGGTGCACACAGAATCTGGTGCAGCTTTGCATGGTAGCAAATCCGCTTCTAACTTCAGCTTGTTCAATTAAGCTTTGACCATTAAACCTGGAAGCTAGTTGGTTTCTATGCTCTGCTCCAGTTTTAGTAAATCCCCCCCCAAGTGTTTTGATGCAGTTGTGCTTTAACTACATAACAGATTTAGTTTAACCACTTACGAACCGCTACTTTGAAGAGGAACATCGTTTTTATGGCAGCAACTAGCCAGTATCCTCTTCTTCAGCGGGTGGTACGCTTTCAGATAAAAGTGGTCTCTGCAGCGGATTCGCTGCAAGATCACTTTTATCGGCGGCAGGAGAGGGCCCCCCTCCCGCTGTCCACCGGTGCCCTTCACCGCTTACCGTAGCCGTCGGCAGCGGCGGAGGTGATTGCGTCCTCCTTGCTGGCTTGGTATGAAGACGAGTTAGGGGAAGATGGCCCCCACCTGTCTCTTATCATTGCAGGGCGGATGCAATGTCAAAATGTCACTTCCACCCATAGCTCTTAAAGGGCCATTTTTTTTTTTTTCAAATGACAAAATTTTATTCCCTCTTTTTTTTTTTTATTGCATTTTAGTGTAAATAGATTTGAGATCTTTTTGACCCCAGATCTCATATTTAAGAGGTCCTGTCTTGCTTTTTTTCTATTACAAGGGATGTTTACATTCCTTGTAATAGGAATAAAAGTGACACATTTTTTTAGAGAACAGTGTTAAAATAAAAAACAAAAAGGTAAAATAAATAAGAAAAAAAAATGTTTTTTTAAAACGCCCCCCGTCCCGCCGAGCTCGCGTGCAGAAGCAAACGCATACGTGAGTAGCGCCCGCATATGAAAACGGTGTTCAAACCACAAATGTGAGGTATCACCATGATCGTTAGAGTGAGAGCAATAATTCTAGCCCTAGACCTCCTCTGTAACTCAAAACATGCAACCTGTAGAATTTTTTAAACATCGCCTGTGGAGGTTTTTAAGGGGAAAAGTTTGTTGCCATTCCACGAGCAGGCGCAACTTTGAAGCATAACATGTTAGGTATCAATTTACTCGGTGTAACATTATCTTTCACAATATAAGAAAAATTGGGCTAACTTTACTGTTGTCTTATTTTTTAATTTAAAAAAGTGTAATTTTTCCAAAAAAAGTGTGCTTGTAAGACCGCTGCGCAAATACGGTGTGACAGAAAGTATTGCAACGACCGCCATTTTATTCTCTAGGGTGTTAGAAAAAAAAATATAATGTTTTGGGGTTCTAAGTAATTTTCTAGCTGTTGTTAATTTTTAAACACTTAGAAAGAGGCTCGGTCCTTAAGTGGTTAAAGGCTGTGTGCAGTTTGACTAGCTCATCTTATTTTGCCATTCGCTAGTTTCAAAACAACATCAATGCAAATACAATTATGTGGCACTTGATCTCTGCAAAGGATTAAGCATTTTAAAAGTCTCTAAAGTTGTGAAGATGAAAGAAAAATGAACTCAATAGGTATTAATTCTTTGATATAGGCATGAAAGCACTGGCAAAGGCTGAATCTACTTCCTTTTTTCCGTATGCACTTAAATTTAATTTCCTAATTCTTTCTGATGTCACAATGCAACCAAAAAAATAAAAGAACTTCTAAAAAGGAAACAGATTTAAAAAGGCAAGATTATATATTAAGCATTGTGGTGACCAGCAAAGGTACATTTATTGCTCTATTTTACAGAAATATAGAAAACAGTCTACATATTTATAAATGAATACATACATATGAATTACATATGTGTAAACTATGATTAATTCTATAGAAAGCAAAACCTGTACTGTACACTCTTAAGCAGGGTACACAGTACAGTATTTTATCGTGCAACTGTCAGCTCCGGTCGAAGCTGCTGTACTAACCATGCAAGGTTAGTTCAGCGATCTCCCCCGCTTAGCTGTTGTGTTCTGACAGGGGATCAACCCCCCCACCCCCCACCAGAGCATTCCGATCAGCACTCTCTGCCATTGGAAATGATAATAAAGTGCAGTGCTAAATAATGTGCAAATGTGCAAACAATTAAAGTGTCAGTGCAACACTATAAATGTATCAAATATACAAGGATAATAACTTTCACCTGTATAAACATAAATTTGTATATAAACATGTGCATAATAAAGTGCAACTAAATCAAATCACTGTGTCCATCATTCTTAATTCAAAATAAAAAAACTTGATAGATAGACAATAAGTCCATAAAAAATTGAAATTACTCCTAAATTGAGGACAGTTCCAAGATGGTAGAAGTATATCCCTGTATGTTGTGGTCGTTCAGGTGCCTATCTAAAAGTTTTTTTAAATTATCGATGCTCCCCACTGAAACCACGGCCTGTGGAAGAGAATTCCACAGCCTAACCCCTCTTACAGTAAAGAATTCTCTATGCAGTTTACGGTTAAACCGCTTTTCTTCTAATTTTAGTGAATGGCCACGTGTCATATTGAATTCCCTTTCGCGGAAAAGCTTTATCCCTATTGTGGGGTCACCAGTACGGTATTTGTACCTTGAAATCATATCCCCTCTCAGGCATCTCCAGAGAGAATAAGTTCAGTGCTCGTAACCTTTCCTCATAACTAAGGTTCTCCCGCCCCTTTATTAGTTTTGTTGCCCTTCTCTGGACTCCCTCCAGTTCCAGCATATCCTTCCTGAGGACTGGTGCTCAGAATTGGACAGCATAATCCAGGTGCGGCCAGACCAGAGTATTGTACTGTGGGAGAATTATTGTTTTATCTCTGGAGTTAATCCCCTTTTTAATGCATGCCAATATTCTGTTTGCTTTGCTTGCAGCAGCTTGGCATTGCATGCCATTGCTGAGCCTGTCATCTACCAGGACCCCCAGGTCCTTTTCCATCCTAGATTGCCCAAGAGGATCTCTCCCTAGTGAGTAGATTGCATTCATATTTTTGCCACCCAAAGGCATTATTTTACATTTTTCTACGTTAGAAATAGATCTAGTCTGCACCTGTGAGGATAAACCATCATGAAGAGAGTTCACCATCCACTGTGCAACCACCACCAAACAAGATGTTTAGGTCCTCTTACCAAATCATGTGGACTCCCTGCCAGGGGCAAGGAGTCAAATGGGCATGTAAACTGGGAAAGTAGTCACTTCACTGGAACCGGCATGAGGGATAAAGAGCAAACCCGTCTTAGCGCCAAATATATTAGGCTCCACCAATTAAAAAAGAAAGAAGTCGCCACATAGCATAAAATCCTTATATATAGGTTTATTGAGTAAAGTAGCACACTTACATCAATATAGATGAATACCGGCACTGTAAAACGATGTGATCACAAGGAGATGTCGAAAGCGCAATAACATGGGGCTAGTACGATACGACCCTTCGCGTTTTGTCCATCTGGGGTATAGGCTAGCCCCTATGCACCGCCCATATTTATAATCATATCTAAAATTGATTACCCAATCGATAGCTATCTCTGGAACTGCATGCCTGCATTACCGGAAATTAATCCAACATGGCATCTGACGTGCACTCCAAGCCTCGAAATGGATGCTAACATGCAATGAAGCTTAAACAGAACGGCGTTCATAGCACAAACCGATCCTCGCTCTGGTCTGCCTCCATGTGACAAACCATCATGTGATAAAGCTAAATGGAGCCCGGCCAACAAGCCAAGCCTCACTGTGGATGGACGCCATATGTATACTACAAAACCAAGCCTCACTTTCACGTGCTGCCACGTACATAATATCTTATTGTAAAAAAGAGGACATACGGTCAGCTGAACAAAACACACTCTGGCCGTGTGTTCTATGACACACTATGTTCACAACACGGTGCCATATAACAGATAAATTAATAATAAAATAATAACTAATAAAAATATTTGCAAATATAAATGGCAGATGTCGTCACCATCTAAACAGTAACTTAGTTGCATGACACAAATGTGCTACTGTTATCATTAAAATATACAAATTCAAACAAAAACGAATATCGGTAAAAATACATATATGTATATTTTATTACCTATTACCTAAAATTTATTAATAAAAGCATTTATATCCCAGTCAACATTCATGCTGTGGGGCCAGTAAGATTTAAGTTCATGAATCCAGAAAGTTTCTAAACGTGATACACTCCTAATACTGGAATCTCCTCTCCAATGAGGAATGAATTTATCTATAATCAGAAACTGAGTACCTGACGTGTCTTAGTTGTGGTGACAAAGATAGTGTTTCGGGACACTGTGATTAGTTTTACTACTCTTAATGTTCGTTATATGTTCATTCACCCTTATTGAAAACAGGCGTTTCTTGCAAGGGCAAATTAACAAATAAACTATATGGTGCATAGCACAAGTGGTTAAATGTTTCATCTGGTACAAACGACCAGTAGTGGTCAACATGAAAACCTCAGATTTTTTTTCTTCCCACAGGCATTATGATGGCATACATTACACCTGTGGCAGGGATAAAAACCTTTGAAATTATGAAAAAAAGAGGTTCTCATACGTTCTCTGCCATTGGTTGAGAGCGCTGATCAGAAGTCAGTTTTCCAGCATGCACGTCCGTCAGAAGCTGGCCAAACAGCTGGCTTCTGTCAGACAGACCGACATACACACGGGCCATTTTTTTTTAACCGGCCGTTGTCTCCCGATATTCAATCCTGTGTACGGGGCATTACTGTGAAAAAAAAAGAACTTTCTGTTTCTTTATCAGCTAAATATGTAATAGATTCTGTGTTCAGTCATAGTTGTGGATTCATGAGAGTAAAGCCCCATACACACGATAGCACTTTGTACAAACTTTCCCTTGGATTTTTGTACAAAGGGCGTTGCCCAAAAGTTTGTCTTGCATACAGACGACAGGGCTTTTCCAGCCAACTTTCACCATATCACGTGGTTTTTCAGCTCTTTACCACCACCCTTTGGTCAACTTGTGTATTGTTGTCTGATATTGTGTCAATCTTGCCACTTTTTTGGGGGCGAGATTGACACCTTGCGAGCCGGGTTGACACTGGTGCGGGGATCCGACTTGGATCCCTGCCAATGCCAGGCACTGTGTTTGGCATGAATCTTGAGGGGGAATTCCATGCCAAATTTTAACCTCCTGACATCCGGCCGTAGCCGAATGACGGCTTCTGCGCGGATGTCAATACCCGGGAGGCCGTCATATGACGGCCTCCCCTTTCCTCGTTCCCCGTGCGCGCTCACGAGCGCGCAACGGGGAAATTCTGTGTTGGCCGTGTCCCTTGGACACAGCCAATCACAGATTGCTGTAAACGGCCAATCACAGCGGCCGTTTACAGCGCGATCCAATGAGAGATGATCTGAAATGTAAACAATTGAGATCATCTCTCATTGCCGGCTCTCTCTCCTCACACAGAGACAGCGTGTGAGGAGAGAGAGATCTGTCAGCCTTCTGTGAGTGTTCGTTTGTTAGTTACTGTGCCTACAGTGCCCACAGTGTCCATCAATACAGTGCCCCATCAATACAGTGCCCCATCATTACAGTGCCCCATCAGTACAGTGCCAATCGGTGCCCACCTGTGCCAATCGGTGCCCACCTGTGCCAATCGGTGCCCACCTGTCTGCCCAGCGGTGATCAGTGTCCAGCTGCACATCTGCACAATCAGTGACCACCTGTGCCACCTCATCAGTGCCCACCTGTGCCACCTCATCAGTGCCCACCTGTGCCAATCAGTGCCCATCTGTGCTGCCTCAGTGCACATCTGTGCTGCCTCAGTGCACATCTGTGCCGCCTCATCAGTGCCCATCTGTGCTGCTCCATCTGTGCCACCCCATCTGTGCCGCCCCATCTGTGCCGTCCCATCAGTGCCCAGCTGTGCCACCTCATAAGTGCACATCTGTGCAATCTCAGTGCACATCTGTTCCACCTCATCAGTGCCCACCTGTGCCGCCTCATCAGTGCCCACCTGTGCCGCCTCATCAGTGCCCACCTGTGCCGCCTCATCAGTGCCCACCTGTGCCACCTCATCAGTGCCCACCTGTGCCACCTCATCAGTGCACATCTGCACATCTGTTCCACCTCATTAGTGCACATCTGTTCCACCTCATCAGTGCACATCTGTTCCACCTCATCAGTGCCCCTCTGTGCCACCTCAGTGCCCATCTGTGCTCATCAGTGCCGCCTCATCAGTGCCCATCAGTGCAGGCTTAGCAACCATGGGCAAAAGAAGCTTTTCCCCCGAGGAGGCGTACCAAATACTGTCCCAGGCCGACGAGAGCAACGGGGAGCTCTCTTTATCAGATTCCCTTTCCGATTCCAAGTCGGACATAAATTATGAGCCAGTCCTCAGTAGTGAAACACTGAGTGACTCAGAGGAGGAAGAGATTCGGCCCGCCAAACGAAGGCGTTCTGGTGGGGAGGCAGTGGCATCTACCAGCACCGCAGTCCCATCCTGCAGCACGGCAGTCCCGTCCACCAACACGGCAGTCCCGTCCACCAGCACCGCAGTCCCGTCCACCAGCACCGCAGTGCCTCGGCAAGAAAGTCCAGGGACCCATGCCAGCCTTCCCTATGCCCTGCAGAACCCCTTGTGGCTTCCTCCTAACTCAGGAGAAGCCAACATTCCCCCTTTCACTGCCCAGCCAGAAGTCCAGGTGAACACGGAGAATTTTTCCCCAATAGATTTTTTTAATTTAGTTTTTACCGAGGACATGCTGTCAAGTATTGTGACCCAGTGCAACCTTTATGCACAGCAATTCATTGCGAATAATCCAACGTCCTACTATGCCCGTCCCTACGAATGGAGAGACCTAACGGTGGAGGAGTTGAAGGTTTTGTTAGGGCTCACATTTAACATGGGACTCACGAAAAAAAACACTTTGCTGTCCTATTGGTCAACCCACCCCCTCCAACACATGCCAGTATACTCCAAGGTAATGCCCAGAAACAGATACCTCATGATATTGAGGTTTCTTCATTTCAACGACAATTCCCAGTACCCTCCCCGAAATGACCCAAACTATGATAGACTTTTCAAAATTCGGCCACTTTTAAATTATTTTTCTGCACTATTCCCCCTGCTGTTTACCCCAGATAAAAACATATGTGTGGATGAGTCCCTTCTTAAGTTTAGTTGCAGGCTTAAAATAAAGCAATATATTCCCAGTAAAAGGGCCCACTATGGGGTGAAGGTATACAAATTATGTGACCGAGTCACAGGTTACTTGTATGCCTTCAAAGTGTACGAAGGGAAGGACACCCAGCTGCAACCCCCTAATTGCCCAGACTACTTGGGATCAAGCGGGAAAATTGTTTGGGATCTCACATACCCCCTACTGGAGAAAGGCTACCACCTGTACGTAGATAACTTCTACACATCTCTGCCCCTGTTCCACAACCTGCATCGAAAGAAGACGCCTGCATGTGGTACCATCAAAAAGAACCGGAAGGGCTTTCCTCAAAGTCTGGTCAATAAAAAATTGAGAAAAGGAGAAACGGCGAGTTTACGAAACAACGAGATTTTGCAGTGAAGTGGAGAGACAAAAGAGATGTGTACATGTTGTCTTCAATTCACAATGATACCTTCATGGAAATCCCCAGAAGAAATGGCCCCATACAGAAACCTAAATGCATCTTTGACTATAATTTGTTTATGGGGGGAGTCGACTTGAATGACCAGATGCTGGAACCGCACCTTGCTACAAGACGGACATACCATTGGTATAAGAAAGTCGCAATTTATTTTTTTCATTTGGCCATCTACAATTCTTATGTCATTTATCGTAACTCCACCCAAAACCCCAAACGCTTCCTTGGCTACCAGGAGAAAGTTTTCACTACCCTTACATTCCCGAACGGCCCCCCAGAAAATATCCGATCTGATGTTCTAAGTCGACTCTCCGAACGCCACTTTCCAGATAAGATCTCTCCCAAACCAACAGGCCAATGACGGCAAAAAAAATGTAAGGTGTGTACCAGAGCTGGATTCAGAAGAGACACATCTTATTATTCTGCACAATGTCCTTCTGAACCAGGCCTCTGCGTAGGTGAATGTTTTCGTCGTTACCATACTTCACAAAATTATTAGTGAAGTATGGTAAACGTAAGCCTACGTTCCTGCAATTTACCCTCACACCTCTTATGCCACTGCCTCCTCTGTAACTGACCCTGGCTTGTTATTCGACCATGCTTCTGCCCAACGATTCTGTACATACCTCTGCCTGATCTAGAACTGACCTTGGACTGTTTGACCATGATATTTGCCTGCCTCTTGGACTGATCTTGTACCCTGAAACTGGACTAGTGGGATTCAACACAGGGGTCTCACATATGTGAGGGGCTCCAGAATTGTTTTTCTGGATGAAGAAAACAATTTTTTTTGTTTTCTGAATCCTAGATTAGGGTCTGGAGACTCGGAGGCTTCAAAGAGATTTGGGTGGGAGAAGCCTCTACCCCTTTCCCCATTCTGTCCTGAACGAGGCCCTACTTCTGCCTGTAGGACTTACTGCCGTCATGCCTCTGCCTGTTGCACTGACCACACCACATGGACCTGCCTACTACCAGGACCAATATTTTTGGCACTGCGGACAATATCTCTGCCTGCACTGACCCTGGACTTTATATGGACAGTAACCCTGCCTGCTGCCTGGAGAATTGTGTTCGCCGCTGCTGACCAAGTCCCTGCCTGCTGCCTGGACCAGTGCTATCCTCCTGTGTACAACTGCGCTACTACAACCACAGGTAATCTTTTTTGTTTACGCTTTGCTCAGCATAATGTATTTTGGGGTGTAATTCTTGGTATGTGCATGCTATATGTCCCTGGAACACCTGACGGTGTTCCTTGCATGTTGGATCTCTGTATGTGGCCAGGCTGTGTAGAAGTCTCACACATGTGGTATCACCATACTCAGGAGGAGTAGCAGAATGTATTTTGGGGTGTCATTTTTGCTATCCAAATGCTATGTGTTGGAAATATCTTATAAACCGACAATTTTGTGTAAAAAAAAATGCATTTTCATTTTTTTCCCACATTTTTCAAAAACTTCTGGAAAAAAATGAACTGTTCAAAAGACTCATTATGCCTCATAGATTATACGTTGGGGTGTTAGCTTTCCAAAATGGGGTCATTTTGTGGGTGTTTCCATTGTCCCGGTGCTCCAGGGCCTTCAAAAGTGTAATAGGTGGTTGAGAAATGTGATGTGTAATTTATGCTCCTAGAACACCTGATGGTGCTCCATGCATGTTGGGCCTGTGTATGTGGCCAGGCAGTGAAAAAGTCCCACACATGTGGTATCGTAATACTCAGGAGGAGTAGTAGAATGTATTTTGGGGTGTCATTTTTGCTATCTAAATGCTATGTGTTGGAAATATCTTATAAACGGACAACTTTGTGTAAAAAAAAAATGCGTTTTCATTTTTTTCCACATTTTCCAAAAACTTCTGGAAAAAAATAAACCATTCAAAAGACTCATTATGCCTCATAGATTATACGTTGGGGTGTTAGCTTTCCAAAATGGGGTCATTTTGTGGGTGTTTCCATTGTCCTGGTGCTCCAGGGCCTTCAAAAGTGTAATAGGTGGTTGAGAAATGTGATGTGTAATTTATGCTCCTAGAACACCTGATGGTGCTCCATGCATGTTGGGCCTCTGTATGTGGCCAGGCAGTGAAAAAGTCCCACACATGTGGTATCGTAATACTCAGGAGTAGCAGAATGTATTTTGGGGTGTCATTTGTGGTATACACATGCCATGTGAGAGAAATAAGCTATTACAATGACAATTTTGTGGGAAAAAAAAAAAAAAAAATCAATTTTGCAAAGAATTATGGGAAAAAAATACAACTTCAAATAACTCACCATGCCTCTAACTAAGTACATTGAAATGTCTACTTTCCAAAAAGGGGTTATTTGGGGGGCATTTGTCCTTTCCTGGCTTGTTAGGGTCTCAGGAAATGAGATAGGCCTCAGTACATCAGATGTGATAATTTTTTTATGATTTGCACCATGTAGCTTGTAGACGCTAAAACTTTCACACAGACCAAATAATTTCCACAAATTTTTGGCTATTTTTACCAAAGATATGTAGCAGTATAAATTGTGGCCAAAATTTATGAAGAAAAATTACGAATTTGCAAAATTTTATCACAGAAATTAGGAAAAATGTTTTTTTTTTCAAAATTTTCGGTCTTTTTTCATTTATAGCGCAAAAAATAAAAAACCCAGAGGTGATCAAATGCCACCAAAATAAAACTCTATTTGTATGAAAAAAAGGACAAAAAAATCATTTGGGTACAGTGTTGCATGACTGAGTAATTGTCATTCAAAGTGTGAGAGCACTGAAAGCTGAAAATTGGTCTGGATAGGAGGGGGGTTTAAGTGCCTAGTAAGCAAGTGGTTAAATAAAAAAAACAGCATGGGTTCCCCTCCAGGGGCATACCAAGCCCTTCGGTCTGGTATGGATCTTAAGGGGAACCCCCTACGCCGAAAAAACGGTGTGGGGATCCCCCTAAAATTCATACCAGACCCTTATCCGATCACACAGCCTGGCCATTCAGGAAAGGGGGTGGGGACGAGCGAGCGCCCCCCCCTTCTGAGCCGTACCAGGCCGCATGCCCTCAACATGGGGGGTGGGTGCTTTGGGGGAAGGGGGCGCCCTGCAGGCCCCCCACCCCAAAGCACCTTGCCCCCAAGTTGATGAGGACAAGGGCCTCTTCCCGACAACCCTGGCCGTTGGTTGTCGGGGCCTGCGGGCGGGGGGCTTATCGGAATCCGGGAGCCCCCTTTAATAAGGGGGCCCCCAGATCCCGGCCCCCCACCCTATGTGAATGAGTATGGGGTACATCACCATTCACCTAGGGAAAAGTGTCAATAAAAAACACAGTACACATGTTTTTAAAGTAATTTATTAGGCAGCTCCGGGGTCCTCTTCCGACTTCGGGGGTCCTCTTCCGACTTCGGGGGTCTCTCCGGCGTCTTCTCCCGGTGTCCGCATCTTCTGCCGGCTCCACCGCTATCTTCTGGCGCTCTTTTGCCAGTGGTGGTACGGACCTCTGGATCGTCTTCTTCCCTCTTCTCTTCCAGAGATGTTGACACGATGCTCTCTCCAGCCGGAATGCTCTCTGTGCGCTCCGCTATGGCCTTATATAGGCGGTGACCCTGCCCCCCTATGACATCACAGACCCGGATGACATGACCACGCTGGAGAGACCCCCGAAGTCGGAAGAGGACCCCCGAAGTCGGAAGAAGACCCCGGAGCTGCCTAATAAATTACTTTAAAAACCTGTGTACTGAGTTTTTTATTGACACTTTTCCCTAGGTGAATGGGTAGGGGTACGATGTACCCCATACTCATTCACATAGGGTGGGGGGCTGGGATCTGGGGGCCCCCTTATTAAAGGGGGCTCCCGGATTCCGATTAGCCCCCCGCCCGCAGGCCCCGACAACCAACGGCCAGGGTTGTCGGGAAGAGGCCCTTGTCCTCATCAACATGGGGACAAGGTGCTTTGGGGTGGGGGGCCCGCAGGGCGCCCCCTTCCCCCAAAGCACCCACCCCCCATGTTGAGGGCATGCGGCCTGGTACGGCTCAGAAGGGGGGGGCGCTCGCTCGTCCCCACCCCCTTTCCTGACCGGCCAGGCTGCGTGCTCGGATAAGGGTCTGGTATGGATTTTGGGGGGACCCCCACGCTGTTTTTTTGGTGTAGGGGGTTCCCCTTAAAATCCATACCAGACCGAAGGGCTTGGTATTCCCCGGAGGGGAATTCCCTCTCACGCCTGCCGCAGTAGGAAAATTTGTTTTTCCTATTGTAGCTAGCGCGAGATGTACAGTACCCTGCCGCCGAGAACCAGCGCGATCGGATCGCGCTGGAAACATTTTCGCGGCTGCGTACTGTAGTTTGGACAAAAGTCCGATGGCTTTGTGTATACATGATTGGACTTTGCTCCATCGGACTTTTGTTGCCGGAAAGTTTGTCCGTTCTCACAGCCAACAAAAGTCCGATGAAAACTGAAAAAGTTTGTCCGATGGAGCGTACACACGGTCGGATGTTGCTCCAAAACAGCTAATTTGCATGTTTGTTGTCAAAAAGTCTGATCGTGTGTACGGCCCTATACATTGGCAATAGATGTTCAGTTGTTCACTGTTATACATCCTATTTAAGGCAGCTACATGGGTAGCTCAGGGCCTTTTGGACAGTTGTGACTGGGAGACAGTGGTGTGGCCAGAGAAGCTCCAGCGAGGCAACAGAAATATTCATTTTTGTACTCATTGTAAAATCCTTTTTTACTAGCCCATTGAGGGACACAGCTGTGATGATAATAAACAACGTAGGGTTATAGTCACCTACAGGAGAATTGTACACTAGGCAATAAAAAACTGAAGTCTCAATTCCTTTAAAAGTATAACACCTCCCACCTCACGTCTCACCACGACTTCATGTCCGACTTCCATGCAATTTCAATGAACTGGATCTGATTTTGATCTGACAATACCAGACCCTTTGAGTCTGGTATGAATCTTAAGGGGGGAACCCCATGTCAAAATGTAAAAAAAAACAGTATGGGGTCCCCCCAAGACCATACCAGACCCTTTGGTATAGTATGGATTTTAAAGGGAACCCCCATGTAAAAAAAAAATGGCATGGAGCCCCCCAAAATCCATACCAGACCCTTATCTGAGCATGCAGCCCGGCAGGTCAGGAAAGGGGCGGACGAGTGAGCGCTCCCCACGAACCATACCATGCCCTAAACATGGGGGTTGGTTGCCAAGGGTGGAGACAAGGGCCTCTTCCCGACAACCCCGGGCAGTGGTTGTGGGGGTCTGCAAACAGGGGGCTTATCAGAATGAATGAATGATTGAATGATTTGTAAAGCGCTGCAAATGCGAACTGAATCGCCTCAAGGCGCTAGATGTATTCTCTGTTGTCAGCTTCTTAGAAAAGGAAGATCTTTAGTTTTTTCCTGAAGGCCTGGTGGTTTTCTTCCATGCGGATGTTGGTTGGAAGAGCATTCCATAGTCGAGGTCCTTGGACTGCGAATCTTCGTTCTCCCTTTGCTTTGTAGCGGTATTTGGGAATGATGAGGAGGTTTTGGTTAGCTGATCGGAGACTGCGATTCGGCGTGTAGTGTTTTATTCTCTCCCGGAGATATAGCGGAGCGTTTCCTTGTATGCATTTGTGGCTGAGGCAGAGGGTCTTGAATGTGATCCGATTTTTTACGGTTAGCCAGTGTAGGTTCTTTAGGGATGGGGAAATAGATTCCCAGGGTTTTTTCCTGTTAACAGTCTTGCCGCCGTGTTTTGGATGAGTATCAAGCACGCAAGCTGATATTGGGGTAGTCCTACGTAGAGCGAATTTGTGTAGTCGAGTCGGGAATTGATGATTGTTCCCACAACTGCCGCTTTGTCCTCTTCTGGGATGAAGGGGATCAGTCTGCATAGCAGGCAGAGGAGATGGTGGGATCCGCTAACTACTGATCCTATTTGTGCATCCATTGTCATTCCTGAGTCAAAGATGACTCAGAGATTCTTGGCTTTGGTGCTTGGAGAGATGGTCTGTCCGAGGATGGTGGGAGGTGTCCACGGAGTCTTTATTTTGGAGTTTTTGTTAGCATGTAGGAGAAGAAGTTCTGTTTTTGATTTTGAGAGAGCTAATGGTCATCCAGCCATCTATTAAAGTGAGGCATTTCTCTAATTGCTGATGAAGGTCTTTTTGTCCGGTGATGCGAAGGTAGAGTTGGGTGTCATCAGCATATGAGTGGAAGCATAGGTCGGTTTTCCTGATGATATTGAGAAGTGGGCGGATGTAGATGTTGAATAGCACTGGTGACAAGGGTGAGCCCTGAGGGACTCCACAGGAGATTGCCCGGGATTCCGAGGTGAATGTTCCTAGTTTCACTATCTGAGAGCGATTCTCTAAGAAGGATGCAAACCATTTTAGAGCAGAATCTGTAGCTCCTGCAACTTCTGCAAGGCGGACAAGTAAAGTATTGTGGTCCACTGTATCAAATGCTGCGCTGAGGTCTAACAGTACCAGGAGACACGATTCTCCATCATCTGCTGCTCCAAGGGCGTCGTCCCATATTTTGAGAAGTGCTGTTTCTGTGCCATGGCCTGGGTGGAAGCCTGATTGCAGAGGGTCCAGGAGTTGGTGTGTGTCCAGGTGGCGTTGTAGCTGCTGTACTACGTCTTAATAGTGAAAGTATGTGGCGCTCATCTAGGTGTACCATTCACAGTAATGGACAAAAAGCAAAGTAGCCAGAAAAAATGAGTACTACCTTATTAAAACACTGGTTTATATACGTGAACACAAACCAGTGTGTATATTATATTCACATAAACAATATACCGCAGTGCACACTCCTACCTTCTCACGTGGAGGAGAAACAAAACATATCTAAAGTGTTTAAAAGCTAGTGGTCATTCTGGATGAAATATTAATAAAAAAATCCCATGTGTATAATATTCCTAAAACTTATTGGGTAAAATATTGATCACAAATATCAAATGAATGTTGATGGTGAAAAAATGTTGGCATTACATAAATATCAATTCATAAAATCCAGTGTGCATAATAATCCACAATATTGGGTGATTAAGTGAAAAAAATTTACAAATATATGCATATAAAAGTGCAATCCTAAAAATTGTTTCAAACTTCAACGCCCCTCCCACCTAAACAAAATAGCTATCAGCATAAAATTATAAAATCGAAAAGACCGTGACATATAAAAGTGATCAAATCCAAAATAAAATGTTGCTTCATGCAGTGCGACTCTTGATATCCAGGACACCTCTTATGTTGGCAGCTGCTCTAATTTAGTTACCATTGTCCATTTAGCTGTGTAACTGTGGTTTTGCGCACTTGTTCTTTGCTATTTTAGTTTGTTATCTTCTCAATCCTACTTGTGCTGCATACCATGGAAGTGTTCCAGTTTTTAGATAACAGAACTTTAGACATTGATACAGTCTTTAACAAACAAGAAATAAACCAGGCAGGAGATATTGAGAATGGTTTTAGAAAGATAGGACATCTAATGGAGAAAAAAATCAATGCCTGGTGGGACCTGATAACACATGAGAAATATATCAAGGATAAGATAGTACCCAGGAGACTCCGCTGGGAGGTACCTATAAATGATGGCCTAGTAGATAAAGAATCTACTGATGAATGGTTCCATTTCTTCAATGAGAAGGGCTTAGAACTATTGGAATTCCTGAGGAAGAGAAAACAAAAGAAAATTAGGCTTTTGAATAAAACCATTGAAGAAATTAAAATTACTTTGGAACCTTCCAAAGAATTACCAGAATGTATTGCGTTATCTAAACAATTGAATCGTGATATGGAACAAAAAGATAAAGAAACTGCTGCACGGAAAAGAAAGAAGTACCAGAGGGATATAAAGGATTTTAATGATGACCTTGTGTTCAAGTGGCAAAACAAAATCGAAGAGGTAATCATAAATTCCAATAACAGCACTCCAGTTAAAGAAGTAAAGATGATGGGAATTCCAAATGAAAGAAAAACTGATGAACCCCTGCCTAGTAATAGAACTCAAGCAAACCACAACACCCTCAACACCCCTCAACAACAACAAAGATGGAAGGGCAACAATTGGAAAAAACCCTTCTGGAAGAACAATGGACATTCCAATAACTACCAAGGGAGACCATACCATCAGTCCCCATGGGATAGTAGATCCCCTTATCCCAGGTGGAAAAATTATGAGAACAATGGAGAAAGGAATAATCAATATCCTGATAGAATAAGAAGAGAGGAAAGATCTGGAAGAGATGATGGATACTATCGATACGACAACAGAAGAAGAGGTGGTTCTCCCCCACACATGGATTATTACGCCATTCCGGTACAGAACAGATACGAACAGTTGCAAAGGCACGATGATGGAGGGAGATCCCCGTGGCATTCGAATTAACATTTTGAGAGATATGAGCGAGAGAGAACACCATATCGTTTTTTAGAACAACGCCACCGAGAATCTCCGAGACGCCAGTACCGAGAGGACCCTCCACGGAGATACGACAGGCGTACCCCAAATCCCAGTCCGGACAGAAGAATGAGAAGAAGAGAAGACAGGAGACAAGAAGGACAGAGAGATCAGGTCAGGGGCGAGCCACAGAGAAACACCCCAAGAAGATCTGTAGAAAAGAAGAAAGGAAAAAACGAAAAATGAGAAGAGGATGTTGAGCAGGAATCAAAAAACAAAAGGAAAAGAGAGTATTAGGGGAAGGTATCATTAATATCAGTGGGGTGGAATTAACACAGGAAGAAATTAGGGTCCTTGATAAAGGACTTAAATTCGCCCCAAAGAAGAACCTCAATAAATTCAATGCATATGTCGACATCAATAAATTCATCAGGAGTTTGAATATAAAAAAATATATGCTCAGTAACCCATTAGAAAAAAGAAGAGTGAATATACCGGACAACACTGGGACTATATTTAGTAATCTGAGGAACAAATCCCTTTTCAATCCACCCACTGGGAATGATGGACACATAGAAGTTTTTAAAAGAATGATTTTAAGGGATTTACAGGAGTTAAAAATAAAGAATGTGCGTGATTGAAGGAGTCTAACAAGTGGTATAAAAAAACTTGAAGCAAGAAATGACATTGTAATAAGGCAAGCTGACAAGGGAGGAGCCATAGTTGTTCAATCCAAAGTCGACTATAATGAAGAATTAAATCGACAGGTTAATGATAAGGACACCTACCAGGTATTATTAAACAACCCAACAACAAGATATAAAAAAGAACTGGGTAAGGTTATTCAAAAAGGAGTGGATAAAGGCCTCCTAAACAAAAAAGAAGACTTATACCTACAGCCAAAAACTTGCAAAGTACCCGTAATCTATACGCTACCAAAGATACATAAGGATAAATGCAAACCTCCAGGAAGGCCTATAGTGAATGGGATCAACTCGGTAGGAGCACGAATCGGTGAATACATCGACTGGTTCTTACAACCAGTGGTGAAGATCACAAGATCCTACTTAAGAGATACTAAACATCTTATCCAACTCCTTAATGGAGTTATCTTGAATGACGGCCCTATTTATTTGGCAACGGCAGATGTTTCATCCCTGTATACAGTCATCAATCATGAAGAGGCGGTACAGGCAACAAAGTGGGCTCTGAGGAAGCTGAGTAACCTGAAATGTAAACAAAGAAGATACATACTAGATTGCCTGAAATACCGTTTAGACTCCAATTATTTCTGGCACAACAACAAATATTATAAAAAGATATGTGGAATTGCAATGGGCGCTAAATACGCGCCCAGCGTCGCTAACCTTTACATGTCAGAATGGGAAGAGGAAGCAGTGTATAACAATCGACCACAACAGCTGTTATTTTACAAACGTTTTATTGATGACATTGTTGTAATTTGGAGCGGAAATAGAGAAAGCCTGAGTGACTTCTGTTTTAACCTCAACACTAATAATAAAAATATAAAATTAACCTGGGAAATTAGTGATGAGAAAATCAACTTCCTAGACCTTCAAATAAAGAGAGAAGGCATTAAGCTATGTACCCAGACTTATTTTAAAGCAGTAGATAGGAACAGCTACCTACCTTTGGATAGCTGTCATCATCCAGCATGGCTAGAGAACATACCAAAATGCCAGTTGGTTAGATTGAGAAGAAACTGCACCAGCAAAGAGATATTCTTAGAACAGGCCAAGATGATAGGAGAAAGGTTTGTCCAGAAGGGTTATGAGTCGAAATTCATTGAAGAAAAGATTAATGATGTTAGCGTAATGGACAGAGAAAAATTGATACAGGATGGGGAAAAAAATCGAAACCAACAAGAAAATGTACCCATCATCATGGACTACAATACCCAACATAAGCAATTTGAAAAAATCGTCAAAAAACACTGGGATATTATTAAAATGGATCGACATCTAGGGCCTATTCTCTCTAACCAACCGAAATTTGTATATAGGAGAGCTCCGACTCTAAGGGATCGCCTGGCTAAAAATGTCTTAGACCCCCCAAAAAAGAAAAAATTCTCCTTCTTTGAAGGAAAGGGGTTTTATCCTTGTAAAAATTGCTATACCTGCAGACATACGAGTGAAGACAAAAAGAAGAAATCATGTTTCACATCGACTGTTACGTTACAGAACTATGAGATAAAGGACTTCATCTCGTGTAGGAGTGAAGGTGTCGTTTATCTTTTAGAATGCCCTTGCCGTATCCAATATGTTGGCAGAACTAAAAGAGCACTATGGATAAGACTTAAAGAGCATGTACGTAACATCAAAAAAAGTTTTGATAAACATAGTCTATCCAAGCACTATGCACAGTATCATAATAGTGACCCTTCAGCACTCAAAGTGTGCGGAATAGAGAAATATAAAGCCCACTGGAGAGGAGATAATAAAATCATTAAGATCAGCCAGGCTGAGTCAAAATGGATCCATGAATTACGGACTTTAACGCCGTCTGGACACAACATTGACTTTGACCTGAACTGCTTTATTTCCAACTTTTAACTGTAGTCTTAACAATAATAAAAATAATAAAATGTATATTTTTAGTGTTTATTGTACCATTTTAACTTTTCAGGCTGTTTGGTAGATTGTGTCCTTTTATCTGAGATTACTGGTTAGGGATTCGACTAAATTGTACTTTCTCCTTTCTGATATTAATATCAGGAGATGAAGATTTTATGATGGCCATGGTCAGCTCGGTTACACTATAACACTTGCGTACACTTGGCTTGTGTTTTAAAGGTGTCCATCATCAGATTAGTAGTTTCATTTACTATGATCCATAATTGCTGAGCAAGACATTCCCTAGTCAACTCCTTTCTTCTCTATATCCTAACTCCTATGGGTACCTTGTGTCTTTTCTGTGATGTATGTGAACTAATGTAGTAGATGAAATTTGGTGAGTCACCACTAGATGGCATAAGGGAACGAGTAGTTATATATATTATATTTTTAGCATTTTTAAACATTTTAATATTTCTCTTGATACATACTAGATTAAGGTTTTAATATAGGCATCTTTGATGTATAGTACATTTGATAGATTGTGTATGAAGCATTTTTTACCCATCATGAATTGCCAGCAGTATCTATTAAGCTTGTCTTCCTAATTCTTATAGGTACCTTGTGTTTTTTCTGCTATATATGTGAACTAATGCAGTAGATGTAATTTGTTGAGTCACCACTAGATGGTATATGGGAACGAGTAGTTATACTTTTAGCAGTGTTATTTAAACATTTTAATATTTCTTTTTTTGCATATCAGATTTAGGTTTTAATATAGGCATCTTTGATGTATAGTATATTTGGTAGATTGTGTATGAAGCATTATTGATTACCCATCATGAATTGCCAGCAGTATTTATGAAGCTTGTCTCAAACATATACATAGGATCGGAAGTTAAGCATTGTTTACATCGTTGCCATGACAGCGGCACCGATATAAACAGGTTAGCAGGCACCGGACTCCTCATCCCTTTGATAAAGTCACGTGCTGTGACGCAACGCGTCAGGGTAGGAGGAGCCAGGTGCCGACGCTTCCCGGGGACGGCCGAACCCGGAAGCCTTTTTCGTTTCTGCTGTCATTTTCGATTTGGAACTGTAAGTTACTACTTTTGTTTAATAAACTCTTATTTGAAATACTTCACCATGGGAGCATCTCCTTCTTATTGTCATTCTTGGGGTCTATGTGAGCGGTGGTGCCCAGTATAGAAAGCCTGACCCACGCATACCCTTTGGAGGAGGTGAACAGCTTCTGGACCGTGCACATAAGCATTTACCATCTGCTTTACTTGGCCCATTGGGGGCCGCTGATTGAGGTGAGAGGCTGGGGGAAACACTTGTGTGTCGCACCAGTTTGTGAAGTGAATGAATTCAGCACAAAGTCACCTTACTGGCATGCTACTATTTTATATGGATATCAAGAGTCACACTGCATGAAGCAACATTTTATTTTGGACTTGATCACTTTTATATGTCACGGTCTTTTCGATTTTATAATTTTATGCTGATAGCTATTTTATTTAGGTGGGAGGGGCGTTGAAGTTTGAAACAATTTTTAGGATTGCACTTTTATATGCATATATTTGTAAATTTTTTTCACTTAATCACCCAATATTGTGGATTATTATGCACACTGGATTTTATGAATTGATATTTATGTAATGCCAACATTTTTTCACCATCAACATTCATTTGATATTTGTGATCAATATTTTACCCAATAAGTTTTAGGAATATTATACACATGGGATTTTTTATTAATTTTTCATCCAGAATGACCACTAGCTTTTAAACACTTTAGATATGTTTTGTTTCTCCTCCACGTGAGAAGGTAGGAGTGTGCACTGCGGTATATTGTTTATGTGAATATAATATACACACTGGTTTGTGTTCACGTATATAAACCAGTGTTTTAATAAGGTAGTACTCATTTTTTCTGGCTACTTTGCTTTTTGTCCATTATTGTGAATGGTACATCTAGATGAGCGCCACATACTTTCACTATTAAGACGTTGTACATTAGGGTGGTGAGGACACCTCTTATGTTGGCAGCTGCTCTAATTTAGTTACCATTGTCCATTTAGCTGTGTAACTGTGGTTTTGCGCACTTGATCTTTGCTATTTTAGCTGCTGTACTACTGCTTTCTCTATAATCTTGGAGATGGTGTTGAGGCTTGTTATTGGTCTGCAGCAGTTAGGGTCCTTAGGGTCGAGATTGGGTTTCTTTATCAGGGGTTTGATGATGCCTTGCTTGAGGGAGGTTGGCACAGTCCCTTCTTTGAATGATTGATTTATGAGGTGTGTTAGGGTAGGGGCCAAGATGTCGGAACATTCTTTCAGGAGTTTAGTGGGAATGATGTCGTTTGGTGATGTGCTGTCTCAAAGGCTTCTGATGATGTTTTTAGTCGTGTCAGTGGTTATTGGGGACAAAGAGAAATTTGGTGGTTGAGTGATATTCGTGTCATTATCCTCTTTTTGCTTTAGTTGAGTGAGGTTGGTTGTTATTTTCTGATGAATTGATTTCCGAATGTTGTCGATTTTGTCGATGAAGAAATCTGATAACTCATTGCAGAATGCTTGAGTATCGTTTGCTGGGGGCTCTAAGCATAATATGGAAGCCCCCTTTAACATGGTACCCATACTCGTTCACCCATTCACTCATTCACTCATTTTGAAAGTGTCAAAAATAAAAATAAAGACTGTACGTGGATCAAAAAGAAATCCTTATTAGATACAATTTATACTTGCCTAGGGAAACTTTCTTCTTATCCCTTTTCTATAGTTACTGGATGTTATACTCCTAAAGATTGGTTCTTAGAACACATATTCCTGTTCTTACACTCTTAACCTCCTCATTTCCAAATTACCCTTGACTCTGTTTGTGGGTTGCTCCTCATTGATTGAGAGAACCCACCAATTCTGTGTTTGACATCGTCCTCCCACAGCGGTACCCGATATATCTCAGATTTTAAATTTTTTGATTGACATGTACCACTGAAAATTTCCGGCATATTGGTAGTCTGATTGTTTACTATTGACGGGTTAACAAGCAGGTTCTTGTTACTCACCAGTTTCACCCCTTCCTCATTCCATTATTTTTTTCTATTTTTTCTTTAAACTCGCAGTGTACCACTTTATTACAAGTAATTCTTTTTAAATAGAATATATCTTTTTACATGTTATGGCATCTTCATGCCCCAAGACATTATTACCCACTATTAAACTCATCTCCTTAAACATCCGAGGTCTCAATATCCCGGTGAAACGTACACAATTACTTTCTTCCATGCATAAAAACAAAGCTGACATAATTTTTTTACAGGAAACACATTTTAAGACGAATTCCATTCCTAAACTTTCTAATTCCCGATACCCAACTGCCTTTCATGCAACTAACCCAAGTTCAAAGTCCAAAGGCGTTTCTATGCTATTTGCAAACAATTGCCCATTTCAAATTTCAGACACATGTATGACCCGGAAGGTCGATACCTTTTTTTAAAACGGTCACTTCATGGAAAACCAATAACTCTAGCAAATATTTATGTTCCCAACTCCAAACAAGCTCCATTCTTTAAATCGACCCTACAAACACTATCCAATTTTCAAGAAGGCATTTTAATTTTGGGAGGCGATTTTAATGTCCCCCTCAATCCCCTCCAAGATAATTCCACTGGTACCTCATCACTCCCATACACGGTTTTACGCTCGATTAAAACTCAACTCCAAAATCTATCGCTCCATGATACGTGGCGTACGTTATATCCTACAATGAAAGATTATACATTTTACTCTGCCCCACACAAACGTTACTCTAGACTTGATTATGTTTTTATTTCTCAAAGAGACCTAACATTCCTCACTTCAGCCACGATTGATCCCATGTTCTTATCTGATCACCACCCTGTCTCTGTGTCCATTACATTTCCTGATGTACTGCCACATTCCTCAATTTGGCGCTTAAATCCCTCCCTTCTTACAGATAAAATGATAGTACCCAAAATCCACAAATGGTTAATGCAATATTTTCAAGATAATTCTTCACCTGACGTATCGCGTATGATGCGTTGGGAAGCACACAAATGTGTCATAAGAGGTTACTTGATCGCGATCTCCGTAAAACGTAAAAAAAAAAGACAATCTTATATTAATAAGCTGACATCTCATATCCAGAAGTTGGAAAAGGCCCATAAATCTACGCAAGCAGTAGCCTCACTACATGATCTTGTTCGGGCCCGACAGGAACTATTAGATGAACTTCACAAACGATCTACACGACACTACATTTTAACTCAAAAACTTTTTTACGGCTATGGGAATAAGGCTGAAAAACTATTGGCTAATGCTTTACGAATTAAGAAAACACTTTCCACTATACACTCCCTCAATGATTGCACGGGACGTAAATTGGTTACCAATAATGATATAGCTAACAAATTTGTTAGCTATTATACCCATCTCTACAATCTAATGCCTTCTAATTCACAATCTGAGAAAAACGTCCGTATACAATTGATTAAAGACTTTCTGTGTAATCATACCCCTAACAAAATTTATGATCAAGAAGCAAGAGATTTAGCACACCCAATCTCTCCTGAGGAGGTTGATAATGCTCTCAAGCAATTAAAACCCAGAAAAAGTCCTGGCCCTGATGGCTTTACCTCAGGTTATTATAAGTCCTTTCAAGAAATACTTCATCCACATTTTCTGACAGCTTTTAATTCCATCTCACTAGACCAATCTCCGTCCCATAATTTACTCACAGCTCATATAACGGTTATTCCTAAACCTAATAAAGATCCTTCCCTAGTTACTAATTATCAACCAATTTCTTTACTAAAAATGGACCTGAAACGTTATGCGAAGATTTTAGCCAATCGTCTTTTACCATTATTACCCAAACTTATTTCATTAGACTAAGTAGATTTTATACCTGGTAGAGAAGCAAAAGATAATACCATGAAAGCTATTTATTTACATAGATGGTTGACTTCTTCCCGACAACGTGGTTTTTTCTTATCACTGGATGCGGAAAAGGCGTTCGATAGAGTGGCCTGGGATTATATGCTTGAAGCCCTTAAAATGTTTGGCTTTCCAGACCGTATGTTGCAATTTATATTAGCATTTTACTCTTCCCCAACTGCAAGAGTTAGAGTTAATTGGCACCTATAGAACGCCTTTCCAATTTCGAATGGTACCCGTCAGGGTTGTCCCTTATCTCTGGTAATTTTTGTACTTACTCTTGAACCTTTACTACAACGTCTTGGATCTAACCCTGACATTAGGGGAATAACCATCGCTCAAACTACGTACAAGCTGGCAGCCTTTGCTGGTGACATTCTTTTATTTCTTACAGATCCTCACATTACCATTCCATCCATACTCAAAGACTTTGCTACGTTTAAAACTATGACCAATCTCCAAATAAATTTTAACAAATCTGAAGCCCTCAATATTTCCCTAAATAACTATGAGATTTCTCGTTGCCAATCAAATTTTTCCTTCAAATGGAATGGGGATTCGATCACTTATCTTGGTATCCAATTACCCACTCATTTGACCAATCTTTATTCCAAAAATTACCTCACCATCCTTCAACACATATAAAAAGACTTGAAATCTTGGTCCACTGGTATCTTTTCATGGTTTGGAAGAGCTTCCATAATAAAAATGAACATCCTTCCAAGACTTCTTTACCTTTTTCAAACTATACCCATAAAGTTACCACAGGCTTTTTTTGCCTTGATTCGCAGTATTTGTTCTACATTTATATGGGGTAAAGCAAAACCAAGAATCAGTTTTGATAGACTAACCATCCCAAAATTGAGAGGTGGAATTGGACTTCCAGATATATCTAAATATTGTTGGGCATGTCAGTTGACCAGAATTATTGATTGGAATGTTCACTCTTCTACCAAAGATTGGGTAAACATTGAACATTCATTCTCTCTCATTCCTCTTTGCCAACTACCCTGGACTATTCACACTCACGTACCACAAAGCTGCAAACAACACCCTCTAATTGGTACTACTTTACAAGTATTTAAACAGGTTTGTTAAAAATTTAAAATATCCACTTCTCCAGGCCCTCTCACTCCTATTCGCAACAACCCTGATTTCCCTCCTGGCCTTTCGCACTCCTTCCTAGCTAAAATGTGGCCTCACAATACCATAAGAGCTACACAATTTTTTAGGGGTGGCTCTTTTCTAGATTTAACAGGTTTATCTTCACTGTCATCGGATTGCTCCTTTCCATTTTGGTTGTATTTTCAAATTAGAAATTTTTTGAACAACCCTCTTACACGAGAAGCTTATGCTAGACATTTAACCTCTTTTGAACTATTGTGTTCTAAAACGGAACCTCAGAGACATCTTATCTCTGAACTGTATTCCCTTTTCTTCTATAATCACAGCCCTAAATCCAACATTGCTTGCCAACACTGGGAAAGAGATCTCTCTATTAATCTTACAGAGGTAGAATGGAGTAGAATTTATTCTTACATACATGAAGGTTCCATTAATGTCTCTACACAAGAGAATGGATTCAAGATTTTTTTCTAGGTGGTACAAAACTCCACTCAGATTACATAAAATCTCCCCTTCATGACCACCTAACTGTTGGAGATGTGCAGATACAGACGGTTCCTTACTTCATATATTTTGGACCTGCCCACGCATTCAACCCTTTTGGAAGGAGGTTCACCGTCTTGCTACACATAATTCCACACTTCCATTGGACTTCTCCCCGGCACAAATGCTTTTACACCACTCCAACATTCCTAAAAAAAACTTACTACAAATCTCTTGCTTTACACTTAATCAAAGCAGCGAAAATGTGTATCCCAGCTCTTTGGAAGGACACTAACCCCCAACTATTCTTGATTGGTACATCAGTGTACATTGGTACACTAAATAAAGTAGCAACCATGGAAGAATTGATCCATCAAGCTAATGACACTCCTAATTCCTTTCAGAAAACTTGGGCTTGTTGGAATCACTTTCAAAACTCAACTGAGTTCAAACAATTGATATCCCAGTGACATTTATTTTTTAATTTTTTTTTATTATCAGGTACCATATCTATACTTTTCCATTATACTGGTTAAAACAATATTGCAAGTATTAATCTAGGTGTTTCCTGTCTGTTTCTTTGGCCCTACTCATATACTTCAGCGTACATTTTTCCGATCCTGGGTACTCAGATGAACCTCATATACTTTTTGTTGGAACTATTTATACAATGTGTTTAGATTACACTGCTTAATATAAGTAGGTATGGGTGTTCAATACACCTCATACTTTCATTTAATGTCTACTAGCTTTAGTTTTATTCATTCTTATCTCTGATGCCGCGTACACACGAGCGGACTTTACGGCGGACTTTGCCCGGCGGACTTTTCGACGTACTTTCCGACGGACTTTGTGAACGAACGGACTTGCCTACACACAATCCACCAAAGTCCGTCGAATTCGTACGTGATGACGTACGACCGGACTAAAACAAGGAAGTTCATAGCCAGTAGCCAATAGCTGCCCTAGCGTGGCTTTTTGTCCGTCGAACTAGCATACAGACGGCGGACTTTTCGACCGGACTCGATTTCAACGGATAAATTTTAAACAAGTTTCAAATCTAATTCCGTCCAACTTTTGAGAAAACAAAGTCCGCTGGAGCCCACACACATCGAATTGTCCGACGAAATCCAGTCCGCCGGGCAAAGTCCGCCGTAAAGTCCGCTCGTGTGTACGCGGCATTATACGTTTTTTCATACACATTATATGATTGTTATTAAACATCTTTGCAACAATTATACTTTCATGTTATTCCATGTAACTTTGTATTATTGTATACTTCCTGTTTCATACAATAAACTTTATTGTAACAAAAAGAAATCCTAACCGACACTCCTATAACGTTATAATGGGAAGCCTAAAAAGCTGCTGACACTAATCACAATCTTACATGTGTATCAATGCATTTAAACAATCAACTGTGCAGCGCTTAAAACTAAACACACTAAAGTTGTCATGACCTTGCAGTAATACATTCATGACCTGTCTGTGTATCAGCCTTGAGGCTTGTACTCTCACACCTGCATGTTTAAGTAATCTTCCCTCTGTGTGGCTCCACCCTAGCCTCAACTGGAACCACTATTTAACACAGTATTCTCCAAGCCTGCCTTGCCGTGCAATATTGTGTGTTTGGCTTCCTGTTTGCTGTGTGCTCTAAGTTTGTCTCTGTCTCTGTTACTGATCTTGGTGTGTTCCTGACTATCCCTGTCTGCTTGTGACCCTGACCTTTGGCGCATTCTCGACTATCCCTGTTTGCCTGTGACCCTGACTTTTGGCATGTTCTCTGTTATCCTTGTCTGCTAGTCGCCCCGACATTTGGCTACCTCCTTACTATCCCTTGCTGTCCTGGGCTGCTGTTTCTTCTCCATCCTCCTGTAGCCTACCGTGAGCGTGAGCTGGGAGACCCTGGGGGCCAGTTGCAGCCCAGTTCATCCTCACCACTAGAGGCTCTGGTGAACACCTGCTGGCTCTTAGACTCCGCACCCTGGGGAATCTATGCTCTAACTCACTGTGGGATCCGTGTTGGGGATCCTTCCTGAACCACCACAAGTTCCATCCGCAGCAATCAGCCTTAGGGTCCACTATCATAGGGGTGCACTCCTGACCCCAACGTGGTACACCTGTCACCTGGATACAGGTGACCTGACAGTTTGCACGGACATGGACCCGTCTGATGTGCCGCTACCTGCCGATGTTCAGCTGCAGGGCATGGTCCACAGACTCGAGACCCAGGAATCTAATCAGACCCAGGTGATGCGATTCCTTCAGAATTTGGCTTCCTGCTTTGAACAACTTCAAGCCTCCTTAGGCTCCCCGGTTCCACAACCGCAATCGGCTGCCATATCAGCTCCGCTTACAGTCGCAGCCGCTAACCCTTTGCACTTACCAGCTCCGTTCCCTTACTTTGGGGATTCCAAGGCCTGCAGAGGGTTCCTTAGCCAGTGTACCATTCATTTCAAACTCCAACCCCAAAACTTCTAGTCTGAGCCTATATTATTTCTCTCCTGTCCGGCGAGGCTTTAGCTTGAGCTGCCCCTATGTGGGAGAGGAAAGACCCAGTGGTTTCCAGCCTCTCTAATTTTCTAAAACTCTTCTGGAATATCTTTGAGGAACCAGGTCGTGTCTCTTCAGCGGCCAGCGCCCTTTTACGTCTCCGCCAAGAGTCTGCTTCTATGGGACAGTATGCTCTTTGTTTCCGCATACGGTCGGCTGAGCTGAGCTGGAACAATGAGGCCTTAGTCGCAACCTTTCTGCATGTCCTTTCTGATAGAGTGAAGGATGAATTAGCAGGAAGAACCATCCCCACTGATCTGGACGAAGTTATCTCCCTGTGTAACCAGATTGATATTTGTTTTCAGGAAAGGACCCTAGAAAAGTGACGCCAGCACTCCTTGGTCCTCAGTCAGCCCGAGCTCCCCTCTTTTCATCCTGTGGATCATCTCCTGCCAACTAAGGAACCCATGCAGCTGGGCCAGACCAGGCCATCCCCCGAGGAACGTGCTAGGCGCAGAACTCTGGGCCTGTGTCTCTGCTGTGGGGGCAAAGGTCATTTTCGTGACACATGCTCATTTCGTCCAGGAAAAGCTTGGGTAATACATCTGGAAGGTGGAGTATTGGACCCAGAAAAGTCACCTTCTCGTCTCCTTCTTTCGGTGTTTCTTCATGTTGGCGTTTCCTCCCACTCGGCCTTGGCTTATCTGGATTCGGGAGCCACTGGCAACTTTATGGACTGGAGAACTGCATCTTCCATGAACCTTACCCTTTTACCCCTCACCACTCCATTGGTGGCCTCGGCGATTGATGGCACTGTTCTTCCAGGGGGGCCTATCTGCTTCCAGACCCCTCCTGTTAAGATGTCGGTAGGGATATTCCACCAGGAGTGGATATCCTTTCTTATCCTTCCTAAGGTCTCAACCCCTATCGTATTGGGGCTTCCTTGGTTGCAGCTCCACTCTCCACACATTGACTGGACTTCTGGGCAGGTCCTGGCTTGGGGTCCCTCCTGTTTCTCTTCCTGCCTACTCAAGGTTGCCCCTAAGGGGAGACTTCCTGTGGCTACCACCTCAGTATCCTCTGCCCTTCCTGCTGCATATAGCGATTTCTGGGATGTGTTCTGTAAAAGGTCAGCTGAGGTGCTTCCTCCTCACAGGTCCTTTGACTGTGCCATTGACCTTGTTCCCGGAGCAGCTCTACCGAGGGGTCGTACCTACCCTCTGTCCATCCCAGAGACCCAGGCCATGTCTGAGTATGTTGCAGAAAATCTAGAAAAAGGACTCATCCAGAAATCCTCATCGCCTGCAGGAGCAGGTTTCTTTTTTGTTGCCAAAAAGGATGGTACCCTAAGACCCTGCATTGACTACCAAGGCCTAAATGCAGTAACGATCAAAAATCGATACCCCCTACCCCTAATATCGGAACTATTTGACAGGTTGAAAGGTGCCTCCATTTTTACCAAGTTGGATCTCAGGGGTGCATACAATTTGATCCGAATACGGGAGAGGGATGAATGTAAAACTGCATTTAACACTAGAGATGGGCATTACGAGTACTTGGTCATGCCCTTTCATTTGTGTAACGCCCCAGCGGTGTTCCAAAACTTTGTTAACGAAATCTTCAGGGATCTGCTTTACCAATTTGTTGTCATCTACCTGGATGACATTCTCATCTTTTCAGATAGTCTGTCGGTTCACAGAGACCATGTCCGGATTGTACTTCAGCACCTTCGAGAAAATAATCTGTACGCCAAGCTGGAGAAATGTTCTTTTGAATATTCTAAAGTCCTGTTTCTGGGATGCTTCGTCTCTAACTTCGGTCTTCGTATGGATCCTGGGAAGGTCTCGGCCATTACCAACTGGCCTCTTCCTGCCGGCCTCAAGGCCACGCAGCGCTTTCTTGGGTTCACTAATTATTACAGGCAGTTCATTAGGAATTACTCCTCTATTGCTGCGGCAATTATCATCTTGACCAAGAAGGGTGCTAATGCCAAGGAGTGGTCCCCCTGAAGCTGTCTCTGCCTTTCATGATTTGAAACAGGCCTTCAGTTCTGGACCTTTGTTGAGGCAACCTGACCAGGGGGATCCATTTTTTATTGAAGTGGACGCTTCCTCAACTGGGGTGGGAGCTGTGCTTCTTTAATTATTTGGGAAAAAATGTCTACCATGTGCTTTTTTCTCCAGAAAATTTTCTCAGGTGGAGAAGAATTACCCTATTGGTGATCGGGAACTTCTTGCGATTAAATTGGCGTTGGAGGAGTGGCGTCATCTCTTGGAGGGTTCCCCACATTCCATAACAATTTTTACTGACCATAAAAATCTGCAGTACTAACAGAATGCCAAATGACTGAATCCCAGACAAGCCAGGTGGAGTCTCTTCTTTTCCCGTTTTAACTTCACCATTACATTCAAATCTGGTTCCTGCAACAGTCGGGCTGATGCACTCTCTAGATCTTTTGACATTCAGGATGAGGAGCCTACCATTGAACCTGAGCCGAATATCCCTACTTCATGCATGCTTGCCCATTCTACCACCCTGAAGTCAAAAATTCCTCCTGGCAAGACCTTCGTTCCTTCATTGGGGACATGACTCCAAGGTAGCAGGTCATGCTGGGTTTCTTCCATCCTTCCTCCTCATCAGTCGCCACTAGGGATGAGCTTCGAGTTCGAGTCGAACTCATGTTCTACTCGAACATTGGCTGTTCGCAAGTTCGCCGAACAGCAAACAATTTGGGGTGTTCGCGGCAAATTCGAATGCCGCGGAACACCCTTTAAAAGTCTATAGGAGAAATCAAAAGTGCAAATTTTAAAGGCTTATATGCAAGTTATTGTTATAAAAAGTGTTTGGGGACCTGGGTCCTGCCCCAGGGGACATGGATCAATGCAAAAAAAAGTTTTAAAAACGGACGTTTTTTCAGGAGCAGTGATTTTAATAATGCTTAAAGTCAAACAATAAAAGTGTAATATCCCTTTAAATTTTGTACCTGGGGGGTGTCTATAGTATGCCTGTAAAGGGGCGCATGTTTCCTGTGTTTAGAACAGTCTGACAGCAAAATGACATTTTGAAGAAAAAAACACATTTAAAACTACCCGCGGCTATTGCATTGCCGACAATACACATAGAAGTTCATTGATAAAAACGGCATGGGAATTCCCCACAGGGCAACCCCGAACCAAAAAAAAAAAAAAAATGACGTGGGAGTCCCCCTAAATTCCATACAAGGCCCTTCAGGTCTGGTATGGATATTAAGGGGAACCCCAGCCAAAATTTTAAAAAAAATGACGTGGGGTTCCCCCTAAATTCCATACCAGACCCTTCAGGTCTGGTATGGATTTTAAGGGGAACCCCGCGCCAAAAAAAAAACAAAAAAACGGCGTGGGGTCCCCCCCAAAATCCATACCAGACCCTTATCCGAGCACGCAACCTGGCAGGCCGCAGGAAAAGAGGGGGGACGAGAGTGCGCCCCCCCTCCTGAACCGTACCAGGCCACATGCCCTCAACATTGGGAGGGTGCTTTTGGGTAGCCCCCCAAAACACCTTGTCCCCATGTTGATGAAGACAAGGGCCTCATCCCCACAACCCTGGCCGGTGGTTGTGGGGGTCTGCGGGCGGGGGGCTTATCGGAATCTGGAAGCCCCCTTTAACAAGGGGACCCCCAGATCCCGGCCCCCCCCTGTGTGAAATGGTAAGGGGGTACTTACCCCTACCATTTCACCAAAAAACTGTCAAAAATGTTAAAAATGACAAGAGACAGTTTTTGACAATTCCTTTATTTAAATGCTTCTTCTTTCTTCCTTCATCTTCTTCTGGTTCTTCTGGCTCTTCTGGTTCTTCCTCCGGCGTTCTCGTCCAGCATCTCCTCCGCGGCGTCTTCTATCTTCTTCTCCTCGGGCCGCTCCGCACCCATGGCATTGGGGGGGGAGGCTCCCGCTCTTCTCTTCATCTTCTTCATCTTCTTCTTCTTCTTCATCTCTTCTTCCTTCTTCATTTCTTCTCCGGGCCGCTCCGCAGCCATGCTGCATGGAGGGAGGCTCCTGCTGTGTGACGGCGTCTCTTCGTCTGACGGTTCTTAAATAATGGGGGGCGGGGCCACCGGGTGATCCCGCCCCCCTCTGACGCACGGTGACTTGACGGGACTTCCCTGTGACAACACGGGGAATGCCACAGGGAAGTCCCGTCATGTCCGTGCGTCAGAGGGGGGCGGGGTCACCGGGTGGCCCCGCCCCCCATTATTTAAGAACCGTCAGACGAAGAGACGCCGTCACACAGCGGGAGCCTCCCTCCATGCCAGCATGGCTGCGGAGCGGCCCGGAGAAGAAATGAAGAAGGAAGAAGAGATGAAGAAGAAGATGAAGAAGATGAAGAGAAGAGCGGGAGCCTCCCCCCCAATGCCATGGGTGCGGAGCGGCCCGAGGAGAAGAAGATAGAAGACGCCGCGGAGGAGATGCTGGACGAGAACGCCGGAGGAAGAACCAAAAGAGCCAGAAGAACCAGAAGAAGATGAAGGAAGAAAGAAGAAGCATTTAAATAAAGGAATTGTCAAAAACTGTCTCTTGTCATTTTTAACATTTTTGACAGTTTTTTAGTGAAATGGTAGGGGTAAGTACCCCCTTACCATTTCACACAGGGGGGGCGGGATCTGGGGGTCCCCTTGTTAAAGGGGGCTTCCAGATTCCGATAAGCCCCCCGCCCGCAGACCCCCACAACCACCGGCCAGGGTTGTGGGGATGAGGCCCTTGTCTTCATCAACATGGGGACAAGGTGTTTTGGGGGGCTACCCCAAAGCACCCTCCCAATGTTGAGGGCATGTGGCCTGGTACGGTTCAGGAGGGGGGGGGCCGCACTCTCGTCCCCCCCTCTTTTCCTGCGGCCTGCCAGGTTGCGTGCTCGGATAAGGGTCTGGTATGGATTTTTGGGGGAACCTACGCCGTTTTTTTTTTTTTTTGGCGCGGGGTTCCCCTTAAAATCCATACCAGACCTGAAGGGTCTGGTATGGAATTTAGGGGGAACCCCACGTCATTTTTTTTTAAAATTTTGGCTGGGGTTCCCTTTAATATCCATACCAGACCTGAAGGGCCTTGTATGGAATTTAGGGGGACTCCCACATCATTTTTTTTTTTTAATTTTGGTTCGGGGTTGCCCTGCGGGGAATTCCCATGCCGTTTTTATCAATGAACTTCTATGTGTATTGTCGGCAATGCAATAGCTGCGGGTAGTTTTAAATGTGTTTTTTCCTTCAAAATGTCATTTTGCTGTCAGACTGTTCTAAACACGGGAAACATGCGCCCCTTTACAGGCATACTATAGACACCCCCCAGGTACGAAATTTAAAGAGATATTACACTTTTGTTGTTTGACTTTACGCATTATTAAAATCACTGCTCCTGAAAAAACGGCCGTTTTTAAAACTTTTTTTTGCACTGATTCATGTCCCCTGGGGCAGGACCCGGGTCCCCAAACACTTTTAATGACAATAACTTGCATATAAGCCTTTAAAATTAGCACTTTTGATTATTCATATTCGTTTCCCATAGACTTTAACGGTGTTCGCGTGTTCGAACGAACTTTTTTCCTGTTCACATGTTCTGGTGCGAACCGAACAGGGGGGTGTTCGGCTCATCCCTAGTCGCCACTACTGGTGGCCTACTCTCCAATCGGATGTCAAAGACTATGTTAAGGCTTGTCTGTGCCCAGTCTAAGTCTCCATGCAGGCTCCTGCTGGTCTTCTCATGCCCTTGCTCATTCCCAAGGAGCCCTGGTCTCACATAGCCATGGACTTCATCACCGATCTTCCAACTTTTGAGAAGAATACGGGCATTTGGGTGGTAATTGATCAATTCTCCAAGATGGCCCATTTTGTTCCTCTTCCTGGTCTCCCTTCTGCTCCTGCCTTGGTTCCCATTTTTGTACGAGAGATTTTCCGTCTTCATGGTGTTCCTTCTCATGTCATTTCGGACAGGGGTGTTCAGTTTACTTCTCGCTTTTGGAGAGCCTTTTGCAAATCCCTCAACATTACCTTGGATTTTACCTCTTCTTACCATCCCCTATATATAAAAAGAAAGGTTCCCCTAAATGGACTTTAATGGCACTTGCAAAAGGATATTAGATAGTAGATGCGTGTGACAAGATATAAAGAGTAAAATAATTTTTTATTTGAAAATAACATAGATTAAAAACATTGTGTGCATTAAATTCATCGGAACATATTACAGAGTCAACAAGTTTCGTGTTGTTACCACACGATAAAGTTCTATATGAAGGCTCTTTTCACACCCAAGACCACACCCATCTTACCATCCCCAATCCAATGGCCAGACTGAAAGGGTTAATCAGGAGTTGGAGGTCTTTCTCCGTACCTTGGTCTGGGCTCATCACAATGATTGGGCATCATTACTCCCGTGGGCAGAGTTCTCCCACAACAATCATGTCAACGTCAGTTCTCAGAAGACACCCTTTATCACTGTTTATGGAAGACTTCCTCAGCTCCCTCTTCCTATGACCTGTTCTTCTGACATCACAGCTTTGGCTACTGTTCAGGAATCATTCCATTCCTTGTGGGTTGACGTTCATGATTCCCTCTAGAAAGCTGCCAACAAGTTCAAAAGTTTTGCTGACCGTCGCAGGCATAAGCCGCCTTCTCTACAGCCAGGAGATAAAGTCTGACTATCTACCAGGAATATTAGACTCCGGGTTTCTTCTCTCAAGTTTGCCCTGAGATTCATTGGTGCTTACAATGTAATTTCTAAGCTGAATCCTGTTTGTTTTAAACTCCAGATCCCTAAAAGCCTCAGGATCTCAAACTCCTTTCATGTATCCCTTCTGAAACCTTTAGTTTTCAATAAGTTCTCTCAACCTCTCCCTACCTTTGTACCAGTCTCTGAAGATGATCAGGAGTAAGAGGTTAGTGAAATTTTGGATTCTCGCTTCTATAAAGGTGTCCTTCAATATCTCGTGGATTGGAAAGGTTTCGGTCCTGAGGAGAGATCTTGGATTTCTGCATCTGAAGTCTTCACACCTCGTCTTTTGAGGAAGTTCCATTTGAAGTTCCCCTCCAAGCCTGGTCCAAAGCGGGGGGAGGGGGAGGCCTCGTAAGAGGGGGGGGTACTGTCATGACCTTGCAGTAATACATTCATGACCTGTTTGTCTCTTACCTGGTCTGTGTATCAGCCTTGAGGCTTGTACTCTCACATCTGCATGCTTAAGTAATCTTCCCTCTCTGTGTGGCTCCACCCTAGCCTCAACAGGAACCACTATTTAACACCGTATGCTCCAAGCCTGCTGCAACCCAGTCCATCCTCACCACTAGAGGCTCTGGTGAACACCTGCTGGCTCTTAGACTCCGCGCCTTGAGGAATCTATGCTCTAACTCACTGTGGGATCCATGTTGGTGCTCCAGGGGACCTGCCTTCCTGAACCACCCCGAGTTCCATCCGCAGCAGTCAGCCTTAGGGTCCACTACCATAGCGGTGCACTCCTGACCCCAACGGGGTGCATCTGTCACCTGGATACAGGTGACCTGACAAAAGTGGATATACTGTATAGTGAAAATATATAAGTATTCTACCACAAATATCACTTGATATATGAAACCAATTCTAATCATGCAGTGCATAAATACTTAAATTTGTAAAACAATAAAAAACAGAATTCATATGAACATATAATAAAAATTGAATATAGAAAAATATAGTAGAAATTAGTCCTTAAAGTCCCAACAATATAAGTGCTTCATAAAAAGTACACAGGTTTTTGACAAAGTCCTTTATTAAAAATGAAGACTGTACCCCGTCGTAGCTCCAATGTGTCTTCTTTCTCCGGTGATGTCTTCTCCCTCTGGTTCTTCTCCCTCAGGTGATGTCTTCTTACTCTGCTTCTTCTCCCTCTGCTGAGGTTTTCTTCCTCTGGTTCTTCCTCCGGTTTTTTCTCCCTTCGCTGTCTTCTTCCTCTGGTTTTTCTGCCGGTTCTTCTCCTTCCTGATGTCATCTCTCAATGCTAGCTCCTGCTGTTGTGTCAGCTCCGGCTGTCTGCCATTTCTTATATAGCCATGGGGCGTGGCCATCCAGAGACATCATCCACAGACCCCACCCCCTTGTGACATCACCGCCCGGGGCATGATGGAGCGGTGACATCACCAGGGGTTGGGGTCCCCAGATGACCTCACCGGATGGCCACAGGCTGGTTGCACAATTAATGTGACACCTGTAAACAGCCCCCAGAACAGCCCTGTATTATTTTTAGGGGTGTACCATCTTTGAAACATAGAATAGCCCAAATTGTAGTGGACCGGCCTCTCAGGTCCACTTTCTTCCAAGATCTATAAGGTTTTTTTCCCATGCCGAAAATGTTCCATTTGTGCTTTGAATTCTTTCAAAAGAAGGAGAATTGAACATTTTTGTTTGCAACAGACGATAGGTGAATATACCATCAATTCCTTCATCACATGTTCCACAAAAAATGTGGTTTACTGTACATGTTGCAATGTAAATGTGGGATGTAATATGTAGGTTGACACCTCTGAAGATGGCCCATAGGCCGAAATTCATCAGATGATGTTGTGAGGATGCAAGCACTCCAATACCACAGTTCGATTGGAACGTTTTTTATGGTTTCATGCTTGAATTACAAGTTGTTTCTAAGTACTTAATAAATTCCTTTTTAAGACAATTCTGTGCGGCTTCGCTATGCACCTCTTTATTTCTTTTATGGGGTGTATCTCTTCCATTTGGCTTTAATTGGAGCTTCTGCATATGATTGAATAGTGGAGACTGTAATGGATCCTATGCCTGGAGACCATCTTTGTCAGTTACACTATATCAGAGTAGATAACGCTGAGATGTGGAGACACTTGATGTGTTATATACCCAAATATCTGTAACCTTTGGCTTTCTGGTGAGAAGATTAGATGAGAGCACGGTGGTGGATATGCTTCGAAGCTGGTGTGAGGATCTTGCTTTCTTTGTTCACCATTCTCTTTGAACTTCATCTACTTCCTACTTTACTGCATATGGACTTATCAATATGTAGGTTGAACTATCAGATCCCTACAGGTACAATTTTGGGAACATGTGGGCAACATCAAAAGGGGTTTCCCTGGGCACAGTGTTTCCAAACATTTTGCCCAGTGTCACAATAAAAATCCCAATGACACCTTATTTGTGGCTATTGACAAATTGACCCCTCACCGGAGAGGTTGCCATGTGAGACGGGAAATCTTGTGGATGGAAACGCAGTGGATTTACTTTCTCAAAACTTACATCACTATGTTGAGTGGGATGGGAATTGTTTTATTAATAATAGCTAATGCGGTTTATCTTTTTTATCCTCTTATTTTCTATGGGTTATATCAAATATGAACTGTTTAAATTGGGGATTGTTTAATAATGCATAACAGGTCTCTATCCTTTTAGTGAATTTTTAATTTTGTATATTGTTAGGATAATAATGTTTTTTCTATATTCATGTTTTAAATGTATAGGCTTATGTGTAGTCCATTTCCTTTTAATGAATCTATGGATGTTTTTTTTTAGGTTTTCACCAGCATACATTGACCTCCTACATATTTTTAACTAAGAAAATTTACTTCTTGAAATTATATTGTTTTGTCACATGATGGCACTATTTTTGTATTCATTGGGTCATTCCTAAGGATTCAGTATTGTATTAGACATCTCGATGAACACTAACTTAGTTTATTACTAGATGGCGTTCCCTCTGTCTATGGGCGCCTTTCTTATTTGTGCACGTCCTGTTGGCTCCATGTATGAAGTGAATTTTTCTCTTCTGCCCTTACTTCTATATATACTTATTGCGTGGTGCACGTCTGGTAGCCATGCCCCTGACAATGTCAAATGTATGACGAAACGCGTTTGGTGGTACCAGACGTGACGTTACCACGCAAGGAAGGATCGCGTTGCTGAGATTCTGGCCTTTGTTACAGCTACTATACAGACATGCATGTTTTTATCTTCAGCAATGTGAATGTTATCTAAAATGACATACTACTCTTTTGTTTTTCATATCATGCATACCGCCTGATATCGTGAGTGGAACCGAGGATTTGAGGGCACCCAGGGATGCTACAACCAGTGTAGATTTGTTTGGGACACATTCCCTAAAGTGCTACTTGGCTTTTCATTTATTTGAAAGCCATCATCTTTTGGTAAGCAGCCACACTTACTTTTATTTCCACTGGGTGTCTTGGGGAGCTTTTTGTCTGCCTGTCCCTCCTTTTTCTTCTGGATCCACTCTGGAAAACGCCATCATACTTTTCTGTACCTTCATGGACTATTTTCACTTATGTATTGTCACTTGTGCATGGTGTTTTGTAGGAGGAAGGAAGCTGCCATCTTAACCTCTGTTTGATCAGTAGTTGCCATGGTTGCCATGATGCTACATATATTATCAGATATGAACGCAGCTGTTTGATGGTTTGACAGTTTGTTTGAGTGCGCAGGTACTTGTAATGGTTATCATTCACATCATGCCTTTTGGGAAATGGTTAAATCAATGGGTTTAGTTCCACTTTAAATTAAGTCTCGATGTCCATAATTCACACTCTCATCACCATCGTGGATAGAACACCAGTATAGAAAACTGGGAAAACCAGTGTCCGATGGACGGGAGAGACTGCCAGGATTTTATATCTCCATCATGAATCTACCAGTATAAGGAGGCTTGTTGGAGAGACTTTCATGATTCCAATAAATCCAGCAGTTGTTAAAGCGGAGTTCCACACAAAAATGGAACTTCCGCTTTTTGTAACCCTCCCCCCCTCCGGTGTCACATTTGGCACCTTTCAGGGGGGAGGGGGGTGCAGATACCTGTCTAAGACAGGTATTTGCATCCACTTCCGGCATAGACTCCCACGGGAGTCTATGCCTCTTCCTGTCCCTTTGTGCTGTCTCCTGGGAAACATACAGGTCCCAGGAGATAGCGGGGACCAGTTACGATGCGCATCGCGACTCTCGCATGCGCAGTAGGGAACTGGGAAGTGAAGCCGCAACGCTTCACTTCCTAATTCCCTCACCTAGGATGGCGGCGGCAGCTGCCGAGAATCGATCGGGTTATCGGCGTCGGCTGCCGACATCGCTTGACCCTGGGACAGGTAAGTGGCCATTTATTAAAAGTCAGCAGCTGCAGTATGTGTAGCTGCTGGCTTTTGATATTTTTTTTTTTAGGAGGATTTAGGTGGACTCCCTCTTTAAGTTAGGCCTTCAATTTGAATTGCCTAGTGTCCAATTCTCCTGTAAGTGGTAGTATTACCCTATTTTGCTTATCATCTGAGCTGTGTTCCTTAAAGAGAAAGATAAATAGAGAAATTGTTTTTAATGAAATAAGCATGCTCAAGACTCATGCAACATAATACTGAGCTCATGTGAAGAAAAGCCCTGTCTTCTACACATCTGTAGAATGTTTTAAAGCATTCTTTTGCCAGCTGAGTCTGCAGTAAAGTCACAGCATAAGTGACTCAGGTGCTTCTACTGTGCAACTTGGTTTCCTTGGAGACATCAACCTGTTTAAATATTAAAAGATGGATAAATTTGAATAAACAAGAGTGAGAATCTTGAACTACAATTCTAGTAGAGTGGATGGAACTCTTAAATTTTAGGACTTTTATTATATCTTTACAGTAAGTCATCCACTTTTTTTCTGGAAACAAGTGGATAACATAATTTCCAGATTGCTGTTCAAATGATGCTTTCAAATTTCATGTTGAGTTAAAAAGGAAATAGCCAATACAATATTAAAGCCGGTGTGCACCTATAGTTGCAGAACATTATTTTCTCTGCAAAAGACTTTGCCTGTTCTAAATAAATTATCTTTTAGAAATAGAAAAGATATTAATTGATTATTACTGTTACAAATTTGGCATCAACGAACAGGATACATGGACAGATGCAATTGCCAAGCAGTTCAGACACTACTGCCGATAAGAGGGTACTGCTGACCCTCCTGTACAGGGCCCAAAGGGGGCTCAGGCAGCTGACAAGCAGAAGGACTGGGGTCCTGTACAGGAAGGGGTGATTGTTGCTGCGCTGTGATATTTACTGGAACCAATCCCCTTTAGTTCCCCTGCAGTAGCTGAAACCTGGCTTCCCCTCCTCTCCCTCCTGCTGGCTGCTATAGCGAACAGGTTGGGGAAATATGACACAATATGTCATATTTACCCACCTCTTCCTTTTCTAAATGAACACAGAGAGTGATCAAAAACCATCATTCACAATCACTCATGTGATCATTCATAACAGAAGCATAGTAAATTGTGTTTACTATGCTTCAGTTGGATGAACAGGAAGCTCTGTACAGAGCTCCTCCTGTTTATTCTATGCAGCTGTGCAGCAGAGGACCATGTCCTCAATCACTTTCTCCATCTCAAAGTAAAAAATCATGGGTCTGTTTAGACCCCTGATAGTTCACTAATCCCCCCCAATAGGAATGTTTAAAAAACATGTAACTAATAATTTAAAAAGTAAGATTGTAAATAATAATTAAAAAAGTAAGATTGTAAATAATAAGAGGGGTGTGGCCTGGACGGTGACCAAGATGGCAGCATAACTTGCTAGCTCCTGCGACCTGGGGACCGAATCTTGCCTTGTAGGAGATCTACACTAGCTAATAACTATGAACAGATCCATCCGGAGTTCCTCAGCATCCCAAGCGGCCATCGATCACAGCACGCAGCTGAGTAGACAGATCCCGGACATATTCCGGACTCAGTGTTTGTCTGCGCACATGGCCTCCCAGACCCCGACCTCACTTAGCGATGTGTCCGGCACCCCAATGGCAGGAGAATCATCACCTAGTGCCGAACAAGCTCAACTTCTTAGCCTGCTTGATCTAGAGAAGGTGGCCTCGGACATTAAAAATACAGTCACAGCAGCAATAGCCGACCTCAGAACAGACATCCAGGCGGTAGTACACCGCATCGGCGAAGTGGAACAAATGACGCAGACCCATGCTGCCGCCATTCGTCAGGTACAATGCACCTACGACTCTTAACTCTCTCATCTTCTAGACCTCCATATACATGTCGAAGACAATCGCGGTCAGAGGCACAACATTAGAGTGCGGGGGGTACCTGAAAGCACTGACCAGGGGACCCTACAATAGACAATTTGCACAATCTTTAATGATTTAATTGACCGCCCCGCAGACTCCCCGATTGAGATGGAGAGGGCACACCGTGCCCTGCGTCCTCAACCTCATGATAATGAGCCACCCAGAGATATTATCTGCTGTGTTGTCAACTATCCACTTAAAGAAGAAATTATTTGCAAAGCCAGGGAATGGGGCCGAATCCTACACAATAGCGCTGAAATTAAACTTTTCCAGGACTTGTCCCAGATAACGCTGCAGAACAGAAGAGCCCTGCGCCCCCTTCTGGAAACCTTGCGCACTAGGAATATTCCATTCCATACCGCTGGAAATTCCCCTTCGCTCTCTCGGCGTCCAACAGGGGACGCTATGCACTGCTCTGCTCACCAGAAGACCTACAGGCATTCTGTGAACATCTCGATCTCCCTCATATTGAGCTTCCGAAATGGTATGCTTTCTACTTCCACATGGAACCCTGGCTTCAGGTCTCTCTCAATCCGTCGCCTAAAGCCCAACGACATAGGTCTCGCAGACACAGACCTGATCTGGCGTCACCGAACCCCCGCGCATCACGCCGCGACATCTATCATCGCTCTCCATCCTCGCCTTCCTTGAGAAGGGACGGCCCGGAGGTCTAAAGATCTCTGCTGTACCTCGCCTATGGTCCACCTGCACGTGAGTCCCTTTGCAACTGACTCTTCCCCAGCCGTTTTGTTTTTCTATTACCCTTGTCTCCTTTTTTTTTATTATTCTTTTCCCTCACTTATCCACCCCCCCTCCAGTATACTGATGTGGAACTTGGTGCGTCATGTTACTTTACCCACCAACCTCACGCCCGCTGTTGCCCACCTTAACGTTCCATACAACTGAAGAGGTGAACCTTCCTTCAAAGAGTATCCGGAGATACACTCCAGCGGAAACTTCACTCCTGCCCTTCCTGCCCGGACGTCTCCCCAACATCGCACAGACTGCACCACGGAACCATCAGCGCACCTTGTGATCGCACTTAACATTAGACATCGAGGTAACACTATCTACGGGGCTTACAATATTCATCCCTACATATACCCTGAAGACATGCTTTTGCAGTCAGGCTGAACTGCCTAAACGTACTTCGCTCTGCAGAACACTCCCAGATGTCACAGTGTCTGCACAAGCCTTATAATCTATATAGCTGTTCAGAATTTGGGACTTCAGAGAAGGGTCAAATATTTAACGGACTCTAATAAGTAAACGCCTACTTCACAGCTAGTTTTGGGTAGTAGTTGCTTCTCTTTACCTCAGAGATGAGATATTAAGTTAGTTATCGTCAATATTGTTTAGCACCTTAAGAGCCCGGGATGCATTAGTCCACAATCTGTATGCGGGGTACCATTCCCTCCAAACTGCTGGATATACTCGCAGAACCTAATAACTATTTATTACTTAAAATAATCTATGTGCTAACACACATGCAAGCGAATTTATCAATATACGCATGGCATCCTGGGTCCTTGGGTGACTCACCCTGATCATTGTGTCCCTTACTATCTGATACTGGGTTTGACACAATACGCTCCAAAAAATTTCAAGCCTCCCAGGTTTGTCAACAACACCTGCTGACTAGCGCAATGTGCTTGCCTTTTTCCACCTCATCTCCCCTTTCCTTCCCCCCTTCCCCCCTGTCTACCCTCCCCCTAGCCCCCCCCATTCCCCCCCCCTTTTTTTTATGTTACAAAAGCTACTGAATGCAATGGTGGTCCTTGGCTAAGTTGAACTGATTGTTAAACTGTTACTTAATGTGATATGAGAACCAAGTTTTTGACTGTTCACTCTTCACACTCCCACCTTCGGTCCCTGGCTCGTAGCCCCCTGTGGTTTCCGCCCTTCACTTGTCCCCAAACAGCGGTCCTTTTTGGACGTCTGCTGACATTCCAGAATCTCCCTTTATAGGTGGTCTACATAATATATTACCACCTCTGGTATTTTCTCGCTTCTGATCTTTCTACCTCCTTTTCCTCCTTTTCTATTCCAACTTCTCTTTTACTTCTCCTCTCTCTTAGTTCTTTCTTCATCCTTCTTTCTCCCCCCCTCATCTCTCCCTCCTTTCTCTCCTTTCTATCTCCTTGCTGGTTGTATCCCCCCCATACTTCTGCTAACCCACATTCATTCCTACCCTCAAAAACTGTCTTTCTCTTTCATAAGACTCCCCCTCCCTCTCCTATTACTTCCCTGACTCAAGCACCTGTTGGTTGTGTGGGTCCGCCCCCGCACCCCCCATTCCGTGGATTGACTACTCTCTCCGCCCTCCAGCAACCCTTCTAACCAAATTGCATAAAGTTCCTCCAGATACTAAGGTTCCTCTTCACCATGCAGAGCAAACCGTCTCACAGTCCATCCCTGTCGTTGAAGTGCATATCGCTCAATGTAAAAGGCCTCAATCTACCGGAAAAAAGATCCCAAGTCATGTCGTCACTTACAAAACATAAAGCACATTTTATTTTCCTACAGGAAACACACTTTTGCGCTAACTCGGTACCTGAGCTCTCCAATCAAATTTATCGCACCGCAATACATGCCACTAACCCTTAGTCCAAGACCAAAGGGGTACCTATATTAGTCTCCAAACATGCAAACTTTCACTTATCAGATTCCCTCATCGATCCAGAAGGGAGGGGCCAAGAGCACTGACGAGGGACCCGAGAGAAGGAGGATGCGAGCTGCTCTGTGCAAAACCACTGCACCGAGCAGGTGAGTATGACATGCTTGTTGGATTTTTTTTGTATTTTTTTAAATAAAAAATTAAAAAACACTTTTAACACTTTTTTAAAGAAAGCCTTTAATATCACTTTAATACCTCCATTTAGTAACAGTCATGCATTGATAAAATCATAAACACATTAGATGGTATTTACAGAGACACTGCATCACTGTCTGCAGTTCACATTGTAAAGAGTGTTTTAAAGAGTTCAGAGCATTCCCCAGTATGCTAATTATTTTCAAGAGTTGCTAAATTAATAAAGAAAAGGAAAAGGCCTGAATAAGCTTCTTTTCCAGACCCACAAGCCTGGCTGATATATCAGTTTATCATAGGCTTACTCAGTCACTCCATCTGAAAGGCTTTACAAGAAAGATTAGAATGAGACAGAGAAGGTAATGTAAGCTAAGAATAGTAAACTATAGCATCTATGCAGCAAATTATAGGGGCTACCTATTCCCTAACCAAAGAAAATCCCCATCTAAATCTGGTCTGGTATGGGCTGTTACTGAGAAATGTGCCCAGTTTCTCTCAGAGGGCCCTTTTGAAGTCATTACTGATCACAAACTGGTTAATCTGCAAACAAAAAAGTAGGGGGTTTTGGAGCAAAAGTGGTAAGCCCACCTAGCAAAGTTTCAATTTAACATAAAATATAGTCTAGGTAAGTCCAATGCTATGGATGATGCCCTTTACACTATCTGGAAAAAAAACTACTGCCAGACATAGATGATGATTTAACCATTAAGGCCTTACCAACTCATAAAACAAATCTAGGTACTGAGAAGACAAATAGTATTGCCCCAAAGGATTTATTGAGTAATTGGGCAGATTTACAGGCAAGGACTATACAATAGCATCATTGAAGAGGTCTGTCTGCACCAAGAATGGCTTTTTAAATAGAAGAGGCAACTATGGGATAAAGAAAGCATTATATTGCTGTGTTATTGGCCAAGACTTCAGGCCCTAAAAGGGATCCTGTACCAGAAGTTTAGGTTAACACACCATTTTGAACACAGATGACAAATGGTCTTTTCTAGCAATATCACTGAACCTATCATTAAACAAATATAGCCACACAGAAGAAAAAGAGGAAGCCAGACTCCATAATAAAAGCCATAGAGCAGGTTTTATTTATCCACTTGGTGCACAGACACATCAACCTGAGTTCACAGCAAAACCCTTAACTGAGGGCTGAATTGGGCTATTAACTTTGCAGAAGTGTCCAACATTCGTCAATAATGCCCTGCCTGCAACATCAGCAAAGGTGCAGACCCTCCCCACCCCATAATGATTGATGAAGTCAATATCTCCCTAGCAGCTATTAGCCGTGTATTTGGTGTCGTTAGATGTCACTGACAATGCCTATAAATATTCCCTAGTGAAAGTAATTAATTTTACTAAGTATAAAGCTGTAGATCCCACAAAAAATTGGACTGCAGAAACTGCAACATCAAGCAGCAAAATGGAGAGGACATTTCCAAATGTTTGAGTGCCCTCAATGTGTAAATTGAACGCTTATCACATGTACCCCCGTGGGGCAGCTGAGTGTAGTAGTTCCACCTGTCACCCTGCCCAGCCTGGCATTCACTTCCAGTCACTCTCCAGACAATGAACAGTCCATCAGTTTTGTTTTGGTTGTTTTATTGAGGGATTAAACTTGGATGGGGTAAAAGGAATTTGGGATGCCCGGATCAATAGTATTTAATCAATGAAAATGTAGATTGGAACCTCTATTCACAGTCTCTAAAGTCCCAGACTCTTCCAGCACAACGCTTTTTGATGAACTGTTACTTCCTTTACTGTGCAATACTTGGTTCCTATTACAGCTAGCATATGGTCAGTCTCAACTCTGAACTTTGTAGATGCGCCATTTGCTAGCAGGGGACCACGGGCCCCTTTGGTGTAGCAACCAATAGCGCTAGCTGTATCTAGGTGGACTACTGGTCCCAGTCAGTCCTGTGTGAACTCTGCCAGCCCTCCTGGCTTCAGCAGCCCTGCTTCAAAACCAGTAACATCAGTCTCTCCCTCTGGCTCTACATCCACTCCTGGCATGCCTCTCCCAGATCTCCTGACTGTGCCTGTCACTCCCCGAACAACAGGTGAATCCTTCTTGAACATTTGCCCGGGAGTGTTCCCTGCTGTCAGCTGTTTCATGCTGTCCTCTCCTGCTCCTGTTCAGGACACCCCTTGTTTGGGTTGTATGGAGGGGTTCCCTTACAGCTCTGAGCCCCAGCCCAAACCACTCCCCAGCTCCCAGTTTAAAACAAGAAGGCCTAGTTTTCGGCTAGGCCTGCCTATATTTACCTGCACTGGCCAAAAACCTAACTCTAGCACCTACCTAAGGTAGGTGCTACACACACTTTTAAGGACCTTCGAAAGAGAGTAAAATACAGTGGCCACTTTATGTATGAAAGCTCTTATGGATTTATAATTGTACCATTCATACTACTACTACAGGATATCTGCCCTATCAGCTTATGTTCAGGAAAGGAGGAAATCCTTTGGAATTTTTCATTAAGTTGCCATCTTACGAGCAGAACTACTATGTACCTGGATTCACAAACCTAACAGATGTTGCATTTCCTGCAGTTAACAAAACAAAGAAGAACAAATCGAGCAAGTGAAAAATGACAGTGTAAATACTGAACTGGATATTGGTGAATGAGTACAGATTTGCATAAAGTGTACTTATTGGAAAGGAAAGCTTCAGGAACTCTGCAATCACAAACCTTGGATAATTTCCAAAAGCTCAATGGGAAATATTCCAGTGTAGAAACATAAACTCATGAATAGATGTGGACCACCGAGGCACTTTCACCAGAGCCTTCTGTAGAAATACCACTTACCCAACTCGACAACTAGAGAAATAGGGACTAACAAGTTGGATCTTTCAGATTCCAAAGGGGAAGATACAGGTAGGAGAGGAAAGCAGAGAAATAGCCTCAGAGACAGCTGAACTGAAGCCTATGCACAAGAACATTCTGATAGGTATATTTAAGATTGTTAACTGTAGTTCTTGAAAAGGACTTCAGGTTATAGTGGGGTGTAAAATGTAACAGATAAGGCCTATGTTTAGTCATAATTGAGAAATGCAATGGAAATAGATATAATATAATTTATAATAAATATAGTACCTGGGGGGTCTTCTTAGTCTGCCTGTAAAGTAGCGCATCTGTAGCAAAAAAAACAAACTAATGAGTCAAATCACATTTAAATTGACTCTGGGTTGCAATTGCCAGCTATAGCTATTGCTATTTTAAAAAAATGGCGTGGGGTCCCCCCAAAATCCATACCAGACCCTTTTCCAAGCATGCAGCCTGGCAGATCAGGAAAGAGGGGGAGAATGAGTGAGCACACCCCACTGAATCACACCAGGCCACAAGCCCTCAACATGGGGGGATGCCCTGGGCGGAGGGCTTTGCCCCCCACTCCAAAACCCCTTGTCCCCATCTTCATGAGGACAAGGGTCTCTTCCCCACAACCCTGGGTTGTGGGGTTCTGCTTGTGGGGGGCCTATCAGAATCTGGAAATCCCCTTTAACAAGGGGTCCCCCAGATACCGGCCCCCCCATGTAAATGAGTGTGAGGTAGATATTACCCCTACCCATTCACCAAAAAAGTGTCAAAAAGTAATAAAAACACAAAGACAGTTTTTGACAATTCCTTTATTAAAAAATAAAAAAACAGTGTGCCCCGACTGCACCACTGTCAGTAGGGATGCATGACTCATTGGTTGTTAAGGACGCTGTCATGCACCTGACTGTAGAGCCCAAGATGATGAGGGTGGCCTCTTGCACAATTCCCGTCCAAGCACCCCTGGTAGTGGAGACAGGGACTACTAGGGCAGAGGAAGGATGCAGGTGCCTGGAAGCTGTAGGAGTGAGCTGTAGCTTGGAGACACAGGAGTCCTTCCAGTGGTGGCATGGAGTGTGGTCACAAGCCTTGTTCAGCGGGAGCCAGGCAGACAGGTGCAGAATCAGGATCAGTTGCAAGGTCGGAAACAGGCAGATGTCGGTAATGTGCTGGTGGGAAGGTACCAAATCAGGAAGCAGAGATGTCATAAATCCCAGCCAAGATCAGTAACATAAGAAAGAAGCAGATATAGCAAGCAGGGGTGATCCAAGTGAGGTGTCAGACGTAGCCAGGTCAGAAACAAGGTTAGCAGTAGGGATGAGCTGAACACCCCCACGGTTTGGTTTGTAGCAAAACATGCGAACAGGCAAAAAAATAGTGCGAACGCTGTTAAAGGCTATGGGACATGAACATGAAAAATCAAAAGTGATCATTTTAAAGGCTTGTATGCAAGTTGTTGCCATAAAAAGTGTATGGGAACGTGGGTCCTGCCCCAGAGGACATGTATCAATGCAAAAAAAGTTTTAAAAATGATTGTTTTTTCAGGAGTAGTCATTATAAGAATGCTTAAAGTGAAACAATAAAAATAAAAAATTCCTTTAAATACCATGCCTGGGGGTTTCCTTAGTCTGCCTGTAAAGTACTAACGCATCTTTCCCATGTTCAAAGAAAAGATCTGACAGGAAATATAATTCATAAATGTGCCACATCCCAATAAGCATAAAAGGAGGAAAGGGGGTTCCCCTAAAATGGGATTTTAAAGGCACTAACACAATGATAGTAACGTATAAAAAAATATAATTTTATTTACAAAGAAAATTTCATATCAAAGAGCAAAAACATAATACACTTGGACACAGATATGGATACAAAAAGAAACCGTCAATGAAGGTAAGTAGATCTCACTGAACCGACAATTTTCAGAAATTCTTTCCTTCATCAGGGTTCATACAGAGAAAATTGCATCTGAGGGGTTACAGAAAGCAAAAATGATTAGTACTGAATATCACAACCCCCAGAAAAAACCTTCAATATAAACATGGATAGGAATTACTTACTTATAGTTCATTGACAATATATAAGTATCCATAAGATTAAAAATTGTGCAGCTTCATGATTGGCTCCCCACCAGCATCCACTTGAGGACCTAACTGAAACCCCCCGGGCTGTATGAAAGAGTTGCCCAAGGGGGGGATGACCCAAACGGGTGCTAAAGAATGCCGTACCCTGGACCCAGGTGCAGCGCCTGTGCATATGCTAGGGTCCAATATGTAGGAGACCTGGGATCAAAAAGCACAATAGAATAATAAATTGACTTGTTAATGGAACGAAAGTATGTCCATTGAAAAAAGGATCACTGTGTCAGAGATGACCTACCTATGCGTAGAGGTGCAGGTATATACCAGTGGGTAATCTGCTAAGTATGAACACTGGCAGGTGATCTCAAAACCAGGACTGCTGCAATACTGAGATGGTTAGGGCAAATGTGTACATAAAGCATAGGGAAAGAAAGAGGCAAAAACAGACATTCAAGATGAACAAAATCAAGTATACAAGGCGTCAGATGTAGAGAATCCATTTACTTTAACACATGTCTAGAGGTATCCCAACCAGATCGTTTTTACCCTAACCTGCTCAAATGCTAAATGAGCTGGGCTAAATATAGCCCAGCTGATACAACCATCAGCTGATTCACGTTTGGAATCAGCTGGATGAAGGTGTGCCTCGATCGAGTCCTCCCAATGGGCCCCCTGAAAGTCACCCGCCTACCCACCGCGCTGGCATCAGCAATGCTCCGTGCATGCACCCCAACCACATTGGAACGCAATTGCGGACACACGTCATGCAGCCGTGCCGAGGAGTGACGCGCCGCCATTGACTCCCACCGGCACGGCTAGCAAGTCCTGGAAACGACTGACCCAGGGCTAGGAGGGAGGGATGTCAGGATGGAAAATAGGCACCGCTCCCACAGTGTCCTCAAAGAAGAACCTCTTAGCCATGCCAGGCATACACATAGAGCACAACGCCTTGTATGGACCATCAACATATGAGCTGATCACACACACGGGGTCACAGTTAAAAATGAAAGTGGAAAGATGTATGACAATGGTATGGAACTAGGTAAATTTACCAAATTGTATTTAAAGGCTAAAAGGGGAACTGCCTATAGTGTCAACCCCTAGCCCGATCTATATATAAGAACTAAACCCGTAGTGGCAATCATGCTGCTAGTGTAGAAATATTAAAATGAGTGGATGATAGGCAGAGGAGCCACCCATGAAGCTGCCATGGAGACAATTAACAGAATACTGGTGATCAAAACTAGGCAGTGTAACATATCAAATAGGCCTGTCAATCAAACAAAGGGTCCCTATACCTAATCGAAGGATGGTAAGCAATGGTCCGAAAATTTAACCCATGACCGCTAAAATAGTACTGGTGTGATAAATCATTGGGTAAAGTGGATGGCATAGACAAAAGCCATCCATGAAGCTGCCATGGTAATTAGGACTAAGTCCAAAGAGCAGGTAATCACGGGGAACCATCCAAGAGCTAAATATAAATAAATCATAGATACGGTTGGGTACATGCATCGCATGCAGCCCAAAGAGGGAATCAAACAGGATCGAAAAAGAAGGAGAGGGCAAAGTGCATGATAGAACAAACTGCACAATGTAGATCAGATGGACACATGAGCCACAGACAGAGTCACCATACCCAATAGTCCTATTTTTCCATGCCCCCAGAATCAAAACCCTCCAAAAATGGCTTGAAACAAACCACGTCGTTGAGCCCTGGGGGCTTGGTAGCTCACAAATTGTAGATCCATCGTAATTCGAGTTGGAGGAGATCCTTGTTCCAATCTCCCCCCCTCGGATTCGGATGTACCCGGTCCAAAATTAGGAACTTGATCTTTGGGAAGACACTTTGGTGTACCAAGGTAGTATGTCTCCCCAATGGCAAGTCAAGGTTGCATGTATTCATGCTCCAAATGTGTCGGTATGCCCTATGCCAAAACTCAAGTTTGGTCTTTCCGTCATAGAAACACCCACAATTACAGCAGAGCATGTATATAACACCTTATGTACTTGCAGTGCTCAACATCTTGATCCCCCTGAATTCACTCTTGACCAATCTATATGCCACTGAGGTGGCTCTCTTGAAGGTGAAGAGCAGACTCTCAGGGAGGAGTCTACCCAGGTTGGGATCCATAGTCAGAACGTGCCAAAATTGTGACACAATTTTTTTCACTTCTGCACGTTGATTACAATACTTCGTAATAATACGAAGGGGATTATCCTGATTTTTGGGTTTTTGTGAATAAATGAGTTTATGTCAAGTGTAAGTTGTGGCCCGTCTGTATGCTTTTTTTAGAGATATACGTGAATATCCTCTAAGAAGAAGTCTTTCAGGTAAGTCTGCCTCAACTTTAAAAGTTGAATCATTGGTGCAGTTTCTTCTCACCCTGAGACATTGGCTGTATGGTATCGATTTTATTAAGCTTTGTGGGTGGAAGCTAGAAGCATGTAATATAGTGTTACCTGCAGTGGCCTTCCGAAAGAGGCCACTGCTGAGTGAACCATCCTCACTTCTTGAGACCATAACATCCAGAAAGGGATCTCACTACAGCTAGATGACATTGTGAAGGTGAGGTTGAATCTGTTTTTGTTCATGCTGTCGAGACATTGGTGTAACGGTTCTAGGAGGCCATCCCAAATGGTGAAAATGTCATAGATATACCGGAACCATGTCAGAAAATGGTCCATATATATCGATAAGGTTTCATCATTGAGAAATGTATTCTCCCACTCCCCCAAGTACAGGTTTGCGTAGGATGGGGCGCAGCAGGTCCCCATCGCTACTCCCTGTAAATGGAGGAAGTGGGAGCCATCACCGAGACAGAAGTACAATTAAATTACACTTGTTTATTAATAAAGATAAAAAGTTAAATAGAGTAAGCGTAGTCAAAGCATAGCCAGAGTTCAGCAACCAGATCAGGTAATCAGCCAGGCCAGAAGTCACGGATTCAAGTGGAACAGCAAGCAGGCAACGGAGCCAGAAGGGATGTCAGCAAAGCCAGTCTTTAAACAGGAACGCAGGAGATGGTTTCTTGTGATGTGACCAAGGTGAAGGCAGAGATGAAGTGAGCTGGACAGCTTTAAGTAGGCAGATCACACGAGCAGGATCAGGAACAGCTGGGTAACTGTGGAGAGAGATGAGAGCTGGCAATAAGCCGACAGCGAAGGAAGGGCTGAGCCAGCCCTGACAGTAGTCCGGTTCTAGGTCCCTTTTAGCTACAGCCCTCCTGTGGCAATGTCATAAGTGAGTCAGAAGGAATAAATTTGGAACACCTTCTAGTATGTGCTAGATGTAGATAGGTTTTTAGATAGTGTAGGTAAAGATTATTTTAGCTCAAGGCTAAGCCTGAGCTGTGAATCTGGGTCAGGGTTCAGTGAATCAGGGCTGGATGACTCATCTGGCAGCTCTCTCTGGCACTTCCCCCTGGTCTGGAAGTTTGTAGAAACTTCCAGAGCTGGTGGCTGGGAGTTAGGAGGGGCTGCCATGCATATTTATGAGGCCTCGGCCAATCCCCAGCAATGGGCGGGCAGGGGGCAGAACTTACCTCATAGATGGACATGGGCCATACCAGCAGGGGCAGTTGGGTGGAAGATGGAGATGGAGTGCTGAGGAGGCTGTCAGTGGCCCTTGAGGGTACCCCCTAGTCTTGGGGGGTGACCTCTGGCCTGGCGCTCAGGTGCTGGAAGATTACTACCAAAATACACAGAGGAAACCCTCCCTGGAGGCATGAGAACAAGGAGATAGGGCAGCAGGAGCAGGTCAGCATGTCTGGGAGATCTCCTGAGAGTCAGCTGGGTGGTTTGGTGAGTGGCAGTCTGAAGGACTATGGGGAGAAGTTAGCCTGTAGGACCAGTGAAAGGGGCAGCTGCAGCCAGGCAGGTTGGCAGTGCCTGAAGAGGTAATGCTGGGATCAGTAGCCACAGAAGTAATGTAAGCTGGACACTGAAATTCTACTACACAACTAAGGGGCTTCGGGTCCCTGCGTGTAATGGGCCATTGCTTCATCTGACTGAGTGACTGTAAGGTATGCACAGTGTTCAAGCTAGGTTCTGCAAGCAATTGTGTTCCAGAGTGAAGAGGAGGAGCTGTATATAGAGACTGTATATAGCAAAAGTTGTTCCTGAAGTTGTTGTCAATGGGCATCCCATGACCTCCCATCCCTATCCGAGTTATTACCCTCAATAAAACAAACAAAAACAATATCACCAACTGTTCTCTGACTCAGGAGTGCCTGTGAAAATTCGATGTGCCTGGCTGTGCAGGATAGGAAATGCCAGTTTACTTGCGGCTTCTTGGGGGTGCGCTACATATATATGCCAGTTTGAGAGGAGTTTAGTTGCAGTCATGGCATAGGAGCCAGAGACCCCACCAGCATGCAGATGTAGTCATCTAGGTGGAGGCCCTGGACAGGGCTGGAGGACAGGGTAAGGTAGTCCTGCACTCAGAAGAGCTGGCTGTAGTCACCTTGTCTCTTGAGGTAGTGGAGGCTACAGCAAATTGCAAAAGGTCTTTTAGACCAGCCCAAGTGTTCTCCGAAGTGAGTCTACCCCCCCGGAGGACCTGGGAGAAGTGTATTAAAGCCAGAGGTCAACTGCTGTGATCCTGACTCAGGTACGACAGACAAGGAGTTGTGAGCTGGACACAGATAGTCTAAGTCAAGCCAGAGCCCTCTGAGTGCTAATAACCTTGCAAAGGGGAGAGACTGTGTAAAAGGCAGATGGCTTAAGGGTGAAGTGTTTTATGCTGCTTTTTTTCATTGGACTGCTGCAGATCATCCACTTTATGTAACTGACAAAGTACTGTCAAGTGACCCCAATAGTATGTCTTTGTGATGTGAGTGGAAATGCCCTCTTAGAAGTAACATCAGTAAAATTCAGCAACTATACTTCTTTTGTGTGGACATGGAATATAAAGACTAACAGCCAGGAATGTCATGGGTAGGCCTCTGGCAAGGAGTTGGACACAATATGGTGGAGGTTTAGGGCTTCAAGTAGGTGAACTGTTGCTCTATCAAGAAGAAGTGGAGTGGGGACTTGTACCTCTTGGCGCTAACACACAGACAATCAGAAACCCCCTTATAAGCACAGTATAAAGCAATGCCCTAGGTTTTCCCTCCTCATGCAGGGGCCTTTCAATGAGGCTAAATCGCTGTCCTTGGCAAGCGTGCTTCCTCTTCCTAACCTTGCTACTGGCAGAATGCACGCCAACCTCAGCAGGGCATGCTACAGGAATTTATTAGCAATGTCCATACTAAAGTCACTCATGGCAGACCACAGCTCCCCTGATGACACCTATGGAGTCTGCTTAGGAACAATGTTGCTCCCAGCTTCCACTCCCCCCTGCCAAGTGGCACTGCACACAGTACAGCATGGAGGATATACTACACCTGCCTACAGCTGGATGAGCCAAAGTTCAGTTCAAACCTAGGTTTGGACTGAACTGTTGTTAGAGGGCCTGATGGAGAAATTACCTAGTCACTGTGGTGCAAGATGCAGCACAAAATGGAACTGGCAGCTTTGGACAAAGAAGATGTAATGCCTCAGACCATACTTGCAAGATTAAAACATCGAAGGTGGTAAAAAATTGCATGACAAGTCACACCAGTGAACGGGGGTTTAATCCACAAAGATCAACTCAACTTGTCACCTACATGATTAAGGTAGGTTATGTGGGCAAACCCAGAATTATCCAAGATTTAACATATGGCACCAACATGCTATAAAGATAAATACTAAAACAGAGAGAAAGAGTTGGGGGACTTTGTAGGTGCTTATTAGACAGAGGCGTTAATAAACTCCTCAGTGCTTGATCCATTTTATCTGGCTAGTTGAATGATGGGTAATTAACCTAATATATAATACATTGTTTAGACTTGCCTTAAAGCACAACTGTGGCCAAAAATACAAAGATAAAAGCGAATAGTCCTTTAAAAGATAAAATACAAAAACATCTTTTGATACAATGTTCACCTAAAATCCAGAGATTTACCACACAGTACTGTTTTTCTGCCTTCAGATGTCAAAATCTGAAGGCTAGCATCATTCAACCCACTTCTCTAAGCCCAGCTCATTTGGGAGACACCCCAGCCAGGGACTGAACAGTAAAAAGAAAAGCAGCATAGTGACAAGCTCTCTCCTATCAGAATGCTTTTTGTCAGCAAACAAACTGTTTGGCTCCCATGCTGTTGCTTCCTCTTTCACCCCAACCCCAATGTACAGGGATTGCAAGAGGATGATGCCAGGTCAATTTCAAATATTACACTGCTTGCATTTAAAAATAATTGTAATTAAGTATGAATGATTACAATGCTTTATTCATTTGTGTATTTTATATTGACCTGAATTGTAACTTTAAAAAGATTTTTTCATTTTATACATTGGTTAAATTGATGAAGCTTGGACCAATGTAACTATGCATATACTATACCTAACTAACCAATCCCCCTGGAAGCTAGGAATCACTAGATACCGCTACTTCAGTGATTTCCACTTGCTTCTCAGTCAAGTGCTGAGCAGATGCCCTGTTGTACTGTATTCTGAACATGGGAAATCAGCTGCTTGGCATGGGTGTCATTCAGAGAAAGATTTGCATCTTCTGAATTAATGCAAAGTGTTCTCTGATTGGACAAAGTGGAGAGGTGGGTGGTCACGTTATGCTCTCCACCTCGTCCACTCAGACAATGCTTTGCATTGCTTTAGTAAATCCAAAGCATTCTCTGAATGATGCTCATGCTTAGTGGCTGACCTTCCGTGTTCAAAATATGTCAGGCTGGCCGCTCAGTATGAGATCCAGAAGCAAGTGTAGATAAATCGAGTAGTGGTGTTTACTTCAGCTAATTCCAGCTTCCAGGGGCATCAGCCTAATATGATATATATACAGCCCGACCAATGTAACTATGTATAAAACATCTATATCTGGAATTCATCATTAAATATTTTTATAGAAAAAGGAATGCAACATCACTTTAATGAGTTTTAGTCCACACAAATACATTATAATGCCCATCTTTTTGGTAAAATATAAAAGATGATGTTATGTTGAAGATATGTAACATATCACACTTTAAATATGCGTACTCATTTAGAGTATCTAAAAATCTCCAGGCAATGTTTAAAAGCCTTTACAGGTTTCCAGTTTGGAGTTACCATTTACATATGCGTGTAGGACCTATGTGTGATACTCTGGGTCTGCCTCCCAAAAGAGAGGGATCTTCCCTTAGAATTGGTGTAGTATACAGACCCCCAGGACAGACTGAAGATTATGATAATTTCTTTAATTTCAATCAGTTTTCATTGAATTTTATCATAATACAGAAATTAGAACAGCAAATAAGGTAGAGTAGTTGTTGCCAATGACTATGCATATTATAACTTAAAATACATTTGTCATGAGAACAAGAACATATAAACACTCAGTTAAGAAAACATAGGCAAGGCATAGTACCTTTACATAACGTTACAAAAGGGCTAAATACAGGTGTTACTTTGAGACCATTCAAAGCAAGGAGTCCAGCTTTTGCTGGTGGAAGTTAGTCTATTTATCAAGGATGCAAACATGCATTCATAAGAGCTATGCGAGTGAACTAAGGATATCACCTCTTCTAGTCGTAATGGGTCTGCTGTTTTCCAATGTCTGCTGATGGTGAGTCTTGCGGCTAGTTTTGGTACAACCCCACAGGATGTGCAGGAGATTCCCTCTCTCCCCACAATTCCTCCAACATGTAGGTGCTACAGATGAGTCGTAGGCGTCATTTGGTTTGGGTTGATCCACCATCTAAGGTTTATCTTAAATATCAGTTCCCTAAGATTGGAAGCCCTAGTTGCTTTGTAGCCAGATGTCAAGGCTATGGACCATTGGGAGGGGCTGAAAGACCTACCAATATCTCTTTCCTATTTTAGTATTGGGGGTAGTTTGGTGAAGTTGTTTTGGCATCTAGAAGATTGTAAAATATTGATATACCTTTGGTGTTCGTGGAGATGCTGGATAGGTATTTCCATATGTTTTCATGGACATAGATTTGTAGACATTGATTACATAGTAGACAGTGAGTTATTTGGATATACTTAAAGTAGTCAGTAGGAGGGATGGAAAATTCTTCTCGTAGCACGGTAAATGATTTAAGCAAATACTTAAGGTATAAGTCTGATAGGTATGAAATGCCCCGATTTTGCCAATTTCGTATAGGAAGATCAGGGATTAAGTGAGGTATTAGAGATATGGGCACCTGAAATTGGAAACGTTTTTCACATTTGCAGGCCTTAGTAATGCAGTAATTATATGCTGTAACTGATGCATAGATGGCAGGGGATTATTGCAATTTACTGGATTTAAGATGAGGGTTGCTTAGTAGCCAGACCCAAAGGTCATGGCCTGGGATTTGGGTTGATTCCATATCTCTCCAAGGACAGATTGCATTGCTTGTAACCCGAAATTTGAGTTGTGATTGGATGGATGCATCATAGTAGTCTTTGAAGTTAATATATCCTGCACCATCTACTAATCTGTGTTTTTCTTAGTTTGGCCCTGGCACTTCTGAGTTTAGCCTTATTCCATACAAATTTGCCTAGAATGCTTTGTAGAGATGCAAAGTAGGATATAAGTACCGGGATAGGAAGGAACCTAAAAATGTAAAGGAGCTGTGGTAATTTAAGCATCTTAAAGGCAGCCTGCCTGACCATGTGAGGTGGGATTTGGAGATTTTTACGAGATCCTTAGGAAGGTTATTAAGAAATGGGATATAGTTAGCTTGAAATAAGGAGGATACTTGTTGTGTTAGTTTGATAACTAGATAAGCTATTGAGTGTTCGGCCCATATGTATGGATGTTGCCTACTTAGAGAAGACTGCTGTTTCAATGTAATTCCTAGGGGGAGTATGAATGACTTAGTGGGATTCACTTTATAATAGGATATTCTGCTAAATGGATGATCCTTACCGAAGCCAAGGAAGAACTGGGACTCATAAAATGAGTATTACGTCATCAGCAAACAAGTTTATTTTATGTTCTTATGGTTCGATTGTTAGTCCTTTGATTTCTTGTGTAGATCTAACTTTTTAGGCTAATGGTTCCATCATTAATTAACAATTAGGGGTGAGAGGGCACCTTTGTCTTGTTCCGTCTGTGATGCTAAAGGTTGTGGATAACATAGAGGAACAATAAACTTGAGCTGAGGGGCAAGAGTGTAATGCTAATATTGCTGATAGAATGTGGCCTTGAAAACCAAATTTCTTCAGTGTCTGATTTAGGTATCCCCAGTGGACCCTATCGAATGCCTTCTCCTTGTCCAAAAATAGGAGCAGAGAAGGCACCCCATAGGATCCAGCATGGTGGACAATGTTTATCATCCTCCTAGTGGCGTCTGAAGTTTGCCGCCCTTTTGTAAAACCTGACTGATCCGGGTGAACTAGATTTGGGAGAAGATCAAATAATCTGCTGGCTATTACCTTCGCATAAAATTTAGTGTCATGGTAAAGGAGAGAAATTGGACAAAAATTTTGGGGGGTAGTGGGCTCCTTCTCTGGCTTTGGCAAGGTGATGATCAATGTTTTCAACATTTCCTGAGGGAATGAGGCAGAGGAGGCAGCTTCGCTGAACATAGAAGTTATGTGTTCAATAAGTAGGGTTTTAAACTGTTTGTAATATTCCTCTACAAAACCATCTGGTCCGGGGGCTTTATTGTTTGGTAAAGAATCAATGGCTTTTCCTATTTCTGAACATGTAAATGGGGCATTTAGGGTAATCAGTTGGGCATCAGATAATTTGGGGAGTTGGAGGGAATCTAGGAATTCCTGGATAGAGGATTTATCAGGTTGGGCTGTAAGCTTGTCATCCTTCAGGTTATATAGGTTATTATAGAATATGCTGAATGTGTTTGCAATAGCTTGTGGGTCAGTTTTTGCTTAGTGGTAGGGTGATAGAGGAAAGGAATATGAGTTTTGGAGTGATGTTCTTTAATTTGGTGGGCTAGTAGTTTCCCTGGCTTATTACCACAAGCATATGATTGCCTTTTAGAGCTTTTGGATTTTCTCAAACTTATCTAAAAGGAGTGAATGAAGTTCAAGTCACAGTTTGATAATTTTGGATTTGAGTTCTACTGTGGGACTCTGTTTATTGAGGGAGCATGTGGTCTGAATGTCGGCTAATACCTTGTAAATGCATGCCTCCTCTGCCTTTTTATCACGTGCTCCCAACTGTATAAAGAGGCCCAGCACAAAAGCTTTGTGCGCAGCCCATACCGTGTGAGAGTTCTTTCCTGAGCCTGCATTATTTGCGAAAAAGTCTTCTATACTCTTACGTAATGAGGCTAAATAAGGTTTAGTTTGTAGAATGCGGGTATTCATTCTCCAAAGGTAGGCTGGAGATGATGAAGGGTTGTCTTCAATGGTGATGCATATTGGGGAGTGATCCGACGAGGACGTAGGGAGGATGGACAGGGGGAGAAAAACGTGTAATCATGTTCTTCCACGTGTTGACATCTCCAGACATTGAACAATCTTAAGTTAGACATCATTGGGTTTAAGGCAGGTTTGCCACGTTTAGGGAGAGATGTGGAATCCATGTGGGGGCCGGGTGTGATATTTAAATCACCGCACCACACAACTGCACCTTTTTGAAGAGTGAGAAATTTTTTGTGTAACTTGCGGATGAATCTCAATTGATGTATGTTGGGAGCATAGACAGATACAATGGTGTATTGAGAGTTGTTGATAGTTACTACTACTATAAGGTAGCGCCCTGCTGGATCCTTAATGCAGGAATGTAGTTGGAAGGAGAGTTTTTGAAGGCTATCAAGGTGCCTTTCTTTTTATGTGGGGCATTGGCCGTAAAGATGACAGGGAAGTTCCTGTTATTACATGAAGGAGGATTAGACTCGTAGGAATGGGTTTCTTGAGCACAGATAATGTCGCAATTAGATTGTGATGCTAGAATAATCAAAAGAACCGCGCTAAAAAATAAAATATATGAATGCGAATAAACCACAAACTGCAAAGATTATTGAAAACTAATCATTAAAAGTGTGAAACAAAATAAAAAACACAGTGTAATATTAAGTCCCAACCAAGTTGTGATAATGAAAAAACAAAAATCATTAGTGACTTGAAATGAAAAAATGAATGAATGAAAATAAATGACGATGACTGAAAATAGATGAATCCCTGAGGGCAAATAAATACACGAATGGTGATTAATAAAAGTTCATCGGCAAACACCCAGTGAAAAATCCGCCACCTATAGAAATGCACGCTTACCAAAGGCAAGCTTTATAACAGCTTATATGTGGAAATCCACTCAGTGGGGACAACACCTTCAATCTCTTCACAGAGGAAGGACAAACAGGAACTCTCCGTCCAATGAATCCGAATGGTTACCAGGGGGAACCTCCGCCATCCTCTTCTCGAACACCGGCCATGTATATTGCTATATCTAAGTGGTATATTTGCTTAGATTGTGATGCTAACTTCCAAAAGGATGCTCTTTTAGCCGGGTGGTTTAGATCTTTGACATTGATCGACACGATTTTTATGGTCATGTTCAGGAGGTAGCGGTTACAGAGAAGAAGTTAAGAATTTGTAGGGTGTAGTAGTTCTTGGTACTTAAGCAGAAAAGATATCTCAGATTATTGGGGTAAGAGGCACTTTATGTGAAAAAGAGCGACAATTTTGAAAAAAAAGCATTATATTGTACTATTTGCTATAATAAATATCCCCATTTTTTTAAAAAAAAGCTTATTTTTCTCAGTTTAGGCCTATATGTATTCTTCTACATATTTTTGGTTAAAAAAATTGCAATAAGCATATATTGATTGGTTTGTGCAAAAGTTATAGTGTCTATAAAATAGGGGATAGATTTAAAGCATTTTTATTATTATTTTTTTACTAGTAATGGTGGCGATCTGCGATTTTTATCGTGACTGCGACATTATGGTGGACACATTGGCATTAATGCAGCGATCAATGCTATAAAAATGCATTGATTACTGTAAAAATGTCACTGGCAGTGAAGGGGTTAACACTAGGGGTCTATCTAGGGGTTAACGGTGTTCCCTGGGAGGTGATTCTAACTGAAGGGGTAGGGGACTGACTAGAGGAAGTGAGGGATCATGGTTCCTAGGTAGTAGGTACACGAGATCTGTCACTCCTGTCAGAACAGAGCAGGGAAGTGTGTGTTTACACACACTCGTCCCTGTTCTGTGTCTCCTGGTCACGATCACTCATGGCCTGCGGTCGCTGCGACCGTCGGCCACAAGCATCGGCACCCCTGCTGTGCAGCGTGCGCGTGCCTGCTATCCCGACCTCGTGAGCCGATGTATAGTTATGACGGCTCGTGCAGGGGAGCCAACCTGCAGCAGAATAACTGTGGTGGTTGGTCGGGAAGCGGTTAAAGTCCAGGAAAATAAAAAAAAGAAAGAAAAAAAGCGTAAACAAGAACAACTCTAGGTCAATGCCTAGATATCACCTCCTATGAATAGGCACAACCGGTGCCAAGGAATGCGAGATTGGGGTAAAAAGTTCACTAGACCGAGTGTGAGCAGAAATCACGTTAGGCCGTGTTGTGCAGACATCCCTGTGTCTGCCAGATAGTTTGATAGTTCCTGTTGGATCTTTGTGGTAACGGCTGATTTTGCCGGTCCCTTCCATTGCTTTGATCAATAGGAGTTGCTGCATGTGTATCAAGGATTATGCCCCAGTCTTGCAGGAGGCTTAAACCATTTTGGACCGAGGTCACTGTATGCTTTAAACCTTTATAGGTGATGGAAATTTTTGCTGGTGCTACCCATTGGTACTGGACGTGATTATTGCTTAAAGCCTTGGTGATGGTGTTGAGTTGTCTGCAGCGGCTCAGAGTGTGCTGGGATAGATCCACAAAGCTTTGCGGTTGGCCATAGGGGTCAGGTAGGGTGCTTAGTGCTCTTGTTTTCTGCATAAATTGCTCCTTAATATGATAGAAGTGAACACAGATAATTACATCTCTAGGCACCGCCTCCGATAGAAATGTAGGTTTAGGTAACCTGTGAATGCGGTCAATGACCAGTCCGATATTTTTTGCTTCAGGTAAAATAGCTTTAATTAGGCCTTTGGCATATGGGGATAGATCTGCTGTTTGTACAGATTCCGGTATTCCGCGGATTTTAACGTTATTGCGTCACAACCTGTCCTCAGTATCCGCTATTTTTTTTTTGATTATAAAGAAGTTTTATTGAAGAGCAGTACCTTACACTTTATAGAACGGAAATGCTGGTAGGGCGCAGCCCACCTCTGTGACAATACTCAAATAATGAACAATAACAGAGAGCTTAACAATATACCTTTGCTTTTTCGTGAAAACAGAGAAATGAGCCCTCAGGCATAATAAGGAGACACCAAGTACCGAAAGTAGGCTCGACACCCCTAACGGGAACAAACTGTGTTGAGCACCGTAGAGAAGCTAAAGTCAACCATAAGGTGTGTAAATAACCTGTTAAGGCCCCTCGCGCCTTCCGGGAGAATAAAGATCCCAGACTGCGTGAGGGAGCCCTCCCAAGCCCTCTAAGGCCAAAAGCCAAGGGAACCAGGGGTGCCAAAAGTGTATCCTGAGGGTTCCGGCTCGGGGGTTAACCCACGGAAAATGAGTCGAGAGACTGACTAAATGTAGACAAGTGCATAGTAAACTGGAGCAAACCGTTTGGAACCAAATACTTTCTGTAATTATATACTAACAACTTCCTGAAAGTAAGAAGAAAGAAAGAAGAATAGGCGGAAAGGAAGAAAAAAGGGAAGAAAGGATGGGGGGTAGGGTGGGTTGACAGACTTCAATGTAACAGTAGTAACATATCATGCTTCTACTCCCGGTATGAGAGAGATGCCTACATGCCTCGCCCAGGGTTCCCAGACAGCCATAAATGCTTTATTTGAGTCCGCTAAGGCACTAACTAATTTTTCCTGGGACATGATCCACGAGATATTTCTCTTGGCAGCCGCCAGAGAGACTCCTGGTTGTTTCCAAGCCTTTGCTATGGAGAGCTTGGCGCCTGTCAGAATGAAAGAAATAAGTTTAGCAGTTGTTTTGGGAATTTTGGGAATATGACCATTTAAGAGAGCTATCTGGGGGGATTTGGGGATGGGAGTGTCCGTAATTTTCCTGATCAGGTAAAAGATCCTGTTCCAGAACCCCCTGATTTTCGGGCATTCCCACCAAATGTGTATCATGGAACCCTGGGCTAGGCAATTTCTGAAACATAAGGGAGACGAGGAAGGAAACATCTGTGCAAGTTTGGAAGGAACCAGATACCATCTTGTAAGAACTTTCATATTTGCTTCAATTAATGCAATATTAACTATACCTTTGTAGGCTCTTGTGCTCATTCTATTCCAGATCTCCAGGTCCCAAGACTCGCCCACGTCTCTCTCCCATTCTGTCATGTATGTAAGTTTTGATAGGGGAGTTGTTAGAGCTTCGTATATCAGGGATATGCCTCCTTTTTGCTCTCTTGCTTGTCCACACCATTGTTCATAAGGTGTGCACTCTGGAAGAATTGATTTATCTTTCCAAATAGTGTGAAGAAAATGGGAGATTTGAAGAAATCTAAATTTTTCGGAGTCGGGGAGCTCTAGTTTTTCAATACAGTGTTTCATGGAGATTGGTCCGGAGGCGACGAGGTAATGTCCAATGCGGTACATCCCCTTGTCAAGCCACCATTGAAAGGATTTGATGTCTAACCCCGGCTTGAAGAGGGGATTGTGGAATATGTGTGATAGAGGGTGAAGCTGTGAGGTCAAAGCGGGTAGCTGGATCAGGTTATCCCAGAGTTTGAAGGAGTGTAAGAGTGTGGGTGCCATGATGGGAGGTCTAGATTTACTGGGAGTCCAGAGTAGAAAGTCTAGTGTGTGGGTAGGAACCGCTTGGCGTTCTATTTGTATCCAGTCGGGTTTTTCACCCCTGAAATATATGGTGGAGAGTTGGGCAAGTCTAGCTGCTTGGTAGTACTTGAATAGTTCAGGAAGGCCCAGCCCTCCCTTAGATTTCGGGGCATAAAGAGTGTTTCTCGTGAATCTATCTATACCCCTTCCCCCCCCAGATAAATTTTATAATCTTCCCCTGAAAGTTCTTGAGGTGATTTCTGTTAATCGCGATCGGTAGGGCTCTAAATAGGTACAGAATTCTGGGAAACAAGGTCATTTTGATGGCATGGATTCTCCCCAGCCACGATAATTTGTGGGATGACCAAGTGCGTATGTCTTCTTCCAATCTACGATACATGGGAGGGAAATTGGCTTGATAGAGGGAGTCTATTCTGGGTGTAAGGTTTATACCTAGGTAACGAATTGAGGTATCACTCCAATTAAAATTAAAGGCCAGTTTTAATCTCTCAGCTAAAGCTGAATTGAGGGAGATGTTTAAAGCCTGTGATTTGGCCATGTTGACTCGTAGGCCTGAGACATCGCCAAATGTTTGAAGCAGTTTGTTAATGTTGGGTAGGGAGGTAATTGGAGAGGTAATGAATAGAAGAAGATCATCTGCGAAAAGGGCACATTTATGAGTATTAAAGCCGCAGTTGACACCTTTAATGTTTGGGTCTGACTCATTGCTATGGCAAGTGTTTCTATTGTTAGAGCGAACACAAGGGGGGAAAGGGGACAGCCCTGTCTTGTGCCCCTGGCAATTTTGATTGGGGATGAGAGAAAACCCTGTAATTTAACTTTCGCTTCAGGTTCTGAGTAAAGTGATTTGAGGATTCCAATGAAGTGTTCGCAGAACCCCCAGAATTTAAGGGAAGCGAATATGAAGGGCCAAGTCACAGAATCGAAGGCCTTTTGTAGATCTAGGGATAGGAAGAGACCGTCCTGATTTGGGCCTCCATCCCAGCCCGAATGCAAAATTGAAGCTATGTCTATGGCCCTTCTAACCTGGTCTGGACCCTGTCTGCCGGGGATAAAACCCACCTGAGCCTTGTGGATATAAGTGTTGATAAATGTATTTAGTCTATTGGCGTAAATTTTTGTCAGGATTTTTAAATCGTTATTTATTAGTGATATTGGTCTGTAATTTTCTACCTGATCCGGGTTTTTGTCGGGTTTAGGGATGACAGTAATGAAGGCTGTATTCATCTGGGAGTCCCTGGGATCTCCCTTTTGTTTGGAATTGAACATTCTAGTTAAGTGTGGCGCTAAAGTCTCGGCAAAGGAAAGACCATCTGGACCTGGGGCCGAACCCCCTTTCAGATTTTTAATGACCTCTAAAGTTTCCTCTACTGTGATATGTGCTTCCATAATATCTTTGTGGGACTTATGTATAGTGGGGATGGGCGGATGCTCTAAGAATGCTTCTATAGCTCGTGTATCATGATTGTCATTTGCTCTATACAGTTGTGAGTAGAAGGATTGGAAAGATTCCAAGATTCGATGGGGATTTTGGGAAGACGACCCATCCTGTAGTTTTAATTTGGGGAGAGTGAAGAGACAGGTCCTAGGGGAAAGCTTGGAAGCCAGCATCGTGCTCATTTTGTCCTGATTCAGGTAGAATTTCACACCATTCCAACGCAGAGAACCCTCAGCTTTAACCGTGAGCGCCAGATTTAGTTTAATCCGAGCAGCGTCAAGCTGGTCGGCTTGAACCAAGGACGGGTTAGCTTTGTGATTTTTGCGCAGGAGGAGAAAATCTCTCTCCAGTTTTGAGATGTCCATGGTTCTCTCCTTTTTAAGTTGGGAGGAGATTTGGATAAGTTTGCCTCGTATCACGGCTTTGTGGGCCGCCCAAAGGGTCTCGGCCGAGATGTCCTCCACGTTGTTCAGGGTGAAATACTCTTTTAGAGTCTTGGTTAGTACCGAGATCTGGATGGGGTCCTTAATGATGTGTTCTTTGATGCGCCATATGGGAGACGAGGGTCTGAGGAGTAGGCCTTGGAGGGATAGAGAGACCATAGAGTGGTCAGAGAGGGGAGTATCCTTAATTTTAGCTGAGATAGCCACAGGAATGTGTATGGAGGAGATTAGAATATGGTCAATTCTGGAGTAAACCTGGTGGGGTATTGAGAAATGGGAGTAGTCCCTTGATGTTGGATTAAGTTCTCTCCAGATATCTGTGAGACCCTGTTGGTGAATTAGTTTAGCAATTTTGGAGCTGATTTTAGTTGGCCTAGAGAGCTGTTTAGCTGGGGGTTTAGATTTATCAAGGCTCTGATCGAAGGCGACATTCGAGTCTCCTCCAAATATTACCGTTCCTTCCAAGAGGGGTCCTAGTGTTTGGAAAAGCGAGGTGAAGAATGCATTCTGTCCCTTATTCGGAGCATAATAGGATATAAGAGAAAAAGTTTGGTCAGCGATCTGACCTTTCACTATAAATACCTCCCTTCAGGGTCACTATGGGTCCGACTAACTTTAAATCGACAGTCTTTAGCAAATAAAATCGCGACTCCCCTGGTCTTATCCTCAGCGTTTGCTAAATAAGACGAGGGGAAGCGCGCATGTAGAAATGAGGGGGAGAAGCGAGAGGAAAAGTGCGTTTCCTGGAGCATTACTATTGAGGCCCTTTGTTTATGGTATGATTGGAAGATTTTCCTCCTTTTGATTGGGGAGTTGAGGCCTTGGACATTATGAGAAATAATTTTTATCTGGGAGGAGGATAGAGTGGTGTTAGGCATGGTTTTTGAGTAATGAATGTGCTTCTGATGGTGGAACACTTACCCTGACCATATTGATGAGGGATGAGCAGAAGGTGAGTGAAAAGTGAAGCTCTGGACCTGGAGATGCTGGATGAGAAGGTGCTGCAGACGATCCGTCAACCCTGGTGGGAGGGAGGGAGGGAAAGAAAAGCACAGATGGGTTAAAACATAAAGGCAGAAGAAGAAAGAGAATATGAACATAATGACCTAAAATAGGCCGGAGACAGAGAGGGGGGAAGATATTCCCCTTTCCGAACTCCAATAACAGAATTAGGTGGTCCTGAAGGCGGACCACCAGTCCATCAAACGAGAATGGGAATTCTATTTTCGTTGGATGGAAGAAGTCGCAGGGCAGCTACCGCAACCCAAGCCACCCTTGAAACCTTGCATACAATATTGGGCTGTGAAGAAATAAAAAGATGCAAAAGGAAAACATAAAAATTTCAAATTCTGATAAAACGGAAATGTTTTTAACTAGGAGCCACGCTGGCCTGTGATGCAGAAAGAGTCTTCCTGGTAAACGTCATGGAATCTGCTGTGGAGGTGAAGATGTAAGGGGATATGAGATATCCAAATCCTGCTGTGGACTTAGCCAGTCCGCTGTGAGGGTATAAAGTAGTTGGGGAAGGCCGAAACGTCCTGTTAGCGTTGGGGGTTCCAGAGTGGAAGATGGGGATGTGACGATAAGATCCGAGGAAGTCGTTCTTGTGGGGATAAATGAGCTGAGCCTTTAATCATCCATGAAATGTGGGGAAGTGACAAGGACGGCAGTGGATCTTAGGGAACTGAATGCGTAGGACCGCTTGGGTGTTGAATTGAATGCTTGAGACATGGGACAAGTGGGTAAATGTCCCCTAGCGGGGACGAGGCCTCTATGTGAAAGATCCGAGTGAGGTAGAGATCATCCGGAATGAATGAAACAGGGGTCAGTGGATCACACAGAGGAAAAGGGGTGTCGCAGAGTTCTTGCAATAGACATCCTCAGGTTGGCATTTGTTCCTTCAGCCGCCTGCTTTTGTTGGATTTCCAGGCAGGAGAGATTGGGCTGTTGGGAGTTTGACGTTTAGAGGAACCCGATTGAGTGTTGGTTATGTCCATCGCAGAGTCTAAAGAGATGAGCTTAAGTGAGAGGAGGACTCGTTCACCTTCTGTAAACGTGGTGAATGAGTGGGTTCTACCTTTGAGGGTAAATTTTAAGGCGAAAGGGAATGCCCACCAATATTTAATCTCCTTCTGGGAGAGAACCAGCAGAAGGGGCTTCAGGGCTCTGCGTTTCTGGATGGTTGTGGGGGAAATGTCCGCAAAAATTTGAATTTCCTGTCCTTGAAAAAGGATGCGGGATTGCTGGCGTGATATTTTCAGGATTTCTTCCTTCACACTATAGAAGTGTGGCTTCACGACCACATCTCTGGGAGATCCGTCTTTTCTGGGGGGACTCAGGGATCTGTATGCTCTGTCCAGCTCCAATTTGATGGGGGGCAGCTCAGGGATGAGGGATTTAATTAATTCCTGGATTGCTTTGGGGACGTCTGTAATTGATTCAGGGATTCCTCTGACTCTAAAATTGTCCCTTCTCGACCTGTTCTCCAAGTCGTCGATTCTATTCAGTGCCACCTCGAGTTGCTCTTGAATAACATGGATGTGCTCAGTGTTCTGGTTAGCTCTGGACACTGTAATATCCAATTTGTGTTCTATAGCTTCCATCCTTGCTCCCAAGTTTTGAAAGTCAGATCTTATCTCATTTGTGATTCTTGTGGCTGTGTTTACTAACCCTCTATCTAGTAAGTCCGACAGTTTGAGGAATAAGTCTCCTGCATTAAGGGGTATAGCTCCCTCCGGGTCTCCTTTGGAAGTCCCGACACCCTGATGTGGCGGTGTAGTGTTCAGTGGGGACAGAGAGTAGTTCTCAAAGGTGCGCTCTAAGAGGGATACTGTAGAAGCTGGGGATGGAGTCCCCATAGGTTGGTTGTGGAGAGCGGGTTGGGGTGTGTAGGCTAAAGTGGCAGGAGCTAACACTTGCCTTGTTTCCACGTGTCCCCCTGTATACGGCTCCTTGTGCTGTGCTGTGGCCACCATCTTGGACAAGGCCCGGGAGTCCTCTGCTGTGAACTGCGGTCCCAGGTCCCTGCGGACCGAGCTGTCTAGCATGGATCGATTCTGCGGATGCTCCCGGTTCCGAATCTGCTAGTGGTGAGCGTCTAGGCGGCCTTACTCCGGCTCTTGGGTGGCTTGCTGGGCTGGGTAGAGCAGAGCTCCCGGCTTACGTGGACATCTTGGGAATCCCGCGCCTGCGCCCAGTATCCGCTATTTTATCTTTAATCCAGATATTGTTGTGAGCTTGATTTTCTTGGGTGTCAATGATGTCATTCACAGTTTGAGTGAAATTCCCTATGTTAGTTTCATTATGGGATACTCTATCCTCTAGCACCTCTATGCTGTGGCCAAATCTATGCATAAGAGAGATCATGTCAGCCTGCAGGAAACTCCTTAAGGACATTAACATGTCCTTTAGTGTATTGTCCAGCACAGGTTGTCCCATAGTGGGAAATGCAGCTAAGGAATTGTGTTGTATTGTTTGCAGAGGTGCTGTATTTGACAGTGAGGGAATGTGACTCACCTCATGAATAGCTGTAGAGGCATCCAGGTGAATTTTAGCTTTTGCAGGTCTGCTTGGAGTACCCGGGGGAGAAAGCTGGGGTTCCATCCTTGTGGGCTGCGTTGTGTCCTGGTGCTTTGGAGAACGATTGGTATGTTCAGGATGCAGGGAGAGAGGAGCCGCTGGTGCTGCACTCAGTGTTCCGGCTGCGGCACCATTTTGGCTGTGCCTCTTGGTTGGCTGATACATGAAGGCCTTCAGCTTGTGGGGGATCCGTTCTTCCTTCTGTTTTACCGACATAGCCTCTCTGGTGAAGCGTTGATGGAGGATGGGCTCAGGTATGCTGTGGGAGATAGCGGGGAGCTAGTAGACGCTCGTAGTAGAGGGCCATTGTGAGGAGCTCTTTCTTTATGCAGCCATCTTGCTTACAGGCCGGTCATGCCCCCAGATTATGATCATTTCTTGATTGACGAGATAACTCAAATAGCAATGAAGGGAGAGGTTTTGAGTTTGGGTGACTTTAACATGCCTGACATTAACTGGAATTCTCAAACTGCTTTTACAAGCAGGAGCAGGGGTGTAATGGAAGCACTGAATAGGGTTTCTCTAAAACAGTTAGTAAAAAGCCCAACCCGAGGTGACCATATTCTAGACCTAGTACTGAGAAATGTAGATTGACTGTCTGATGTTGAGGTGGGAGAGAATTTGGGTTCTAGTGATCACCAATGTCTTTGGTTTGATATTAAACCAAGCACTGAAAAATCATATACAAAAACAAAAGTTTTAGATTTCAAAAGGACAAATTTGGATGAAATGGGGAAATTTCAAAAAAATTAATTGAAAGGTTGGAGTAATATGACAGGAGTAAGTGATCAGTGGGCACTATTAAACACCATCCTGGAGGCAACTAGATTATATGTCAGGCAAGTTAGTAAGAATAAATGGAAGGAAAAAAAATATGGTTCAGTAAAGAAGTAAGTAGGAAAGTAAAGGGAAAAAAATCAGCATATAGAAGACTCAAGGAAACAGGAGTTATATAAAAATAGACAAAATGAGGCCAAACACACTATCAGTGCTGCAAAAGAGGACGAAAATGCTAAATCTATTAAGAAAGGGGATACAACCTTTTTTTAGGTACATTAGTGATAGAAGGAAAAAATACAATGGGATCACCAAAATGAAAACCAGGCACAACACATACTGTATGTTGAGGGAGACCTGGATGTAGCAAACCATTTAAACAATTACTTCTGTTCAGTCTTCTCAGAAATAAATTGCACTAACAATAACAAGTTGGGGAATCATAGTGGTTCTAGTAGTGATGGTTCATTTTTAGGCTTTCTGGAGAAAGAGGTAGCAGAGGAACTGGCTTGGCTAAAACTTAATAAAGCAATGGGCCCCTGATGGTATTTATCCTAGAGTTCTAAGAGAACAACTATACAATATAGTTTTTGGACGGATATTTTAAATCAATCTCTTCTAACAGGAGAAGTTCCCCATGACTTGCGGACAGCTTATATTGTACCTACTCACAAAAAGGGCAGCAAGGTAGAATTACAGGCAATTGAGTTTAACATCAGTTGTAGTCAAATTAATTTTGCTGATGATACAGAGGTGTGTAATAGGGTTGATATCCCGGGATTGGTCAAAGCAGTGGAGACTGCAATTCAATGTTTGTAAATGTAAAATAATGCTTCTAGGGGGAAAAGAATACCCTGAAAGAGTACAGCATTGGGGGTACAGTGTTAGCCAGCACTACAGAGGAAAAAAATTTGGGGGTATTCAGATGATTGCAAAATGAGAAACAGTGTAACCAGGCAGCAGGAAAAGTGAATTTAATTCTAGGATGCATAAGCAGGAGGAAGGAGGTTCTGATTCCACTATATAGATCCTTAGTGAAAACCCATTTAGAATACTGTGTCTAGTTCTGGAGACTTCACTTACAGAAAGATACTAATAAAATAGAACGAGTCCAGAGACTGATAACAAAAATGGCGAAAGATCTGGGGGATAAAACATATCACAAGAGCCACTTCAGGAACTTAAAATGGATGTAAACCCTCACATTTACCCAGTGAAGTGAACAGCCTCTGGATGATACACAGAGATGAAACAAATCTTCCTACATAAGTTTTATGTGTATATCTGCTGTCTTCAGCTTTATATACAGTTTAGAAAGTGAACATGGTGTTAGAAATTTTTCTTCCTCTTCCACCACTGGGTGTCTTGGCATACACTGTGTGACAGCTGATCGGAGGAAAGGTACACCCCCCCCCCCTCCACATAGGCAGAGGAATGAATAAACATGCAGAGCTGCAGTGTGAATAGACCAGATCTCTGCTTATCTATCTCTATGCACCCACCCCGACACAAGCTTTCAGCTTTTATCATCTGTGTTGGAAAACTTGTCAGAAGTTATCATGCTGATAACAGAGGAACGAAGCAGCAGAAAGGCACGGGACTTGAGGCTTTGGAGAGAGATAAGTAAACACTACAGATATATGTGCCTATGTCAGATTTCATGAATGGGGTTTACATCCACTTTAATAATTACAGTCTGGAGGAAAGAAGAGAAGGGGAAGACATGAATGAAACCTTTAAACACATCAAGGGGGGGTGAATAAGGTTCAGGAGGACAGTTATTTCAATATGAAACCAAAATAAAGAACGCGGGGACATGACCTCTATCTAACTGGAGGAAAGTTCAAAACTAATCTTAGAAAGTAAAGTATTATTATTTTTAAAGAATAGTTGATGCATGGAATAAACTTCCAGCAGAGGTAGCGAGACAGTTAACAGTGATTGGCTTCAAACATGCTTGGGACAAACATAGATCTATACTCATACAAAAAAGTTAACAAAAAACAAAACAAAACCACTAAAATGTTTTTTTTTTTTTTTTTTAAATGGGCAGACTCGATGGACTACTCAGTCTTTTTCTGCCATCATTTTTCTATGTTTCTATGCATTCACATTTGCGTGTGAGCACAGGGGGCTGGAGACACTTTAAACTATTTTATTCAAAAAATGTTGACACTATACTTGTATTTATTATTGATTTGTCATTTAATCACTTGCCGACCGCGCGCACGACGATGTACGTCGGCACAATGGCACGGGCAGGCATAAGGACTTATATATATAAGCCCTTGCCTACCCGCGGGCGGGGGGTCCGATCGGACCCCCCCCCGGTGCCTGCGGCAGTCGGATTCTCGTCAGGGACGATTAAAGGTGAGGGGGAGGCCACTCATTCGTGCCCCCCCTCGCGATCGCTCCTGGCGAATGAAATGCTTCCTCGGCTTCTGTAATGTAATCAGAAGCCGAGGAAGTGATGTCATCTCTCCTCGAGCCAGGCTTTTCGTTTCGGTGCCGAGGAGAGAAGACATTGATGTGAGTGCACAACACACACACAGTAGAATACGCCAGGCATACTTTTCACCCCCCCCCCATCACCCCCTAATCACCCCCCTGTCACAATGACACCAAGCAGTTATTTTTTTTTCTGATTACTGCATTGGTGTCAGTTTGTGACAGTTAGTGTGGTAGGGCAGTTAGTGTTAGCCCCCTTTAGGTCTAGGGTACCCCCCTAACCCCCCCTAATAAAGTTTTAACCCCTTGATCACCCCCCATCGCCAGTGTCACTAAGCGATTATTTTTCTGATCGCTGTATTAGTGTCACTGGTGACGCTAGTTAGGGAGGTAAATATTTAGGTTCGCCGTCAGTGTTTTATAGCATCAGGGACCCCCATATACTACCTAGTAAATGTTTTAACCCCTTGATTGCCGCCTAGTTAACCCTTTCACCAGTGATCACGGTATAACTGTTACTGGTAACGCTGGTTATTTAGTTTATTTTTTATAGTGTTACGGCACCCTGTGTATGCTTGCAGTCCTAACACTACTGAATTTATAAGCATCTCCACAATGGAAGCACATGCATGAAATAGATAGATGAGGGGCAGGTGGGCCTGGAGGCAGCCCAATCCCCCTTAAAGGAACAGGAGCACACTGGACACCCAACAAGAGCACAGTGGCAGCAAAAGTGTACAGTGTGTCCCCGGACCATATTTTACACCAGTAACAACCAAATGGCCCCTGCCCCCACCTATAACTGGCCTTCACAGCAAGGAGCACATGGAAGGGCAAACACATGAAAGACAAAAACAGGACATTCCATAGCTCAATTCACCAACCAGTCTGCCAACTGACCAAATTAACCTGTCCAATAGATGTGTTAAAAACAGGGGTTTAGTTAGCATGCATTTGCAAATGCATGCATAAGCTGCAAGGCCTCTTCACGACACCCTGTGTATGCTTGCAGTCCTAACGCTACTGAATTTATAAGCGTCTCCACAATGGAAGCACATGCATGAAATGGATAGATGAGGGACAGGTGGGCCTGGAGGCAGCCCAATCCCCCTTAAATGAACAGGGGGGTGTTACTTTGTAGAGAATCACATCCAAAACTATGCATGTCCAAGGCCATATATACGAGGTATGTCTATTAAATAACAAGACTGTAATGGTTCCTCCTCCGTTTCATTCCAGATCTCAAATGGCACACGACAGGGCTGCCCCCTGTCTCCCCTTCTTTTTGTTTTAGTGATTGAACACCTAGCCCAAGCCATTAGACAAAACACATCTATAGTAGGAATTCAGACACCCTCATCTCAACACAAACTCTCGCTTTACGCAGATGATTTACTAGTCTACATACAACAACCTCATACTACTCTGCCCTCCTTGATGTACGAATTTCGTAGATTTGGACAGTTTAGCAACTTCAAACTGAACATGTCTAAGACTGAGGCCTTAAACATATCATTACCCAGTACCACCCTTACCCAACTACAGACTAATTTTCCCTTCCAATGGGGTTCCAGAGGCATCTCTTATCTAGGGATCACGATTCCTGCCAATCTTTCTGATCTCTATACTTTAAATTATATACCCCTTCTAACCAGGAATAGAAAGGAATTAGATTCATGGAACCCCTCCACATTACCTTGGTTTGGGCGCATTAATACATTGAAAATGGACACCCTACCAAAATTACTATATTTATTTCAAACCGTTCCTATTCTGGTCCCTAAACAATTTTTCACATCTCTTCGCTCTATGTCCATAAGATTCATATGGCACAATGGCATGTCCCGCATTCGCCACAACTTACTCACATATCCCAAAATACAAGGCGGAGTGGGCCTACCTGACTATGAGCAGTACCATAGAGCTGCATTGTTATCCCGGGTCCTAGAATGGTTCCCTCGCCCTTTCCCCAAAGCATCCACCATGGTGGAACAGGATCTAGCCACTGAAGATCTCAGGGCCTTGCTTTGGGGATACGGACGACATTTACATTTACTTTCCTCTACTTTCCCACTGACGATTGCAGCTTTACATTATTGGTACAAGAAAGGCATACAGACCCTCCTATCCTCAGACCCCTCTCCACTCACTTCCCTATTTGACCACCCCGCACTCCCTCAGGATGAAGGCTCTACCACAATCGGCCCATATTTACACTCTATGTGGCCTGTAGCGAGATCATTTGTAAACCCTACCTCTGGTGCACCCATCCTCCCAAATACACAAGGTAATTGGCTCACAGCCCTCCGTATATCCTCCTATTGCTCCGACCTGTTCTCCTCATCTAAAATCCACAGACCCTTAACGGAATTTGAACAACTATGTTCCCTCGCGGAAAACCCCAGACATTTACTTTCCACCCTATACACTATACAAATTACACTACTACATAACCGACCCCCCTCATACACCAAGAGGTGGGCCACGGAACTGAGAAGGGAACTTCATCCAGAGGATTGGCAAAAATCATATTACTTTACGCATAAATCCTCAATTTCCTGTTATACACAGGAAAAAAATTTTAAGCTTCTTTCCCGATGGTACAAGGACCCCCAATCCCTTAACAAAATTTTCCCCTCGGTCCCATCCTCCTGTTGGAGGTGTGGCTCAGAAGATGGAAGCTACCTACATATATGGTGGGACTGCTCATCTATCCAACCACTTTGGTCCCAGGTTTTCTCCATTTATAGTAGTCTCTATGATCAACCCCTGCCACCCTCCCCAGAAATAGCATTACTGTCCATGCTCCCTGGTTCCATCACTTCACAGAAACGCTCCCTTTTACGCTTCTTTTTATCGGCTGCCAGGCAGATCATACCCTTATTCTGGAAAACCCCCACTAGACCCCCACTTACTTTGTGGGTGACGACGATGAATGACATTATGCGCATGGAGAAAAGGTTGGCTTTGGATAACGATACTTTTGATAAATTCAAAACTCTATGGCTTATCTGGATTGAATACTCAACATCAGACGCCTTGAAAACTTTATTGACTACTTGAGAATAGACACAATTGTTCATTCTTAATTCTTCTTGCATATTCTGCCGTGCCGAGGTCTGCCCCACGCCCTTTCCCTTCCTCTGTATCCTATCCCTCTTTCTCTTTTTCCCTCCGCTTTTCTCTTCTTTCTCCTTGCTTTTCTAAACTCCGATATGACCTTATAGTCAGTGATTACAGTCTCTCCTAGACTAATTTATAAGTCTTTATAGACAGTTTATTACTATATTATATTACCGGTTGATGATAGTCCCCTTTCACGCAAGATTTAACCAAACACTGTACGCTGGACTAAGAAATATTCAATGATGTCTTTGTCAATAATAACTGACTACCAATGTTTGTGTATAAATATTCTTTGATATTGTTAATAAAAATATATTTGACACTAAATAACAAGACTGTGATCCCACCTAGTAAATGTAAACTCAGTCAGAACTGGTTATAACTGCATGCGTGGTGACCTTAAACATGTTTGAACCTGCATGACAAGCAACAACATTCTCTGACGTTAGTTTGGTTGTGTTTTCTGTAGTGTGCCGAAAAAAATGCTAAGTTTAAAAGTTGAACAATGTGTCAATTTGAAATTTTTAGTAAAATTGCACAAAACACAAACAGAATTTTTCAAATGCTTACTCGATATCAAGAGTGTAATTTTGAAAGAATGGGTTCCAGAAGGAAAGTAGTGCACAGAGTACAGGCATCAAGAGTAAGTAATGCACAGTATGCCAAGGTTAGGAGTAGGGATGAGCTTCGAGTTCGAGTCGAACCTATGTTCGACTCGAACATTGTGTGTTCGACTGTTGCGAACGTTATGGGCCGTTCGCGCCAAATTCGAGTGGCGCGTCACTGCCCATAATTCACTGCGGCATCGCAGTGCATTGCTGGCTGATGATTGGCCAAGCATGCACTATGACCCGCATGCTTGGCCAATCACAGCTCAGGGGTTTTAGTACATGCCCCACATTATATAAGGCCACCTACATGGCGGCCATGTGTAGTGTGTTGCAGCGGCGGAGAGAATTAGGTGAGTCAGTTAGCTGCACTTACAGTGTATTGTGTATATATATATGCATCCCAGGTGTTGTGTATGTATATATACACACTGTATTCAGTTTAGCTAGATCCGTTCCTGTTATTCTCTTTCTAATATACTGACAGGCAGGCAGGTGTTTTTACAGTATTTACAGTTAGTGTACCCTGTGTACCCTGCACAGTTGCACCTATAGCTACTTGAAGACAAGTGCTGGTGTTCTTCTTCTGATCCTATTAATACCATAGGCAGGCAGCTTGAAATATTTACAGTTAGTGTACAGTGTACCCTGCACAGTTGCACCTATAGCTACCTGAATACAAGTGCTGGTGTTCTTCTTCTGATCTATTAATACCACAGGCAGGAAGCTTGAAGTATTTACAGTTAGTGTACTGTGTACCCTGCACAGTTGCACCTATAGCTACCTGAAGACAAGTGCTGGTGTTCTTCTTCTGATCCTATTAATACCACAGGCAGGCAGCTTAAAGTATTTACAGTTAGTTTACTGTGTACCCTGCACAGTTGCACCTATAGCTACCTGAAGACAGGTGCTGGTGTTCTTCTTCTGATCCTATTAATACCACAGGCAGGCAGCTTGAAGTATTTACAGTTAGTGTACTATGTACCCTGCACAGTTGCACCTATAACTACCTGAAGACAAAAGCTGGTGTTCTGCTTCTGATCCTATTAATACCACAGGCAGGCAGCTTGAAGTATTTACAGTTAGTGTACTGTGTACCCCTGCACAGTTGCACTTATAGCTACCTGAAGACAAGTGCTGGTGTGCTTCTTCTGATCCTATTAATACCACAGGCAGGCATTCTGCTGGCTGCAGTATAATCAGTATATATATATATATATATATATATATATATATATATACATCCCAGTTTTGTACAGCTACATCTCACTGCAGGCCATTAGTATGTCTGGAAGGCCAACAAGGAGAGGCAGACAGTCACAAGCCAATAAAAGAGGGCAAGCAGGCTCTGTGTCTAGAGGCAACAGTGCTGGTCGAGGACACGGTGCATCCTCATCAGCACATGGCCGTTGTACATGCTTGTCCTTTTTTTCAGCAGCTGGCCGTGTTGAGCTGCAACATGCGGAAGACTTGGTAGAGTGGATGACCAAGCCATCCTCATCCTCCTCATCCTCTCTCACCCAGGCTCAGGGTACTTTGTCTGGCAAAGCAGCTGCCAACACGGCCTCTTCCTCTTCAGCTCAATGGCATCAGTCACTCCTTCCCTAGCCCCACCATGTCCTTCTGAGGAGTCCCCCGAACTGTTTGATCACAGGAGGATGCCCAGCGTTTTGAAAGCTCTGCTGATGGTACTCAGCTAGAGGAAGGCAGTAACGTGAGCCCAGACAGAGGGGGTGCCCAAGAAGGACAGCAATCTGGCAGTCATGTTCCCCCAGCTGCAGCATACTGTCAAGTTTGCTCCAGTGATGAGGAGGGAGGGGATGATGAGGTCACTGACTCCATGTGGGTGCCTGATAGGAGAGAGGAGGAGGAGGCACATCACCAACAAGGTAGGATGCCCTCCAGGGGTCAGCATAAGGGCAGCACACCAACTGCATCACACCACAGAGCTCCGCATGTGCAGGGCTGCTGTCTTTGCTCATTATTCCAAAAGTTCTTTGGTGTGGGCCTTTTTTGAGACGAGTGCATCAGATCCCACCACTGCTATTTGCAACATATGTCTCAAGCGTATCTCGCGTGGCCAAAACATCACCCGCTTGGGCACCACATGCTTGACCAGACATATGTTGACCTGCCATGCAGTTCGTTGGCAAACGTACCTAAAAAACCCACACCAAAGAACAAAGAGGACCTCTCCTTGCTCCTCATGGGGATCTCCAACCCCACTATACCTTCAGTCCTCTCTGAGACCTGCACTGAGAGGAATGAAGGTGTAGAATTAGGTGTGTCACAGCCAACTTGCGGGCAATCTGCTTTCGGTACACCTACGTCAGATTATACCAGGCAAATTTCCCTGCCCCACCGAAAGAAGTTCACTTTCAGCCATCCACATGCCCAGCCGTTGAATGCTAGCTTGACAAAATTGCTAGCACTTCAACTGCTGTCTTTTCAGTTGGTAGACTCTGCCCCCTTCCATGAGTTAGTGGAATGTGCGGATCCTCAGGGGCAGGTTCCCAAACGCCACTTTTTCTCATGGAAGGCGATTCCGGCTCTTTACCGGCATAAGAAGGCAATGTCTTGGCCTCACTGGACAGGGCAGTCAGCGGTAAGGTGCATATTACCGCTGACTCATGGTCCAGCAGGCATGGACAGGGACGTTATCTTTCACGGCGCATTGGGTGACTCTGCTGCCAGCTGGGAAGGATGCAGGACAAGGTGCAGTAATGTTGGAGGTTGTTCCGCCACCACACCTCCAAAATGATACTACTGGTGATTCTGACACACCTCTCTCCTCCGCCCCCTCCTCTTCTTCTTCCTCCATGGCCACTTCCTGGGCTTTGTCCTCAGAACCAGTGGTGCTCCGTAGGTGTTCAAGGGGCTACGCAAGTATACAGGCCAAAAGATGCCATGCGGTGCTTGAGCTGGTGTGCTTGGGGGACAGGAGCCACACTGGGGCAGAGATTCTGTCAGCTCTGCAGGGGCAGGCTCAGAGGTGGCTGACGCCATGCCAGCTTAAGGCAGCAATGGTGGTTTGCGACAATGGCACCAACCTCCTCTCCGCCCTCCGACAGGGACAACTGAACCATGTGCCCTGTTTGGCTCACATCCTTAACTTGGTGGTTCAGCGGTTCTTGGGCAGGTACCCGGGCTTACAGAATGTCCTGAGGCAGGCCAGGAAAGTCTGTGTGCATTTCCGCCGGTCATATAATGCCAGTGCTCGGCTGGCAAACCTCCAAAAAGAATTTAACCTGCCCAAGAACTGCCTAACCTGTGACATGCCTACCAGGTGGAACTCACTGTTGGCCATGCTGCAGCGGCTGCACATGCAGCAGAGGGCCTTCAATGAGCACCTGTGTGACTATGGCACCAGGACAGGGTCAGGGGAGTTTGTTTTTTTCCCCACACCAGTGGGCCATGATCAGGGATGCATGCACAGTCCTGTCACCGTTTGAGGAGGCTACGAGGATGGTGAGCAGTGACAGTGCATGCATCAGTGACACTGTTCCCCTTGTCCACCTGTTGGAGCACACGCTGTGTGGAATAATGGACAGGGCACTTGAGGCAGAACAGAGGCAGGAAGAGGAGGGCTTCCTTAGCTCTCAAGGCCCCCTTTATCCAGGCAGTGTTCCTGCGTGCCCGCCAATTACACAGGAAGAGGAGGAGGAGGAGGAGTATTGTGTCAGCATGGAGGTGGAGCCTGGCACTCAGCATCAGCATTAGTCTTTAAGGGATCATTTACAGTCCCGAGAAACCCATAGACTTGTACGTGGCTGGGAGGAGGTGGCTGCGGATCATGTTGTCCTTAGTGACTCAGAGGACTCCGGACCGAATGCCTCAGCAAACCTACGCTGCATGGCCTCCCTGATCCTGCAAAGCCTGCAGAAGGATCCTTGTATTTGTGTTATCAAAGAAAGGTATCAATACTGGCTGGCAACCCTCCTTGATCCACGTTACAAGGGTAAGGTTGCGGACCTTATCTTGCCGTCGCAGAGGGAGCAGAGGATGAAACATCTTCAGGAGGCCTTGCAGAAAGGTCTGTGCAACGTGTTCCCAGAGACTGGGAGGTTACAAACTCCTGTTCCTGGACAACGTGTTGCTGAGGCTTCGGTCAGTCAAAGAAGGAGCGGTGGAGAAGGTGACTGTCTGACCGATGCATTCAGACAATTTTTTAGTCCGCAGCCCCAAGGTATGATCGGTTCCAGCAACCATCGCCAGCGTCTGTTTTACATGGTGCAGTAATATCTAGCGGCAAGATCTGACTTGGACACCTTTTCCACTGAAAATCCTCTGGGTTACTGGGTCTTGAGGATGGATCACTGGCCAGAGCTTGCACAGTATGCAATTGAGCTACTGGCCTGTCCTGCATCCAGCGTTCTTTCGGAACGCACATTCAGTGCTGCTGGAGGCTTTGTAACCGATCACAGGGTGCGCATGTCTACCGATTTGGTCGATCGACTGACGTTCATAAAAATGAATCAGTCTTGGATCACCACCAGATACCAAGCACCTGATGCTGATGTAACCGAATATTTTTTTGATATGTCAGATCCCTTCAAGACTGCCTATGGTGATGCTGAGTGACTATTCTGTTATGCTGAGTGACTATCCTCTTCCTCCTCAATGATCATGCTGATAGCTTGTAAGAATATTTTTGGTTCTGGGCGCTGCCACCAGTGACTAAGGCCCAATTTTTTAGCCCCTGTTTAACAGGGGCGTGTAATTACAATTTTTGATGCAATATTTTGCAAGGAGGGTTTGTTGCTGCACTCAACTAGAGCATTTGTGAGGGTTTGCAGTGTTGTGGCACCAGCACCAGTGCCTAAGGCCCAATTTTTCAAACCCTGTTTAACAGGGGCGTGTAATTACAATTTTTGATGCAATATTTTGCAGGAGGGCTCATTCCTGCGCTCCAACTAGTATCTGTGAGGGGTTGCAGTGTTGTGGCAGCAGTGCCAAAGGCCCAATTTTTCTGACCCTGTTCAACAGGGCCATGTAATTTCAATTCTTGATCTAATATTTCACAGCAGGGCCTGTTCCTGCACCCACCAAGAGTAACTGTGAGGGCTTACAGTGTTGTGGCAACACCAACACCTAAGGCCCCAATTTCTGCAGCGTATATAGGGCGGGTCCCTACTTTCAAACATCCAACTTACAAACGACTCCTACTTGCAAACGGAAGGAGACAACAGGAAGTGAGATGAAATCTACCCCTAGGAAGGGAAATTCTCTCCTGTAAGAGTTAATATGGGAAAAATGTTTCTCCTCTACACTGATGCTTTATCACCAATCCTTGTTTCACTAAAAATCCCAAATTGTCAAAAAACATTTGTCATTTGGACAGAAAGTGAGGTGAAATCTTCTGAAGAGGTGCAAAGACAGCAAAACAAATGTCACAGGGGTGATAACCCTTCCCTATGTTTTCCAAAAAGCATAAATAGATTTTTTGGCTGGAGATACACTTTAAAAATGTACCAGTTCAAAATTACAAACAGATTCTACTTAACAACAAACCTACAGTCCCTTTCTTGTTTGCACCGCCTGTATACTGCTGTTCAGAGTATATAGGGCCTGGGGGCACCACACATTTCCTTTTTTTAATGTGGGTGTGGGGTTCCCCTTAATATCCATACAAGACCCAAAGGGCCTGGTAATGGACTGGGGGGTACCCATGCCACTTGTCTCACTGATTTTTATCCATATTGCCGGGACCCGACATTACATAAAAGCAGCAACACGTGCCTTTTTACAGGCATACTATAGACATCCCCCGGGTACGATATTTAAAGGAATATTTTACTTTTTTTTCACTTTAAGCATTATTAAAATCACTGCTCCCGAAAAAAAGGCCGTTTTTAAAACTTTTTTGCATTGATACATGTCCCCTGGGTCAGGAGCAGTGATTTTAATAATGCTTAAAGTCAAAGAATAAAAGTGTAATATCCCTTTAAATTTCGTAGCTGGGGGGTGTCTATGCCTGTAAAGGGGCGCATGTTTCCCATGTTTAGAACAGTCTGACAGCAAAATGACATTTCGAAGGAAAAAAGCCATTTAAAACTACTCATGGCTATTGCATTGCCGGTCCGACAATACACATAGAAGTTCATTGATAAAAACGGCATGGGAATTCCACACAGGGGAACCCCGAACAGAGGGGGGCGGGGTCACCGGGTGGCCCCGCTCCCCGTTATTTAAGAACCGTCAGACGAGGAGACGCGGTCACACAGCGGGAGCCTCCCTCCATGCCAGCATGGATGCGGAGCGGCCCGGAGAAGAAAATGAAGAAGAGAAGATGAGAAGAAGAGAAGAAAAGAAGACGATGAAGAAGAAGATGAAGAAGATGAAGAGAAGAGCGGGAGCCTCCCCCCATGCCATGGGTGCGGAGCGGCCTGAGAAGAAGAAGATAGAAGACGCCGCGGAGGAGATGCTGGACGAGAACGCCGGAGGAAGAACCAGAAGACCCAGAAGAACCAGAAGAAGAAGAAGAAGATGAAGGAAGATAGAAGAAAGAAGAAGCATTTAAATAAAGGAATTGTCAAAAACTGTCTCTTGTCATTTTTAACATTTTTTGACAATTTTTTAGTGAAATGGTAGGGGTACTTTTGTACCTCCTTACCATTTCACACAGGGGGGGGCCGGGATCTGGGGGTCCCCTTGTTAAAGGGGGCTTCCAGATTCCGATAAGCCCCCCGCCCGCAGACCCCCACAACCACCGGCCAGGGTTGTGGGGATGAGGCCCTTGTCCTCATCAACATGGGGACAAGGTGTTTTGGGGGGCTACCCCAAAGCACCCTCCCAATGTTGAGGGCATGTGGCCTGGTACGGTTCAGGAGAGGGGGGCACTCTCTCCCCCCCCCCTCTTTTCCTGCGGCCTGCCAGGTTGCGTGCTCGGATAAGGGTCTGGTATGGATTTTTGGGGGGACCCCACGCCGTCTTTTTTTTGGCACGGGGTTCCCCTTAAAATTCATACCAGACCTGAAGGGTCTGGTATGGAATTTAGGGGGACCCCCACGTCATTTAAAAAAAAAAATTTGGCAGGGGTTCCCCTTAATATCCATACCAGACCTGAAGGGCCTGGTATGGAATTTAGGGGGACCCCCACGTCATTTTTTTTTTTACATTTTGGTTCAGGGTTCCCCTGTGGGGAATTCCCATGCCGTTTTTATCAATGAACTTCTATGTGTATTGTCGGACCGGCAATGCAATAGCCGCGAGTAGTTTTAAATGGCTTTTTTCCTTCGAAATGTCATTTTGCTGTCAGACTGTTCTAAACACAAGAAACATGCGCCCCTTTACAGGCATACTGTAGACACCCCCCAGCTACGAAATTTAAAGGGATATTACACTTTTATTGTTTGACTTTAAGCATTATTAAAATCACTGCTCCTAAAAAAACGGCCGTTTTTAAAACTTTTTTTTGCATTGATCCATGTCCCCTGGGGCTGGACCCAGGTCCCCAAACACTTTTTATGACAATAACTTGCATATAAGCCTTTAAAATTAGCACTTTTGATTTCTCCGATAGACTTTTAAAGGGTGTTCCGCGGCATTCTAATTTTCTGCGAACACCCCAAATTGTTCGCTGTTCGGGGAACTTGCGAACAGCCAATGTTCGAGTCGAACATGAGTTTGACTCAAACTTGAAGCTCATCCCTAGTATGGAGTAAGTAATCCACAAAGTGCAGGGGTTATGGGTGAGTGCTGGCGTCAAAGAGTACAAGTCCTTGTCCCACTTCTTCTCGCTCGAACAACACCTCACCTGCTTAAAGCGGGGGTCCACCTATCTATCGTTTTTTTTTTTTTGGAGTTCATTCACAAACTTTTCTTCTCATGATTATCTACTCACATGTTCTGTGTAATAAGTCCGCCTGTGTCCGATTTCGTTGTAAAGAATAACTTATAAAATTCACTGAAGGCGGTTTCCATCTTCATTGTGGGCATTTGAAGCCCACAAGCATGTAATTCCTGGATGCAGTGAATGCTGTGCTCCCAGCATTCACCGAGATGTTGTGATGACGCTGTTGCACAATGCATGCTGGGAAGCCTGAGACTAGCTCCCAGGGGACTGTGGGAGGTCTGGGAGAGGGTAGAAACATGCCTACTCCCATGGGAGGAAAACCAGGAAGTGCTAAGAAGATTAGAAAAAAAAAGGTAATTACGGCGATTTAAATTTTTTTACACAGCATGTCAGCATCTAGGCAAGGAAGAGAATGCATAGAGATAATGTTCAAAATTTGGGTGGAACCCCGCTTTAAAACGCTAAACCTCTGTCAACTTGTGCCCAACTCCTTGCCAGAGGCCTCCCCAGAACATCCTCCGACATTGGCTTTTATTTTCCAAAGAAAGGAAATATAGTTGCTGCACTTTACTGGTGTTACTTCAGAAGATGGCAACATTGTATAGACATACAGTATCTCAGAAAAGTGAGTACACCCCTCATATTTTTGTAAATATTTTATTATATTGTTTCTTGTGACAACACTGAAGAAATTACACTTTGCTACAATGTAAAGTAGTGAGTGTACAGCTTGTATAACAGTGTAAATTTACTGTCCCCTCAAACTAACTCAACACACAGCCATTAATGTCTAAACCGCTGTCAACAAAAGTGAGTACACCCCTAAGTGAAAATGTCCAAATTGGGCCCAATTAGCCATTTTCCCTCCCTGGTGTCATGTGACTCGTTAGTGTTACAAGGTCTCAGGTGTAAATGGGGAGCAGGTATGTTGCATTTGGTGCTATCCCTCTCACTCTCTCATACTGGTAACTGGAGGTTCAACAAGGCACCTCATGGCATAGAACTCTCTGAGGATCTGAAAAAAAGAATTGTGGCTCTACATAAAGATGGCCTAGGCTATAAGAAGATTGCCAAGACTCTGAAACTGAGCTGCAGAACAGTGGCCAAGACCATACAGCCGTTTAACAGGACAGGTTCCACCCTGAACAGGCGTCGTCATGGTCGACCAAAGAAGTTGAGTGCATGTGCTCAACGTCATATCTAGAGGTTGTTTTTGGGAAATAGATGTATGAGCACTGCCAGCATTGCTGCAGAGGTTGAATGGGTGGGGGATCAGCCTGTCAGTGCTCAGACCATACTCTGCATGCTGCATCAAATTGGAAAAAGAAAGCCCACAAACAGTTTGCCAAAGACAAGCAGACTAAGGACTAGGGATGAGCCGAACACCCCCCTGTTCGGTTCGCACCAGAACATGCGAACAGGAAAAAAGTTTGTTCGAACACGCGAACACCGTTAAAGTCTATGGGACACGAACATGAATGATCAAAAGTGCTAATTTTAAAGGCTAATATGCAAGTTATTGTCATAAAAAGCGTTTGGGGACCTGGGTCCTGCCCCAGGGGACATGGATCAATGCAAAAATTTTTTTTAAAAACGGCCGTTTTTTCAGGAGCAGTGATTTTAATAATGCTTAAAGTCAAACAATAAAAGTGTAATATCCCTTTAAATTTCGTACCTGGGGGGTGTCTATAGTATGCCTGTAAAGGGGCGCATGTTTCCTGTGTTTAGAACAGTCTGACAGCAAAATGACATTTTGAAGGAAAAAACTAATTTAACCACTTAACAACCGGCCCATAGCCAAATGACGGCTACAGTTGTTTTACTCTGGGAGGGCGTCCAGGGACGTCCTCCCAGAATTCTGCTCTCGCGCGCCCCCTAGGGCGCGCACTCGAGAGCATCCGTGACCGCCGGGTCCAGAGGACCCGGCGCATCACAGATCCCGGTAAATGGCCGCTGATCGCGGCCGTTTACCATGTGATCGCTCTGTCAAATGACGGAGCGATCACATGTCAACAAACCGGTGTCATCTGATGACGCCGGTTCCTCTCCTCCCCCTCTCCTTCCCTCCTGTGTACCGATCGGTACACAGTGAGCGGAGAGGCGGATGGATGGATGGCTGCAGCGTTGTGGGCTGCATCTGTAGTGCCCACAGCGCTGCACAGAGACATCCAGCCATCCATCCATCCATGCTCAGCCATCCCTACTACTCTGCATGCTCTGCAATTCCCTCTGCAATGCCCCACAATACTCTGCCATACCCCTGCAATACTCTGCCATACCCTGGAATACCCCTGCAATACTCTGCCATACCCTGGAATACCCCTGCAATACTCTGCCATACCCTGGAATACCCCTGCAATACTCTGCCATACCCTGGAATACCCCTGCAATACTCTGCCATACCCTGCAATACCCCGCAATACTCTGCCATACCATGGAATACCCCGCAATACTCTGCCATACCCTGGAATACCCCGCAATACTCTGCCATACCCTGGAATACCCCGCAATACTCTGCCATACCCTGGAATACCCCGCAATAATCTGCCATACCCTGGAATACCCCGCAATACTCTGCCATACCCTGGAATACCCCGCAATACTCTGCCATACCCTGGAATACCCCGCAATACTCTGCCATACCCTGGAATACCCCGCAATACTCTTCCATACCCTGGAATACCCCGCAATACTCTGCCATACCCTGGAATACCCCGCAATACTCTGCCATACCCTGGAATACCTCGCAATACTCTGCCATACCCCGCAATACTCTGCCATACCCCAAAATACCCCGCAATACTCTGCCATACCCCGCAATACTCTGCCATACCCCGCAATACCCTGAAATACCCCGCAATACTCTGCCATACCCCGCAATACTCTGCCATACCCCGCAATACTCTGCCATACCCCGCAATACCCTGGAATACCCCGCAATACTCTGCCATACCCTGAATACCCCGCAATACTCTGCAATACCCTGAAATATCCCGCAATACCCAGCCATACTCTGCAATACTCAGTGATACCCAGCCATACTCTGCAATACCCAGCCATGCTCTGCAATACCCCGCAAAAATCTGCAATACTCTGCCATAACCCGCAATACTCTGCCATACCCAGCCATACTCTGCAATACCCCGCAATACCCAGCCATACTCTGCAATACTCAGTGATACCCAGCCATACTCTGCCTTACCCAGCCATGCTCTGCAATACCCCGCAAAAATCTGCAATACTCTGCCATAACCTGCAATACTCTGCCATACCCAGCCATACTCTGCAATACCCCGCAATACCCAGCCATACTCTGCAATACTCGGTGATACCCAGCCATACTCTGCCATACCCAGTCATACTCGGCGATACTCTGCAATACCCAGCCATGCTCAGCCATACCCAGCCTCTGTATGTGACCGGGCTGTGGAAGTCTCACACATGTGGTATCCCCGTACTCAGAAGGAGCAGGAGAATCTATTTTGGGGGGTCATTTTTGGTATATACATGCTATGTGTTAGAAATATTGTATAAATGGACAACTTTGTGTTAAAAAAAAAAAAGCGTTTTAACCACTTCCCGCCTTCCGTCATACGACGTCCTTGACTTTGTGCGGGGATATCTGAATGATGGGTGCAGCTACAGGCATCATTCAGATATCATATTTTTCAGCCGGCGATTCCCTATACCATGAGAATGATCATAGCGGCTGTTACACTGCTTGATCGTTCTTACGGGAGGCGAGAGGGGACGCCCCCCCTCCCGCCGCCCTTCGGTGCTTCTACCGACTCACCGCCGCTTTAATTTCAGGAACAGCCTAGAGGTGAGATGTGGGGTCTTATTGACCCCATATCTCACTGTAAAGAGGACCTGTCATGCCATATTCCTATTACAAGGGATGTTTACATTCCTTGTAATAGGAATAAAAGTGATCAAAAAAATTTTTTTTTTGGAAAAAAGTGTCAAACTAAAATAATTAAAGTAAAATGAACAATAAAAAAAAAAAAAAAATTTTTTAAAGCGCCCCTGTCCGTGTGCTCGCATGCAGAAGCGAACGCATACGTAAGTCCCGCCCACATATGAAAACGGTGTTCAAACCACACATGTGAGGTATCGCTGCGATCGGTAGAGCGAGAGCAATAATTTTGGCCCTAGACCTCCTCTGTAACTCAAAATTTGTTACCAGTAAAAAATTTTAAAGCGTCGCCTATGGGGATTTTTAAGTGGCGAAGTTTGGCACCATTCTACAAGCGTGTGCAATTTTGAAAGGTGACATGTTAGGTATCTATTAACTTGGCGTAACTTCATCTTTCATATTATGCAAAAACATTGGGCTATCCTTACTGTTTTGTTTTTTTTTAAAGCAAAAAACTGTTTTTTTTCCAAAAAAAAACGCGTTCGAAAAATTGCTGCGCAAATATCGTGCGAGATAAAAAGTTGCAATGACCGCCATTGTATTCTCTAGGGTCTTTGCTAAAAAAACATATATAATGTTTTGGGGTTCTATGTAATTTTCTAGCAAATAAATGATGATTTTTACATGTAGGAGAGAAATGTCAGAATTGGCCTGGGTGCTCCAGAACGCCTGAAGGTGCTCCCCTGCATGTTGGGCCTCTGTATGTGGCCACGCTGTGTAAAAGTCTCACACATGTGGTATCGCCATACTCGGGAGTAATAGCAGAATGTGTTTTGGGGTGTAATTTGTGGTATGCATATGCTGTGTGTGAGAAATAACCTGCTAATATGACAATTTCGTGAAAAAAAAAAAAACCGAAAAAAAAAAACTTGATTTTGCAAAGAATTGTGGGGAAAAATGACAACTTCAAAAAACTCATCATGCATCTTTCTAAATACCTTGGAATGTCTTCTTTCCAAGAAGGGGTCATTTGGGGGGTATTTGTACTTTTCTGGCATGTTAGGGTCTCAAGAAATGAGATAGGCCGTCAGTACTTCAGGTGTGATCAATTTTCAGATATTGGTACCATAGCTTGTGGATGCTATAACTTTCACAAAGACCAAATAATATACACTAATTTGGGTTATTTTTACCAAAGATATGCAGCGGTATAAATTTTGGCCAAAATATATGAAGAAAAATTACTAATTTTCAAAATTTTATAACAGAAACGAAGAAAAATTAATTTTTTTACAGATTTTTCGGTCTTTTTTCTTTTATAGCGCAAAAAATAAAGAACCCAGTGGTGATTAAATACCACCAAAAGAAAGCTCTATTTGTGTAAAAAAAAGGACAAAAAATTCATATAGATACAGTGTTGCATGACTGAGTAATTGTCATTCAAAATGTGAGAGCACCAAAAGCTGAAAATTGGTCTGGTTATTAAGGGGGTTTAAGTGCCCAGTGGTCAAGTGGTTAAAACTACCGCGGCTATTGCATTGCCTACAATACACATAGAAGTTCATTGATAAAAACGGCATGGGAATTCCCCAAAGGGGAACCCCGAACCAAAATTAAAAAAAAAAAAAGATGTAGGAGTCCCCCTAAATTCCATACCAGACCCTTCAGGTCTGGTATGGATTTTAAGGGGAACCCCGCGCCAAAAAATAAAAAAATAAACGGCGTGGGGTCCCCCCAAAAATCCATACCAGACCCTTATCCGAGCACGCAACCTGGCAGGCTGCAGGAAAAGAGGGGGGGACGAGAGTGCGCCCCCCCCCTCCTGAACCGTACCAGGCCACATGCCCTCAACATTGGGAGGGTGCTTTGGGGTAGCCCCCCAAAACACCTTGTCCCCATGTTGATGAGGACAAGGGCCTCATCCCCACAACCCTGGCCGGTGGTTGTGGGGGTCTGTGGGTGGGGGGCTTATCAGAATCTGGAAGCCCCCTTTAACAAGAGGACCCCCAGATCCCGGCCCCCCCCTGTGTGAAATGGTAAGGGGGTACAAAAGTACCCCTACCATTTCACTAAAAAACTGTCAAAAATGTTAAAAATTACAAGAGACAGTTTTTGACAATTCCTTTATTTAAATACTTCTTCTTTCTTCTATCTTCCTTCATCTTCTGGTTCTTCTGGTTCTTCTGGCTCTTCTGGTTCTTCCTCCGGCGTTCTCGTCCAGCATCTCCTCCGCGGCGTCTTCTATCTTCTTCTCCTCGGGCCGCTCCGCACCCATGGCATGGGGGGAGGCTCCCGCTCTTCTCTTCATCTTCTTCATCTTCTTCTCTTCTTCTTTTCTTCTCTTCTTCTCTTCTTCATTTTCTTCTCCGGGCCGCTCCGCACCCATGCTGGCATGGAGGGAGGCTCCCGCTGTGTGACGGCGCTCCTCGTCTGACAGTTCTTAAATAACGGGGGCGGGGCCACCCGGTGACCCCGCCCCCCTCTGACGCACGGGACATGACGGGACTTCCCTGTGGCATTCCCCGTGACGTCACAGGGAAGTCCCGTCAAGTCACCGTGCATCAGAGGGGGGCGGGGTCACCGGGTGGCCCCGCCCCACGTTATTTAAGAACTGTCAGACGAGGAGCGCCGTCACACAGTGGGAGCCTCCCTCCATGCCAGCATGGGTGCGGAGCGGCCCGGAGAAGAAAATGAAGAAGAGAAGAAGAGAAGAAAAGAAGAAGAGAAGATGAAGAAGATGAAGAGAAGAGCCTCCCCCCATGCCATGGGTGCGGAGCGGCCCGAGGAGAAGAAGATAGAAGACGCCGCTGAGGAGATGCTGGACGAGAATGCCGGAGGAAGAACCAGAAGAACCAGAAGAACCAGAAGATGACCCCCACAACCACCGGCCAGGGTTGTGGGGATGAGGCCCTTGTCCTCATCAACATGGGGACAAGGTGTTTTGGGGAGCTACCCCAAAGCACCCTCCCAATGTTGAGGGCATGTGGCCTGGTATGGTTCAGGAGGGGGGGGCGCACTCTCATCCCCCCCTCTTTTCCTGCGGCCTGCCAGGTTGCGTGCTCGGATAGTGGTCTGGTATGGACTTTTGGGGGGACCCCACGCCGTTTTTTTTTTTTTTTGGCGCGGGGTTCCCCTTAAAATCCATACCAGACCTGAAGGGTCTGGTATGGAATTTAGGGGGAACCCCACGTCATTTTTTTTTTAATGTTCCCCTTAATATCCATATCAGACCTGAAGGGCCTGGTATGGAATTTAGGGGGACTCCTACGTCTTTTTTTTTTTTTTTTAATTTTGGTTCGGGGTTCCCCTTTGGGGAATTACCATGCCGTTTTTATCAATTAACTTCTATGTGTATTGTCGGCAATGCAATAGCCGCGGTAGTTTTAAATGAGTTTTTTCCTTCAAAATGTCATTTTGCTGTCAGACTGTTCTAAACACAGGAAACATGCGCCCCTTTACAGGGATACTATAGACACCCCCCAGGTACGAAATTTAAAGGGATATTACACTTTTATTGTTTGACTTTAAGCATTATTAAAATCACTGCTCCTGAAAAAACGGCCGTTTTTAAAAAAATTTTTTTGCATTGATCCATGTCCCCTGGGGCAGGACACAGGTCCCCAAACACTTTTTATGACAATAACTTGCATATTAGCCTTTAAAATTAGCACTTTTGATTTCTCCCATAGACTTTTAAAGGGTGTTCCGCGCATTCGAATTTGCCGCGAACACCCCAAATTGTTTGCTGTTCGGCGAACTTGCGAACAGCCAATGTTCGAGTCGAACATGAGTTCGACTCGAACTCGAAGCTCATCCCTACTAAGGACATGGATTACTGGAACCATGTCCTGTGGTCTAATGAGACCAAGATAAACTTATTTGGTTCGGATGGTGTCAAGCATGTGTGGTGGCAACCAGGTGAGGAGTACAAAGAGTACAAAGACAAGTGTGTCTTGCCTACAGTCAAGCATGGTGGTGGGAGTGTCATGGTCTGGGGCTACATGAGTGCTGCTGGCACTGGGTAGCTACAGTTCATTGAAGGAACCATGAATGCCAACTTGTACTGTGACATACTGAAGCAGAGTATGATCCCCTCCCTGGGCCGCAGGGTAGTATTCCAACATAATAACGGCCCCAAACACACCTCCAAGATGACTACTGTTTTGCTAATGAAGCTGAGGGTAAAGGTTATGGACTGGCCAAGCATGTCTCCAGACCTAAACCCTATTGAGCATCTGTGTGGCATTCTCAAATGGAAGGTTGAGGAGCACAAAATTTCTAACATTCGCCAGCTCTGTAATGTCGTCATGAAGGAGTGGAAGAGGACCCCAGTGGTAACCTGTGAAGCTCTGGTGAACTCTATGCCCGAGAGGTTTAAGGCAGTGCTGGAAAGTAATGGTGGCCACACAAAATATTGACACTTTGGGCCCAATTTGGACATTTTCACTTAGGGGTGTACTCACTTTTGTTGCCAGCAGTTTAGACATTAATGGCTGTACGTTGAGTTATTTTGAGGGGACAGCAAATTTACTTTATACAAGCTGTACACTCACTACTTTACATTGTAGCAAAGTGTCATTTCTTCAGTGTTGTCACATGAAAATATATAATAAAATATTTACAAAAATGTGAGGTGTGTACTCACTTTTGTGAGATACTGTACTATACGGGGTCACCCTACTTTGTTAATACATATAGTAGACACAGCAGTTGCATGTGAAAGTAGCACATAACACTTCACCCTTCAGCCAACTTCCTTTTTAAAGTCTTTCTCCTTACCAGGGACATCAGTACTCACTCAGGGAGCTCTGGATTTTCTTAGGCTATCTGTGTCTAGCTCATGACTCCGCGTGTGTTGTTCCAGAGACAGGAACACTGTTGCACCTCTAGTTCCAGCACACTTCTCCCAGCTTTCACACTGGGGCGGTGCGCTTGCGGGATGGGAAAAACAGTCCTGCAAGCAGCATCTTTGGGGCGGTTTGGGAGCGGTGTATACATGCCCTACCCATAATGAATGGGCAGCGCTGCCGAAGCGCCTGCAAAGCGCTTCAGTAGCGGCACAACATGGGCGCTTTTAACCCTTTCTTCATCAGCTAGCGGGAGTTAAAAGCACCCGCTAGCGGCTGAAAAGCACAGCTAAAACAATGGTAAAATGCCGCTAAAACTAGCGGCGCTTTACCGCTAACGGAAACCGCCCCAGTGTGAAAGTAGCCTAACTTTAAATCAGCTAAATACTTTTCTAGTGCATCAAAACAAAATATATGCCCACACAACAGAACTTGCAATGCAGTATCAGGTGTAATTTTCTTTTGAGCCCTACCAGTTTCTTCTAAACAGATTGAAACTTTAAAGTACCTCAGAGGTATAAAAAGCCATATAACTGAAATATTTTATGGACAGTTTTACTCTTTATAGCAGAACTTCAGCCAAAAAAGGCCATTAAAAGAAAAAAGAAAAAGCTATTTTGCTGCAATGCTCACTAAAACAAACACAGAGCAGCACTGTATAGTACAGTACTTTTTTACCACAACAAGATGTTCTCCCTCTTTTTGGCTAAATGCCAACCAGCATCATTTAAACTATCACCCCAAATGAAGGAGAAGCAGCACAGATATGAGCTAATTTCTCTGTCACTTTGCTTTCTCCTTCTGTTAGCATGCTATTTGTCAACACATGAACTGATTGGCTCCCTGTGCTGCTTTTTCCTCTCAAACTCCATTTCTTCTGTATAGGGACTTCAAAAGACTGATACTATGTCAGATTTGGGTACTCACACTTATATTTAAAGCTGAACTCCTATATTTGGACAAAATCTACCCTTGCAGTGCCCTCCCACACACACATTGCAAGAGTTAAATGTCATTTTAGTCTAGGGGTGCAGGGATATGGGCATTACATACACTATCCCTTGGTTTGGCAGGCTCCAACTGTGTCCTCAAGTTCCAGTCTATTCGCTGTCCCTTGGCATCTTCACGCACAGTGAAGGGATTTAAACCCTGCATTGTATGTGAAGAGGTGGGCATGCAATTGTGGCTTGAAGCTGCTAAAGAGGATGCTGCAGTGGAAGACCATATGGATGGTTTGAGGAAGCGTGCCAAAAACAGAAATAACACCTCCTCCTTTTACCCCTAGACCAGTGATGGTGAACCTTGGCACCCCAGATGTTTTGGAACGACATTTCCCATGATGCTCAGGCGCTCTGCAGTGTAGCTGAGCATCATGGGAAATGTAGTTCCAAAACATCTAGGGTGCCAAGATTCACCATCACTGCCCTAGATTAAAGAAGCATTTAACCCTTGCAATGAGGAGGGATGCAATGATAGATTTGTGTCATTCTCTCAGTCCAACTTTTATAATTAATGATTACAAAGCTGCAATAATTTGTGTCTTTTATATCTGCCTAAAATTCACCTTTAAGTGTTTACTGTAATCACTTTTCAGGCTTTCATATTAGCATGCAATCAAATATTCAAGAGTATTTTTAGTTCAGCTTAAAGGATTCTTGTCCCAGCTATTTAAAAAGTCAATGCATTTTACTAATTATTTTTAGTTCAAATTTTGGTAAGAGCCTGACAGTGAGCTTTTCAATTCTTTGTTAATATGAAATGAAGTTCATACATTAAGCTTGTTAATTACATTTTAATTTCGATATTGTACATTTTAGCAGACAAGCTAAATAACTTTACATAAAAGAAACGCAACATCTATGTGCAGTACATTAAGCACAGGAAACTATCGTTTAAAATATAAAAATTAGCTTGACAGAGAACACTGACATTTCTAATCATGTGATATTAATTCCTTGGGTTAATAGTCATAAAAGCGATAATGATTTCTGTAGTCATAATGAAGGAATAGACTGAGGAACATTAAATATCAGTGTCACAAAGTCAGTTTTGGAGGTCAGAGGAAATCTAAGCCTGCTGTCCTGAAAATGCAAATCTGCTTTATTTCATCGAGCAGTCAGGGCTGACCCAAAAAATGGGATTATTTCACTTGTGACCATGAATTATAACCCATTGTTAGCAAATTCCAATTGATTCTAGCTGCATTAAATGGTAAATGGGTGTTACCCCATTCTCCCATAGCTCATAGTCCACCTATTTAGCCCATCTGTTTAGTGATTGCATGAAGGAATTCCAGTGGGGGATCCCAGTGATTAGCTGCAGGCAGCAGTTCCATTGAAAGCAATGGAAGGCTGAAAACTCCTGCAGCTAATGGTGGCTGCTTGCATATGATTGAACACGGAGCGATTATCTGTGAATGATTGCCCCTGGATTCAGACAGTTGGGGGGTTATTTCCGAAAGGCAAATCCACTTTGCACTACAAGTGCACTTGAAAGTGCAGTCGCTGTAGATCTGAGGGGGACATGCAAGGAAAATAAAAAACAGCATTATAGCTTACACATGATTGGATGATAAAATCATCAGAGCTTCCCCTCATTTCAGATCTTCACTTCAGATCTACAGTGACTGCACTTCCAAGTGCACTTTTAGTGCAGAGTGGATTTGCCTTTAGTAAATCAACCCCGGTGTGTCCATTCACTCTTTTTAGTGACTTAAAAATTGTGTAATTTCCACTGTGACTTTACCATGCGGCTTGATGCAACTTTGGATGAGTTCGACTTTTTTACGATTTTGGCTTTGACCAATGTGATAGTTTTGATTGCGCTAGCCATGTGCAGAATGGAAATATTTGTTTAGTTTCCTTTGGTCTGTTAATTTTCTAACGAATTCCAAATTTTCAGAATGATTTGAATTCGAATTGGTTGTAAACTCATTAACTGATTTGAATTCCGATTGAAGAATAGCTGGTTGTTAAGGAGCAGGTCAGGAAGACGGCTGCCACATCCTTAACAACTGATGACTCATCAGCTGTCAGCGGCTTTCCCCACTGACAGCTGAATTTAAACAAAAGTGTGTGAGGTCCCCCCCTATCCATACCAGGCCCTTAGGGTCTAGTATGTATTTTAAGGGAAACCCCATGCCAAAATTTTTTAAAAAAGCCACGTGGGGTCCCCCCAAAATCCATTACAGACCCTTTTTGAGCATGTAGCCCAGCAGGTCAGGAAAGGGGGGGCGAGCGAGCACCCCCCCCTTCCTGAACCATACCAGGCCACATGCCCTCAACATGGGGAGGTGCTTTGGGGCAGGGAGCCTCTTCCCCACAACCCTGACCGGTTATTGTGGGGGTCTGCACTGCAGGTGGGAGGCTTATCTGTATCTGGAAGTCCCCTTTAACAAAGAGGCCCCCAGATCCCGACCCTCCCTATGTAAAAGAGTTTGGGCCTGGTATGAATGGGGGGCCCCACGCTGTTTTTTTTTTCATTTATTTTTCATTGCCGGCATTCTTTTCAAAACATGGCCCTCAAGTCGCATGAAAGTTGGACCAAAGCAGTGCAGGAAATACTTTAAAGTTGCACAGATATGAACTGTACTCATTAGGAAACATAGGGTGTGACTTGTCATGCAACTTTGGTCGATCAAGTGTAAATAGGGCCTTAACTAAATGAAAGAGGTTAAAAGGCAGCCTGTTCTTAGTTCTGCACATGCACCTAGTATGGATTTTAATTTCATTTCTGTGATTGTGCTACATGAGAAGGTATTCATATCTTATTCATTTCTGTAGTGGGCAGGGGGTTAATCAGTGGTATTTGCAATAGATTAGTAATGTAAGTCTTGGTCCATTGATAATATTTAACCACTTCAGGTCTTGGACTTATGCACCCATTTTAGAACAAAGCAATATTAAATGTTTTTGTTATTGGCCTATTGATTCAAGGATAACTCTGTCATTACTTAAAATAACAAAATAAGGCCTAATGCACACTGTCTTTTGGGGCAGTATGATGTAAACATTTCCCCACCTGGGAGCCACAGGTGCTGTGTACAGCCATCCATAGATATTAATAGTTGTATAGTACTGTACATGGGTATACGCCAGTGCTTGAGTAAACAGGCACATGTGCATGGACGTACGTCCCTGAAAGCAGACTATCTTTTGTTTAGTGAAATAATTTTAAACAGTAATAAGATAACTTTAAACAGTGCTTAACTGGCCAGTGGACTCGATCTATACCGGTAGTTGTCCAGTGTTGGGGCCCTGAATCTCCTGAAATACTGACTCCCAAATTGGGAGTATTTGTATATCCCACACATTAGCAAAGAATGCTGGAACAATGGCTGGAGGCCTCTCACCATTTTACAATACAGGACAGTGTCTTCAGCAGCAGTTCTCTCTCAAACAAGTCTCCTCTCCCATTGCACCATGCTGTGCTGGCAGTAGGTTAGTCCAAATCAGTCTCAGTGCTGTTATTCCCTTTGTGAAAGAATGATCTCTCTCACTCTTTGTATTCTGGGTGCTCACGCACAGTAAATAAGGCCTGTTAGACTACTACTCTGAAACAGCTATACTGTGCCAGATAAGCCTGCACATAGAGTGTGGGACCCACAAACTCAGTCTCTATACTATATACAGTGTACATATACTGTATATATATATATATATATATATATTATACAGTATCTCACAAAAGTAAGTACACCCCTCACATTTTTGTAAATATTTTATTATATTTTTTCATGTGAGACCTTGCACTCCTCCACCTTCCATTTGAGGATGCCCCACAGATGCTCAATATGGTTTAGGTCTGGAGACATGCTTGGCCAGTCCATCACCTTTACTTTCAGCTTCTTTAGCAAGGCAGTGGTCATCTTGGAGGTGTGTTTGGTGTCGTTATCATGTTGGAATACTGACCTGCGGCCCAGTCTCATGCTCTGCTTCAGTATGTCACAGTACATGTTGGCATTCATTGTTCCCTTAACGAACTATAGCTCCCCAGTCCCGGCAGCACTCATGCAGCCCCAGACTATGACACTCCCACCAACATGCTTGACTGTAGGCAAGACACACTTGTCTTTGTACTCCTCACTTGGTTGCCGCCACACACGCTTGACACCATCTTAACCAAATAAGTTTATCTTGGTCTCATCAGACCACGGACATGGTTCCAGTAATCCATGTCCTTAGCCTGCTTGTCTTCAGCAAACTGTTTGCAGGCTTTCTTGTGCATCATCTTTAGAAGAGGCTTCCTTTTGGGACAACAGCCATGCAGACCAATTTGATGCAGTGTGTAGCGTATGGTCTGAGCACTGACAGGCTGACCGCCCACCCCTTCAACCTCTGCAGTAGGGATGAGCCGAACACCCCCCGGTTCGGTTCGCACCAGAACCTGCGTAGGGACCGAAAATTTGCACGAACGTTAGAACCCCATTGACGTCTATGGGACTCGAATGTTCGAAATCAAAAGTGCTCATTTTAAAGGCTAATTTGCATGGTATTGTCCTAAAAAGGGTTTGGGGACCCGGGTCCTACCCCAGGGGACATGTATCAATGCAAAAAAAACTTTTAAAAACGGCCGTTTTTTCGGGAGCAGTGATTTTAATGATGCTTAAAGTAAAATAAAAAAGTGAAATATTCCTTTAAATATCGTACCTGGGGTGTGTCTATAGTATGCCTGTAAAGTGGCGCGTGTTTCCTGTTTTGCTGTCTTTCCTCCTCTTCAGAAGATTTCACCTCACTTTTTGTCCCAATGACAAATGTTTTTTGAAAATTTGGGGTTTTTTGTGGAACAAGGATTGGAAAGCATCAGTGGAAAGGATAAATGTTTTTCCCATATTAACTCTTACAGGAGAGAATTTCCCTTCCTAGGGGTAGATTTGACCTCACTTCCTGTTGTCTCCTTCCGTTTGCAAGTAGGGGTCATTTGTAAGTTAGATGTTTGAAAGTAGGGGCCTGCCCTATATACTCAGCAGAAATTTGGGCCTTAGGTGTTGTTGTGGCCACAACACTATAAGCCCTCACAAGGCCCTGCTGTGAAATATTAGATCAAGAATTGTAATTACATGCCCCTGTTGAACAGGGGCAGAAAAATTGGGCCTTTGGTGGTGGTGCTGGTGCCACAACACTGTAAGTCCTCACTCGCTCCTGGTGGGTGCAGAAATGGGCCCTGCTGTGAAATATTAGATCAAGAATTGTAATTACATGCCCCTGTTGAACAGGGGCAGAAAAATTGGGCCTTTGGTGGTGGTGGTGGTGGTGGTGCTGGTGCCACAACACTGTAAGTCCTCACTCGCTCTTGGTGGGTGCAGAAATGGGCCCTGCTGTGAAATATTAGATCAAAAATTGTAATTACATGCCCCTGTTGAACAGGGGCAGAAAAATTGGGCCTTTGGTGGTGGTGGTGGTGGTGGTGCTGGTGCCACAACACTGTAAGTCCTCACTCGCTCTTGGTGGGTGCAGAAATGGGCCCTGCTGTGAAATATTAGATCAAGAATTGTAATTACATGCCCCTGTTGAACAAGGGCAGAAAAATTGGGCCTTTGGTGGTGGTGGTACTGGTGCCACAACACTGTACGTCCTCACTCGCTCTTGGTGAGTGCAGAAATGGGCCCTGCTGTGAAATATTAGATCAAGAATTGTATTTACATGCCCCCGTTGAACAGGGGCTGAAAAATTAGGCCTTAGGCACTGGTGCTGGTGCCACAACACTGCAACCCCTCACAGACACTCTAGTTGGAACGCAGGAACGAGCCCTGCTGCAAAGTATTGCATCAAAAATTGTAATTACACGCCCCTGTTAAACAGGGGCAGAAAAATTGGGCCTTAGGCACTGGTGCTGGTGCCACAACACTGCAACCCTTCACAGATATTCTAGTTGGAATTCTGAAATGAGCCCTGCTGCAAAATATTGCATCAAAAATTGTAATTACACGCCCCTGTTAAACAAGGGCTGAAAAATTGGGCCTTAGGCACTGGTGCTGGTGCCACAACACTGCAACCCCTTACAGACACTCTAGTTGGAACACAGGAATGAGCCCTGCTGCAAAGTATTGCATCAAAAATTGTAATTACACGCCCTTGTTCAACAGGGGCTGAAAAATTGTGCCTTAGGCACTGGTGGTGGCGCCCAGAACCAAAAATGTTCTTACAAGCTATCAGCGTGATGATTGAGGAGAAAGAGGATAATTACTCAGGGATAGTCACTCAGCATCAGCATAGGCAGTCTTTGAAGCGATCTGAGATTTCAAAAAAAATTATTCGGTTACATCAGCATCAGGTGCTTGGTAGCTGGTGGTGATCCAAGACTGATTCATTTCAGTCGATCAACCGAGTCGGTGGGCAGACGCACCCTGTGATCGGTTACAAAACCTCCAGCAGCACTGAATGTGCGTTCCGAAAGAATGCTGGATGCAGGACAGGCCAGTAGCTCTATTGCATACTGTGCAAGCTCTGGCCAGTGATCCATCCTCAAGACCCAGTAACCCAGAGGATTTTCGGTGGGAAAGGTGTCCAAGTCAGATCTTGCCCCAAGGTATTCCTGCACCATGTAAAACAGACGCTGGCGATGGTTTCTGGAACCGATCATACCTTGGGGCTGCGGACCAAAAAATTGTCTGAACGTATCGGTCAGATGGCCACCTTCTCCACCACTCCTTCTTTGACTGACCGAAGCCTCAGCAACACGTTGTCCAGAAACAGGAGTTTGTAACCTCCCAGTCTCTGGGAACACGTTGCACAGACCATTTTTCCAAGGCCTCCCGAAGATGTTTCATCCTCTGCTCCCTCTGCGATGGCAAGATAAGGTCCGCAACCTTACCCTTGTAACGTGGATCAAGGAGGGTTGCCAGCAAGTATTGGTCCTTCTCCTTGATACCACGAATACGAGGATCCTTCCGCAGGCTTTGCAGGATCAGGGAGGCCATGCAGCGTAGGTTTGCTGAGGCATTCGGTCCGGAGTCCTCTGGGTCACTAAGGATGACATGGTCCGCAGCCACCTCCTCCCAGCCACGTACAAGTCCATGTGTTTCTTGGGACTGATCCCTTAAAGACTGCTGCTGATGCTGAGTGCCAGGCTCCACCTCCATACTGACACAATCTTCCTCCTCCTCCTCCTCCTCCTTGTCCTCTTCCTGTGTGATCGGCGGGCACGCAGGAACACTGTCTGGATAAAGGGGGCCTTGAGAGCTAAGGAAGTCCTCCTCTTCCTGCCTCTGTTCTGCCTCAAGTGCCCTGTCCATTATTCCACGCAGTGTGTGCTCCAACAGGTGGACAAGGGGGACAGTGTCACTGATGCATGCACTGTCACTGCTCACCATCCTTGTGGCCTCCTCAAATGGTGACAGGACAGTGCATGCATCCCTGATCATGGCCCACTGGCGTGGGGAAAAAAAACAAGCTCCCCTGACCCTGTCCTGGTGCCATAGTCGCACAGGTACTCATTGATGGCCCTCAGCTGCGTGTGCAGCCGCTGCAGCATGGCCAACGTTGAGTTCCACCTGGTGGGCATGTCACAGATTAGGCGGTTCTTGGGCAGGTTAAACTCCTTTTGGAGGTCCGTCAGCCGAGTACTGGTATTATATAACCGGCGGAAATGCACACAGACTTTCCTGGCCTGCCTCATGGCACCACCAAGTTAAGGATGTGAGCCAAACAGGGCACATGGGTCATTTCTCCCTGTCGGAGGGCAGAGAGGAGGTTGGTGCCATTGTCGCAAACCACCATTCCTGCCTTAAGTTGGCGTGGCGTCAACCACCTCTAAACCTGCCCCTGCAGAGCTGACAGAACCTCTGCCCCAGTGTGACTCCTGTCCCCCAAGCACACCAGCTCAAGCACCGCATGGCATTTTTTTGGCCTGCGTACTTGCGTAGCCCCTTGAACAGCTGCGGAGCACCGCTGGTTCCGAGGACAAAGCACAGGAAGAGGCCATGGAGGAAGAAGAAGAGGAGGGGGTGGAGGAGAGAGGTGTGTCACAATCATTAGCATTTTGGAGGCGTGGTGGCGGAACAACCTCCAACACTACTGCACCTTGTCCTGCATCCTTCCCAGCTGCCAGCAGAGTCACCCAATGCACCGTGAAACTTAGGTAACGTCCCTGTCCATGCCTGCTGGACCATGAGTCAGCGGTAATATGCACCTTACCGCTGACCGCCCTGTCCAGCGAGGCATAGACATTGCCTTCCACATGCTGGTAGAGAGCCGGAATCACCTTCCATGAGAAAAAGTGGCGTTTGGGTACCTGCCACTGAGGAACCGCACATTCTACAAACTCACAGAAGGGGGCAGAGTCTACCAACTGAAAAGGTAGCAGTTGAAGTGCTAGCAATTTTGCCAAGCTAGCATTCAACCGCTGTGCATGTGGATGGCTGGGAGCAAACTTCTTTCGGCGGGGCAGCAGCTGGGGCAGGGAAATTTGCCTGGTACAATCTGACGTCGGTGTACCAAAAGCAGATTGCCCACAAGTACTTGGCTGTGACACACCTAATTCTACACCTTCATTCCTCTCAGTGCAGGTCTCAGAGAGGACTGAAGGTATAGTGGGGTTGGAGATCTCAGCTGACGAGGAGCAAGGAGAGGTCCTCTTTGTTCTTTGGTGTGGGTCTTTTAGATACGCTTGCCAACGAACTGCATGGCAGGTCAACATATGTCTGGTCAAGCATGTGGTACCCAAGCGCGAAATGTTTTGGCCACGCGAGATATGCTTGAGACATATGTTGCAAATAGCAGTGGTGCGATCTGATGCACTCGTCTCAAAAAAGGCCCACACCAAAGAACTTTTTGAATAACCCGCAGAGACGGCAGCGCCCTGCACATGTGGAGCTTTGGGGTGTGATGCAGTCAATGTGCTGCCCTTAGGCTGGCCCCTGGAGGGCATCCTGCCTCGTTGGTGATGTGCCGCCTCCTCCTCCTCCTCTTCCTCTCTCCTAACAGGCACCCACGTTGAGTCAGTGACCTCATCATCCCCTCCCTCCTCATCACTGGAGCAAACCTGGCAGTATGCTGCAGCAGGGGGAGCATGACTGCCAGATTGCTGTCCTTCTTGGGCACCCCCTCTGTCCGTGCTCATGTTACTGCCTTGATCAAGCTCAGTATCATCATCAGAGCCTTCCAAACGCTGGGCATCCTCCTGGAGCATGTACCCAACACTGTGGTCAAACAGTTCAAGGGACTCCTCAGGAGGACATGGTGGGGCTAGGGAAGGAGTTACTGATGACATTGAGCCGAGGGAAGAGGCCGCTGCTTTACCAGACAAAGTACCCTGGGCATGGGTGAGAGAGGATGAGGAGGATGAGGACGGCTTGGTCTGCCACTCGACCAAGTCTTCCGCATGTTGCGGCTCAACACGGCCAGCTGCCGAAAAAAAGGCCAAGCGTGTCCCACGGCCACGTGCTGATGAGGATGCACCGTCTCCACGACCAGCACTAGACACAAAGCCTGCTTGCCCTCTCTTATTGGCTTGTGACTGTCTGCCTCTCCTTCTTGGCCTTCCAGACATACTAATGGCCTGTAGATGCACTAAGCTGGGATATATATATATATATGTACTGATACTGCAGCTAGCAAAATCAACTGCCTGCCTGTAGTATGAGAAGACCACCAACCTTCTACAGGTAGCTTTAGCTGAACACTGTGCAGAGCTCGCAAAAAACTAACTTGTAGCTTTTTTAGCTGCCTGCGGTAGTGATAGGATCAAGAAAACACCACCGACCTTCTACAGGTAGCTTTAGGTGAACACTGTGCAGAGCTCACAAAAAAATAACTTGTAGGTTTAGCTGAACACTGTGAGGTGGACGCACCACACTAACTTGTAGTTTTAGCTGAACACTGTGAGCAGGACGCACAGCACTAACTTGTAGTTTTAGCTGAACACTGTAAGCAGGACACACTGCACTAACTTGTAGCTTTAGATGAACACTGTGCAGAGGTCTCACTACACTAACTTGTAGGTTTAGCTGAACACTGTGAGCAGGACGCACCGCACTAACTTGTAGGTTTAGCTGAACACTGTGAGCAGGACGCACCACACTAACTTGTAGTTTTAGCTGAACACTGTGAGCAGGACGCACCCCACTAACTTGTAGGTTTAGCTGAACACTGTGAGCAGGACGCACCCCACTAACTTGTAGTTTTAGCTGAACACTGTGAGCAGGACGCACTGCACTAACTGTAAATAGTCTAGCTGCCTGACTGTGGTACTAATAGGATCAAAAGAACACCAGCAATTTTCTTCAGGTAGCTGTATATACTGTAACAAGACAAGCCTGCCTGTCAGTAAGAAGATAACAGGAACGGATCTAGCTGAACACTATGAGCAGGATGCACTGCACTAACTTGTAGCTTTAGATGAACACTGTGCAGAGGTCTCACTACACTAACTTGTAGGTTTAACTGAACACTGTGAGCAGGACGCACAGCACTAACTTGTAGTTTTAGCTGAACACTGTGAGCAGGACACACAGCACTAACTTGTAGGTTTAGCTGAACACTGTGAGCAGGATGCAACCCACTAACTTGTAGGTTTAGCTGAACACTGTGAGCAGGACGCACCACACTAACTTGTAGGTTTAGCTGAACACTGTGAGCAGGACGCACCCCACTAACTTGTAGGTTTAGCTAAACACTGTGAGCAGGACGCACCCCACTAACTTGTAGGTTTAGCTGAACACTGTGAGCAGGAAGCACCCCACTAACTTGTAGTTTTAGCTGAACACTGTGAGCAGGACGCACTGCACTAACTGTAAATAGTCTAGCTGCCTGACTGTGGTACTAATAGGATCAAAAGAACACCAGCAATTTTCTTCAGGTAGCTGTGTATACTGTAACAAGACAAGCCTGCCTGTCAGTAAGAAGATAACAGGAACGGATCTAGCTGAACTGAATGTAGTGTATATATATATATATATATATGCAACACCTGGGATGCATATATATACACAATACACTGTAAGTGCAGCTAACTGACTGACTGTTCTGCCCAATCTATCTAACTCAAATCAAATGACACTGTCTCTCTGTCTATCTCTTTCAACGCCGGAACACACACTACACAGGGCCGCCGTGCAGGCGGCCTTATATAGTGTGGGGCATGTACTAAATTCCCTGAGCCATAATTGGCCAAAGCCTCCTTGGCTTTGGCCAATTACGGCTCTCTGTTCAGACGGCGATGTGATTGGCCAAGCATGCGGGTCATAGTGCATGCTTGGCCAATCATCAGCCAGCAATGCACTGCGATGCCGCAGTGAATTATGGGCCGTGACGCGCCACACGAATTTGGCACGAATGGCCCATATCGTTCGCAATTCGGCGAACGGGCGAACAGACTCGAACACAAAGCTCATCCCTACTCTGCAGCAATACTGGCAGTACTCATACGTCTATTTCCCAAAGACAACCTTTGGATATGAAGCTGGGCATGTGCACTCAATTTCTTTGGTCAACCATGGAGAGGCCTGTTCTGGGTGGAACCTGTTAACTGCTGTATGGTCTTGGTCATCCTGCTGCAGATCAGTTTCAGGGTCTTGTCAATTTTCTTGTAGCCTAGGCCATCTTTATGTAGAGCAACAATTCTTTTTTTCAGATCCTCAGAGAGCTCTTTGCTATGAGGTGCCATGTTAAACTTCCAGTGACCAGTATGAGAGAGTGAGAGCGATAACACCAAATTTAGCACAACTGCTCCCCATTCACACCTAAGACCTTGTAACGCTAACAAGTCATGACACCGGGAGGAAAAATGGCTAATTGGGCCCAATTTGGACATTTTCACTTAGGGGTGTACTCACTTTTGTTGACAGCGGTTTAGACATTAGTGGCTGTGTGTTGAGTTTTTGAGGGGACAGCAAATTTACACTGTTATACAAGCTGTACACTCACTACTTTACATTGTAGCAAAGTGTTATTTCTACAGTTGCGGTCACAGCACCGGTCTCTGCCAGACCGGATGGCGCATCCCTGTGCTTCCTCTCATCTACCTAAGGCACTACAATAATAAAGCCTCTGCTTCCTCTCTATGGAAAAATGTGAGGGATGTACTTACTTTTGTGAGATACTGTATATATATATATATATATATATATATATATATATATATATACATGAGTATAAAGTGTAGTCCCCCGCGCTATCAAAGTGAATCTATTAAATGGACAATAATATATCTAAAGATTGCAGCTAGATCTAAAGTGTATACAGTGCACTCATGACAAATAAATATATAAAAAGTGATCAGCGCAACTAATTAAACTAAACTGTATAACAAACATGAGGTATGAATATAATCACTGTGCAAATATAATCACTGTGCAAATGATGCTAGTAAACAATATCAGACACCTCTTATGTTACAGGCGCCTCTTACAACACTTCCGGTTCTCGCGGCGTCAGATCACTTCCTATGCATTACGACACCCCATGTGTCTTCACATGCCACCCTTTTTAATTTTTTTTTTAACCTTGGGAGGCCCCCCAGTCGCATTAACCTTAAAGCCATATACCATCTGTATGGGGGTAAGAGTGTAGAGAGCACTGTGTGGTACACACAAAGATCGCACATTGGAGATTATTCACTGAAGATACTGATTGAATGCACTTTATGCACTTTTTGCACGTTTGCGCTTTTTCTTCTTTTCCTCTTTTATGGACTAACTGACTACTATCCTAGTCATTTTTATAGCCTCTGATATGGATTGTGATCATCTGGGACTGAATGAACCATCCATCTGTTATCGATTAACTCAGACAGATTATTCAGTAACAGCCGTTTTATTTGTTTTGCATATTATAGTGTTATGTGCACTGTTTTGAAATTTTGCACTGGGTTATTGGATTTGATTTTTTGCATAGGACCATTGGACACTGTCACACATATTTATTTAGTCACTTTATTATATTGTTTACTAGCATCATTTGCACAGTGATTATATTGTTTACTAGCATCATTTGCACAGTGATTATATTCATACCTCATGATTGTTATACAGTTTAGTTTAATTAGTCAATGTATATATATATATATATATATATATATATATATATACACACATACAGTATATGCCATTGAATTGTCTTTCATTATATCAATGCATACTGTCTTACATTATATCCATGCCCACATGCTGTATATCCAGCTGGTCTTGTTGGTGTCTGGGTCAGAAGACCCATCAACGCTTGAGCCGTTCATTTTCAGTCTGACCCAGTGTCCTATTATTTATTGTCTCAGTGTAAGCAGCAAGTATTAAAGGTTCTGACTTAAAGCCATATTTGAAGGAAGCAGGGTACAAAGGGATTGTTTTCTTTTAAAACACTGACCTGCGTGTCGGTTACCTTGGTGATCCACATATACACAAATCAAAACTGAAAGCCTTAATAAAAACCTTTCTGTTTCCCAGTGTTTAATAAGCCAAACATTAATCTAGTTTAATGTCCTGGAACAATAAAGGTTTTTATTTGTAATGCTTTAACTAAAAATTCCAGGTGATATAATAATAAAGGAAATACAATATGGACAGTTGTTTACACATTTGCTGAAGCTGGTGACATGCTGCTCATATGGTAAAGGTCACAGCAGACTTTTTTTTGCAGTCAAAATACCATTTTCCATTGTATTTTCTAGTGCAGAACCCTCCTGTTATTTCTATAAATCATTGGCACCCAGCTAGGATTTTGTTCATCTGACACGCACTACCATACACTTTGTTGCTATACTTAAAACGAAAGCTTAACAAAATGATTATCACCTGTAAAGAGTTGCAAGTATTGTTTGTTAAGTGTGTTTTAGGCACAGGCACCCAGACAAAAGAAGAAAATTGAAATTAATGACATTTGCCGTGATGAACAGTTTCTCATATTAACTAATAAGACACAAACATAAAAAAAGGCAAACACTATGTGCTCATGGTGTGCTACATAATACTTGGCAATCCTGCCATGAAGGTTCTTGTTCAGGCACTTTCTGTTACAGAGTCCCTGTATCCCATTTATATTTCTGTATTGTTGCCCTGTTACCTGGACTTTCAAAAAGAGTTGAAGTGGGCATTCATCACAGATTACACAGGCTTGATTCACCGTTGTCACCTTTAGGAAACCTGTGCTCAGAAATAAAACACAGCCCTCCATAGAGGATGCATGTACAAAGGAAGTGAAGTGACTACCAAAAAATGATCATAGATTTAGGCAAGTTAAGTTATATGCAAAGCTCAATGTTTTCTCATTCCTATCAATGTTTCCAACTGATTACTATGGCTACCTATTACAATGAAAGACCAATAGCTAATTGGCTAGACTGGGACAAAGCTTAATGTTTCCTTATTCCTACCAAGCCATCCTATTGATAGTTACATAGTTAATCTGGTTGAAAAAAGTCCATCCAGTTCAACCAATATAGAAAAAACACACACACACCCTGCCTATACACTATCCTATACCCACAGTTGATCCAGAGGAAAGGAAAAAAAAGCATGATCCAATTTGCTCCAGCAGGGGAAATTAATTCCTAATCCCCAAGAGTTAATTAGATACTCCCCGGATCAACTTTGCCTATAAATATTAGTATCTGGTTATATGATGTGCATTTAGGAAAAAATCCAGGCCTTTTTTAAAACAGTCTACTGAGCTGGCCAGAACCAGCTCTTGAGGGAAACTATTCCACATTAGGGATGAGCTTCGTGTTCGAGTCGAACCCATGTTCGACTCGAACATCGTCTGTTTGACCATTCGTCGAATTGCGAACAATATGGGCCGTTCGCGCCAAATTCGTGTGGCGTGTCACGGCCCATAATTCACTGCGGCATCGCAGTGCATTGCTGGCTGATGATTGGCCAAGCATGCACTATGACCCGCATGTTTGGCCAATCACAGCGCTGTCAGTAGAGAGAGCTGTAATTGGCCAAAGCCAGGGTGGCTTTGGCCAATTATGGCTCAGGGGGTTTAGAACACGCCCCACACTATATAAGGCCGCCTGCACGGCGGCCCTGTGTAGTGTGTTCTGGCGTACTGAGAGATAGAGAGAGAGACAGTGTCATTTCATTTGAGTTAGCTAGATTAGGCAGGACAGTCAGTCAGTTAGTTGCACTTACAGTGTATTGTGTATGTATATGCATCCAAGGTTTTGTATATATATATATATATATATATACACTGCACTCAGTTTAGCTAGATCTGTTCCTGTTATCTTCCTACTGACAGGCAGGCTTGTCTTGTTACAGTATTTACAGCTACCTGAAGAAAATTGCTAGTGTTCTTTTGATCCTATTAGTACCACAGTCAGGCAGCTAGACTATTTACAGTTAGTGTAGTGCGTTCTCCTCACAGTGTTCAGCTAAAGCTACAAGTTAGTTTAGTGTGACCTCTGCACAGTGTTCAGCTAAAGCTACAAGTTAGTTTAGTGCGACCTCTGCACAGTGTTCAGCTAAAGCTACAAGTTAGTGTAGTGCGTCCTCTGAACAGTGTTCATCTAAAGCTTTAAGTTAATGTAGTGCGTCCTCCTCACAGTGTTCAGCTAAAACTACAAGTTAGTGTAGTGCGACCTCTGCACAGTGTTCAGATAAACCTACAAGTTAGTTTAGTGCGACATCTACACAGTGTTCAGCTAAAGCTACAAGTTAGTGTAGTGCGTCCTCTGAACAGTGTTCATCTAAAGCTACAAGTTAGTGTAGTGCGTCCTCTGAACAGTGTTCAGCTAAAACTACAAGTTAGTGTAGTGCGACCTCTGCACAGTGTTCAGCTAAAGCTACAAGTTAGTTTAGTGTGACCTCTGCACAGTGTTCAGCTAAAGCTACAAGTTAGTGTAGCGCATCCTCTGAAAAGTGTTCATCCAAAGCTACAAGTTAGTGTAGTGCGTCCTCCTCACAGTGTTCAGCTAAAACTACAAGTTAGTGTAGTGCGTCCTCTGAACAGAGTTCATCTAAAGCTACAAGTTTGTTTTTTTTTTGTTTTTTATAATCAAAATTTTTTTATTTCCATTTTATAATTACAACAACAATTCATACATCATTACATAACCCCCTATTCACCAAAACCAAAAACATAATACATTACATCCCTCCACAACCACACCCACCTAAGCCATGCCCACCTATCCCTTCCCCAATCCCCTTCCCCCCTCCATTTCGGTACTAACTGGGAGTCTATCCGTTACTCCTCACCAACCCCCTGTGTATGTGCATAATTGGAAAAAAAAAAAAGGGGGAAGGAAAAAGAAAGGGTGTGCATGTGTTGCCAGTTAATTATTAATTAGTGTAAGAGGCCCTTATTGGCCAAACTATCCTAAAAAGTGTAATTACCAGTTACCCATCGTGTAATATATGAGGTTTTAATAGCCTATTTCTCCCAACTTAAACCGTGAGAAAAAAAAAAAAAACAGGGAGTGTTCATGTATTTGTCAATTAATCATTAATTATTGTAAGGGGCCCTTATTGGCCAAACTATCCTAAAAAGTGTAGTTACCAGTTACCCATCGTGTAATATATGAGGTTTTAATAGCCTATTTCCTCCCAACTTAAACCGTGAGAAAAAAAAGGGGGGGGCTAGGATACCCCAATCTGTACTTACTTCATGGAGGAGGTGGGGGAAAAGAAAGAAGAGATTAAAAAAAAAGGGAAAAAAAAAAAACCCATGTGAAGGATCAGCGTATTGACATCAAAGCCTCGTACCCAGGTCGATCACTATTATTATGCAAATTCACAAGGACTGTACCACAGCCTCTCTCTCCTTTTCAGCTTTATCTGTCTCTTTTTCCATCTCCACAACACATTGTTTCCATCCTGCCCAGATCTTTTCAAAATTTCCTTGTTGGTCCTTTATTACATGAACCCATCTTTCTGCTTCCATTATTAAATTGACTTCATTTCTCCACTCTAATACTGTGGGACCCTGGGTCTGCTTCCAGAACTTCGGTATGATTTTTTTAGCTGTATTTAATAAGTGTGGTGTTATACTTTTCCGGTACTTTTTGTTGGACCCTGGCATCCCATGGAATAAATAGTGTAATGGTTTAAATTCCAGGGACCCAACAGTCAATTTCTCGATCCATGGGGGACACTGACTCCCAAAATGGTCTAATTACTGGGCATGTCCACCACAGATGGAGAAATGTACCCTTCTGACCACAGCCTCTCCAGCACCTATCGCTTATGGTTGGAAACATTTGTGCTAGTTTAACTGGGGTCCTACACCATCTTGATAAAAACTTATATGCCATCTCTTGCACCTTTGAGCTTATAGATGTAGAGTACGTTGATACAATCATCTTTTTAATTTGAATATTCGTCAATACCTGGTCCAATTCCCTCTCCCATTCCCTTACAAAGTATGGAGTTGTCCCATCCTGCCCACTAAGAATCACTCTATACATTTGCGACATTGCTTTTCAAACATAGTTAGTGAGTTCATAGGTCTTATTGACAACTCTATTTTACTGAAAAAACTCGCTATTTGGTAGTACTTCCACTCCGCCAGATGTACTGTCCCAAGTCTAGACACCACCTCTGTCAGAGATAAAAGGGCTCCACTCAGGGCAAACCTGCCACAAGTGGAGTCCCCTATCCCGACCCCAAGCCCCCAGATACCCAGTCTCCTCCCCCGGAGGGAACCAAAGGAATCCCTCCAGAGGAGCCAGAGGGGATATCCAAGGAGCGTATTTGCCACTCCTATTCAACTTGTCCCATACTTCTAGCGTGTTCTGGGTTAACGATGACATCCACTGAGACAGCCCCCTTGACGAACTTTGAATCCAAGGTGCTCCTGCAAGATTTCTCCCTGCCATAGACTTTTCTACTTGAACCCATAGTTTTTTATGTGTGTCGTGGCACCAATTCAGAATCCGAACTAAGGTCATGACCTTATAGTATAAAGCTATATCAGGTAGTCCCAGGCCCCCCCTCGGACTTATTTCTTTGCAGGATGTCATAGGCCAGCCTAGGTCTTTTATCATTCCATACAAAGGCCATGAACATCCTACGCATCTGTCTAAAAAAGGACTCCGGTACCTTAATTGGTACCGTATACAGTGTATAAATTAATCTAGGTAGTATACTCATTTTTATGGCGCTAATTCTCCCGAACCAGGTTAGATATTGGCCCTTCCATTTTTTTTAGGTCTTCTGTTATCTCCGTCAATAATGAGCCATAATTAAGTTCGTATAACAGTTTCTGGTCTGCACTAATGCGTACCCCCAAATACACCAGAGACTCTCTCTCCCAGACAAATGGGTATGTATGTCGCAGCGTCCCTTCCATTTCTATTGGAACATGGCTAGGAAGGATAATCGACTTCTCAAAATTAATTTTAAAATTAGATAGAGTACCAAATTTTTGTACCTCCACCATAAGTGCAGCTAAGGATGTCTGTGGAGCAGAGAGGAAAAAGAGAAGGTCATCTGCATATGCTGCTACCTTGTGTTCCACATGCCCAATGCACGTCCCAATTATCTCTCTGTTATTTCTGATTTTACGTAAAAATGGCTCCAGTGTTATCGCAAATATTAAAGGTGATAAAGGACACCCATGCCTTCGTATATTGAAGCAGTCTGACAGTGTGCCATTTACCTTAATCCTTGCTCTTGGTTCAACATACATAGACATTATCCATCCCATCATCCATTCCCCCAGGCCTATCCCCCTCAATACTTCTCTCATAAAGCCCCAATTCACCCTGTCAAACGCCTTTTCAGCATCCATTGACAGTATGATCCTTGGGGCTCTATCTGGGCCAGACCGCATCCAATGGAGAATGTGAAGCGCCCGGATAGTGTTATCCCTAGCCTCACGCCCTTCCATAAACCCCGTCTGGTCCAGATGAACCAATTCCCCAATATGCCCTTAAAGCCTAAAGGCCAGGATCTTTGCTAACAATTTGGTATCCGAGTTGAGTAGGGAGATAGGCCTTTAGTTTGCGCAACTTTGGAAATCTTTTCCCCCTTTTGGCAGTACCGTTATATACACCAAAAGGGCTTCTGATGGCAGTGGATTAGAAGCATTAATTGAGTTGAAATAGTTACAGAGTGGTTCTACTAATAAAGGAAGGAATTTTTTGTAGTATAAATTCGTCAGCCAATCTTGCCCTGGGCTCTTCCCTAATGGCAATGTTGCTATCACCCTACTCAACTCCTCTACCGTGATTGGACGCTCAGTTTCATCTATAATTGTTTTAGATAGCCTGGGCATTGATACTTCGTTAATATAATCCCATATCTCTTTCCTGCCATGTCTCTCACTATCCCCTGCTGCCGGTGTATCTGATTTGGGAATGTTGTATAACGCCTCATAAAATTTACCAAACTCTGCAGCTATGGCTTTCGTTTCCACTACCTTCTTACCTTGAACTAATAAACTATGAACATGTCTGGAGTCCTGTTGTTTTTTAAGTTGTTTAGCCAATAACCGTCCACACTTATTCCCTTGTTCATACGCCCTATTCGCGAAGAACCTAATTTTATTTTTAACTCTTTGTTCTAGGCACTGTGAGAGTTCTACTTGTAAGCCCTCCAAGCGCCTATTGTCTGCAGGGTCGAGATTTCCCTTTGTTTCACCTCCAATACATCGATTTTCTCTAATAGTTCCTTTATCTCTTTTTTTCCTTCTTTCTTTATATATGAACCATAAGCTATCAATTCCCCTCTTATGACTCCCACACCACTTGATCTGACACTTCCCCTGTCTTATTTATTTCAAAATACTCTTTTATTTTTGTACCCAACTTCTCCACTATTTCTTCCTTATCCAGTAATGACTCATTCAAGTGCCATGTTCGCTCTAAATGACCCATCTGAATTAAACAGAAAATCAGGGTTATTGGGGCATGGTCTGACGTAGTTATAGATCCAATTGTACTTGAGAGGATGTTTTCCAAATAAAATTGATCCACCAAGAAAAGGTCCAACCACGAGTACATATCGTGTGTTTTAGAATAATAACTAAAATCCCTAATTCCTACATGCGACACCCGCCAACAGTCTACAAGGTGTTGAGAGCATAGAAGTTGCTTAACCTGTTTTAAGGCTCTGAATGACATGGCAGTTCTGCCTGTTGATGTATCCATATTTGGATCCAGCACCAGGTTAAAATCCTCGCCCTCCATCAGACATCCCTCTCTAAATTGTTCCAATTTCCTGAATGTTTTAACAAAAAAGTTAACTGACCCTTCATTTGGTGTATATTGCAGTGTGCCCTTCACAAATAAAAAATGTTCCTCTGGGTCACTCTGCAGGGTCTCCGTTTTCCATGGGTATGACTTCTTAAAGGCAATTGTGACCCCTCTTGCCCTTGCAAATGGAGACACTGCATGGTAACATTGATTCATTATATTCTGAGGTAGACTGGGAATGGAGCTACCCCTAAAGTGTGTCTCTTGTAAAAAGACTACATCAGCTCCATGATGTTGCAATTCAACCCAAAGGCGCCCCCTCTTATTCGGTGAGCTCAACCCCCTTACATTATATGATATAATTTTCAACGTGGCAACCATTCTTTAAATTATCCTTATAAGCTCCCGGTACCAGCCCCTTGATACTTTCCCCATGACCTTGCTTTCTCTGGCTTCTTTACCGCCGATCCTGCCTACCCATATACCACTAGAACACCCAACATTAAAACCCAAATAGAAAAGAAAACTCTCCACATATACCATACCAAAAATCTTACATACTCCTCTTCCACACCAAAAAACTCCCCCCTGGAGTATATTTACTAACCGGGAACGGGGCCTGTGCAAATATACACCCCTTGTGCACCGGTCACCTCCCTTCCCTGCTTTTAGCAGGTTAATTAATCCCCTCAATCGGGATTGACCTACTGACCGAAAAATGGTCCCCATTCCCAACCATACCCCCTCGTTTCCCCCTCCTCCTGGGCGTTATTTGCAATTCACTTCTTTTTTCCCCATATTGGGGACTCAGCTGGTTAAACAGTAATCCCTGGTTATACTCAGACAGACGCTGACTGGGGTCTGCTTCCGCCAGTGTTTGGGAGCCCTGTACTGCAACTGAACCTGTATTAGGAGCCAGGACTTCTCCTCTTGCCCTGGATACAGTCTCTATACACTGTAGGGCCTCTAGTGTCCCCCCATTAGCCTCCAAATATTCTAATGCTCCTTTGTCTTGTGTAAATGAATCCTGTTTCTCTGTATCCGCTAGTGGGGTTCCTACTCCGGGACTTATGCGACCCTGTTCCCCGGCCCCAGCTTCCTCTCCCGTATTCCTGTGGCTCCCCCCACCACCCGGAGAGCTTTGTTCCAGGGCTTTCCTCCCCCTGCTTGCAGCCGGGGATCTCCTACCGTATATTGCGGGGCCGTCTCCTGCTGCCGGGGAATCCAGCTTCTTAATCGAGATCCCGCGCTCTGTTCTTTCCATGCCGCCAGTGGTATTGGAACCGCTGCGCTTCTTTATATCCTGTCTCCCTGCCTGTCGTCCCTCTCTGCAGTCAAAGGAACGGGGGGACAAGTAGGCTCGGATGCCGTCCATCGAACTCCGGCCCCTTCCCGCCGGCTGCAATGCGGCTTGTCTGCGAGTTGTCATGCTCTGTTAGTCAGCAGCTCAGCTGAGCTCAGCTGATTGTAGAGTCAGCCCGGGAACACGGAGGGGGGGGTGGAGCACTCACTCACACACGCTCACTCATCCCTCCTGCCCAAGTTGTGGCGACCTCTGCACAGTGTTCAGCTAAAGCTACAAGTTAGTGTAGTGCGTCCTCCTCACAGTGTTCAGCTAAAACTACAAGTTAGTGTACTGTGACCTCTGCACAGTGTTCAGCTAAAGCTACAAGTTAGTTTAGTGCGACCTCTGCACAGTGTTCAGCTTAAGCTACAAGTTAGTGTAGTGCGTCTTCTGAACAGTGTTCAGCTAAAGCTACCTGTAGAAGGTTGGTGGTGTTTTCCTGATCATATCACTACCGCAGGCAGCTAAAGTATTTACACGTTAGTGTAGTGCGACCTCTGCACAGAGTTCAGCTAAAGCTACCTGTAGAAGGTTGGTGGTGTTTTCCTGATCCTATCACTACCGCGGGCAGGTAAAGTATTTACACGTTAGTGTAGTGCGACCTCTGCACAGTGTTCAGCTAAAGCTACCTGTAGAAGGTTGGTTGTGTTTTCCTGATCCTATCACTACCGCAGGCACCTAAAATATTCACACGTTAGTGTAGTGCGACCTCTGCACAGTGTTCAGCCAAAGCTACCTGTAGAAGGTTGGTGGTGTTTTCCTGATCCTCTCACTACTGCAGGCAGCTAAAATATTTACACGTTAGTGTAGTGCGACCTCTGCACAGTGTTCAGCTAAAGCCACCTGCTACCTGGTGTTCTCATACTGTAGGCAGGCAATTGATTTTGCTAGCTGCAGTATCAGTATATATATATATATATATATATATATATATATATATATATATATATATATATATATATCCCAGCTTAGTGCAGCTACAGGCCATAAGTATGTCTGCAAGGCCAACAAGGAGAGGCAGACAGCCACAAGCCAATAAAAGAGGGCAAGCAGGCTCTGTGTCTAGAGGCAACGTTGCTGGTCGTGGAGACGGTGCATCCTCATCAGCACGTGGCCGTGGGACACGCTTGGCTTTTTTTTCGGCAGCTGGCCGCGTTGAGCCGCAACATGCGGAAGACTTGGTCAAGTGGATGACCAAGTCGTCCTCATCCTCCTCATCCTCCCTCACCCATGCTCAGGGTACTTTGTCTGGCAAAGCAGCTGCCAACGCGGCCTCTTCCCTTGGCTCAATGGCATCAGTGACTCCTTCCCTAGCCCCACCATGTCCTCCTGAGGAGTCCCTCGAACTTTTTGACCACAGTGTTGGGTACATGCTCCAGGAGGATGCCCAGTGTTTAGAAGGCTCTGATGATGATACTGAGCTAGATGAAGGCAGTAACATGAGCACGGACAGAGGGGGTGTCCAAGAAGGACAGCAATCTGGCAGTCATGCTCCCCCTGCTGCAGCATACTGCCAGGTTTGCTCCAGTGATGAGGAGGGAGGGGATGATGAGGTCACTGACTCAATGTGGGTGCCTGATAGGAGAGAGGAGGAGGAGGCACATCACCAATGAGGCAGGATGTCCTCCAGGGGCCAACCTAAGGGCAGCACACTGACTGCATCACACCGCAAAGCTCCGCATGTGCAGGGCGCTGCTGTCTCTGCACGTTATTCCAAAAGTTCTTTGGTGTGGGCCTTTTTTTAGACGAGTGCATCAGATCGCACCGCTGCTATTTGCAACATATGTCTCAAGCGTATCTTGTGTAGCCAAAACATCTCCCGCTTGGGCACCACATGCTTGACCAGACATATGTTGACCTGCCATGCAGTTCGTTGGCAAGCATATCTAAAAGACCCACACCAAAGAACAAAGAGGACCTCTCCTTGCTCCTCATCAGCTGAGATCTCCAACCCCACTATACCTTCAGTCCTCTCTGAGACCTTCACTGGGAGGAATGAAGGTGTAGAATTAGGTGTGTCACAGCCAAGTACTTGTGGGCAAGAAGTTCGCTCCCAGCCATCCACATGCCCAACGGTTGAATGCTAGCTTGGCAAAATTGCTAGCACTTCAACTGCTACCTTTTCAGTTGGTAGACTCTGCCCCCTTCCGTGAGTTTGTGGAATGTGCGGTTCCTCAGTGGCAGGTACCCAAATGCCACTTTTTCTCACGGAAGGCGATTCTAGCTCTCTACTGGCATGTGGAAAGCAATGTCTTGGCCTCGCTGGACAGGGCGGTCAGCGGTAAGGTGCATATTACCACTGACTCATGGTCTAGCAGGCATGGACAGGGACGTTACCTAAGTTTCACAGCGCATTGGGTGACTCTGCTGGCAGCTGGGAAGGATGCAGGACAAGGTGCAGTAGTGTTGGAGGTTGTTCCGCCACCACGCCTCCAAAATGCCACTACTAATGATTGTGACACACCTCTCTCCACCTCCTCCTCTTCTTCTTCCTCCATGGCCTCTTTCTGTGCTTTGTCCTTGGAACCAGCGGTGCTCCATAGCCATTCAAGGGGCTATGCAAGTACGCAGGCCAAAAGATGCCATGTGGTGCTTGAGCTGGTGTGCTTGGGGGACAGGAGTCACACTGGGGCAGAGGTTCTGTCAGCTCTTCAGGGGCAGGTTCAGACGTGGTTGACGCCACGCCAACTTAAGGCAGGAATGGTGGTTTGCAACAAGGGCACCAACCTTCTCTCTGCCCTCAGACAGGGACAACTGACCCATATGCCCTGTTTGGCTCACGTCCTTAACTTGGTGGTGCAGTGGTTCTTCGGCAGGTACCCGGGATTACTGGATGTCCTGAGGCAGGCCAGGAAAGTCTGTGTGCGGCCGACCTGATACCCGGATGGGTATCTCGATCCCTGAAAGGTGTGAGTCATCTCTACTGAGCTGAGTGGTGCTGGGCTGCTGAGTAGGGTCCCTGGACTTAATAGTAGTGGACCACATGATTGTCTCTGCTCCTGGCTTCCCTCAGGCATCCTCACTCCTCCGTCTGCAAGCAACACTCTCCTGGCAGTCTCTGGAAAAGCTTGGCTTTCTCCCCCTCTGATGCTGCCAGAGGCTCTCTCTCTCTCTCAGTCTCCTCAGTCTCAGCGGTCTTCCTCAACCTGTCACCTCACCACAATCTCTGTCTCTCTCCCTCTCTCTCTCCTTAGACCACTGTCATGGTTATGCAATAGAGTTTTGTCTATCAGCTTACCTGTCTCCATGTGTTTATCTCTAAAGACCAGCTGACTCTCACCTGACTGCTTTTATTAACTCTCCTCTAGCTTGGCTCCACCCCAGCTCCCATCAGAGAACTCTATATTAACCTCTGCACTGCAGGACAGCCCTGCTGATCAACCTTTGTGTGTTTGGCTTCCTGTTCCTGCCTGCCGTGTGCTCTACGTTTGTTTCTGTTACCGACCTTGGCGTGTTCTCTACTATTCCTGTCTGCTCCTAACCCTGACCTTTGGCGTGTCCCCAACTATCCCTGTTTGCCTGTGACCCTGAACCTTGGCGTGAACTCTGTTGTCCTTGTCTGCTTGTGGCCCTGACCTTGGCTTATTCCTTTACTATCCCTATCCTCCTGTTGCCTACTGTGGGTGTGAGCTGGTGGACCTTGGGGGTCGCGACCTGGAGCCAGTTGCAGCCCAGTCCATCCTCACCACTAGAGGCTCTGGTGAACACCTGCCGGCTCTTAGACTCCGCGCCTCAGACAATCCTACGCTCTAACCCCGGTGGGATCCGTGTTGGTGTTCCAGCGGCCCTGGCTTCCTTACCACCCAGACTCCCATCCGCAGCAGTCAGCCGTAGGGTCCACTGCCTTGTGGTGCACTCCTGATCCCAACGGTGTGCATCTGTCACCCAGCCTCAAGGTGACCTGACAGTTTGAGCAGCCATGGACCCGGCTGACGTGTCGCTTCCTGCAGCCGATCCATTGCAGTTCGCAGACTCGAGGTCCAGGAATCTAATCAGACTCAGGTGATGCGATTCCTTAAGGATCTCGCTTCCCGCTTTGAGCAGTTCCAGGCCTCCTTGGGAAACCTGAACCTGCAGCCTCAAGTACAATCAGCAGCTGCACCTATCGCACCAGTCACAGCCACACATTCATATTTACTGCCAGCTCCGTCCCGTTTCTCTGGGGACTCCAAGGCCTGCAGGGGTTTCCTCAGCCAATGCACCATTAATTTTGAGCTCCAGCCTCAAAACTTTCTGTCTGATCGGGCTAAGGTAGCCTATATAATTTCCCTCCTCTCTGGTGAAGCTTTAGCTTGGGCTGCCGCCCTGTGGGAGAAGAATGACCCGGTGGTTTCCAGCCTGTCCGACTTCTTGAAGCTTTTTTGTAATATCTTCGAGGAGCCAGCTCGGGTTTCTTCAGTGGCTAGTGCCCTTTTACACCTTCACCAAAAATCTTGTTCAGTGGGACAATATGTGCTTCAGTTCCGTATCCTCACAGCTGAATTGAGCTGGAACAATGAGGCCCTGGTCGCAACCTTTTTACATGGCCTCTTTGAACGAGTGAAAGTCGAATTAGCAGGAAGAGCCATCCCCGCCGGTCTGGACGATGTAATTTCCTTGTGCAATCAGATTGACATTCGTTTCCAGGAGAGGTCCCTAGAAAAAAAAAGACGCCAGCACCCCCTAGGTCCTAGTCAGCCAGAACTCTTCTCCTGTCACCCTGTGGAGCATCCTCTGCCTGCTAAGGAACCTATGCAGCTGGGCCAGACCAAACTAACCCCCGAAGAACGTGCTAGATGCAGAACTCTGGGTTTGTGTCTTTATTGTGGGGGCAAGGGTCATTTTCGTGACTCCTGCTCGCTTCGTCCGGGAAACGCTCCAATCTAATACATTTAGAAGGTGGAGTATTGGACCCAGAAACATCACCTTCTCATCTTCTTCTTCCGGTGTTCCTCCATGTGGGCCCTTCTCCCCAATCTGTCCTAGCATATCTGGACTCCGGGGCTTCCGCCATTTTTATGGACTGGAGAACTGCTTCTTCTATGAAGCTTACCCTTTCTCCCCTAGCTACACCACTGGTAGTCTCGGCAATTGATGGCACTGTGCTCCCAGGGGGCCCTTCCACAAGGAGAGACTTCCCATTGCTACCACATCCGTATCTTCTGATCTTCCCGCGGCATACAGCGATTACCGGGATGTGTTCTGTAAGAAGTCTGCTGAGGTGCTTCCTCCCCACAGATCTTTTGACTGTGCCATTGACCTTGTCCCTGGAGCAACTCTACCCAGGGGTCATACCTACCCTCTGTCCATTCCAGAGACCCAGGCCATGTCTGAGTATGTCGCCGAGAATCTGGAGAGAGATTTAATTTGGAAATCCTTGTGGCCTGCAGGAGAAGGGTTCTTTTTCGTTGCTAAAAAGGATGGTACCCTCAGACCCTGCATCGACTATCGAGGGTTAAATGCAGTGACTATCAAAAACCGATACCCCTTACCTCTAATATCTGAGCTATTTGACAGGTTGAAGGGGGCTTCCATTTTCACCAAGTTGGATCTCAGAGGTGCATACAATCTCATTAGAATACGGGAAGGTGACGAATGGAAGACTGTGTTTAACACTAGGGACGGGCATTACGAATACCTGGTTATGCCTTTTGGTTTGTGTAATGCTCCAGCTGTGTTCCAGAACTTTGTCAATGAAATCTTCAGGGATCTACTATACCAGTTTATTGTCATCTATCTGGATGACATTCTCATCTTTTCTGAAAATCTGCTTGCTCACAGAAACCATGTCCGCACTGTACTTCAGCGCCTTAGAGAGAATAAACTCTATGCCAAGCTGGGGAAGTGTTCCTTTGAATGTCCTGAGGTCCTATTTCTGGGATGTTTTGTTTCTAGTTTGGGTCTTCGCATTGGATCCCGGAAAGGTCTCGGCCATTACCAACTGGCCCCTTCCTGCTAGCCTCAAGGCCACACAGTGCTTTCTTGGCTTCACAAATTATTATAGGCAGTTCATAAGGAATTACTCTTCCATTGCTGCGCCTATTATCGCTTTAACCAAGAAGGGTGCGAATGCTAAAGACTGGCCTCCCGAGGCTGTCTCTGCGTTTCACGATCTGAAACAGGCCTTTGTTTCTGGACCTCTCTTAAGGAGACCAAATCCTGAGGACCCATTTTTTATTGAAGTAGACACTTCTTCGATGGGGGTGGGAGCTGAGCTTTTTCAGTTCTTTGAGAAGAGACGTCAACCATGTGCGTTCTTCTCCAAAAAATTTTCTCAGGCAGAGAGAAATTATGGCATTGGTGATCGGGAACTTCACGCAATTAAATTGGCATTGGAAGAGTGGCGTCATCTCTTGGAGGGTTCCCCTCACTCCATTACAATCTTTACTGATCACAAAAATGTACAATACCTACAGACTGCTAAATGTCTGAACCCCAGACAGGCCAGGTGGACTCTCTTCTTTTCTCATTTTAAATTCACGATTACGTGCAAACCTGGTTTCTGCAACGGTCGGGCTGATGTGCTCTCTAGGTAATTTGACACTTTGGACGAGGAGTCCACCCCTGATCCTGAGCCGATCATTCCGACCTCATGCATTGTTGCCCATTCTACCACCCTGGAATCAAAAATTCCTCCTGGCAAGACCTTTGTTCCCACGGAGCTCCATAGGAAATCCTATGCTCTAACCCTGGTGGGATCCGTGTTGGTGTTCCAGCGGCCCTGCCTTCCTTACCACCTGGACACCCATCCGCAGCAGTCAGCCGTAGGGTCCACTGCCTTGTGGTGCACTCCTGATCCCAACGGTGTGCATCTGTCACCCAGCCTCAAGGTGACCTGACAACCGCTCTCCTTATTCTCCTCACAGACTCTTTTTTCCGGGCTTCGGGATATCCCTCCTCCTTTGTTGGGGCACACAGTCTCTGGTGTCAGCATGTGTCTCTCTCCTCACTCTGTCCCCTCAGTTCCTTCCCCTCACACACTCCTTCTCTCCTCACTGTTAAGTGTCACTGTGTCCCAGCAAAGGACTTTTTTAGCCTTGGTATATCCCTCTATTTTATCAATCTCCTCTCCTCTGTCTCCTATCAGCACTCTCTCTCTCTTTTTTCTCAGTACTTCCCTCTCTTCTGTCCCCTCAGCACTTCCTGAAACTCCCCTTTTTCCCAATATGCTCTGTGTCTCTGAGTTTTTCTGGAAGGACTAATCAGTATCTCTCTGTCTCCATCTTGTGGTCAAAAGGAGAAATTGCATTACAACATGCCTGCTACACTTGGATTAACGGTCCGATATGGATTTTTATAGGAGCCTCATGATTTTTTGCATTGATTACTCCTTTAAATCTACACTGCTTATTATGATTTAACCACTTCAGCCTTGGAAGGTTTTACCCCTTTAATAACCGGGCCATTTTTTTGCGATACAGCACTGCATTACTTTAACTGACAATTGTGTGGTCGTGCAATGCTGTACCCAAATAAAATTGATGTCCTTTTTTTCCCACAAATAGAGATTTCTTTTGGTGGTATTAGAGCGACAATTTTGAAAAAAAAAATATATTTTTTACTTTCTGCTATAAAACAAATCCGAAAAAAAAGTCTTCATCAATTTAGGCCAATATGTATTCTGCTACATAGTTTTGGTAAAAAAAATCCCAATAAGTGTATATTGATTGGTTTGCACAAAAGTTATAGAGTCTACAAACTATGGGATAGATTTATGGCATTTTTGTTTATTTATTTATTTTTTACTAGTAATGGCGATCAGTGCTTTTTAGCAGGACTGCGACATTGCGGTGGATGAATTGGACACCTAACTGACACTTTTGACACTTTTTGGGAACCAGTGACAGTATTACAGTGATCAGTGCTAAAAATATGCACTGTTACTGTACTAATGACACTGGCAGGGAAGGTGTTAACATCAGGGGAGATCAAAGGGTTAAGTGTGTCCTTAGGAGGTGCTTGCTAACCGTGTGGGGGATGGTCTGACTGGATGAAGACAGAGATCAGTTTCCTGCTTAGCAGGAACACAAAATCTCTATCTTCTTCCCTGTCAGAACTGCAATCTGCCTCGTTTACATAGGCAGATCGGCGCTCTGCCTCTCTGGGGAGTGATCGCTGGACATCGGGTCTACTAGACCAGCTGATTGTCTCCCCTTCTGTCCAATTGGCATGAGCACTCCCCCAGTGTCTATTGCATGAAATGAAGTACAGGTACGTAATTTCATGCAATAGAGCCGCCCTGCCGCAGTATATCTGCAGTAGGCAGTCTTTAAAGCGGAGTCCTGCCAAAAAAGAAAAAAAGAAAAGTCAGCAGATACAAATACTGCAGCTGCTGACTTTTAATATATGAACACTTACCTGTCCAGGGCGCTCGCGATGTCCTCTCCCGAAGCAGACCTGTCCCTCGGTTCATGGGTGCAGGCGCCGGCATCTGCAGTAAGGGACTCAGGAAGTGAAGCCTTGCGCCTTCACAGCCTGGTTCCCTACTGTGCATGCGCGAGTCGCGCTGCGTGTCCTGACTGGTCCCTGGGTCCCTGCTGTCTTCTCGGACCTGTGTGTCTCCCAGAAGAAAGCGGGGGGATGGAGGAGGGGCTGGACGAGGTGTAGATCATCACGGATTCTGCAGCGATCTTTCACCAGAAGTGGGAGCAAATACCTGTATTAGACAGGTATCTACTCCCCCCCTCTCCCCTGAAAGGTGCGAAATGTAACACCGGAGGGGGAAGGGGAATCTGATCAGCAGAAGTTCCATTTTTGAGTGGAACTCCCTGTCGTTAAAGGAAATGGACATGTTTAATGTTTCACTATAAGCATTTAAAAAAATCACTGTTACTAGCCGAATAAATGTTTGCAAATAATAATATAGCATTTGTACATGTTGCCCAGGACAGTGACAACTAAATCCCAGTGCTATTTTTTATATACCACCTTGCCTGTTAGCCCAGAAAGTGTGTATTTTTAATTTGACAGATTTGGCTCCTATTGGTTTCAATAGAATCCAGCTTTGGCATTCAAACTTGTTTGAAGTTTGCCAAACCCAGACAGTTTGACTAATCCCTACTCCTTTGTAGCTGTTATTAGGATCTTCAAAAACCACTGATTGTAAGCCATAATTGCCCACTAAGTGGTGGGGTTTTCTACATCTTCAGCAGAAAGCAGAAAAACCATTAAAATAGATGAGAAAATGTAACCATGGCCTTTCCAAGTATATTTCTTCATTTATTTTTCTTGCACTAGCACTTTCTGTTCTCTGATCATCTGTATGAATATTGTAAGTAGTTAATCCTGAGATATGATTATATAAGAAGATTATTTTATTCCTTTCTGTCCCTCTGGAACTTTTGATCAGTGTAACAGGGTAGGTCACGCTATCCTCTAAATCATGGAAATGTTAGGTGAAACACATTTATTGCTAAGTAAGTGCTATCAATGTATAATTTAAAAGGGTTTACAGAAAAAGAATTAGGAAGAAAATACAGTAGTAACACTGTACTATACAAGAAAACAAGGCAATTCAATGCAATGTAGCATTGTATGAGCTAGAGTAAAAAATAGGATTGTATTAAATCAAGCAAGTGTCAAATTGGCTACACTAATGTCTAGACTAGCCTGGAACAACTTAAAAAAAAAAAAAAAAAAACAAGGTTTATTTGCTGAACTTGCTGTATATTTTCTCTTAACTGCAGAAATGTCAGTCTTAATTGAAATTTGTTACCACTTCATTAAGATATAAATATATATTGTTTATATAAAAAGAAAACAATAATTATATTAGTAGATGAAGCTATGTCAACGTAATTTGTATAAATAGTAAAATACGCAGGACAAAACTAAGACTCATGTACAGTAGATAACTTATAGGATAAGTACACTTATACTACTCCAGTGGTGTTTTCACCTTGTACAGTAACTCCCTATTTACTTGAATGGCGCTGTACATCTAGCTCCCTTACAGTAAGATCACAGCTCCGTTTATATCCATGCACAGGCCCAGCCAGCACCATGAATGATGCAGGGTGAAAAATCAAATGTAACTTAATTTATAGAATAAGCCTATGCGAAATATGGCACATACTGCATGCCATACAGTATAAGGTGGTGTGGAATAGGGAGTGTACAGCATGAAATGAGGAGGTATAGAATAGAGAATGTACAATATGGTATATGGATTGAGAGGGTGCAAAGAAGTAATGTACAACATGTCACATGAATGAGGCAGTATGGAATAGGGAATGAACAGCATGGCATATGGAATGTGGCGATGCAGAATAGGGAACGTACAACATGGCATATATAGTAAGGAAATGTAGAACTGTGAATGTAAAGCATGACATATGGAATGAAGTGTTCTGTAATAGGTAATATAAAGCATGGCATGTGTGAAGTGGTACACAGCAAGGGATGTGTAGAAAAGTGATAAAGCACACAGTGATTACAGTGTACAATATTTCAAAAAATGGCTTACTAGTTCTGGTAATTAGGCTGACCTTATCCCAACATCCATCAGTGCAAGACCCGCTTTGACAACTCACTTTCTTGCTGCCATTACATGTAAATATAGAAGCTGGCAGAGGAAATCTTCCACTACACACATCCTCTACCTCGCTCTGCATTAGATGATCACATCAGCCAGAGTCACAAAGAAAGTAATGGAAGACTGCTAGCTACAAATGAAGGTCTGGATGGAGCCAGATGACCCCAAACTGCTTATAGGTGGAATGTGCATCTAAGGATAGGCGATTCTCCTTCTGCCCATCGCCTCTCATCTCAGGGCTCCACAGCTCAGGCCCCAAAGCAGTCACATGGGATGTCATAGCAGTAGTTATGCTAGGGTAGCTATACCATTTACATTGCCTCTAATAGTTTTGCCCCATCAGACATCAACTACCTACAAGTGATTTCTCCCTTGCAAAATGATAGACAGGTGCCCAATTGTTACCAATCTATTTAAAGCCCAACTCCCAATACATTTTTTTTATATTTTTGGATATCATCTCTGTCATTTTTGTAATTCTGTCTGTGGTGATTGGGGAGATTTTCCCTAACATCCTGTCTATGTATGGTATCTCTTCCCAAGTCTGCTAAAAGTGTGTTCATATGTTTATTTGTCCCCTTTGGAGAGATTTCCCATCTCTTCCCATGGCAAGAAAAAAAAATCAGAGGCTACAACCCTTCCACACCCGATCTTAAAAAATATTATAATAATAAAAAAAAATCACAGAATTTTGATTTTAAAACCAAACCCTGTTAGTCTTTTTTTCAATGTTTATGTTCTGTTTGAGAGATTTTCCCGCCCCTTGAAGGAAATCTCTTCAAGGGGCGGGAAAATCCCCACTTAGAGAGTTGGTACTGGTAAAGACCATCTCCATTGGAGCATATTCACTGTTCTCCAACTCTAACATTTTGAATTTGTCATTACTTTCTTCCCCAGTGACTATGGCAGGTTTCTTCCCCAGTGAAGTCTGGCAGGTTGTGACAGTTCACAAAAATGAAAAAAGAACATGTTAACACTTTAATGTTTCTATTTTTAAAACATATACTGTAGACTATAAAGAAAAATAATATCAATTTTTGCGCTCAGCCTAAAAAAAATGAAGGTGGACTAATGCAAATCAAGTATTCCAAACACTGGGCCAATAAACTGTACTAAACTAAAAAAGGTGTACTGTCCCTTTAAATGAATGAATGCATGAATAAGTGCAAGAAAGCTAATTTGAAAAAAAAAAAATACGCTAATATGTGAAATCACAAGTCAGTGCAAATAGAAAATATGAACAATAAATGTGTGCTGGCACTCTTAATTATACAAAAACAATATATGCACTTGTGCAAATGAGCAAATGTAATAAAAAAACCTCCAGAGATAAAATAGTGTAAAATAGTTCTTATTGAAATAAAATCCACCAGGCAATGTCAAATGTAATAAATAGTCCATATGCAGTTGGTGGTGACTAAGGTGCTCAGTTAAGAAATTACACTTATCAGTGCTCCAGTGCTCAAAGGTGCTCCTTAGAGAAAGAGAAGGACCTCTTACCAATTGGAAATGATCTCGAATTACAGTAGATTAAAAGCGCACAAACTCCATCTTCAAGATAAGTACGTTCACTGGCAACAAACTTCCAATGGTACACTCTCATCAATGGGCTACATCAGTGGTTCTCAACCTCAGTCCTCAAGTACCCCCAAAAGGCAATGTTTGCAGGTTTTCCTTTATCTTGCACAGGTGCTTTAAATCAGAGTCAATGGCTTAGTGTTTTGGACAGCTATTTTATCTAAGAGAAATTCCCAAAACATGCCCTGTTGGGGGTACTTGAGAACTGAGGTTGAAAACCACTGGGCTACATGAACCAGCCCTTTGGAGTCAGACAACCACTCTCCACAAAGGTATATGTGAAGTACAAATAGGGAGAAGCCTACAAGGCGCAGATTGTGATCTCTCCCAGCATTCTTTATATACTGTAGACTAGTGCCTCCAAACTTGATTGTTTGCTTTATGGTTCAATTGATTTGCTTTCATGATCTAAGTCATACAGTTAGCCATTTAAACTGCTAGTCCTATAACATTTGCACGTGTCACCTCTTCATTGACCTGAAAGCACTTCTAGCAATGTACCCATATAATATAAACCTTGGATTGCGAGCATAAATCGTTCTGGAAACATGCTTGTAATCCAAAGCACTCTTATATCAAAGCGAATTTCCCCATAAGAAATAATGGAATTTCAGATGATTCATTCCACGACCATTTATTCATAAGTCCTTCAGTTTATAGTCCATATAAAAAGATTATAGCAATGTGATAGATTGTGTAACCATAAAATGTCCATCCACAAATGGCAGCCTCCACAAGGGGATTAGAAGCAAAATGTAGCAGGAGCTACAGAATATAAAAGAGAAGAGAGGCACCTCTAAGAGTAGCAATATGGTTACATTTAATGAAGGTACAACATTTAGCAACTCACATGGTTGATGATTAAAACTGGCACATCTAAGTATGCAGGCATCCGGGGTAAAGCTGTCCACATAGACCGTCCTCCCCACCACCGGCTACTACCGCTGTCATTCTGCAGTAGTGACTGGGAAGACTACCCTGCAGTAGAGCAATCTGAAAGTGAGGGTTGAAGCGCTCGTGGAGCGCAGCATGGAAAGGATGATATTGATGGCGGTGCAGAGGATGGTCTATGTGGACAACTTTACCCGGATGCCTGCATACTTAGATGTGCCTGTTTTAATCATCTAACATGTGAGTTGCTAAATGTTGTACCTTAATTAAATGTACCATATTGCTACACTTAGAGGCGCCTTTCTTCTCTTTTATACTCAGTTGTGACATGACACTATGTGTATATCAAGACATTGCTTGTATATCAAGTCAAAATGTATTAAAAAATTTGGTTCTCAGACAACAGGCCCTGTGAAAATATGAAGTGCGCCCAGGCGTCTAGCGACAGATCGCCTTCGCACAACTTCCCCATCTTTTTCTCACACATCTGCTATTGTCATTTGTAGGCGCTGCGCAACCAAATAAATACGAAAACGGAAAGTTAATTTTAAAGAGCGATGTAATGAATTGGGTGTTACACCCCCCACTTTTTTTTTTTTTAACTTTGCTGGGTTCACATAGAGTTGGGTCACGCTTGTCCGTCTGCATTTATTATGCATTTTTTTTACAAGTTTAAATCAGTAATATATATATTATATATATATTTATATATATATATATATATATATATATATATATTTTTTTTTTTTTTTAAATGGCAATTGTTGCAATTTTTTTAGGTCACACGGTATTTGCGCAGAGGCTTTTCAAACGCAATTGCTTTGGGAAAAAATTAGGGGTGCACTAAATGGAAAATATTGGTGCCGAAACCAAAAATTCAGGATGCAGTTGGCCAAAACCAAAAATGACAGAGATTATATATATTTTATGTATTTATTTATTTATTTATTTTTTTGTTTACAAACTATTTTTTTCAGAGAAAAATGATGGTATTTGTAAATACAGATCAAACAAAAATACAATGTAAAAAACAAAAATTAAAGGAAGAAGAAGAAGGAGGGAAGTCACATGACATCCAGGAGGGAAAATGGCCAATTTGGACATTTTCACTTAGGGGTGTACTCACTTTTGTTGCCAGCGGTTTAGACATTAATGGCTGTGTGTCGAGTTATTTTGAGGGGACAGCAAATTTACACTGTTATACAAGCTGTACACTCACTACTTTATATTGTAGCAAAGTGTCATTTCTTCAGTGTTGTCACATGAAAAAAGATGGAAGAAAAAAAGATGTGAGGGGTGTACTCACTTTTGTGAGATACTGTATATGTTGCGGTTTGCAAGTGGTTTAGCGGGATTATGGCTGAAGACATCCATAACCCGATACCTTTTTTTGCAGTCAGTGGCTGGCTCACGAGCCGCTGGAATGCTTTACAAAGCCGCTCGCTGCTGTTTTTGGCTTACCATTTCTGGCAGTTTGCCCGAGAAAAGATCCGGTGGTGCGGCCAGCTGCTCCCATTAGGCGATCAAAGAGTAGATCAGTGGTCATCTTAGAGGTGTGTTTGGGGTCGTTATGTTGGAATACTGCCCTGCGGCCCAGTCTCTGAAGGGAGGGGATCATGCTCTGCTTCAGTATATCACAGTACATGTTGGCATTCATGGTTCCCTCAATGAACTGTAGCACCCCAGGCCAATTTGATGCAGTGTGCAGCGTATGGTCTAAACACTGTCAATCACATGCTGTGTGCTGGAGCTCCATCTCCGGTTACAATTTTTCTTTTAGTGTCAGGAAAATGTGTCAAAAGCGATTCATGCTGATAGCAAAGGAAAGAGACAGCAGACAGAAATGACACTTAGGGGTTGATTTACTGAGACTGGAGCACTCGGAATGTGGTGCAGCTGTGCATGGTAGCCAATCAGCTTTCAACTTCAGCTTGTTCAATTAAGCTTTGGCAATAAAACCTGGAAGCTGATTGGTTTCTATGCAGAGCTGCACCAGGTTTTGCACTCTTCAGGTTTAGTAAATCAACCCCTTAGTGCTCTGGAGTGAGACAAGTACACACTATAGAGGGATATGCTTTGTTCACATTTCATGTCTGAAGTTTACAACCACTTTAAACGCCAGACAAAGCTAAAATACAAAATAAGGGGATGTGTTATCCGCCAAAGGATTTGTATTTCTGTCCATCCAGTTCTGAGATGTACACGAATCCACCATACGACACTGCCCTGTCTGGCGGGACAGCAGATCTGATTTTAATCTGACGCAGATAAGTTGCAATTGCAGATCAGATCCTATCCCTCCCCCAACCTGTGGCAAAAAAGACAAATCCACGAGTGTTCAAAACTTCTGCATTCCCAGAAACAGAGGGACGGGCTATGGCAAGGCTGCTCATATGAAACAGGGCTCTGCTTCGTTGTGTGCCAAGAATGCAATTTAAAGCCAACACATACACCACTGGTGCCCAACTAAATGGTGAAAAAAAAAAGTCCAAAACCTCTTTAAATGGTTTAGAAAATGTTCATCTAAAAACATCCAACATGTTTCTGGGTCACACACCCTTCATCGGGGCTACAAAATAAATACAGGGTGGAGGGTTATATACCGGTTTACACATCAACGTCAGTAGGATGAACCATGTCCATCTTTTTGGATAATGCCCAACAAAAGCCACCCAGCGTTACGGGTTGGGACTATTCTTTACACATGAGCAAGTTTTAGTTTTAATATAATTCAGAAGAGGAGTTCTTTCCTCTGAAGTCATATCCCAGTGTCTGCGAATGAGGACATCAGAGAGATCGACCAGCATCGAATTCTCCAATCATCAGTTACCGGACCACCAGAATTTACTGCACACGTCCCCCATAGGGCCTAAACTAGTTTGCCATTTGGAGAGGAACATCTTGTTAGTTGTTAGCGATCGACTCATACAGAAGACATTGTATCAATATGTTGCACACGAGGTACCTGCCAACAAGGGATTCATTTCCAGCTAATGAACAATTAATCATCTCCTGGGTCGTTCAGACCATCAGTAAAGCTAAGAGCATCAGAAACACTTTTGGCCCTCACAGATTTTGTTTTCAGTTTTGGGGCTCAAATGTTATATTTTTTGTCCTCCTCTTCAACCTTTTGATTCTAAAACTGATATGTTATCAATCTAAATTTATTTTGGGCTACACACACACCAGCTAGAAATAGTGAACGCTGGCATCTTTGGAGCACCCAACCCATCACGATTCCACCACAATTCGCATATTTTGTATAGATATCGGCACCTGGCAATAGGCACACTGGCACCTTTGGAGCACCTAATGCCATCACGATTCCACCATGAGAGGCAGATTTGGTACAGAAATGGGCACACTGGTACCTTTGAAACACCCAACCCCATCAAGATTCCAGCACGATTTGCAAATTTGGTAATAGGCATAGTTGTACCGAATGTGATCATGATTTTCAGATTTGGTATGGATATTGGCACCTGGCAAAATCACTACACTCATCCCTAACATTCAACATATCCTCAATTTCCTTTTTTTTTGCTGCAATGCTCATCATCATACCAGCACTGTTCCCCTGCAGAAGGTCAGCTCCTTCAGCAGATGGCCCTCCGCCATCAGGGGAAATGATGTCCACTTCCATTAAACTCACTTTAGGTGAGCCCAGGCTATCATGGACCTGCCCCCTGGAGATGCACCATCATGGTGGTCTGAGCGAGTAGTTAGATGACACATGACCCCAACACAAGTTCCTCCAACAGATGACACATGGCCCCAACACAAGTTCCTCCAACAATTGGCAGATGACCCAATCACATGTTCCTCCCACAAATGAAGAATGACCCCAACACAAGTTCCTCCAACAAATAGCCACATCACAAGTGCATCCAATTAGAAAAGAGTGTCCCCAGAATGCCTAAATACTCACCCAGAGCAACTTTTGTGATCACATGAAATCAGCAAAGTTGGGGCGCATGCGTGCCAGCGTCCAAGATGGCCGCTTAGCCTGGGAGCTCCGAGCCACCCCGATCTAACGCCATCCATAGCGGCGGTGCAAGCCCTCATTTCAGCCCGGCTCTTGTCCCTGCAGCTTGGGGACACCTCCAGCCACACCTGGATGTCCTTTTCTGCCTCCAGGCGGAACCTCATTGACGCCCTGAACGGATCCCAGGAGCGGCCCGGCCATCCCAAAATGGCGGGCGTCTCCTCACAAGGCCTGCCCTGCCTGTCAGAATCCATCACAGATCAGGATCAAGGGGCCCTCCCATCCTCACAAGCATCGGATGCTACAGTGAGTACTCTCCCGGGGTTCCCCTCTCCAGCATCCACTGACTCTCTAATAAGGAGGACATTTGGAGGGGCAGCTCTCACCCCTCAGCAGGATCCGCCTCACAGTCCAGACTCCTGGGACATACAGGCCAGGGATCTCCCTCCCTCCCCTACTGATTTCCCCTCCATGATGGCTGCTTTTTCCCAGATGCTATCAAAAGGCCTATCCCACACAGCTACACAGATCACTGCTTCCATACATGCAGATTTGCAGCAGATTGGTGCCAGAATTGAAGTGATCGAACAAAAATCTGATCAGGCCATCCTGAGAATTAACCAAAATACTTCCAGAATCCAGGATCTTCAGGACCAACTGGAATCCGCCACCTCTAAAATAGATGACCTCGAGAGCAGGTCGAGACGTTACAACTTTCGTCTCAGGGGGCTCCCCGAATTCGTTAAAGACACCCACATGGCAGTCCAGGACTTCATCAAAAGTTTAATCCCCAATATTTCGGCTCACCGCTTAGAGCTCGACAGAGCCCACAGGGCTCTACAACCACATTGTTCCGATGGTCTGCCACAAGACATCATCGTGAAACCGCATTTCTATGCAGTCAAGGAAGAAGTGATGAAGCTCTCCGGGTCAGCAGAGAAACTGATGTTCCAAGGCCATCAGGTCCAAATCTTCGCTGATATATCCCCATATACCGTACAAAAAAGAAGAGCCCTGAAACCGCTACTACAAGTCCTGGCGAGCAAAGAGATCACCTACAGATGGGCCTTCCCGCTGAGATTGAACTTCTCATACCACAACAAACCATACAATTTTTCAACGTTCCAAGATGGGGAACGACTTCTCCTTCATCTGGGTCAGATTACTCAGGACGTCCCACAGTCTTCTGCCTCTCGAGGAGCATCGTCTGTCAAGAGAACATCCCCCACCAGCCCAGTGTCGCCAGTGTGGCAGAAACAGCTTTCCAAGCGATCGAAAGAGTCCTTTCCCCCATGATTGGGCCTGCAGCATCATCAGTCTCTGTTTTTGATCCTCCCCTGATGTCAGTTTTTTGGTGACTTTCCTCTTCTGAGTTCTCCCCAGGACTTCCTTTCGGATGCCTACGGGTCCAGATTTTCCGGGGAAAATGTTGTGCTGTTCCGTTTTTAATAATGTTTTTTTTTTTTTTTTCTTCTCTCCCAAATATTCGAAGCTTTTTGATCACTACTACTATGTGATAGCAGGGCTTGCATTGCATTGTTTATGTACTGCCACGATTTCAATCAGAGGCGGCGTTGACCGGAGTGGTCGTAGTGCGCCTCTCTCTGGCTCCGATAGCTGAACCCTTGTTCACTCACCTATCGGACCCAGACTCTCTCGACCCTTGGGTCGCAGAATTTTTGCTTTGTTTTGGGTTCCGGTCCAGGCAGGGGGGGTCCCTCGCTGGTCCGTGGGGATTTGGGTAAAAATTTTTTGAAGCAATATCTAATGGTCCGTTTTTTCACTCCTCTCTACCTCTTTTCTCTGCTTTTCCTTCCTTTCTCCTTTCCTCCCCCCTCCCCCCTCCTCCTCTTCAGCTACAGGTTCTCGCTGGATCTCCCGTTTGCCGTAACACAGATCGAGCCCGTCATGTTGCTGGGGATATCTCCTATCTGCCAGGGACAATTAGGATATCAGGTGAGAATTACAAATACTTAGCACCACACTCATTGCTTCCCCATGACTGACTCCACGCCACTGAATGGGACACTTAAGATTCTCTCCCACAATGTACAGGGCCTTAATTCCCCTGTGAAGAGATGCAAAATACTGCAACAGCTTCAGACTCTGAAGGCTGATGTAGTACTGCTCCAGGAAACTCATTTCCCCGCCTCCTATCAGCCCAAATTCCTTCACAAAAGCTTCATGAACTTCCACCTAGCTAATGCTGACAACAAAACGAGAGGAGTGGCAGTCTGCTTCTCCAACAGAACTCAATTCGTGCATGCGAACACCATCAAAGATCCAGAGGGACGTTACATACTAGTGTCAGGTATGATCAATGGTGAGGCCTACACGTTTGTCTCATATTATACCCCTTATACCCCTAACACACACCAGGACCTCTTTTTTGACACCACACTCAAGGTACTTAAGCCACATTTCGTTGGCACAGTAATATTGGGGGGAGACTCCAATACCCCATTTGACTACTCCTCTGACAAATCAAACCCCCTGCGGCCCAAATCAAAACGGCCCCTAAACGTAGCCTTCGGGTGGCGCAAATAGTACAATCTTTTGGCCTGATTGATATCTGGAGGGAAATGAACCCCCAAACTAGAGACTACACGCACTACTCGGTCCCCCACCACACCTTCTCTAGGATTGACCACATATTTGTCCCACCACACGTAATCCCAAGAGTAACCTCCTCCAAAATATATGACACTCCACTATCCGACCACTCGATAATGTCTATGTCACTCAGGGGCGGGCCGGGGGTGAAGGGTTCCTTTCAATGGCGCCTTAATGAAACTCTCCTAAGCAACCCAACCCACTGCACGCTCCTAGACAAAGCTCTTTCCGACTACTTTATTGAGAATGACATGGGGTCAGTCTCCCCGGGATGTCTTTGGGCAGCACACAAGGCGGTGATGAGGGGCAGGCTCTTACAACTCTCCTCTCAACTTAAAAAGGAAAGCAGGGCGGAAGTTTCGCGACTCACAGCAGACTTCCGCTTGCTGAGCAAAGCCCACAAACAACACCCTACACCGGATAACCTGGCCAAACTTGACTCAACTTGAGTGAAACTCAACCTCTCCCTTACTACCTCTGCGGAGAAACACTTAGGGTGGTCCGGCGCGCGTTTCTATTACCAATCGGATAGGATAGGTGCTAAGTTAGCTGCCAAACTTAGCCCGAGAATCCGTACCTTGGCATTTCCCAAAATTCGTGCCTCGTCGGGCAATCTGACGCAAAATTCAACCATCATTATGAAATAATTCCATGATTTTTACTCACATCTTTATGAGAAAGTACCCCACACACATTCCAAGGCCAGAGAGCGGTTTCTCCAAGACATTAACCTGCCTCACCTACAGCAAACACACCTCAATCTGCTAGACGCCGCCTTCTCCTCCGAGGAAATCTTAGATATCATTAAATCCTTGAAAATGAATTCTGCCCGGGGTCCAGACGGTTTTTCGGTATGTTATTATAAGAAGTTTGGCCCTCGTCTGGCTCCTTACATTGCCCGGTTCTTCAACACCCTCCGGGATGGAGCCCCTCTCCCTAGCGATTTAAACTTGGCTTTTATCTCGGTCATACCTAAACAGGGTAAAGACCCAAGCGAGGTGGGCAGCTACCGCCCTATTTCGTTAATCAATAACGATCTCAAAATAATGACTAAAATACTGGCAAGCCGGATGTCTAACTTTATTGCTAATTAGATACATAGGGACCAAGTGGGCTTCATCCCGGGGAGACAGGGACCGGACCAGGTTCGCTGAGCTATTGATTTGATTTCCCTTCTGCAGTCACAGTGGGACGGAGGCCCTGCTCAAGAGGGTTTCTTGCTGTCGCTGGATCTGCAGAAGGCCTTTGATTCTGTGTCGTGGCCTTACATTTTTGACATTCTAGAACGCTGGGGGTTTGGCGACGGTTTTCGCACGATAATTCACACACTATATTCCTCACCCTCAGCACAGGTGCGACTAATGGGCCATTACTCGGAACCCTTCAATATTCGTAGGGGAACAAGACAGGGTTGTCCCCTTTCACCCTTGATTTTCGCTATTGCGATCGAGACACTGGCTATAGCCATCAGATCGAACGAGAACATCAAGGGAGTGAAATGTGGTCCTGACATTCACAAATGCGCCCTATTTGCTGACGATATGCTCTTGTTCCTCACTGCTCCTCTCACATCCACACCAAATGTCCTCAGACTTCTGAGAGAATTCGGTCTCGTCTCTGGTCTTCAGGTGAACGTGACTAAATCTGTGGCCCTCAATGTTTCGGTCCCAGTACCTCTCATAGATCAACTCCGACCACACTTTCCCTTCACGTGGGCTAGCGACTCAATCCCCTATTTGGGCATCAAGCTGACGAAAAACATTGGAGACTTATATGCCGCTAACTACCCCCCCATGCTCCGCTCTCTAGAGCTAGACCTACAGAAATGGTCGAGGGAGGGCCTGTCATGGTTAGGTAGACTTAACGCAGTCAAAATGACTCTCCTGCCACGCCTTTTATACCTGTTTTGCTCACTTCCTATACCGATTAAAAAATCTGTCTTGACCAAATTTTAGTCCAGGGTGATTAGGTTTGTCTGGGGGGACAGAGGTCATCGCTTTGCTAAAGAAATTTTGTTTAGGCTTCGGTCGCAAGGGGGCCTGGGTCTACCAAACTTGTGGCTATATTACCAGGCAGCACAGCTAGCACAGTTCTCAGCCATCTACACTAAAATCTGCAGGCCAGGTTGGATCTCCATTGAGAGACAAGCGGTACCGCATTTCACACTCGACTTCTTAACATGGAGACCTCCCAAACATAGACCGGCCATCTTAGCCCCCACATTGTCTCACTCCCTAGCCCTCTGCGACCAATTGCATATCCACGCCAACTTGATTTCCCCCTTAAGGCCTCTCACACACCTGTTTCACAATCCTGATTTTCCCCCTGGGATGAACATACATGTATTTCATTGGTGGCTGAACAAAGGCCTTTTCCGGATAGGCCATTTCTTTACACCCAATGGCCCCATTTCATTAGGCCATTGTTTGAGTACATTGGAAATGCCTACCTCGGAAAAGTTTCGACTTTCACAAATACGACACTTTCTCCACTCACTTTGTACTGATAAGATGAACACTCCTAAGGCCACGATGTATGAGCTATGGTGCTCTTCCTCAGCCCCCCAAAAAGGTGGGATATCCATTATCTACGCGTCCCTGGCAGATAGGACGGACACCCCGGCATACGCTCGATCCTGGGAATCGGACCTGGACATTCAGTGGGATCCTGCTAAGTGGTTCCAAGCATTCAGCAGATCATCGAAAGGTATCCTAAATATGGCCTTGATTGAGGCTAACATTAAAGTCTTTACTAAATGGTACTATGTCCTGGCCAGGCTCTCCAGGATATTCCCGGACTCCTCTCCCCTCTGCTACAGAGGTTGCGGTCATATTGGCACGATGCACCATATCTGGTGGACATGCCCCCGCATACGGAGTTACTGGAATAAATTATTCCATATTCCAAGGAGAGTATCTGGGGCAGAGGTTCCACAGGACCCCACATACATTCTACTGAATTGCACAATGCACAACACTCCTAAAAATACACAACAACTTATATTCTTTATGTGTTTGGGAGCCAAAGTTACTCTAGCGAAAGCATGGAAAACTCCTTCGGTGTCCATATCGGCCACCAAACGGAAGATTTCTTGGATAATGTCACAGGAACAATTGGCAGGTGACCCAATCACATGTTCCTCCCACAAATGAAGAATGGCCCCAACACAAGTTCCTCCAACAAATAGCCACATCACAAGTGCATCCAATTAGAAAAGAGTGTCCCCAGAATGCCTAAATACTCACCCAGAGCAACTTTTGTGATCACATGAAATCAGCAAAGTTGGGGCGCATGCGCGGCAGCGTCCAAGATGGCCGCTTAGCCCGGGAGCTTTGAGCCACCCCGATCTAACGCCGTCCATAGCGGCGGTGCAAGCCCTCATTTCAGCCCGGCTCTTGTCCCTGCAGCTTGGGGACACCTCCAGCCACACCTGGATGTCCTTTTCTGCCTCCAGGCGGAACCTCATTGACGCCCTGAACGGATCCCAGGAGCGGCCCGGCCATCCCAAAATGGCGGGCGTCTCCTCACAAGGCCTGCCCTGCCTGTCAGAATCCATCACAGATCAGGATCAAGGGGCCCTCCCATCCACACAAGCATCGGATGCTACAGTGAGTACTCTCCCGGGGTTCCCCTCTCCAGCATCCACTGACTCTCTATTAAGGAGGACATTTGGAGGGGCAGCTCTCACCCCTCAGCAGGATCTGCCTCACAGTCCAGACTCCTGGGACATACAGGCCAGGGATCTCCCTCCCTCCCCTACTGATTTCCCCTCCATGATGGCTGCTTTTTCCCAGATGCTATCAAAAGGCCTATCCCACACAGCTACACAGATCACTGCTTCCATACATGCAGATTTGCAGCAGATTGGTGCCAGAATTGAAGTGATCGAACAAAAATCTGATCAGGCCATCCTGAGAATTAACCAAAATACTTCCAGAATCCAGGATCTTCAGGACCAACTGGAATCCGCCACCTCTAAAATAGATGACCTCGAGAACAGGTCGAGACGTTACAACTTTCGTCTCAGGGGGCTCCTCGAATTCGTTAAAGACACCCACATGGCAGTCCAGGACTTCATCAAAAGTTTAATCCCCAATATTCCGGCTCACCACTTAGAGCTCGACAGAGCCCACAGGGCTCTACAACCACCTCGTTCCAAAGGTCTGCCACAAGACATCATCGTGAAACCGCATTTCTATGCAGTCAAGGAAGAAGTGATGAAGCTCTCCAGGTCAGCAGAGAAACTGATGTTCCAAGGCCATCAGGTCCAAATCTTCGCTGATATATCCCCATATACCGTACAAAAAAGAAGAGCCCTGAAACCGCTACTACAAGTCCTGGCGAGCAAAGAGATCACCTACAGATGGGCCTTCCCGCTGAGATTGAACTTCTCATACCACAACAAACCATACAATTTTTCAACGTTCCAAGATGGGGAACGACTTCTCCTTCATCTGGGTCAGATTACTCAGGACGTCCCACAGTCTTCTGCCTCTCGAAGAGCATCGTCTGTCAAGAGAACATCCCCCACCAGCCCAGTGTCGCCAGTGTGGCAGAAACAGCTTTCCAAGCGATCGAAAGAGTCCTTTCCCCCATGATTGGGCCTGCAGCATCATCAGTCTCTGTTTTTGATCCTCCCCTGATGTCAGTTTTTTGGTGACTTTCCTCTTCTGAGTTCTCCCCAGGACTTCCTTTCGGATGCCTACGGGTCCAGATTTTCCGGGGAAAATGTTGTGCTGTTCCGTTTTTAATAATGTTTTTTTTTTTTTTTCTTCTCTCCCAAATATTCGAAGCTTTTTGATCACTACTACTATGTGATAGCAGGGCTTGCATTGCATTGTTTATGTACTGCCACGATTTCAATCAGAGGCGGCGTTGACCGGAGTGGTCATAGTGCGCCTCTCTCTGGCTCCGATAGCTGAACCCTTGTTCACTCACCTATTGGACCCAGACTCTCTCGACCCTTGGGTCGCAGAATTTTTGCTTTGTTTTGGGTTCCGGTCCAGGCAGGGGGGGTCCCTCGCTGGTCCGTGGGGATTTGGGTAAAAATTTTCTGAAGCAATATCTAATGGTCCGTTTTTTCACTCCTCTCTACCTCTTTTCTCTGCTCTTCCTTCCTTTCTCCTTTCCTCCCCCCTCCCCCCTCCTCCTCTTCAGCTACAGGTTCTCGCTGGATCTCCCGTTTGCCGTAACACAGATCGAGCCCGTCATGTTGCTGGGGATATCTCCTATCTGCCAGGGACAATTAGAATATCAGGTGAGAATTACAAATACTTAGCACCACACTCATTGCTTCCCCATGACTGACTCCACGCCACTGAATGGGACACTTAAGATTCTCTCCCACAATGTACAGGGCCTTAATTCCCCTGTGAAGAGATGCAAAATACTGCAACAGCTTCAGACTCTGAAGGCTGATGTAGTACTGCTCCAGGAAACTCATTTCCCCGCCTCCTATCAGCCCAAATTCCTTCACAAAAGCTTCATGAACTTCCACCTAGCTAATGCTGACAACAAAACGAGAGGAGTGGCAGTCTGCTTCTCCAACAGAACTCAATTCGTGCATGCGAACACCATCAAAGATCCAGAGGGACGTTACATACTAGTGTCAGGTATGATCAATGGTGAGGCCTACACGTTTGTCTCATATTATACCCCTTATACCCCTAACACACACCAGGACCTCTTTTTTGACACCACACTCAAGGTACTTAAGCCACATTTCGTTGGCACAGTAATATTGGGGGGAGTGATTGTATGAATGAGTGGTGCAGCGCTAATCCTAAGTCTAAAACCTCAGATGGTTTTCAAATAGGGTCATAATATAGATAATTTAAATAACCAAGGTGTATAAAAAATAATAGTGAGAGCAATAAATATAAGTAAAAAACAAATGGGATAATAAAATGGTGAGTCTCACTAGACGGTGAAAAAATAAGCTGGTGGAGATAACGTGTTACAAGCTTGAATCTCTAAAATGAAAATCTAATGGAACGTAAATACAAAAACCAATATATATATAATATATATAAATACAGTGCAGCTTGATTTAAATGCATATAAAATTCAAAAGTGACAAGGTGCAGTGTATGAACACTGTGCGTAATAGGCTTAGCTATAAATCAAAATACATGCAGTGTTAGTATTCAAACCTACATAAAGTGCAAAAAGTGTGCAAAAAAAAGGACCAAAAAAACTCCTAGGTACATATAATAATATCCCAAAAATAAAGTCTTTATATAAAAAGGTTTTGACACGAAAAAAAAAAAAAAAATGTCCTTATGAATAAAGTGAACTCTGTGACAATGATGTGCTGGCATGCGCATGTGGCAGTTGGAGTGCCAAGTGACTTAAAAACTCGTGCTTCTTCGTGTGCAAACACTTCAGTGGGTAGTGGCCCCTTACCTCACAGTAATGGGGCAACAGCATATGACCAAAGGGCTCTTTATCTCATCCTCCTAGGGGCTCCTGCGTGTCCCTCACCGTCCTCACAGTAATGGGGCAACAGCATATGACCAAGGGCTCTTTAGCTCATCCACCTAAGGGTTCCTGCACATCCCTCACTGTCCTTGAATTAGGTTCCCTCAGGTACGGTGCAGGGAGGTATAAAAAGTAATAGAGTGGAGAGAGAGCCCAATAGTGTAATTCCGTTTCAATGATTTATATTTTATTTAGGCAAAAAAACAGCTACTCACATTTAGCAATTGGAAAAAGAAACAATTTTATCCGGCGAGCGGCGAGCTCGTCTGCTTCTCACAGTGTATTCAGCCTATCCCGTCCCTACGCGTGACGTCACACCACACGTGACTTCTTCAGGGGAAGAAGTCACGTGTGGTGTGACGTCACGCGTAGGGACGGGATAGGCTGAATACACTGTGAGAAGCAGACGAGCTCGCCGCTCACCGGATACAATTGTTTCTTTTTCCAATTGCTAAATGTGAGTAGCTGTTTTTTTGCCTAAATAAAATATAAATCATTGAAACGGAATTACACTATTGGGCTCTCTCTCCACTCTATTACTTTTTATACCTCCCTGCACCGTACCTGAGGGAACCTAATTCAAGGACAGTGAGGGATGTGCAGGAACCCTTAGGTGGATGAGCTAAAGAGCCCTTGGTCATATGCTGTTGCCCCATTACTGTGAGGACGGTGAGGGACGCGCAGGAGCCCCTAGGAGGATGAGATAAAGAGCCCTTTGGTCATATGCTGTTGCCCCATTACTGTGAGGTAAGGGGCCACTACCCACTGAAGTGTTTGCACACGAAGAAGCACGAGTTTTTAAGTCACTTGGCACTCCAACTGCCACATGCGCATGCCAGCACATCATTGTCACAGAGTTCACTTTATTCATAAGGACATTTTTTTTTTTTTTTCGTGTCAAAACCTTTTTATATAAAGACTTTATTTTTGGGATATTATTATATGTACCTAGGAGTTTTTTTGGTCCTTTTTTTTGCACACTTTTTGCACTTTATGTAGGTTTGAATACTAACACTGCATGTATTTTGATTTATAGCTAAGCCTATTACGCACAGTGTTCATACACTGCACCTTGTCACTTTTGAATTTTATATGCATTTAAATCAAGCTGCACTGTATTTATATATATTATATATATATTGGTTTTTGTATTTACGTTCCATTAGATTTTCATTTTAGAGATTCAAGCTTGTAACACGTTATCTCCACCAGCTTATTTTTTCACCGTCTAGTGAGACTCACCATTTTATTATCCCATTTGTTTTTTACTTATATTTATTGCTCTCACTATTATTTTTTATACACCTTGGTTATTTAAATTATCTATATTATGACCCTATTTGAAAACCATCTGAGGTTTTAGACTTAGGATTAGCGCTGCACCACTCATTCATACAATTAATCTAAAGGTCAGGTGTTCACCCGAATAGGTGCATGCAGCTTTTCCACCTCTAGCCATTTCCGTACTTGATAGCGCAGGAATATCTTTAAAAAGCAATATTGGGGGGAGACTCCAATACCCCATTTGACTACTCCTCTGACAAATCAAACCCCCTGCGGCCCAAATCAAAACGGCCCCTAAACGTAGCCTTTGGGTGGCGCAAATAGTACAATCTTTTGGCCTGATTGATATCTGGAGGGAAATGAACCCCCAAACTAGAGACTACACGCACTACTCGGTCCCCCCCCACACCTTCTCTAGGATTGACCACATATTTGTCCCACCACACGTAATCCCAAGAGTAACCTCCTCCAAAATATATGACACTCCACTATCCGACCACTCGATAATGTCTATGTCACTCAGGGGCGGGCCGGGGGTGAAGGGTTCCTTTCAATGGCGCCTTAATGAAACTCTCCTAAGCAACCCAACCCACTGCACGCTCCTAGACAAAGCTCTTTCCGACTACTTTATTGAGAATGACATGGGGTCAGTCTCCCCAGGATGTCTTTGGGCAGCACACAAGGCGGTGATGAAGGGCATGCTCTTACAACTCTCCTCGTAACTTAAAAAGGAAAGCAGGGCGGAAGTTTCGCGACTCACAGCAGACTTCCGCTTGCTGAGCAAAGCCCACAAACAACACCCTACACCGGATAATCTGGCCAAACTTAACTCAGCTCGAGTGAAACTCAACCTCTCCCTTACTACCTCTGCGGAGAAACACTTACGGTGGTCCGGCGCGCGTTTCTATTACCAATCGGATAGGATAGGTGCTAAGTTAGCTGCCAAACTTAGCCCGAGGATCCGTACCTTGCCATTTCCCAAAATTCGTGCCTCGTCGGGCAATCTGACGCAAAATTCAACCATCATTATGAAATCATTCCATGATTTTTACTCACATCTTTATGAGAAAGTACCCCACACACATTCCAAGGCCAGAGAGCGGTTTCTCCAAGACATTAACCTGCCTCACCTACAGCAAACACACCTCAATCTGCTAGACGCCCCCTTCTCCTCCGAGGAAATCTTAGATATCATTAAATCCTTGAAAATGAATTCTGCCCGGGGTCCAGACGGTTTTTCGGTATGTTATTATAAGAAGTTTGGCCCTCCTCTGGCTCCTTGATGGTTCTACACCTTCATTTGAGTCCAGCTGTGTTTGATTATACTGATTGGACTTGATTAGGAAAGCCACACACCTGTCTATATAACACCTTACAGCTCACAGTGCATGTCAGAGCAAATGAGAATCAAGAGGTCAATGGAACTGCCTGAAGAGCTCAGAGACAGAATTGTGGCAAGGAACAGATCTGGCCAAGGTTACAAAAAAATTTCTGCTGCATTTAAGGTTCCTAAGAGCACAGTGGCCTCCATAATCCTTAAATGGAAGATGTTTGGGACAACAAGAACACTTCCTAGAGCTGGCCATGGGGAGAAGAGCCTTGGTAAGAGAGGTAAAGAATAACCTAAAGATCACTGTGGCTGAGCTCCAGAGTTGCAGTTGGGAGATGGGAAAAAGTTGTAGAAAGTCAACCATCACTACAACCCTCCACCAGTCGGGGCTTTATGGCAGAGTGGCCCGACGGAAGCCTCTCCTCAGTGCAAGACACATGAAAGCCTGCATGGAGTTTGCTAAAAAACACCTGAAGGACTCCAAGATGGTGAGAAATAAGATTCTCTGGTCTGATGAGACCAAGATAGAACTTTTTTGCCTTAATTCTAAACGGTATGTGTGGAGAAAACAAGGCACTGCTCATCACCTATCCAATACAGACCCAACAGTGAAGCATGATGGTGGCAGCATCATGCCGTGTGGGTGTTTTTCAGCTGCAGGGACAGGACGACTGGTTGCAATCGAGGAAAAGATGAATGCGGCCAAGTACAGGGATATCCTGGATGAAAACCTTCTCAGACTGGGCCAAAGGTTTACCTTCCAACAAGACAATGGCCCTAAGCACACAGCTAAAATAAGAAAGGAGTGGCTTCACAACAACTCCGTGACTGTTCTTGAATGGCCCAGCCAGAGCCCTGACTTAAACCCAATTGAGCATCTCTGGAAAGACCTAAAAATGGCTGTCCACCAACGTTTACCATCCAACCTGACAGAACTGGAAAGGATCTGCAAGGAGGAATGGCAGAGGATCCCCAAATCCAGGTGTGAAAAACTTGTTGCATCTTTCCCAAAAAGACTCATGGCTGTATTAGATTAAAAGGGTGCTTCTACTAAATACTGAGCAAAGGGTTTGAATACTTAGGACCATGTGATATTTCAGTTTTTCTTTTTTAATAAATCTGCAAAAATGTCAACAATTCTGTGTTTTTCTGTCAATATGGGGTGCTGTGTGTACATTAATGAGGAAAAAAAATGAACTTAAATGATTTTAGCAAATGGCTGCAATATAACAAAGAGTGAAAAATTTAAGGGGGTCTGAATACTTTCCGTCCCCACTGTGTGTATATATATATAAAACCATATTCCGGAATTCGAATTTCATATAAAAGGAATTGGCCTACGCAGATCCAGCTAAGCCGTACGAACTACATGTAGATGTCAACCGAGAAGGGTTAGGCGGGGTGCTGTATCAAGAACATGATGGGCACTTACGGCCTGTTTCTTATGTGAGTCGGAGTTTGGCACCCGCTGAGAAGAACTACCCCACACACAAACTCGAGTTCCTGGCCTTGAAGTGGGCAGTAGTGGATAAACTGAGGGATTACCTATATGGAGCAGAGTTCATAATTAGGACCGACAATAATCCCCTCACATACCTACCCACTACCGCCAAGTTGGATGCCACGGTTCACAGATGGTTGGCTGCCCTATCAGGTTTTACCGTCAGCCTGAAGTACCGGCCAGGGATCAGGAACAAGGATGCAGATGCTTTGTCGAGAAGACCCCACTTTTCCCAAGACTCCCCAGAAAAATGGACTCAGCTGACCCCTGAGGGGGTGAGAGCCCTTTGTCAAGGAGCAGAACAGCAAGTTAGAGGTGGAGCCAGGGCTGAGGAAATTGGAGTGTCAGCCGCTGGGGTGCCCAGATGCTATTGCAACATCACCAAGTCGGGGATGAAGGTCTGCCAAAGCTTTCCAAGAAGTACCTGCGAAGGGACCAGTTGGAAGATCCCCTCTGTAGCCTGGCTTTAAAGGCCTTGGAGAGCCAGCTCCCTGACCTGCTCCTCACTAACTCTCTGAAGGAAGCCCGCTTGCGGCATAAGGAGTGGGATCGGTTGCAGCTGCAACAAGAGGTGGTCTGCCGAAGGGGCCCCTCTAATGATCCCGAAGAAAAATGGCAGTTATTCCTACCAGAAAAGCATTAGGAGACAGTGTTAATTGCTCTACATGACCATCATGGCCATCTAGGGTCCGAGAGGACTTTCCAACTGGTGAGGGACTGATTCTATTGGCCCCGCATGTGGGCTGAAGTTGAGGGCTACTGCCACTCTTGCCTTAGATGTATCCAAAGGAAGCCTTTGCCTTCACCCAGCTGCCCCAATGGGCCACCTTCAGAGCCAGGGACCACTGGAGCTGGTGTGCATTGACTTTCTGTGCTTGGAGTCTGATCTGAGTGGGCAGGGAAATATCCTGGTGACAACCAATCATTTCACCCTTTATGCCCAGGCATTTCCCACAAAGGATCAACAGGCATCCATGGTGGCCAAGATCTTAGTAGAGAAGTTCTTTGTACATTATGTAAAGAGAACAGTGTAGTGCTGGACAAATACTATGAGTGAAAAATATTGTGAAATTATTGTAAAAATATAAACAATCAATGATGAATACCATCTAATGATATTAACTAGTGAAAAAAACATTAAATCTACAAATGATGAAAAAACAAATATAGTGAATGCAGAAAATAAAAAGTTCTGAATTATAATGTGATTAAAGTCCAAAAGTTGTTCCATACGGAGTTCTGGATTAGTAATCCACCGCCAGTGCTGCCCACCACCTGGTGATAATGTAATAAAGGCTTACCAGAGAGCCAGCGACCCTGGGTGAATGCTCAGAGGAGATTTGTCTTACCTCAAAAAGGACGCCTGAAGTGTCTGGTCCTTCCACCGCTGATTTGGTGGAGGACAACCTCATCTCACACCCCCTGGAACATCTATACAGGACTCTTTCGGTGTCAGTGGCAAGTGGACAGAACAGCCTCTCTTCTTATGACAATTGGTGGGAGGCTCCTCTGTCAGCTCTGTGTCATGATATGAGCTGTTTGAATTTGAACTCTTCTTATGAAGATGCAACTTGTTTGTTGTCATGTGTACATTAACCTATTTCTCCATGTATAAAAGCATGTAACAGGTCACAAACTTTACTGTCTTTGGGGACCAAAGATTTCAAGTGGGGGGAGTGTGTAACACAGGGGTTTGCTACCAAAAGTTATCATGTTAAGTAATTTTTTGTTTATTAAGTAAGGGTTTGGCTCCCTCTAGTGACCGCTGAAATTTTACCAAGATCTTTGCTTCCTTTAAGAAGCAAACAGATATGCATTGTGGGGAATGTAGTGTAATGAGGAAGTGACTCATGTTGTTAAATCAGTCTGGGAACTACTGACCCACAATGCCAGGTCAAAGAACAGCCTGCTGGGTAAACAGATAAAAATACAGGCGTGTCCAGCTTTCGGCCTCTCCGGATGCCATTCAACAACCAGCAGGGAGGTCTGTGTGTGTGTGACCAAAAGACTGTGGCCTACATGACGCAGAGTGGGATCGCCAGCCTCTGAGGGACTTCTGGAATTCTTAGCAAGCGGATTGGTGTGTAGTGCCAGGACAATTGTAAGTTTCCTGCATCCTAGCCATCCAGAGGAGCGGTACAGCGTGGCGGCGCCATCTTTCATCAGACTGAGACATCAGGAGGAGAGTCTGGACGGAGCCTCACAGCCTCTCGGTCTATTGTGGTGAGAGGGCACCTGCCCATTTTAAGAGAGTGCACTATTTGCTGAATGAGTTATCTACAGACTGCCGGTGAGACTTGTAGTCCCACAGAAGTGATCCTACCTATTCACAGGCCGCATACAGCTGAACTCTAGGGTCTGTTATTCCCTGTGCCAAAAAGTCAGTACTGTATTACACTCATAGATAAGGACGAAGTGTTACAAGTGCCCTATTTCTTCAGTCAAACAGTTATCAATGCATCATTTATTCTACAGTTTGCTTTCTTTTTGTTTCCCTGTTGGATTACAAATACTGCAGTTTAAAATACAGGCTAGCTGAAGATACAATAGAAGGTAGGAAGAAGGTAGATAGAAGGAGAAAAGGAACTTTTATCATCTTTTGAAAAGCATCATGGCTCTACTTTATAGTTTGAACATTGAATTACCACCTAGGGGGAGCCCTTGAGTGCAGGTTAAATATTGCATTGTATTATTGAATGTGAGAACCATTATATTGCAATTTAGTGTGTGTGCATTGAGGTTCCAGTGGGAGGTTGTTTGATATAGGTCTTGGAGAATACTGAATTATTGAATCCACCGTTTTCATATCCATACTGATTGTTATCAACTGTCATTTATTGTTTGTATTTAATCACATTGTTTATTGTGTTTAATATCCACTTTAGTAAACTTTTTGAGTGGTTAATTGATTTTTGGTGTGAGTTTCTATTGCTATTACAGCTGGGGAAGGGACAGGATCCAGACTATGGTAAATATACTTTATGCTTTATCATTGCTGTGTTTCTCTCTATTGCTGGGTCCCACACCAATATTACCAAGCAGGTGTGCCAGAGGGGTTGAGACTGTTCGGCAGGGTGCAAAACCAAACACACATTAACCGGCTCTCTAGGGGGTAGCGCCACAAATATAAAAAGTTAATTTTTTTATATATATATATATTTTTTTTTTTTTTTTTTGTTTAGCACAAGCTACAATATGTACATTAATAACAGCAATCAATACAATTCTGCAGTCAACAGACTTCCAGTAGAAATACATTATTCACATAATTTAAAAGTACTATAGTCTTCCTGTCTGCTGCACGCAAAAAAATGATACCACCTGTTGCCGTGTGTATAGCCTTGTCACATTGTCACAATAACCTTATATTTTGACAGTATTGCTAAGATAGATAGATAGATAGATAGATAGATAGATAGATAGATAGATAGATAGATAGATAGATAGATAGATAGATAGATAGATAGATAGATAGATAGATAGATAGAGTGAATTTTTTATAGTTACATTGTTTAGTGATGGAAAATGCATAATTCACACATACAGTATATTCACATGAACCTGTGCAAACCTTTGCAGTACCTTATAAACTGAATAATTTATTTCTGACAGCAGAAGATTAACATTTGAAAGTCGGTGTAAACATATATTTGCGAATGTCCCTGCCTACCTGTACTGCTGCCAGTTTTGTGTATTTCATACAGAGCTACCATGTTTGTTAAAGCTTATATAAAAATAAATTATGTATGCATTCAATATTGGAGCACAGATTTTATGTGTTGTGATTCTCCTTAGTCAACAGCCATTTGTATGTGTGACCTTTTAATTAAGAGACCTATGCTTAAGTAAATACCTTTATGAGTTGTGTCAAGTATTAAACTAATACTGCTGAGAACACCCAAGTGACATATAACTAATAATACAACAAAATTATACTACAAAGTATATCAATACAACCAGGTCATTACCTTCATCTTAGACAAACATTTATCAAGAAACAATTACAATAACTCAGTGCACTAAAAAAAAATATAAAGATAATTGTGCAATATTACTGTACATTTTAGCCTAAACATCTTATCTAAATTACCAAAACTACATTTAATGGGTCATCTAACTATACTGTTAACTTTTTAAATTATATTGAATTGAGTTAAAATCCTACAAGACCAATCATATCAGTGCCACTCAAACTGTCTCAGTTAAAGCTCTACTAAGCCAATCAAATAAGCGTCACTCTCTCAAACATTTCTCTGTAAATATGGGTGCTGTGGTGATACCCTCTCAGAGGGTGGGAACATAGGGTTCACTGCAAACTCTGGCTGTAAGCCATTTGATGAACAAGCAAATTAAATAGCCTGTCTGCCCATCTACCTGCCGAAGTGAACCACATTTTGATAGACAAAGTTTAGGAATTTGTCATACATATACTGGCAGTATTACTTACTAGCAAAAACAAATGACATGGGGTTACCCGGCAAATCTCCTTCTGAACCATACCAGACCACATGCAGTCAGCATGGGGAGAGTGCTTGCAGCATGAGCCCCTAGCAAAGCACCTTGTCTCCATGTTGGTGAGGACAAGGGCTTCTACCTCACACTTCTGGATCATTTGGAAGTTTAATTTAAAATAAGGGTGCCCCCAGATATCCACCCTGCCTATATGAATGAACATACCACACATTTTTAAGAGTCCCTTATTAAACAGATAAAACCAAAACATGCCCCATGGTGTAAATTTATTCTCAACCATGTCTTCCAGCTATGTAGCTCCACAACAACCACAATAAAAAGCTATCTCAATGACACGCCAACCTGCGGACACATTTGATCCAAGCAGATTGTTTGCTGCAAATGAAATTTCCCCAGCAGGCAGATGAATGTAAACAAAGGAGCTGGTTTTTAGCCTAGCAAAGGTTTCAAGGGGAATCCCACACCAAAAAAAGCAAAAATATCATGGTTCCCAAAATCCATAACAAACAGGCCCTTAACCATACACGGCCACATGTCCTCAACATGAGCATATTTGATTGATGACATCACTCATGTCTGGGAAAAAATATTTGCAGTAGACATGTGCGATTCATTTCGTACGAATCGAAAATTCGTACGAATTTCTGAAAATTGGCACCTTCTGAAGCATCCGAAAAAAAAGAAATGCTATGCTTCCGAATTTTAGACGAAATATGAAATTTTGTTGACGAATTTTAGATCCAAATTCCATTACAGTGGAAACGTGACTGGTGTTTTGTTGACCAATCAGAGGTTTTATTCTGCTGCTGAGTGAGGGTTGGGAAAATGACCTTTTTTAATATGGGAGTGGGAGACTGGTACTGGTAGTCGATGGGAGATTCAGAATCGGACAAAATAAGAATGTTTGTTAATATCGTTTTGTTATTGTCATAGTTAGTAAGGTTGAATAAAGACACCAGTCCATCCAGTTCAACCTGAGTGAGTGTGGGTGCGTGTCTACAATCATCCCTATTTTTATTCAAGGTACCCATATAGCACTGTCAATTTACATAGCCCTCCACACTACATCGCACACTCACATTGGTCCCGACCCTCAAGGAGCCCACAATCCAAGGTTCCCAACTCACATTAATTTACTAGGGCCAATTTTGGACAGAAGCCAATTAACCTACCAGCATGTCTTTGGAGTGTGGGAAGAAACCGGAGTACCCGGAAGAAACCCACGCAAGCACAGGGAGAACATGCAAACTCCGGGCAGGTAGTGTCGTGGTTGGGATTCGAACCAGCGACCCTTTTTACTGCTAGGTGAGAGTGCTAACCACTACACCACTGTGCCGTCCCATAATAATTACGATTATTCATTATGATGAGGTTAAAAAACCAAGGAAGTCAGCACAGCACAGGGATGGTGGGAGCCCCTCATAATGAGCACAGCAGGGGTACAGCCCCAGGAGGAACTTCCGCCTGGGGCTGTACCCCTGCTGTGCTCATTATGAGGGGCTCCCACCATCCCTGTGCTGTGCTGACTTCCTGGGTTTGTACCCCTGCTGTGCTCATTATGAGGGGCTTCCACCATCCCTGTGCTATGCTCATTATGGGGGGCTCCCACATGCCTGTGCTGTGCTGACTTCCTCCTGGAACTGTACTCCTGCTGTGCCCATTATGAGGGGCTTCCACCATCCCTGTGCTGTCCTCGGAAGTCAGCACAGCACAGGGATGGTGGGAGCCCCTCATAATGAGCACAGCAGGGTACAAACCTAGGAAGTCAGCACAGGGATGGTTGGAGCCCCTCATAATGAGCACAGCAGGGGTACAAACCCAGGAAGTCTTAACAGCACAGGGATGGTGGGAGCCCCCTCATAATGAGCACAACAGGGGTACAGCCCCAGGAAGTCAGCACAGCACAGGGATGGTGAGAGCCCCCTCATAATGAGCACAGCAGGGGTACAAACCCAGGAAGTCAGCACAGCACAGGGGTGGTGGGAGCCCCTCATAATGAGCACAGCAGGGTACAAACCCAGGAAGTCAGCACAGCACAGGGATGGTGGGAGCCCCTCATAATGAGCACAGCAGGGTACAAACCCAGGAATTCAGCACAGCACAGGGATGGTGGGAGGCTCTCATAATGAGCACAGCAGGGGTACAAACCCAGGAAGTCATCACAGCACAGGGATGGTGGGAGCCCGTAATAATGAGCACAGCAGGGGTACAGGCCCAGGAGGAAATCAGCACAGCACAGGGATGGTGGGAGCCCCCTCATAATGAGCACAACAGGGGTACAGCCCCAGGAAGTCAGCACAGCACAGGGATGGTGAGAGCCCCCTCATAATGAGCACAGCAGGGGTACAAACCCAGGAAGTCAGCACAGCACAGGGGTGGTGGGAGCCCCTCATAATGAGCACAGCAGGGTACAAACCCAGGAAGTCAGCACAGCACAGGGATGGTGGGAGCCCCTCATAATGAGCACAGCAGGGTACAAACCCAGGAATTCAGCACAGCACAGGGATGGTGGGAGGCTCTCATAATGAGCACAGCAGGGGTACAAACCCAGGAAGTCATCACAGCACAGGGATGGTGGGAGCCCGTAATAATGAGCACAGCAGGGGTACAGGCCCAGGAGGAAATCAGCACAGCACAGGGATGGTGGGAGCCCCCTCATAATGAGCACAACAGGGGTACAGCCCCAGGAAGTCAGCACAGCACAGGGATGGTGAGAGCCCCCTCATAATGAGCACAGCAGGGGTACAAACCCAGGAAGTCAGCACAGCACAGGGGTGGTGGGAGCCCCTCATAATGAGCACAGCAGGGTACAAACCCAGGAAGTCAGCACAGCACAGGGATGGTGGGAGCCCCTCATAATGAGCACAGCAGGGTACAAACCCAGGAATTCAGCACAGCACAGGGATGGTGGGAGGCTCTCATAATGAGCACAGCAGGGGTACAAACCCAGGAAGTCATCACAGCACAGGGATGGTGGGAGCCCGTAATAATGAGCACAGCAGGGGTACAGGCCCAGGAGGAAATCAGCACAGCACAGGGATGGTGGCAGCCCCTCATAATGAGCATAATGAGTCTGACGACTGCCATATTGAGAAAGGTATTTTTTGCTTTTTAACCACTTAACAACCGGCCCATAGCCAAATGACGGCTACAGGGCGGTTGTTTAACTCTGGGAGGGCGTCCAGGGACGTCCATCGCCGTACTCAGGAGGAGTAGGAGAATCTATTTTGGGGGGTCATTTTTGGTATATACATGCTATGTGTTAGAAATATTGTATAAATGGACAACTTTGTGTTAAAAAAAAAAAAGCGTTTTAACCACTTCCCGCCTTCCGTCATACGACGTCCTTGACTTTGTGCGGGGATATCTGAATGATGGGTGCAGCTACAGGCATCATTCAGATATCATATTTTTCAGCCGGCGATTCCCTATACCATGAGAATGATCATAGCGGCTGTTACACTGCTTGATCGTTCTTACGGGAGGCGAGAGGGGACGCCCCCCCTCCCGCCGCCCTTTGGTGCTTCTACCGACTCACCGCTACGATCGAAGCCAGGATCTTTTTTTTTTTTTTTTTTTTTTTTAATTTCAGGAACAGCCTAGAGGTGAGATGTGGGGTCTTATTGACCCCATATCTCACTGTAAAGAGGACCTGTCATGCCATATTCCTATTACAAGGGATGTTTACATTCCTTGTAATAGGAATAAAAGTGATCAAAAAAATTTTTTTTTTGGAAAAAAGTGTCAAACTAAAATAATCAAAGTAAAATGAACAATAAAAAAAAAAAAAAAAAATTTTTAAAGCGCCCCTGTCCGTGTGCTCGCATGCAGAAGCGAACGCATACGTAAGTCCCGCCCACATATGAAAACGGTGTTCAAACCACACATGTGAGGTATCGCTGCGATCGGTAGAGCGAGAGCAATAATTTTGGCCCTAGCCCTCCTCTGTAACTCAAAATTTGTTACCAGTAAAAAATTTTAAAGCGTCGCCTATGGGGATTTTTAAGTGGTGAAGTTTGGCACCATTCTACAAGCATGTGCAATTTTGAAAGGTGACATGTTAGGTATCTATTAACTTGGCGTAACTTCATCTTTCATATTATGCAAAAACATTGGGCTATCCTTACTGTTTTGTTTTTTTTTAAAGCAAAAAACTGTTTTTTTTCCAAAAAAAACGCGTTCGAAAAATTGCTGCGCAAATATCGTGCGAGATAAAAAGTTGCAATGACAGCTATTGTATTCTCTAGGGTCTTTGCTAAAAAAACATATATAATGTTTTGGGGTTCTATGTAATTTTCTAGCAAATAAATGATGATTTTTACATGTAGGAGAGAAATGTCAGAATTGGCCTGGGTGCTCCAGAACGCCTGAAGGTGCTCCCCTGCATGTTGGGCCTCTGTATGTGGCCACGCTGTGTAAAAGTCTCACACATGTGGTATCGCCATACTCGGGAGTAATAGCAGAATGTGTTTTGGGGTGTAATTTGTGGTATGCATATGCTGTGTGTGAGAAATAACCTGCTAATATGACAATTTTGTAAAAAAAAAAAAACGAAAAAAAAAAACTTGATTTTGCAAAGAATTGTGGGAAAAAATGACAACTTCAAAAAACTCACCATGCATCTTTCTAAATACCTTGGAATGTCTTCTTTCCAAGAAGGGGTCATTTGGGGGGTATTTGTACTTTTCTGGCATGTTAGGGTCTCAAGAAATGAGATAGGCCGTCAGTACTTCAGGTGTGATCAATTTTCAGATATTGGTACCATAGCTTGTGGACGCTATAACTTTCACAAAGACCAAATAATATACACTAATTTGGGTTATTTTTACCAAAGATATGTAGCGGTATAAATTTTGGCCAAAATATATGAAGAAAAATTACTAATTTTCAAAATTTTATAACAGAAACGAAGAAAAATTAATTTTTTTACAGATTTTTCGTTTTTTTTTCTTTTATAGCGCAAAAAATAAAGAACCCAGTGGTGATTAAATACCACCAAAAGAAAGCTCTATTTGTGTGAAAAAAAGGACAAAAAATTCATATAGATACAGTGTTGCATGACTGAGTAATTGTCATTCAAAATGTGAGAGCACCAAAAGCTGAAAATTGGTCTGGTTATTAAGGGGGTTTAAGTGCCCAGTGGTCAAGTGGTTAAATTCATCATAATGAACGTTCGTAATTGTTACAAAAAGGTAACGAACCTAACGAAAATTTGTATTTCGTACGAATCCAAATTGGATTTCGGACATGAATTACGATACATCAAATATATGTCAAAGAAAAATTTCTAAAACATTAGCAGCGCTAGTGCAAAAATAGCAAATATTTAAAAATAAAAATATTAATGAAATTGCTTAAGAGTCCACTTAAACAAAGTATCAAATGGTGATCCACTCAGTGAAAGTCCATTAAGAAAAGGCAGGTGAGTATAAACTAGACGATCGTGGAAAAAAATATTAGCAGCAATCCCAGGTCTCCATCACCGCACCACTTGTGCCACAGCCCTGTAGGTAATTCACTTACCAGACCCTGCTGATTAACACGCTTATCAATCAAAGGGATAATCGCTGTTCACTGGACACTTTTCATCTGTATTTTGCTCATTGCAAGGAATAGATTAAAAAAATTCCACATAGCATAATCCAGTACAACAATTATTTATTAATTTAAAATTATCTCACAAAAAAACACTCACAATGTTTGCATAATATAAGGGCATGTAAATCAATACTATGTCAGTCGTGCATTCCCCTATAACCTCTCACCGCTCCTGCGGTGTTCCCAGGAAGGAGAGACGAGGATAAGCCGACTCTGTAGATAGCTGCGTAGAAACGCCCTGACGCATTTCTGTCATCACTTTAGTCAGAGGGCATAGCTACGCAGCGCAGCTCTGAATTATAAATACACACTCTGTCAGAGGGTCACTCCCACGTGTGCTGCAGATTTATTGACAACACACTTCACCTGTCAATCTTAATCTGCATTAGACTTAGCAATTTTATGTACTCTCTTGCATAATAACATTACAAATGCAAAATAAAATAATCTTTTTTTGCTATACAACACTTAAACTTATTTTTGTTTATAACATCAGGAGTATATTACCATATTATACGAGCAAATCAAGTCATCTCAAATGCTCTGCAACTATATTATGATCACTCAATCTAGATTGCTCAGTGTGTGGTGCCTATACTATAGAAACACTATAATCAACAAACTCAGGATGTCTGCATAGTGGTTTCAGGATACATCTACCTTTACATCACCTAATGAGCACAACATTAGTTGTAGTAAACGTAATAATACTATCCCCATCTTTTATTTGTCAAAAATCTTTTAAAATATTATCGTAAGGATCTGTCCTAAAAATCGGAAATGTATTCCAACGGTGATAAAATAAATCACCTATATGGCTTAACCTTCAATGTATAGTGTTTATAATAATTATTGTGCAACTTTATAAGAAGATACATGTATTGATAAATAACTATTGCGATCTCTAGGTTTGAAAAAACATTTTGTAGTCACCTGTTGGTTATTTAACATCACCGTGACATCCAGATAGTTTATGGATTCAGGACTCAATTTGCATTCCAGTTTAATATTGCTTGTATTATTATTAAGATTAATAATAAAAGCTTCTAAAGAAGATTCCACACCCACCCATATAAAAAACAGATCATCAATAAATCTTTTATAAAAAAGTAACTCTTTCTTCTGTTGCCTGTATATAGATTTGTCTTCCCAGACACTCGTAAATAGGTTAGCTAGCGATGGTGCAAACTTGGCGCCCATTGCTACACCTTTAATCTGCGTATAATATTTACCAGCATACCAGAAATAGTTATGGCTTAAGCAATAGTCCAAAGCGATCCCTAAAAACTTCTTTTGTGCAAATGGTAGATTGTCTCTCTTACGTAAAGCCTAATTCAAGGCTAATAAGGCATCATTGTGATTTATCACCGTGCATAATGATGCTACATCGGCTGTAACTAAAAACACATCTTTGACATCTGGGAAGTTCAGACCTTTCAGGAGTTGTAGGAATTGTCTTGTATCCTTCAAATATGCTCTTGTTTCCTCCACACTTTTTTGTAAAAAAGTTTCCAGAAACTGGCTCACTCGGGCCGATACCGAATTAATACTATTCACTATCGGTCTGGCGGGTGGATTGTAAGGATCTTTAGGAACCTTAGGTAATGTGTACAAAGTTGGTACACTACTAAAGCTTGGAACTAAATACTTTTTTTCTTTTTTTTTTCAATATTCTCGTATTATATCCATATTCCACCAAATTTATCAGGTCTTTCTGATAGTCATTAGTGGGATCTTTTGTTAATTGCATATAAGCGCTTTTATCGGATAACATATCCGTCAGTTGAGAGTGATAATAGGAACTATCTAAGATCACCACACCTCCACCCTTATCTGTGGAAGACAAATCTATATACAGACAACAGAAGAAAGAGTTACTTTTTTAGAAAAGATTTATTGATGATCTGTTTTTTAAATGGGTGGGTGCGGAATCTTCTTTAGTATCTTTTATTATTGATCTTAATAATAATAGAAAACTGGAATGCAAATGGAGTCGTGAATCAATAAACTATCTGAATGTCACGGTGATGTTAAATAACCAACAGGTGACTTAAAATGTTTTTTCCAACCTAGCGATCGCAATAGTTATTTATCAATATATAGTGGGCACCATCCCACATGGCTTAAAAATATCCCTAAGGGGCAGTTTACAAGAGTACGGCGGAACTTCACACAAGATAATGACTATTTGGATCAAGTGCAAATTCTAAAAAAACGCTTTGTAGAGAAAGGGTATAGAGTGGATGTTTTGGATAAAACGATAGACGAAATAAACACTATACCTCAAGATAATTGTCTGATCGATAGGCCAAAACAAACCAATATCAAACACGAATGGGGTTTTATCAGTGGGTTTCATGCCCAGTATAGAGAAGTGGAAACAATTTTCAAAAAATACTGGGCATTATTGACCACCGATAAAATTTTAACGAATTCCGGAAGATCCCATTTTTATTTACAGAAAGGGACAATCATTTGGTGACAAGATTGTGAAAAAAATCTGGATCCCCCGATCAAGCCATCTATGTTTTGGGATAACCTGGGTTCCTTTGCATGCGGTAGGTTTATATTGTGCAGACAAGTCCATACCAGACTGAGAGGCGTAACGAAATTTAAATCTACAGCTAATTCAAAAGTGTTCAAAATTAGGGATTGTATTTCATGCATGACCACACATGTGGTATATGCACTTCAATGTCCGTGCAATCTGATGTATATCGGATCCACCAAACGGACTTTAGGTAAACGGGTGTCCGAACACGTCAACGACATCAAAATAGGGCAACGGTGTCTCAATGCATTTTTAGGTCAAACACAAAGGAGACCCCTCAGGATTAAAGTTCTGGGGTGTAGAGAAATTGCACCTAGATTGGCGGGGTTGTAATAAAGTCAGAGAATTGTCCAAATGTGAGACGAAATGTATATGTTTAACTGACACGCTAAGGGGTATGAACGCAGAGTTAGATCTAAATTGTTTTATTAGCGATTTTTAATTGTTTTTTAATAGAGTTTTCCATTTTAGTATCAATTTTAATATATCTTAGAATATAAAATGATACTATTGTAATGCCTGACTATTATTAGAGTGTTTTTAGATTTTAATTAATAATATGTTTGGGTGGTTTTATCAGTCGCATGACCGATCAATATCAGGTAGCGACTGTATCTTCTTAAAAAATTGCACGATAATTAATATAAACACTATGCATTGAATGTTAAGCCATATAGGTGATTTATTTTATCACCGTTGGAATAAATTTCCAATTTTTAGGACAGACCCTTACGATACTATTTTAAAAGTTTTTTTTACAGATAAAAGATGGGGATAGTATTATTACCTTTACTACAACTAATGTTGTGCTCATTAGGTGATGTAAAGGTAGATGTATCCTGATACCACTATGCAGACATCCTGAGTTTGTTGATTATAGTGTTTCTATAGTATAGGCACCATACACTGAGCAATCTAGATTGAGCGATCATAATCTAGTAGCAGAGCATTTGAGATGATTTGATTTGCTCGTGTAATATGTTAATATACTCCTGATGTTATAAACAAAAATAAGTTTAAGTGGTGTATAGCAAACAAAGTTTATTTTATTTTGCATTTGTAATGTTATTATGCAAGAGAGTATATAAAATTGCTAAGACTAATGCAGATTAAGATTGACAGGTGAAGTGTGTTGTCAATTAGTCTGCAGCACATGTAGGAGTGACCCTCTGACAAAGTGTGTATTTAGAGCTGCACTGTGTAGCTACGTCCTCTGACGAAAGTGATGACAGAAACGCTTCAGGGCGTTGCTACGCAGCTATCTACAGAGTCGGCTTATCCTAGTCTCTCCTTCCTGGGAACACCGCAGGAGCGGTGAGAGGTTAGAGGGGAATGCACGACTGACATAGTATTGATGTTACATGCCCTTATATTATGCAAACATTGTGAGAGTTTTTTGTGAGATAATTTTAAATTAATAAATAATTGTTGTACTGGATTACGCTATGTAGAATTTTTTTATCTATTGCTTGCAATGAGCAAAATACAGATGAAATGTGTCCAGTGAACAGTGATTATCCCTTTGATTGATAAGCGTGTTAATCAGCAGGGTCTGGTATGTGAATTACCTGTGGCACAAGTGTTGTGGTGATGGAGACTTGGGATTGCTGCTAATATTTTTTTCCACGATCGTCTAGTTTATACTCACCTGCCTTTTCTTAATGGACTTTCACTGAGTGGATCACTATTTGATACTTCGTTTAAGTGGATTCTTAAGCAATTACATTGATATTTTTAAATATTTGCTATTTTTGCACTAGCGCTGCTAATGTTTTAGAAATTTTGATTTGACATATATTTGATGCATCTCGTTTTAGTATAGCAGCTGCGGACTATTGTTTTATCAATATTTTCTCTGTGTGCGCTGAGGGAGGGATACTGAACATAGTTTTTTTTATCTCTCATTCTTTGGAATTACAAAATATGAACTAACGGCTAATGCGAAACGGAACAGAACGGAACGAAACAAAACAAATTTATTGACGGCGCACATGTCTAATTTGCAGCAAGGGTTTGTTGGGAGCACAATGTGTTGGCAGTCAGCACGTTTTCTTTTGTCAGGTCGGCGAGCATTGTTCATCATAATTAACATGGATCCACATTGCTGAACGACGTAATTGATGATGGATTTTTTTAAGGGGGGGATTACGTATTTACTACTTAATTTGTTGAATGATTAACCAGGAGTTCTATAAAACCTATTTCTGTTTTTTAATTACTGCTAGATGAGCCACAAATTTGTGTTATTATTTGGTGAAAATTAAATATGTTATAGAGTACATTTTACATGATTGTGTAGACAAAGACAAATGGGTACCGTATATACTCGAGTATAAGTCGAATTTTTCAGCACATTTTTTTGTGCTGAAAGTGCCCCCCTCGACTTATACTGGAGTCAAGCACTTTTCTGCAGCAAAAAATTTCATTTTCCGAACCGAATTTGGGGCCCCGTATCTCAGGCACACTTGGTGCTAGGAACCCCAAATTTGGTGTGCAAACCCAGTAGAAATGGTACCATAACATATCCAAAGCTGAAGTTCCTAGCACTAAGTGGCCCCGAGATACGGGGCCCCATAATCGGTTCGGAAAATGTCATTCTCTGCTGCAGAAAAGTGCTTGACATTTTCTGAACCGACTTTGGGGCCCCATATCTCAGGGCCACTTGGTGCTAGGAACCCCAAATTTGGAGTGCAAACCCAGTGGAACTGGTTCCATAACATATCCAAAGCTGGGGTTCCTAGCACCAAGTGGCCCTGAGATACAGGGCCCCAAAACTGGTTGGGAAAATGTCATTTTCTGCTGCAGAAAAGTGCTTGACATTTTCTGAACTGATTTTTGGGGCCCTGTATCTCAGGGCCACTTGGTGCTAGTAACCCCAGCTTTGGAAATTTTATGGTGCTAGTTCCACTGGGTTTGCACACCAAATTTGGGGTTCTTAGCACTAAGTGGCCCCAAGATACAGGGCCCCAAATTCGGTCAACTGTGTCCATCTGCAGCAATGTCATTTCGGGACCCTTTGGGTTCAGAGACCCCAAATTTTGGCTGCAGCTAGAAACCCTTAACTACCGAGTTTGAAGTTCAGGGGACCTATGGCTGCAAATGGGCACAGTGAGGCATGCAAATGGGCACAGTGATGCTGCAAATGGGCACAGTGATGCTGCAAATGGGCATTGTTGACCCTCTTTTCCACTTACAGTAGCTGTGCATTTCTCACCCTCGTCTTATACTCGGGTCAATAAGTTTTTCCCATTTTTTTTGTGGTAAATTAGGGCCTCGACTTATACTCGGAACGACTTATACTCGAGTATATACGGTATGTTCTACTGTGGCCATTGAAATATATGCCTGTATGTTGAAAAAACAAAAAGATTTTACAGTTGTGATATTTGTTGCTTTATTAATTTTACTAGCTCTTGGGTTGTATATTGTATCAAATCTCCATAAACAGTATTTTAAGTCTTGGTGGCAGGCCAAACTTTTAAAAAGAAACACAAAATGCAGCTTTTTCAGCCCACAAATGCATATCAAAGTGTAAACTATACTATTCACAGAAGAAAAATGAAGAAATACTATACTGAAAAGTATAAAAAAGCCTTGGCATAGGCTGCCTTTTCAAAAGGACACACAACATAGCCTAAAAATGCACAATAAAATACAGTATCTCACAAAAGTGAGTACACCCCTCACATTTTTGTAAATATTTTTTTAAATCTTTTCATGTAACAACACTAAAGAAATGACACTTTGCTACAATGTACAGTAGTGAGTGTACAGCTTGTAAAACAGTGTAAATTAGCTTTCCCCTTAAAATAACTCAACACACAACCATTAACGTCTAAACTGCTGGCAACAAAAGTGAGTACACCCCTAAGTGAAAATGTCCAAATTGCGCCCAAGTAGCTATTTTCCCTCCCCGGTGTCATGTGACTCATTAGTGTTACAAGGTCTCAGGTGAGAATGGGGAGCAGGTGTGTTAAATTCGGAGTTATAGCTGTCACTCTCTCATACTGATCACTGGAAGTTCAAAATGGCACCTCATGGCAAAGAACTATCTGAAAAAAAAAAGAATTGTTGCTCTACATAAAGATGGCCTAGGCTATAAGAAGATTGCCAAGACCCTGAAACTGAGCTGAAGTACGGTGGCCAAGACCATACATCGGTTTAACAGGACAGGTTCCACTCAGAACAAGCCTTGCCATGGTCGACCAAAGGAGTAGAGTGCAGGTGCTCAGCGTCATATCCAGTGGTTGTCTTTGGGAAATAGACTTATGAGTGCTGCCAGCATTGCTTCAGAGGTTGAATGGGGTGGGGGTTCAGCCTGTCAGTGCTCAAACCATATGCAGCACACTGCATCAAATTGGTCTGCATGGCTGTCATCCCAGAAGGAGGCCTCTTCTAAAGATGATGCACAAGAAAGCCCGCAAACAGTTTCCTGAAAACAAGCAGACTAAGGACATGGATTACTGGAGCCATGTCCTATGGTATGATGAGACCAAGATAAACTTATGTGGTTCAGATGGTCTTAAGCGTGTGTGGCTGCAACCAGGTGAGGAGTACAAAGACAACTGTGTCTTGCTTACATTCAAGCATGGTGGTGGGACTGTCATAGTCTGGGGCTGCATGAGTGCTGCCGGTACTGGGGAGCTACAGTTCATTGAGGGAACCATGAATGCCAATATGTACTGCAACATACTGATCCGATCGTGTGTACACAAATCCGACGGACAAAGTGCCACGCATGCTCAGAATAAATAAAGAGATGAAAGCTATTGGCCACTGCCCCGTTTATAGTCCCGACGTACGTGTTTTACGTCACCGCGTTCAGAATGATCGGATTTTCCGACAACTTTGTGCGACCGTGTGTAGACAAAAAAAAGTTTGAGCCAACATCCGTCGAAAAAATCCTAGGATTTTGTTGTCGGAATGTCTGAACAAAGTCCGACCGTGTGTACGCCCTATAATTCTTACAAACGTATTTCATGATACAAGCAAGATAATTCAGGAAAATGGTGCAAAAGCAAATGGAGATGCTTATGATGCCATAACCCAAGGCAATGAGCCTGTTGTTTTTCCTCAGCCTCAGTATTACTCTGGCTAAGGCTAAATATGATAACATCACAATCACATATATGCTTACAAGGTCAAGAAACATACTTGCACTCAAAATAAAATATTGAATTCCAAATTCCCAGCCATAAAATTTATTTAAAGTAATGCAATTTAATAACAGGGTCCCCCCTGGGACCATTCCAATGCAATCTGGTATGCAACAGCCACAAACATTTTTAAATGTCAGAGCAGTGGAACAGTCCAAAAACTAGGGGACACAGAGCATGCCACCATGCTGTATGTCCTGTGACAAGCTAGAATAGTGTGATCACAATTTTCTTTGTCACAGCAATCACATCACTCTTTCTGGCTCTGTACCTTTTACCTGTGATGTGCATTGTCCAATCACAGTGTTATCACAGTACTGAGAAGAAAGAATGTTCAGGTGTATCCACTCTGAACAGGAAGTGCAGTGAATGGCCAGTTAATTGCATTGGCCAGTCCTGTATTGGTTAAGATAAAGCTATATCAACAGTCTTGCTACAAAGGCTAAATCATTTACAGTTATTCATGGCCCCGCCTTGCTCATATAACCAAAAAACTGTACTGTACTGATGGAAAGAGTTGATGGATCCTGCAGTAGAGATTACAAGATCAAACTCTAAACTTTGGATTTACGAATGACACAAGAGGGGTGAAAGGTTTTATTTCAGTCAGGTATTTATTGTTGTCTGTGTCACTTTTAGTAGAGTGAAGAACGGTTCTGTGTCACTTTTAGTAGAGTGAAGAAGGGTCAGAACCTCTGACAATGGCTTTAGTACTGTCTGTATTTTTCCATCCTGGTGAAAAATGCACCCCCTGTTTCTTGTATAGGCATCACAAGGACAGGAATTTAAGGAAACTCTCCCCAATGAGGTCACAGACAGCAGTGAAAATCAAAAAGAATTTAACTCTGCCCCACTATTTTGGTTGAAGTTAGGCTCCTACATTGGTTTAGATTAGATTGAGTAGAGGGCCATTGTCTGCTTTAAGAATAGGGTATTTAAAATTGCCTTGGTCACAAGCTAAAGTGGAGTTCCACCCAAAAATGGAACTTCCGCTTTAAGTGTAGGTGACCACCTGACATGCCACATTTGGCATGCCATTTTTTTGGGGGGAAAGCGGATAACCTCTTTTTAGAGGCACCCAGCTCCCACTTCCTCCCGGGGCTTTGCGGTGCCGGAAAGAAGTTCACCTCTCCCACCTCCCTCCCTGCAATCTTCTGGGACACGTCACAGGTCCCAAAAGATTGCCCGGCCATTCACAGCATGCAGCGCGGTTTGTGTGTGCGCAGTGCGTGCCTGGCTGTGAAGCCACAGCCGGGCGCCCACAGTTACAATGCCAGCACCGCAGAGAGGAGGGGAAGAGCAGCGGGGCTTTGTGCGCCCGCATCACTGTACCGTGGGACAGGTGGGTGTCTGATTATGAAAAGTCAGCAGCTACACTTTTTGTAGCTGCTGACTTTTAAATGGGTAGAACTCCGCTTTGACAATCTTCAGTAGTAGAACTTGTTTGATGTTTAGCTTTTGGAATATACTGAAATTCAGCTTTTCTTTCTGCAGTAAACCGAGTGTAAACATTCAATTATATTTTACTTTCATGTTTACATTTTGTATACATCTATTTTAGGTTTAGTTTTCTTTTAATGTTTGTATGCTAAAATATTTCCATAATGTAAAGAAAAGACTACTTTTGTATGTACTCATATTTTAATAATGTTTCATTCTATTTCAAATTCAATACAAATAGCTCCTATTATTTGAAAATTGATTTTTATCTCAATATTATCTGGCAAGACAGATTTAGAATGTGTCATTGTATCATAAAATGCAATTCATTATTTCTGTGCATAGTCGACTGGACACAGAATCACGAGTTTAGTGTTTTTATTCTAATAGAAAGACTTAAAAAATCCTAAAGGCAATGTAAACAAATACTACTTGTCTTGCATTTATGCAGAATAGAGAAAGAGTAAGAATCACTTTTACCTATTTATTTTGCACAGTGAGGCATTCAGCTGACTCCCTTTTCTGACAAATCACTGAGACAAATTGCATAATTTGAAGTTAGCATGTTCAAGTAGGGTGCACAAAAGGTTTATTAATCTGTGCAATATTCCTTACTAAGCTAAAGATCGAATTTAGACATACTCCGCTAAGCACTACAAAAATAACCATTGATCTTTCAGTATTAGATAGCAATAGGGTTGAAAATAAATAAATATATGAATACAAACATACAGAGGTGACAGAGGGCCATATAGTCCATGTTCAGCAAAGATCCTTAACGGCGGTAAGTCCAAGATTGGTAGTTAAATGTCCTTGGGCTCCTAGACAATCAGGAAGCTGCAAGTTCCCCCAGCCCCCCCCCCCCCTTCCCAAGCTGGGGCCGCCATCCTGCAGCATAACAGCCTACTTTTTGACAATGTTTTCAGCAGCTTGTGGGAAGGTAACCGACTCTCTGCTGTTGTTCAGGTATGATTGCCCTTTTGGCACTAAAGCACTTTGTACAGGAATTCATATGAGATGCTGCCTGATAAGAACTGTTCCGGTATGTTCCCTTTCTTCAGTAAAGTTACCTTTAACTGTTTAACGCCAGGTCTAAAAATTCTTTTTAATTGGTGTATTGTATGGTGTATCAAAAGAGGTTTACCTTCCAACAAGACAATGACCCTAAGCACACAGCTAAAATAATGAAGGAGTGGCTTTACAACAACTCAGTGACTGTTCTTGAATGGCCCAGCCAGAGCCCTGACTTAAACCTAATTGAGCATCTCTGGAGAGACCTAAAAATGGCTGTCCCCCAACGTTTACCAACCTGACAGAACTGGAGAGGATCTGCAAGAAGGAATGGCAGAGGATCCCCAAATCCAGGTGTGAAAAACTTGTTGCATCTTTCCCAAAAAGACTCATGGCTGTATTAGATCAAAAGGGTGGTTCTACTAAATACTGAGCAAAATGTCTGAATACTTAGGGCCATGTGATATTTCAGTTTTTCTTTTTTTAATAAATCTGAAAAAATGTCAACAATTCTGTGTTTTTCTGTCACTATGGGGTGCTGTGTGTAAATTAATAAGGAAAAAAATGAACTGAAATGATTTTAGCAAATGGCTGCAATATAACAAAGAGTGAAAAATTTAAAGGGGTCTGAATACTTTCCGTCCCCACTGTATATGGGTTTTTCAGGTATAAAACCCTTTGTAATTCAAAAACCCTGTTGAGCAATTTAAGCATTGAATACTGTTATACATTATATTAGCATTGCCTGCCTTTATATATGAGTTTGTTTAAGTGTCAACCACATACTAACAAAAAGAAGTGAAATGTGCAGTACCGCAATCCTCAAAACAACACAGTAGTATAAGGATATGGAGCAAATTTATCTAAAAATAAATAACTATATACCGAGCACAATGAGGGAAACAATTTAAGGAAATATTTATTTGAGGGTAAGGTTCTGCTTTAATGATTGAAGCTGCACAGACAATACGGTTAAAACACAGCTTATGCATAGAGGGAGGTTTGTTACAAAAACTGGCATACATACCGGTAATTGAAAGCAATACCACTAAACATATAAGATATAATAAAAAAAATGATACTGCTTAAAGTAGAACTAATTTCTTGCAAAAGAATAATTAGTAGAGCACTGTAAGTAAAATAAAAAGTAATGTGTATTTTTTAGTTAAAAATAAAATTTTACCTTACTTTGTCTATGTTTCCCTTGCAAAACTGTAGACATCCTCAAGTGTTTTTTATTAATCACTTCCCATCCACGCCAATTCTCCCATTTCTCTCCTACATGTAAAAATTATAATTTTTTTGGTAAAAAATTACTTAGAACCCCCAAACATTATAAATATACGTTTTAGCCGAGACCCTAGAGAATAAAATGGAGGTCGTTGCAATTGTTTATGTCACGCGGTATTTGCGCAGCAATTTTTCAAACACAATTTTTTGGGAAAAAATGAATTTAGAAAAAACAATATATAACCCAATTTTTTTTTTTAAATATAAAAGATGATGTTACGCTGAGTAAATAGGCACCTAACATGTCATGTTTTAGAATTGAGCACACTCGTAGAATGGGGCAGAACTTCGGTACTTAAAAATCTCCATAGGCGGCGCTTTAAACTGTTTACAGCTTACCAGTTTAGAGTTGCAGAGGAGGGCTAGTGCTAGATCTATTACTCTTGCTATAATGTTCTCTGAGATACCTCACATGTGTGGTGCGAACATCGTTTACATATGCAGGCGTGATCTACATATGCTTTCACTTCTGCATGCGAGCACAAGGGGATGGAGAGCTTTAAAAATGTCGTTATTATTATTTTTTGTATGTTTCTTTTATGTTTACACTGTCTCTTTATTAAGTAAATAAGACCCCAGATATCTCCTCTACCCTGGAAAGCATGAGACAAAGAAATAAAATGTTGATCTCTGCTTTCCAGGAGAAAAAATGGCATCTACATCTGCCAGAGCCGGAAGTGACGTCATGACGTCAGTACTGGCCTCCCAGGATTATAAAGATGGCCATAATCTGGAGCTGCCGCCGGTTCGGGTCGGGTCTCGGGTCCTTGATCGCACAGGAGAGCCTGGAGAGGTGCTGTTGGGTGGTGGTGGGGGGGAAATGTCCCCTCCGGCTGCTTGTAAAAGCAACACAGCGGCTAATCAGCTGCTAGGATGGCTTTTACAAGAGAAGGAAGTAATTTAATTGAAAAGAGGAAATATAAAGAATGGAGTATTTTTATATTTATATATCAGTAACACATATGGTAAAATATTTGGTTTAAGTGTGTTTAAGTAGGCACTTTTAGCACCAAACCCTCTATTAGAGGATATGTCGGCTCTCTGCAAAATCGTTCAGTCAAAAGAGTCACAAAAGAAAAAGACAATCTCTATATAAAAGCTCAAATGTGCAAACTTACATCTCATCTAAAGTTTAACCCAAGAAACATTTGTCATTTAAAGATCTAAAATACAACGTTGTACCTCCCCATCTTACAATTTTTGACGTAGATATTAACCAGAGTGCAGAAGAGAAATTAAAACGTGACATATCCTCATTAAGTTTCCACTAAAAAATGTTCACATTAGAGTAGTAAGCAGCTGAAACATTTTGTTATTACAATGCTCTACAATCCTAATCGCTTACAGGGTGAGTTCTACAACCAGGTGATAAAATCAAATTTTCTCAACATATGGACATAGCAAAAAACAAACAAAAACAAATTTAAAAAATAAAAAGGATTTAAATGTATTCCACACTAAAGAAAATTTCTAGCTTTAGAATGTTTGAGTGTGGTTTGTGGAATGAACTCTGCTGTATTTGTATTTGCAAGTATTAGCCCTGCAAATAAACACATATTTTTCACTACAATATGTACATGTTTATCAGCTTATAAAATAAGTACATTTCAATTGAAACTATTCCTGTAAGTCTATGGTGGGGGCAGTGGCAGAGCTGCCACCATAGCAGTGCACACGGCCACTATGGGGACTGAGCAGCAGAAATCAGGGGCAGATTGGGCCAGGCAGCAGAAATGGCTGGTAGTTTGTTGGGACTGCCCATTCAGCCATTGCTGTCCATATTGATGCTTCCTGAAAAACATTGACTAAGGGTGTGGTTGTACCACACGTAAATATAACTCTCTTTAGGACTTTGAAGGCAACCAATACAACAATACTACAGTTAAAAAAGTAAATACCGTATTTATCGGCATATAACACACACTTTTTTCCCCTGAAAACAGAGGACAAACAGTGCCTGCGTGCCGATACTATGTTTTACTAACAGGGGGCGGGGATTGGGTGTCCGCCCCATGAGCCACTCATTGGGGGGTGTCAGGCCGGCCACCCCGCCTCTCCTGGCCCTGGGACAGCCGCTGCCTGCATAGTCTAAAGTTGATAAAAAAATCACTTGCCAGCCCCTCCTACACTGCTTCTCCTGTGTCAGTGTCATTATAAAACGAAGCTTGTAAATATTTCAATAGCTCAGTTTTTTCTGGCTGCTCTCCTCCTATTATAGACTTCCTCTTCATGCTCTACGGTGCCCCGGGAAAATGATCAAAGAAATTATGGAGGAGGTAGTCAGAAAGGGGGGCTAATATGAGGTTTGAAGAGGTTAATGAAGAGGTTAAAGAAGAGAAGCTGATCTGAGATCTGAAGGAGTTAAGAGTGAATTAGTCTGAAAGGATTGGGGAGGAGGACTGATCTGAGGCCTGAAGAGGTTAAAGAGAGGGAGAACTGATCTGAGGTCTAAAGCCACATTTTTCTTTAGTGTTTTTTTTTTTTTCCTCTGTGTCTGTGGATAAAAATATGATGCTTGTTATCACCTGTACAAAATGTTCTTTACAGTACGTGGGCTGTAGAACTCACCCAGTGGAATAGGATTGTAGAGCATTATTGTAATAACAAAATGTTTCATCAGCCTACCACTCTAATGTAAGAATTTTTGAAAGGAAAATTAAAGAGGACATGACATCATTTTATTTCTATGGACTGTAGAGTTTCTCTCCTGCACCCTGGTGAAAATCTGCAGGAGGTTTTCAGCAATCCACAAAACACATACTTCTTGCTAACTCTTGCAGCTCAGCTGCACAGACCCATACAGTAGGCTTCAGCCCTTGTCATTTCCTCCAGGCAATGCTCAAACTTTCTGATGCCCACACGCACCTCTGGCTACTCCCTTACAGTTGCATGGGCTCCTGGGGAGGGTGAAGCTTTGAGCTTCCATCACCCCAAGCTGCACAGCTGCACAATCAGTGGGAGCTGGTTGCTCACAAAACATGGACCTATGATTGGATATTTACTCTCTCCAAATTCTCTTTGAAGCCTCCAAGTTCCAGGATCTAAACCAGGAATTACCAAGCCTTAAGAAGACCAGAAAGCTTGTTTTCTTACCACACAAAACACATCCTAGTTCACTCTTATCCTGTTTGGGTGTGTTCCATAGGTGACAAAAACTGCACTCTATATTACATTTTCCACTATGACATGGCTTTGTCCTGTCACTATACATATATGAATGCAAAGGTATTTACAATTGAAATACAGGCTTTTTTATTTTGTACATTGTTTTTTTAATGTGACAATCAACACATTGACAAACAAAACAAATAACATAACATAACAAAATAAAATAAATAATAAAAAAAATTTGTAGAAAAAGTAGTATCTAATGCCCCGTACACACGGTCGAACATTGATCAGACATTCCGACAACACAATCCATGGATTTTTTCCGACGAATGTTGTCTCAAACTTGTTTTGCATATACACGGTCACACAAAGTCGTCGGAAAATCCGATCGTTCTGAACGTGGTGACATAAAACACGTAGTTTGAGTCTATAAACGGGGCAGTAGCCAAAAGCTATGTGGCCTATCACACATTTTCCATCGGAAAATCCGACTGTGTGTACAGGGCATTAGAGGAAAAGGATGCAATGGATTATTTAAAACTGATTAGGGTTAATTTACGGTTAAGAAGTTACACTGGAGCAACTACAATTTAAAAAATATTTTATTGTCAGGTTGCTTTAAATGACATTATAAGGTATGCAGATCAAAGGTCACCCCTGACTATGAATAAAATAAATAGTAAATGCAATACAACAATAATTCTCAATTAAGCTTCTGAAAAATGTTCGGAAGCTCTGGTTTATTGTATAATAGTGAGCAAGTTACAGCTGTCATTTTAAGGCTAGGATTTGTTGGCAAGTGTGCCGAGGTGGGAAGCAGAAGATAAGAGGGGCAGCGAATATAAAGTACAACCAAAAACTTTGATGACATTTTACTGGGTGTATGTCCCACACCCAAAGTAAGTAATTGGTTTATGTGTGTTTATGTGTGAGAGAGAAGATGTTGGAAGTAGGGATGAGGTTAGGGTTTGCCACTACCACAGGTTTGAGGCAAACCCTCCACTTTCAAGGCCTGCAATCCCAATGAATTTATGGTCAGTTTGACAAAGCCAAATTCTTCTTAACTATAAAGCACTGCCTGGCCTTTAAACTTAGGTCAGCTGGCTTAGAAGGGCCAAGAATGGGGCATTTATAATGTGTTTGTTCCCTTAATATAAAAGGGTGGATTCCAGCAGCCATTTGTCAGTGTTTGTTAGCGTAGTTTAGGATAAGCTGACAGTTTATATAGGGAGAGATAATTGCTATACAGTACTGTAATCTGCTATATTGGGGTAAATTACTTTGAATGTGTAGTCAGTTACATATTCTTGTGTTTCTGCTCATCCACCTTGACCCTCTTTGGTCCTTTTTTTGTTTGTTTATTCATTTCACATTTATCCATAGATTTTACTTTCTGCTAGGTAAAAGTTCACATCTAGTGTCCCCACCTGTGACACCGGTCCTGGAACACCTCCAGGTTTAGGGACCACTTCCCTAGGTCCACACACAAGTGGCCAAGGAGTATTCCTGACAGTTGTCTATGTTTGGAATGGTTAAAGACTAATTATTTGAAGCATAGAATCAGATGACCACTAGACTGGAGAGCCCAAATCTGAAATCAGTTTGTCTGAAGTTTTGCCTGTGGAAGAAACACTTTGGCCTGGTCTGGGTCCAGGACTAGACTTAGATATGATATATCAAATGATATATCAATTCCAGCGACAATTTCTGGAGACTCAAGATCTGTATGCAGTCCCTTACAATATTAAGGGGAGACATTACAGTTAAAATACAGACCAATACATAAGGGTTCAGAGGGCCCTGCTCTTAAGAGCTTACAATCTAAAAAGAGAAGTAAGTGAAACAAAAGGTGAACCGGGGGGATGTGATGTAGCTTGAGATGGAATTCTAGAAGGCTTTCTATTTTGTTGTTAGTATTTTATTTCTTATGTATTGGGTGAGTGGAATACAGCAGAGAGATTGGCAGAGAGGGTTAGTGGACACTGAGCAGTTGGTTGGGTAGATGAGTGTAGATGCAGCATTCACAATAGACTGAAGGAAGATAGTCTGTGTGGAGGTAGACCAAAAATCCAAAAATGAGGAAGTTAGGCAATATCCGAGGAGAGAAATAACAAGGGAGTGAATTAGACACACCCCACCCCCCCATGTACAGAACCTTCACTACAGACACCCCTATCTACCTCTAGTTACAGAACCCTTGGTACAGATCCCCCTCCCCCCTTCTAAACTCACTCACCAGATGACCACATGCAGTAGGAGCTCACAGTAAGGGCAGTTCCTCTTTTTTGTCTCCGTTATATGGAATAAGTAAGGAAACTTCCTCTCACTCTGAGCTGTCATTGTCAGCGAAGCACCAGGTGTGTGTTTCCTGGAGGTACTTTGGCTGCCTGACATCTTATTTTTAGTATTGCAACACAAAAAAAATTAGATGTCAGGCAGCTGTACCACCCCAGTGAGTCTGTACCTGGCATAGACTCTCCCATGGAGAGATAGATTTGGGTGCCATTAGCATTAAAATAGAATTGGAAATAATGGGTGGCTACTAACTGACCAAGGGAGGAGGTGAGGACAGAAGAAGCCTGAGAACAGAGCCTTAGGGAACCCCTACAAAAAGAGAGAGAGGAGAGGAGGAGATTTAGTTGTATGTGACACTAAAGGTGCACTGATTTAGTTAGGAGGAAAACTAAGCAAGAGCAGAGACTTGGAGATCAAAGAAGTGGAGTTTTTTTTTTGTAATTAGTGAGTTTTAGAACTCTTCCTGGTGCAAAAATGGGAAGACAGACCTAATGAATTCCCTGTAGAATTTCTGGGCTAAAATGTAGACATTCAAAGTTTTGAAATCCAAGATGGGTTGGGTGGTCCCATTGGATATGAGAACAGTGCACATAAGATTCAGTAGGACTGTTAATTTGTGCGGTGTGACACAAAGAGTATAAAGTTGAGTAATCAAGGAAATCAAGGAGAAGGCAGGGAGTGAAACTCCATTTTTTAGCCCTCGGAAACCATTTCTTTAATCCAGGTATTAAAAATGCAAGTTGTGTAAGCGACTGCAAGAGTTAACAAATGTCCCCCCACTCTGGAAAGTGAGAGGGCACCATTACAGGGAAGGCTGGTCTGCCAAGCCTTTTGGGGGAACAAGGAACCAGACTAAGAAGACTTGATAAGGAAGTTGAGAAAGTAAATTAGGAAAGGAATGTTCCCTACCACAAAGAATTAGGTTTCTTCTCCTGAGGAAAAGAGTAATTTTGCCACTGGTAGCATTCTAGAAATAAAATACCTAGAATTGATCTGTAGGGATGTTGTTCCTCAAACACCCTGCAGAACAAAAAATCATGATACAATAATTTTACAGTCTGCTACTGTAACCAATGTGCCCATGCATGAGTACTGACAGGAGAACCATGTGATAGTTCTCAATTTACATGCATAAATATTATATTGGTGGGAATCAAGCTGTTTACCCGCTCATATTTCCTATGATTTGTTTTTCTCCACATCAAATGGTTGCTTTTTTCAATACAATCAACATAGAATTATACAGTTAATGCAAACCAAAGGCTGGTAGCATGTAATTAGCAAAAACATGTGTTCTTATTTTACTGAATTAAACACTATATACAAAGTACCCAACTAAGCGCTGTTATTGATTGATCGCTTTGCTTTATCAGCAGTAGAACGCTCTCTCAGTATTCCTGTAGCCACATTCCAGCTTACTTTGTGTGATCTGTTACAAGATGCAAGTTTTGCAAGTGCATTTATTTTTAATAAATTAATTGTTTTAGCGTAATTATGCTATATGCATCTTTATTCCATAAATGCTTCCTGAATAATGTGGGGATTGAGAATTATGAGCGGCTAGGAGGAGCCTATCTATGAGAAGCAACTCTGTCCCATTAAGAGAGGATCTTGAAAAAAGAGTCATATGGAAATGGTGAATGACTGTCCAATATGAGGTGAAGGGAATCAATGAGATTGGGTGAATGAACACACTTTTTGATCAGAAGAAACACCTAGGACACTGATATGTTTGGATTTTGCGGAAACACTGCTGTTAGTGGTGGTTGGAATCCTTTTATGAAGGTGTAAAGGACTGTTACATTGTTTTACCTTTCATTTATGTATGACATGGTGTCACTTTGTATGAATTTTTCATTTCACATGAGACGTGTGTAGGATTTAAGTTTTCCACAGTTCAGTTTTCGTTCATCTTTGACACGGTGTCACTTTGCATTATTATCTTACTTTTTATGAGAAGAAATGTGTGAGTTTTAACTGTTACACAGTTTCCTTTGAGGGGATTTGTATGTGTGCTGTATTTAGGGTGTCTTTGACTGTAGCTTTATATAAATTACCACATAATTAGTTATAATAAAGCTTACCTGTACGTAAAATGAATATCTCCTAAACGGGCACCATTTAGGAGATATTCAAGTAAGCAGTAGCCAGTGACGTCACCGACGCATGCGCTCTGAAAGAAAGGCATACCGCACATGCATGGGAGTTATGTCATTGCGGCTCAGCCATTTAAGCCGCAGCAGCCTGTGGACCCTGGAGGGCTTCGTTTTAAGGTAAGTTCCTCATAATGCGATTCACATTAGCACATAATGATATTGCCTTGCAGGAGAAAAATTTTTCTTTTTTTTATTTTCACAAGACTTTACTACTGCTTTAACAAAGATGTGGCAGCTACATATTTTCTGTTTGTTGTTTTTTGTTTTCAACCGGTGATCTTCACATTCCCTGTCCCATGGTCCTAGGGTGACAATGCTCACTCACTGTATTTTATCTATGGGGGGGGCAACCTTGTCACCCTAGGACACAACTACAGCCCCCCCTCTCTTCTTTTCTCTATAACATGGGGATGAGATTATCTATAACCAGGAACAATGCTAACTGATAACAGCAACAGAGGCAGAGAGCACAGAAAGTTCAACTCACAATATTTCTATCAGGATCAACAGGTATTTGCACTTATCGAACAGATATAACAAAAGAATAGTATGTTAAGCTGCCCAATAAGGAGACATTTAAAGAGGTCCAATGTGAGAGTTTACATACACTTTAAAAAATGATGCACTGAGAATGAAAATATTCTATGCATTATGTTTTTTTTTTTTTTTATTGACCCCTTAATAAATGTATTTATTATGGGTATATACAGTATATAGCACTGATAGTTTACATACCTATATATATTGTATATTCACATAAGTGCCTGCCCTTAAGGAACATACAATCTAAGGTCTCTAACTCACATTCATACATACACATACTAGGGCCAATTTACCTACCAGCATGCCTGTGGGCAGAAACCTACACAGGCACATGGTGAACATGCAACCCCTATGCAGGTAGTACCATGTTTGGTGGTTGAACCAACAACCCCAATGCTGCTAGGCAGTAGTGCTAAATACTTAGCCACTGTGTTGTCAATGCAGTATGCAGGTTTTTCTGAGAAGTTCAGACATTAACATGTCAAATCGTGTGAGTCATACACATTCACTGCTGGTATACAGAATACAATTATCCACCTTCCCTTTGGTAATCTGTACAACTGTGCTCAGAAGTAATTGGATCAATTCAAAATGATCTTTAAGCAACCATGTAGTATGATAACATTTTCCAAACTCATCTTCAGGGACAGCAATGCATTTTCTCCACAGTTTAAGTAGGAAAACAAGTGTTTTATAAGAAACATTTTTTGTGTTAACAGTGGACAATGCAAGCCAAAAAGCATCCCAGGTCTATAAGAAGTTTAAAAGTGTGTTGAGAAAATAATGCATCTGTAAGCATTAGCCTGGCACTGAAAATGCATCTACACGCAATTTGAAAAAACAAACAAACAATTGTCCCCTGCCCTGTCATATTTGTCATATGAATAATACAAATCTACATTTGAGAAGCTTCAATACTGTGTATACTGTGTATACTTGAAAAACAATATAAATGCAAGTACATAAGCCGAGAGAAGCATTAAAAAATTTTCACCAATGATTCCATGGACATAATTGGAAATACGCTTTGGTTTTGGTCCCCAGATTTGAAAAATCATAAGGAATGTCAGTAGCAGAGCTGATGTAGAAAATGAAGTATGTTTACTGTTAAGACTAATTTACTATGATATCATAGTTTTTTTTTGTAATTTCCCTTTTAGTAGTCAGAAATATGACTGATCTATGAAATCTGGTGTAAAGAAAAACCAAACAAAAAGCCAAGCTCCAGCTACATAAAATGTTTAGTCCTGCTTAATATTGAAAGATGGAAATATGGTTGGCTACTAGTATGGAGCAAAGCATTCATTGGACCCGCTTTCATAGTTTTTATTTATAGGTGGTACAAGAAGAACATTTATTTTAAGAGAAAAAGGTTGCATAACCAATGATAAAGGTATACATGTATACTTATACTGTAGATGCAGAAATACGGATAGATATAAAAAAAAAACAGCAAACATGTTTTGTTAAAATACAACGCAGTCCAAGAAAAGAAATGAAAAATCTATTGATGAATGAGTCGCAGTCTATTGGTTGCACATCTATACACCTGATTTACTCTATTAGCAAGGCTGTGTTTGAGAAAATTGATCCGTAAAGGCCAAAAGGTATGGACAATTCATTGGGAAACCATGAAGAAGAATGTATGATTTATTACTCAATTTACTATTTGTTTGACCACATAATGCAAAACTATGACTTACTGGAAAAGATTTGTAAGCAAAACCAGGAGGGGACAACAGACTAGATAGCATTTTCAAATGCGAAAGAACCTGATGTAACATAGAGCAGAATCTATCAGGTTCACATTTACATGACTTATTGACCTAAATCTTTTTTAAAAACTGTCTACATGTAAATATTATTGGAAAAAAAATGATGTTTCTTGTACATTAGCAAACTCAACATCATGTATTGGACAGGCATAACACACAGACAAAATCTTATTTTATGTGTTTGTTCCTGGTTGTGGTAACAAAACAACACCATCAAAAATGTCTAACAGCAGCAGCATAAACCAACCAGAGAGAGATGTGTATTGCAAAAAAGTGTACAATGTAAATAGAATTCTTTCATATGTTTCATTCAAATGACAGCAGCACAACACAACAACATCTAGGACTTGACAGAGAGATGTATGAGTTTGCAGAGTGAAGAAGGGAGAATTTACCTGGCTTGGGTTCAGGATGCCTGAGACCAAATTGTAGTTTAACCACTTCAATAACAGGCACTTTTACCCCCATGCTGCCCAGGTCAGTTTTCAGATTTTAGCGCGGTTAGATTTTAAATGACAATTACTCCGTCATGCAACACTGTACCCAAATTAAACTTTTATCATTTTTTATTAAACAGACAGAGCTTTTATGTAGTGGTAATTATTCACCACTGGCTTTTTTATTATTTGCTAAATAAATGAAAAAAGACCGAACATGTTGAAAAAAATGTGCTTTTCTTCATTTCTGATATAACATTTTGCAAATAAATATTCTTTCTTCATAATCTCAGGCCACAATGTATTCTGCTACATTTCTTTGGTAAAAATAACCCTACATCAGGTTATATTAATTAGTCTGTGGGAAAGATATAGGGTCTGCAAACTGTGGTAGATATATTTGAAAAACGATCAACCCTGATGTACTGACTGCCTCTCATTTCTTGAGGCCCTAAAATGCCAGAACAGTACAAATACTCCCACCCCCCGGTCCAACAGCTGACTTCTGTTGAACAGTTTTACTGGAAAATCAGGGTTTGATCAGCACTTGCAGCCAATGGCTGCAAGCATTAATCAGTGTATTATGGCGGGGAGTCCTCCTGTCAGAATACAATAGCACAGCTGGGAGGATTCCTGCATCACACTTCTTTGGCCACATAACCCCCAGCATTTAGTGGTCAGTGACTATAAATGTTAATACCTCCAACATTTATGATCATTGCTTACTCACCTGATAGTAATCTCCAGTATCTCTTGCTTTCTCTCCACTATCCTGCTGGGGTTATGCTTGTACTGTCGGGTAGACAGTGCTAGCTTTGTTCCAGTTCTGGTTGATTGAAAGCAGAGGGTGTTCCAGCACCCAGCTCCCCACTGCTAGTTTGCAGTCCTACATAACCACAAAGAAATTAGGAGTCGGTGGTTATGTAATCCCAGCAGACAACAGAAAGGAAGCCATGGCCCTGCAGGATGTTAGCTATTTTATTGCTCCGGCATATACCAGTACCAACCACTGAATTATCAATTTTAAATGGTCTGATCCTTTAACATTATGTTTGCAATACAACCAAAGAGAATAAATGATAATCCAAAATAAACATTATCATGATTCACGATTATGACTGCTATAGCATTATATAGCTATATAGCTATATATATTTTTTAAATACAGATATGATTTATTTTATTTTATTTGGTACTACTTTTTCTTGAGATTTCCTCATTAAATTAATGATGCATTCTAGAATAAACATAATGCATAATTGAAAACCATATCCATTCTTGAAGATATTACTATGGCAACATCTAAATGCTAAGGTTTATGCAAGAAACAAAATAGAGGATCTCAACCACCAAAGGTTATACACATTTCTGGTACAGACACAGCATAAAGAGTAATGCTCAGAAGAGTTCTTTTTTATAGACAAGTATTTTCAATTTGCACTTACACAGATGGCATTTTAATATAACCATCTGCAGAGTGAGGATTAAAAGTGCTGCAGCTATCCCAATGAAGCATCAGATTACCATGGAGACAAATGGAACTCCTGCAATGAGATTCCCTTAAAGTTTTAGAATTATGCATATTGAGAATGGGTTTTACTACATTATTGATATGTTGCTATTTCTGGTGAAAAATATGTTGTATGTGACTGTAAACATTTAAATGTTTTTGTAAGATTAATTTTTCAAGATTTTGAAAGCAGTCTGCTTAAGAAAAGAATGATTGGCATGCAGCAATAATTTATCTTCATTAAGCCTGTCCAAATATAGCAAAATAATGTTACGATTGGCGTGGACAAAAACATATACTGCAGGGTGCATTAACAGAGCAATTTTAAGAGCTCCTGATGCAATTTAGCTTGCTTTTATAGCATTGGGAGTGGATGCTGTAGTGGAGCTAAACTTTGGGAGGGGTTGGGGGAGCGCACAGCATATAAAGTACATGCATTGTATGGTAGACTCCTAGCTTGCTCTTTTCCAGTGATGACAGCTTTGCTCGTTGTTCTTCTTCATCACTGCCGCCATCCTTTTGGATAGCATTTTCCCAGCACTGTTTTTTTGCATGTCCAGTGTTCACACAAAATATAAGTTAGAAAAATAGAGAACAAGAGATACACAGTACAACATCTATTTTACCAATAAACTATACCCCCTGGCAATTTTAAACTTTAGGTACAATAAAAATTTAAAAATCTGAAATTTCTGATTAGAGGTGAGCAAATCGATTATGAGGTGGGATAATTTGCAATTTTTAAGGGATTCATGTTAAAAAGTTTTATCCCTTCTCTAAGTTTTAGTGCTTACAAAAATATGACTTGGTGGGTTATTCTTTATCCAGCTGATTATCCTAAAGCCTTGATTGTACATATATCATTGTATTTTCTATTTCTATATTTGTGAACAACAAAAATTCTAGTGGTGTTTTGTCATGCTCCCACACACTACTCCCTCTGACACCCCATTCACTTTGAGCCTTTCTGTTATTTTTCACAGTTATTCAGCTTAATTTTGTTCGATTTACCAAAGGCAATTAGATTGTTCACTTTGCAAGGGGATTTTCCAATAACCTAGTGAACGAGGTGAAGCTCTGTTGACTTCCATCATAATTTCTATAATTTTTATTTGATTCGGTATTTTTTGCAAAGGGAAATTTGTTCACATCAAAAAGAACCAGAATATATTGGACTTTACTGGTAGGGATGGGCGAACGGTTCAGCCCGAGCATAAGTTCGGGCCAAACTTCCGCTGTTCGGCCATTCGGCAAACAGTCGAACAAATGGGTCGTTCAACCATTTGTTTGCCCCCCCGAACTGACCATAATGCATTGAGCTGCTGAACAGTGCATTGCAAGCCCTGATTGGCTGAAGCAGTGAAAGCTTCAGCCAATCAGGGCACAGAGCACTGTCAGAGTCATGATTGGAGACTGTCATCGTGACTTTATCCAATCATGGCTCATTTCCGCTCCACAGTTTAAAAGTATTCTTTCAATGGCAGCCAATTTCAGTGTGATTTTGGCATGGAGAGAGATAGAACAGGGATCTGTTCAGTGCTATTAGTTAGTTAGTGTGCTATACTATGCTATTTTGCTTCAATTGTAGTGTAGTGAGACCATGTCATTTATACATACATTAGTGTAGAGTAGGGACAGCTCATATAGTTTCAGTGTAGTGTAGTGAGACCGTGTCAGTAATCTTTACATTAGTGTATAGCTAGAGTAGGGACAGTTCAGATAGCGTCAGTGTAGTGACGGTTTAACACCGTCTATTTGATTGCGTTACTGCCAGTTTAACACCATTTACTTCTGTGTGCGTTACTGCCAGTTTAACACCATATAGTTCTGTGTGCGTTACTACCAGTTTAACGCCATATAGTTTTGCGTGCATTACTGCCAGTTTAACGCCATATAGTTCTGTGTGCATTACTGCCAGTTTAACACCATATAGTTCTGTGCATCACTGTATGTTTGGCGCATTATATTGCAGTATATTATAGTGTATCCGTGGAGTGTGTCTGTGTAGTGTGAGTACTCAGAGTGCACTAAACACCTCTTTACATTGATTAAGTGCATCTACGTACAGATTTCAACTTCTTCTTTACATTTGCTTATAAGCACCGCCCCCTCCCCCCAATAGTGTCTGGGAGGACAACAAGGAGTGGCAAATATTCCCTTGGCACTGTAAGGGGGCCAGCAACAAATGTGTCCACTGGCAAAGGTGGACGTGGTGGTCAGTCCTCAGGCAGGGCATCATTTCCTCTGTTTAGTGAGTTTGCCCATGCTAGCTAGCCACAGCATGCAGAGGAGGTGGTGGACTGGCTTACTAAACCTTCCTCATCCTCCTCATCCTCTGTCACACAAGCAGAGACAAGTGTGCAGTCCCCTGCAGTTGCCAGAGTGGATAAACCTGCCTCCTTGTCCACATCTATTCCTGCCATAGCCCCAACATCAGCCATTGAGGAGTCAGCTGAGTTATTTGACCACAGCGTCAGCCACTTGCTCCTTGATGATGCGCAGCCATTACTGGATTCAGATGTTGGTTCTGAGGTTGAGGATGACAGGAACATGAGCCTAGAGAGAGGGAGGAACACTGTTAGACAAATTGGCATTCATGTTCCTCAAGCCGCAGCGTATTGCCAAGTTGTCTCCAACAGTAATGATGAAGATAAAGGAGATGGAGATGATGATGATGTTGAGGTCACTGATGCGACTTGGGTGCCAGAGAGAGCAGAGGAGGGAACTGAGGGTGAGGTGGCACAACCCCAATGAGGCCAACATCAAGAAAAATTAAAGAGCCACCCTATTCCATCACATTCTGCAGCTGTTATCTCCCGTCCCACTCCCCAAATCTCAGCTGTCTGGGTCTTTTTCAGCACATCTGCAGCAGATAGCAACAGTTCAATCTGCAAACTGTGTCTCAGGCACATCAAACGTGGCAAAAACACCAACCATTTGGGTACCATATGCTTAACAAGGCATTTAACGTCCAACCATTCAGCCCGTTGGCAAGAGCACCTAAAAGCCACACAAAAGGGGTACAAATCTGACCCTCCTCCTTACCCACTTCAGTCTGCCCCTGTGATACCGAGTCATTACCTCTCAGCAGCCCCCACTGACAGGGATGATGGTATAGCAAAGGGTGTCCCAGGTCCTAGCAGCACATCTGCCAGCAGCACACCACCAGCTGTAGACTATAGCCGGCAAATTTCTCTGCCCCATCTGCTGTAGCGGAAAAAAAAAATACAGTCCCTGCCACCCACATGCCCAGCATCTGAATGCAAGCTTGTCAAAGCTGTTGGCTCTCCAACTTCTGCCTTTCAGCCTGGTGGATTCTGCCCCTTCCGTGAATTTGCACAAAGTGCTGTACCACAATGGCAGGTTCCCAGTCACTTGTTACTGGGAACCTGTTGGTGGGGATGCGCCTGAGCCCTGTTGCAGGTCTGGAAGTAGTATGTCCATGACACATGCACTGTATTGTCACCATTTGAGGAGGCCACAAGGATGGTGAGCAGTGACAGTGCATGCATCAGTGACACAATCCCTATTGTGTTCCTGCTGGAGCAGACTCTATGTGGCATTATGGACAGGGCACTTGAGGCAGAGCAACAGGAGGAAGAGGAGGACTTCCTTTCTTCTCAAGGCCCACTTTATCCAGACACCATCATTCCTATGTCACAGAACACACAGGAGGAGAGAGGGAAGGAGGATGGCAAGGAGGATTCTGGCACTTTCATAGGCTTTGAAAAAGGGGAAGATATGCGTCAATCTATAAGCGATGGCTTACGTGGCTGGGAGGAGGAAGTTCCAGATGCTGCCATCCTGAGTGACCCCGAGGAGTCTGCTTCTCAAGCCTCTGCAAATTTGAGGTGCATGGGCAACCTCATGCTTCAAAGCCTGCAAAAGGACCCAAGAATACGTGGCATAAAGAAAATGATTACTGGTTGGCAACCCTCCTTGACCACTGTTATAAGGGGAAGGTTTCAGAACTCATCCCATCCCCACAGAGAGTGCAGAAGATAAAATTTCTCGAGGACACTTTAAATAGGATTTTATTGAACATTTTTCCTGACTCCAGTAGGTTACAGTGTCGTGGAAAATGTAGTTTTGAGTCTTCTGTTGGTCAAGAGAGGAGCATTGGAGAAGGCGTCCGCCTAAGTGAGGCATTTCGGAATTTTTTTATTCCTCGCCACCCAGGGCTGTCAGCTTCCTCATCCCATCGGCAGCGTCTGCATCACATGGTGGATGATTACTTCAGGGCCAAAACAGAGGTGGAGAGCTTTCCAGCTGATGATCCACTGACTTACTGGGTCATGAGAATAGACCACTGGCCAGAACTTGCCCAGTATGTTATTAAGTTGTTGGGCCGCCATGTATCCAGTGTGCTTTCAGAACGGCCATTCAATGCTGCAGGAGGTTTCGTTACTGATCATAGAACGCGTCTATCCACAGACTCCGTGAACCGTTTGACTTTTATAAAAATGAATCAGTCCTGGATTACCAGCTATGAAGCCTCTGATGTCAATGTCACTGATTAAGTCTTTTTGGGATGTGGAATCTCTGCAGGACTTCGAGGCTGCCTAGCTTTGAGGGTGTTCAATCATTTCATCTGGAAGAATGTTTTTGGTATAGGTTTCATGGGCACAAGTAACACCCAAAGACCAATTTTTCAGCACCTGTTTGACAGATGCATATCATTGCAATTTTTTACAGCAAGGCCAGTTCTTGCGTTCATCAAGAGTACCTCTAAAGGGTTACGGTGGGAAGGTGCCACCAACACCCAAAGACCAATTTTTCTGCACCTGTGTGACAGGTGCATATCATTGCAATTTTTTGCAGCAAGGCCAATTCTTGCTTTCATCAAGTTTACCGCTATAGAGCTACGGTGGGAAGGTGCCAGCGACACCCAAAGACCAATTTTTACGCACCTGTTACTTCTGTCCAAAGTCAAAGTGACACCAGAATGTATCCAGAAAATCTCTAATCTTGTTCCCAGTGCACTACATTGTGGTCTCATCATAAACACTGCCTCCCCAGCTGTTGCTGAGCAAAATAAAGGCAGCTTGCAGGGAACATTTCATTTTTTTAGCTTTATAAATGCATTTATTGCTGCAGCAGATTCTAGACAGATGGTGCAGATCTGCTACTTTAAAAGGTAGACTAACGGAACCCCCAGGCACTATATTGGAAGGAATTTGTCATTTTTTATGCTATCACTTTAAAAATAATAAAATCACTGCTCATTTAAAAATGACATTTTTCATAAACTTTTTTTTTTATTGATACATGTCCCCCAGGGCAGGACCTGGACCCCTATAACCATTGTATGCCGCATTACTTGTATATAAGCCTTCAAAATGGGCACTTTTGATTTTTGGCATTCGGGTTCCATTGACTTTAATGGGGTTCGTTATTCGGGTCTGAACTTTTGTGGTGTTCGAAAGTTCTGGTGCGAACTGAACAGGGGTCCATTCGGCCCATTCCTATTTACTGGTACCAGAGAGGAACGGTCAAACATTGTTGTATAAACCCTTTCATGGCTAAGCCTTTTTTTGAAATTTGGTGTTTAAAAGTTAAAATCTGTATTTTTTGCTAGAAAATTACTTAGAACCCCCAAACATTATATATATTTGTTAGCAGAGAATCTAGAGAATAAAATGGAGATTGTTGCAATATTTTATATCACACAGTATTTGTGCAGCGGTGGGTTTAAACGCACATTTTTGGGAAAAGGGACACTTTCATGAATTTTAAAAAATCCAAACAGTAAAGTTACCCAAATTTTTTGTATAATGTGAAAGATGATGTTATGCTGAGTAAATATATACCAAACATGTCACGCTTTATAATTGCTGTGGAATGGCGACAAACTACGGTATCTAAGAATTTCCATAGGCGACGGTTTAAATTTTTTTTACGGTTACCAGGTTAGAGTTACAGAGCAGGTCTAGTGCTAGAATTACTTCTCTCGCTCTGACGATTGTGGCGATACCTCACATGTGTGATTTGAACACCGTTTATATATGTGGGCGCGACTTCCGTATGCGTTTTTCTTGCTGCGCAAGTTCGCGGGGACAGGGGCGCTTTAATTTTTCTTTCTTATTTATTTTATTTAATTATATATTTAGAAATTGTGTTTAAAAAAAAAAAATTGTTGATGACTTTTATTGCTGTCACAAGGAATGTAAACATCCCTTGTGACAGTAATAGGTGGTGACAGGTACTCTTTATGGAGAGATCGGGGGTCTAAAAGACCCCCGATCCCTCCTTTGCACTTCAAAGTATTCAGATTGCTGAAAACGGCGATTCTGAATACTGTGTATTTTTTTTAAACCGGAGCCATTGGCAGCCGAGTAAACGGAAAGTGACGTCATGAAGTCTCTTCCGCGTTTAAAATTAGAAGGCTGAAACAAAGCCACCCACGGCTTCGTTCCAGCCCACCCCCAACCGCCGGAGGCGGCCGATTGGTCACCGTGCCTCCCGAGATTCCCCTTAATATCCATACCAGACCTGAAGGGCATGATATGGAATTTAGGGGGACCCCCACGTCATTTTATTTTTAAATTTTGGTTCAGGGTTCTCCTGTGGGGAATTCCCATGCCATTTTTATCAATGAACTTTTGTGTGTATTGTCGGACTGGCAATTCATTAATAGCCGCGAGTAGTTTTAAATGACTTTTTTTCCTTTGAAATGTCATTTTGCTGTCAGACTGTTCTAAACACGGGAAACATGCGCCCCTTTACAGGCATACTATAGACACCCCCCAGGTATGAAATTTAAAGGGATATTACACTTTTATTGTTTCACTTTAAGCATTATTAAAATCACTGCTCCCGAAAAAACTGCCTTTTTAAAAACTTTTTTTTGCATTGATCCATGTCCCCTGGGGCAGGACCCGGGTCCCCAAAGACTTTTTATGACAATAACTTGCATATAAGCCTTTAAAATTAGCACTTTTGATTATTCATGTTCGTGTCCCATAGACTTTAACGGTGTTCGCATGTGGTGCGGACCGAACAGGGGGGTGTTCAGCTCATCCCTACTGGAGAGTTAAAAAAAAGACCACAAAGATGAGTTCTTGCTAGATAAAAACATTTTAAGTAACAGACAGCATGGATTAATGAAAAACAGAAGTTGTCAAACAAATCTGATTTCTTTTTATGAGGAGGTGAGCAAAACTTTTGACAAAGGAGTGGCTGTGTATATAGTATATTTCAATTTTGCCAAAGTGTTTCACACAGTTCCTCACACATAGCTAATGTGTAATGTAAAGTCTACAGGCTTGGAAGAATCAGTTTATAAATGGATAGAAAACTAAAAGATCGAATTTAGAGAGTAGTGGTTAATGATTCATACTCTGAATGGTTTAAAGTTATCAGTGGTGTACCCCAAGTTTGTTGGGACCCTTACTTTTAAATATATTTATAAATGATACACTGTCTGGGATTAAAAGTACAATTTCTGTGAGGAAAACGAGGTTTAATGTTGATAAATGTATACTTATGCACTTGGGGGCTAAGAATATGCATGCAACAGCAGAGAGAGAGAGAGAGACATACATTTGCCCCTCTACAAATCACTAGTAAGACCTCATCTGGAATATGCAGTTAAGTTTTGGGCACCAGTTCATAAAAAGGATATTGGGGAACTGCAGAAAGTGCAGAAAAGGGCAACAAAACTAATAAGAGGCATGGAGGAGCTCAGCTATGACAAACAATTAGCTGAACTGAATGTATTCTCTCTTGAGAATAGGCGATTAAGGGGGGATATGATCAACATGTATAAATACATTAGGGGTCCATAGAGTGAACTGGAGTGTTGTTATTCACTTTAAGGTAATCACAGAGGACAAGGAATGAATTTTTTCCCCTGCTGGAACAAATTGGATCATTCTTTATTGGTGGTTTTTGCCTTCCTCTGAATCAACTGTGGGTATTGGATTGTATATATAGAATTGTATATATATATTTTTCCTTCTGTTTGTTTAACTGGATGGACTTGTGTATTTTTACAACCAGACTAACTATGTAATTGAATTCTCCTATGCTGTAATTATATTTTATCTGTGGCATACAGTATGTATTTTAAGATAACATAAATATACAGAAGCACCTGCAACCAAGAACTATTTATAAAAAATATTGGAAGAGAACTAGGTGACAAAAAAAAACAAAACGTAAAATAAAAGAAACGTAGGAATATGAACCTTTAAGAAAAAAAAATGAGTCCAAGTACTTTCCTAGGAAAAGGCTTTTTTTCTGGATTTCTAAAAGACCTAGAAACAACCTACTAATGTAAAGACATTTCTATCTCCAATACATCTCAATATAATACATTCTATTTTTATTTTATTTTTTTGCTTTCTTTACTTTCAGTTAAATATACAGTCATGGATTAAAAAAAGACTAGCATTTTCATACAACTGATCAGAAAAAAAATATTCTTATCTTTTTGCTTTTATCCTAATATCCTTTCTGGTTTGTATGTGTTACAGAGTGTGTTAAAACTCCTCTCCATTATACTACACAAAGACACTCTAATGGATTTGGTCAATTTATACTTTTTTTCAGTTTGACTGATGATAAATTCATGTTTTATATTTTTTATGGTTAATGATTTTTATAACTTCACACTCTGTCCAATCCTAGCTGGGTTGTAAACCCTCATATATACCAGCCTCAGGTGATACACAGAGATGAAACAAATGTTCCTACATCAATTGTACCTGTCTATCAGCCATATTTCCCCTATATCCTTTCAAAGTGAAGATTTTACACAGGATCTCTCAGCTCTGAAAAGCAGGGGAAGAAGAGCTGAAGTTACCTCAGTGAGGAGAGCTGATTGGAGGGAAGGGACACTGCCCCTTCACACAGCACACAGGAGCAGAGCTGAGGCTGTCAATCAACTGGAGGTTCCTCCCTGACACAAATTTTTCTCTTGGTGTTAGAAAAACTCATCAAAAGTGATTCATGCTAATAGCAGAGGAAGGGGCAGCAGACAGAAATGACACTTAAGCTGCATACATACGAGCGGACTTTTCGACCGGAGTGATCCAACGGACCGAGTCCGGCGGACTATTCGACCATGTGTGGGCTTCATCGGACTTCCGACGGACCTTTTCGGTCAAAAATCCGACGGACTTTAGATTTGAAAAATGTTTCAAATCTTCCCGCCGGCACTCCGCCAGACCCAGTTCCTATCGGGAAGCCTGTTCGTCTGTATGCTAGTCCGACGGACCAAATACGACGCGGCAGCTGCAGCACCTGCCGGCGAGAATGCTTCCAGCGTGATCCTATCGCTCTGGTTCTCGGCGACAGGGTATTATGCATCTTGCGCTCGCTGCAATAGGAAAAAAATTTCCTATTGCAGCGAGCCCCATCGCAGAGCATACTTGGCCCTTAGGTCTGGTATGGATTTTAAGGGAACCCCCTACGCCAAAAAAAAGGGCATGGGGTCCCCCCAAAATCCATACCAGACCCTTATCCGAGCACGCAGCCCGGCCGATAAAAGCGGCAAGATTGACTTCCTTTTCTAGTCCCATCGTACCTCATCACATTCAAAATGGACAGACCTTTAGTCCATGTGTGGGCAAGTCCGTTCATTGGGAAGTCCGTCGTAACTCCGTCGAAAGTCCGTCGGGAAGACCGGCGGACCTAGTCTTCTGGAAAGTCCGGTCATGTGTAGGCAAGTCCATTCGGTCGGAAAGTCCGTTGTAAGTCTGCCGGAAGTCCGTCGGGAAGATCATCGGACCTAGTCTGCCAGAAAGCCCGGTCATGTGTACAGGGCATTAGAGCCAGGTCACACAATACAAAACACAGTCTGGATGCGTTCCAGATGCATTTTTGCATGCATGTTTTTGACACGTTTTTGATGCGTTATGGTGCATTTTTGATGCGTTTTTAAAGCAGTCTAGTGCATTTTTGCCCCCTCCTTTTTCTTAACCTTAAATAATGACATGTGTGTTCCAGTGCCTTTTTGGTGCATTTAGGTGCATTCTAGTGCATTTTTGATGTGTTTTACAGCATTCCAGTACAGTTCAGTGCAAGAAAAATGCAGCATGTTCTACTTTTTCTCTGGAACTGGAACGCACTGGGACTGCAAGCACTGGTGTGAACTATGCCATTAAAAACCATATAACCTACTTTCCATGCATTTTTGATGCAGAAGAAAATGCACTGGACTGCATGTGGTGTGAACTGGCCCTTAGTGCTCTGGATTGAGACAAGTACACACTATAGAGATATATGCTTTGTTCATATTTCATATCTGAGGTTTACAACCTTTTTAAATAGGATCTGATCTCTGGAAGTTGTGTCCAAAAAGTAATTTCAGTGGTCTCCCTGAGTTCTATCTTTCCCCATTACTAACTTATTGTGCCTTGTTTTTCACAGTGTCTTTGTGTAGATGCATTTATTTTGGTGACAGGGCTTGGATTTTTTTATGTCAGAGCCCACAGGATGAGAACAGTGAACAGTTCACTCCAATTCTGCAGTCAGAAGCAGCAGTTCCTTAGATCTTATACTGCAGATATAAAGCTACAAGGACCTAGGCACCGGAGTGCCTAAGCGCACTCACATACCAGGAAGTGCACTGCTATTTTTTAGGAGGAATTCCAGATGAAAGTATATTGTTCAGTACACTGCTTAGGCACAATTAGCTTTTTTAGATGTTCCCTGCAGTGTGGGACAAGGTCATTCAGTGCCCAGGGAGAAGATGGAAAACTGCGCCCCCCCCCGGTGGAGAGAAAAGAGTCAGTGTCATTTTGCATGGCAATCTGCAAACCAATCTGTGGGTGTCATTAACTTTGTATTTACACCCACAGCAGATCACAGAGGGCAGTGTGAACTGCCTGCGAGGGAGATGTGATGCAGGAACTTGCACTGGAATCACGCTGGTTCCCGCATCGCAATAGTATGAACCGTGGCTTATAGTGGGACTGTGATAGTGACACTAACTGCCACTTTGTGGGAACTGACTAACTGCCACATCACCAGTGACACCAGTACAGTGATCAATGATAATACTATAAACTGTCACTGCACTAAGGACACTGGCTGGGAAGGGGTTAACATCTAAAGGCAATCAAGGGGTTAATTGTGTGCCTAACAATGTTCAGTGTGTGCTGCTTTTCACTACAGATCAATTTGTTTATTTTCCTTTGCAGGGAAAAGAAAAAAAAAAGTGATCATTCCCTCTGTAAAGAGCCCTGTGTTGCATGTCAACACATGGCTCTGGGCTGTGAATTAACACAGCTGGTCAGAAAGTCCCAGTCATGAATCATTGGCTGTTATCTGCTGACAGACTCCCGCTGTATCAAACCACATGATAGTAGGTGGGTGGGAGCATGTGCCTCAAACCCTGAAACAGGCAGAAACTGTAGCTGTCACCCTGTAGCAGAATGTACTGCAGGTGGGTCGGCAAGTGGTTCATTACTAATGGTATTTGTAATATTCAGCATGAGGTGGTTAATGTATTTCCACTGGTCACTGGTTCATTAGTGACCTGTTGCATTTAATTAACCCCTTTCTGCTACATTAGTGGCACCAGTATCAGTGTGAATGAACACTAACACCAGTGCTACTAATGCAGCAGAAAGGGGTTAATTAACTGCCATTGGTCATTAATGCATCAGTGACCAGTGGAAATACATTAACTCCCTCATGCTGCACATACGGATATTAACCACTTTAAGACCGGGCCTCTTTTTGAGACTCGGTGTTTACAAGTTAAAAACACGTTTTTTCCTAGAAAATTACTTAGAAGAGAATACCCTAGAGAATAAAATGGCGGTCATTGCAATACTTTTTGTCACACCGTATTTGCGCAGCGGTCTTACAAGTGCACTTTTTTTGGAAACAGTTCACTTTTTTGAATAAAAAAAATAAGACAACAGCAAATTTAGCCCCATTTTTTTTTACATTGTGAAAGATAATGTTATGCCAAGTAAATTGATACCCAACATGTCACGCTTCAAAATTGGGCCCACTCTTGGAATGGCGTCAAACTTTTACCCTTAAAAATCTCCATAGGCGACATTTAAAAAATTCTACCATTTGCATGTTTTTAGTTACAGACAAGGTCTAGGGCTCGCAATATTGCTCTCGCACTAACGATCGCGGCATTACCTCACATGTGTGGTTTGACCACCGTTTTCATATGCGGGCGCTACTCACGTATACTTTTGCTTCTGCACGCTAGCTCATCGGGACAAAGAGCTTTAAAAAAAAAATTTTCGTATTTATTTTATTTTATTTATTTTTAAATTTTTTAAATTTTTAATTGAATCACTTTGATTCCTATTACAAGGAATGTAATCATCCCTTGTAATAGAAAAAAGCATGACAGGTCCTCTTAAATATGAGATTTGGGGTCAAAAAGACCCCAGAAATGCAATAAAAGGGGGTCTTCTCCCGCCGCCGATAACGGTGATCTTGCAACAAACCTGCTGCAGAGACCACCATTATCGTTAACCGAACCGCCTCCTGAAGAGATGGATACCTCGGTTGTGGCAGCAGCTGCTGCCATTACCGAGATATCCCTCTTCAAAGTAAGGACGTATATAGTCGTGCAGTGGTCGGTAAGTGGTTAAATACAATTGGTAATGTAATCAACCTCCCTTCAGCCCCCCCTCCCCCCAGCATCCAAAGAATTAATTCACTAATCCATACCTTCCAACAGCTGACATTACCAATGAGGGACAAGTCCCATGTGACACCATAGTTCTCAATGGAAAACAAGTGTGGCAACCTCACCATACTTGTAGTCCACTGACACTTCCTCCAGCTCTCCAACTGAAAGCCTGTACAGTGGTACAGACAGAGAGATAGAGGAAGAGTCTGCAGGGGCCTGGCATTGCACCCACCATACACTGATTGCCATTGCAATGCAGTTGTCTGTGGGGAAAAAAGTACACATTTTGTTCCTGCTAAAATATGTACATTTATTTTAAATAATAAAAGTCAAACCTAGCCTTCAACCACTGTACAACAAGTAAAGGTGGTGGAGGAGGGGCACTAGAGCTCTGTGGATGGAGAGGTGGGCACTGGCACTCTGTGGGGGGGCACTGATGACCTGTGGAGGGAGAATGGGGGCACTTGTGCTTTGCAGATGGAGAGGGGACACTGAGGGAGCAGGAAAAATTTTCGTTGCAGAAGATACATACTATGGCTTTGATCTACTAAAGGCAAATAGGCTGATTACTTTTCAAAGAAAGTTGCATGTCACAAAGTAGTTTTTCCCAGAGCTTAGTAAATGTGGTAAAATGACAGTCTTCAAAGAATATCCAATCAAGTTTAGAAAAAAAAATAGTTTTCATGATTGTCCCTTGCCAAGTGCAACCTTCCTTACAAAGTAAACAGTCTATATGCTATAAGTAAATCAACCCCTATGTCTTTTCTACAAAAAAGCTTCTTACCTCCTTCCTCGCAAACTTCTTTAAGATGTACATTGATGCACAGCATCTGGCATCTGCTGGGTGCCGTAGTGTATTAACTCCCATTTACATGTGCAGGAGTAACATAATCTTTTGCCAGCCAACCAAAAGATCAAAGATGTTGAACCCAGAAGAAGACTGGGGGAAGATGTACACTCCAGTGAGGGTGCTCACATACATTGCATCGACAGAGGAGAGATGAGCATAGCTCAATTTAGCTTCACTTTAAATTTGTATTGCTCTCTGTGTCTCTGCTGTGGGGGTATTTACCCCTTTGTTTGTCCTGATGACCATTGTCGTTGAAAAAGTAAGTAAGGGAAAATTCAAAATGTTTTCACCAGACCAAGAGGTGAGGGTAAATCGTTCATTGAGGATAAATGTTCACATGACTGCTGTCTAAGATTGGATATTCTCTCTTTTGGAGAAATTTCCTATCAATTTCTGTTGCTTACCAAAAACAGAAGGCAAAAAGAAATTGCCCTAGGGGGACGCAGACAGCAAAAAATAACTTAAAAGGTGTATAAACACTCCTATACATAAAAAAGAACTTTAACTTCAAATACACTTTCAGGAAACTTTTCTTATGAAACATGACTACAGCACATTAAAATACCAGTTACATAAGGATTAAAGGGGTTGTAAAGGTTCTATTTTTTTAAAATAACTGACATGTCATATTTACCTCCTCTCTGCAAGGATTTTGCACAGAGTGGCCCCGATCCTCCTCTTCTGGGGTCCCCCAACGGCACTCCTGGCTCCTCCTCTTCTTGAGTGCCCCCACTGAGACCTGCATTCCCTGGGGGCACTTGTGCGGGCGCGCTCCCGAGTCCTGTGGCTGCGTCCATTGACACAGACAGCAGGACTTGGCCCCGCCCCTGGCTCCCGTGTCACTGGCTTTGATTGACAGCAGTCAATCCAATGCTCCTGCTGCTATAAATCCAGCCAATGAGGACCCGAGACAGTAGCTGGAGCTGGTGTGCTCATCCCCGTCGCTGGAATGATCGGGTTCAGGTAAGTAAAAGGGGGGCTCTGGGGGGCTGCTGCACTACAAAAGATTTTTTACTTTAATGCATAGAATTTACAACCCCTTTAAATACTTTTTTTTTCTGCCTGCCATTATCCAACGTTTATGTTAAACCTATTATTTTAGTTTTAAAGTTTCTTTATTTTCCAGAAATCATTCTGACTGAAAAAATTATGGATTTAATATATTGTTTGTCAACAGTAAATATTACAGAGCAGATTTATGTTTCCTGCAAACAATATTGAAGCACACTTAAAAATAAGAGTGAACATAAAATAATAGTACTATTTAGGAAACTCAAGGTTTGAAGTGATATGTGTTTAGAGCCGCTTGCTAGTGGGAATGTGTCACAGTAACGCATGTGTAGATAAAAAAAGAATATTTGTTATTTATTGGTGGCCCGTTTTATTTTCCTTGTGCGCATTAAGAAGTAGCTGGAATTTATGGGTTTGTTACTAAGGGATGTGGAGAAATATGAAGTGGAAGATTAGCAAATGATTTGGTATGAAGCTAGCTAATGGAAAGTTGTGATATAAAATTATAGTTTCCCTTGCCTAGTCCTAATGGAGGTGTGAAAATTAAAATTGCAAACCTAAGAGCCTGTTTAAATTATAACTCAAAGTACAATTAACTTTTAAGGGACTTAGAGATATCAACCCATCAAGATATGGAAATGACATTCAGTAAATTAACTTTGCTTATTAAGGTAATGTTTTATAGGTTGCAAATGACTTGCTAGCCACTTCATTAAAATAGTAACCGTTATAGGTTTATAGGACAAACAAAGCAAAATCAACTATTGATGCAGTGATAACTAAAATTATATAAATAAAATCAGAGGAAAAATAATAGTTTGGGGCAGCAATCAAACAAGTGCTTTAATAAAATTGGCTTGATGCATCTAGCAAGTATCTATGTTTTTTTTTTTCTTTCTAGGATAAGACAAATATTTATTTGTCAACCGTTTTTGTTTTTAGTGGAGTAAAGGTTTTTTTTTAGAAATGGGATACAGTGTTATTGTTTGCATATACTTGCCCTAAATAATTGTTATTGCTGTAGAAATGCTTGCTGAAAAGAAACAGTAGTTCTATATTGGAAGTGGCTCTTTGATTTGAAAGAAAACAGACAAAAACAGTTTGCTTTGAGCAAAATCCTTTTTTACTCTTTTTTTCAAATGAATTTCCAAGCAAACAGAAATTATTCCTCTATTAATTATTATTTTATTATATAATGCATTACAATTAGTATATTGCTAAAGGTTTTGCAGTTGATATAAAGCTCAATTTAAAATGAAAGATTTCTTTTGTAACACTGAAAATATAATTCTATACAATGCAAAATGTCCTTGGCGTCTTCAAGTATATTAGATGGCAGAAAATCTCTTTTAAAAAGTTGATCTGCCTCTGTTAATTAACTTATTCCATTTTATGAAGACCAAACGTAAAACTTTCTCCTGTGGGTTTTCTCAATACAAGAAATATAATAAAAAAAATCAGTTAAGTCTAGAATACAACTCTTAAAATGTCCTTGTTGTGACCTGTAGAAGAAGTTATGGCAAAGACAGTGTGCAGACTATAATCTAGCAGTCCTGAGCCTGAACATTTGGCTTTGCTACGATTTGAGTTTGATAATTAGTAGCAATGAACAGATGCAGATGCAAGTACTATCAAACATATTAATGTGTTGCTTGCCACAGTAGTCAGGCAAGTGTTTTTTACCATAGAATAATGAACAGTTTTGGTGCCTTAGGCTAGACACCCCTGCCATGCCCCCTGCTACTAATATTGAAGAATTACTCATGTCACAAATCGAACAATAGAATTAAAAAAAAGTTCATGACAGAGCTACATTGTACACTCTCCAGTGTTTATTTTGAGATATGGGGATCTAAACTAGACCTTAGCAAAGATTTCTGAAGATTCAGGGTCCAACCAAACCTTGGCAGAGTCTGGACAGTTTAGCTGACGTTGCTCAACAAGGAGTGATCTCTCAGTAGGAAATAGTCTAGGTATCCCACTATGCACTGTAAGCATAATAAGGCTTGTAATGAAGCTAGAACATTGTTAAACATGCAAGGTACAAAGACAGAACAAAAGAAAAGACAACAATCTGATAGTGTTGTGGGCCCACAGCAATACGCAGGAAAAGCTTATGTGCTGGAAAGATGGAGATATACAAGTACACATTCTTGATGTCCACAGAGGTCTGATAGTCTCCCAGATGGAGGAAATCAGCAATGACTAACCTATTGGATAATATGCAAATGAAAATATGGAGTGCCTTGAGATCCAGAATGAGGCAGATGTTCCCTTTTGGATTTAGAAAGGATGAACAGGTTTGAGTAAAAACCTTGAAGTTTTTCCACTTGAGAAACAATAGCAATGACCCCTTCACCCAGGAGTTATTATTATTATTATACAGGATTTACAGTGCCTTAAAAAAGTATTCATACCCCTTGAAATGTTCCACATTTTGTCATGTTACAACCAAAAACGTAAATGTATTTTATTGGGATTTTATGTGATAGACCAACACAAACTGGTACATAATTGTGAAGTGGAAGGAAAATAATAAATGGTTTTCATTTTTTTTTACAAATAAATATGTGAAAAGTGTGGCGTGCATTTGTATTCATCCCCCTGAATCAATGCTTTGTAGAACCACATTTTCCTGCATTTTCAGCTGCAAGTCTTTTTGGGGATGTCTCTACCAGCTTTGCACATCTAGAGTGAATTTTTTGCCCATTCTTCTTTGCAAAATAGCTCAAGCTCAGTCAAATTGGATGGAGATCATATGTGAACAGCAATTTTCAAGTCTTGCCACAGATTTTCATTTGGATTTAGCTCTTGACTTTGACTGGACCATTCTAACACATGAATATGCTTTAAACTAAACCATTCCAATGTAGCTCTGGCTGTATGTTTAGGGTCGTTGTCCTGCTTGAGGGTGAACCTCCGCCCCAGTCCCAAGTCTTTTGCAGACTCTAACAGGTTTTCTTCTAAGATTGCCCTGTATTTGGCTCCATCCATCTTCTCATCAACTCTGACCAGCTTCCTTATTCCTGCTGAAGAAAAGCATCCCCACAACATGATGCTACCATGACCATGTTTCATGGTGGGGATGGTATGTTCAGGGTGATGTGCAGTGTTAGTTTTCCGCCACACATAGCGTTTTGCTTTTAGGCCAAAAAGTTCAATTTTGGTCTCATCTGACCAGAGCTCCTTCTTCCACATGTTTGTTGTGACATATTCTCCCACCTGAGCTGTGGATCTCTGCAGCTCCTCCAGAGTTACCATGGGCCTCTTGGCTGCTTCTCTGAATAATGCTCCTTTTGCCTGGCCTGTCAGTTTAGGTTGACAGCCATGTCTTGGTAGATTTGCAGTTGTGCCATGCTCTTTCCATTTTCATATGATGGATTGAACAGTGCTCTGTGAGATGTTTAAAGCGTGGGATAATTTTTGTATAACCTAACCCTGTTTTAAACTTCTCTACCACTTAATCCCTGACCTGTCTGATGTGTTCCTTGGCCTTCATGATGCTGTTTGTTCACTAAGGTTCTCTAACAAGCCTCTGAGGGCTTTACATTCACAGAACAGCTGTATTTATACTGAGATTAAATTACTAACAGGTGGACTCTATTTACTAATTAAGTGACTTCTAGAGGTATTTGGTTGCACTAGATTTTAGTTAGGGGGTATCAGAGTAAAGGGGGCTGAATACAAATGCACGTCACACTTTTCACATATTTATTTGTAAAAAAATATGAAATACTTTTATCATCTTCCTTCCACTTCACAATTATGTGCCACTTTGTGTTGGTCTATCACATAAAATCCCAATAAAATACATTTAAGTTTTGAGTTGTAACATGACAAAATGTGGAAAATGTCAAGGGGTATGAATATGTTTTCAAGGCACTGTATATAGCACCAACGTTTCTGCCAAAGAAACATGGAGATCTGTTGCAGATCTATTTCATACAGAGCTGGTTATTTTACAATTATTTGCCTTATTTCACAATCCTTATAGATATCCAAAATCAACTATAAAGTGCAAAATTCAGTGATTGTGACATACAATATATACATCAAAGACATGAATAATTATTCATATTCAAGTGTCCTAAAGCAGACAATTATTCATATACAAGCATCCCTTTAATATTATAAAGTGTTCACACAAAACAGAAGGTGCTCCATGCTCCTATCTATCCACTATTTAAGTGCTTTTGTGGAAACAATTCATTCTGCTACATATCATATACAGCCTACGTGTTTTTCAAAATAAAGTGCTTTTCACCTTCTAGTGCAAAGTTCTCCAACTATGAGAAACTCACCAGATACTCTGACCTGTTTGTATTACAGATAGGTCAGACAATGTTTTATCCCCCAGATAAGGCTCCCCGAAATTGTTGGGGCGGAGCTACTGGCACTGATCTCATTATGTACAGAAGCCAAACTTGCAAGGATTAGTAAGTGGAGCCAGCTTACCAAATTATGTGAGTGTTTTATGCATTTTTAATAAATGTTTTAATAAAAGGATGTTACACTATTTTTGGACTTTATTTCTCCTAGGGTAGATGGACTGGAGATGGAAGAGGAGAGGAAGGAAAGGGAGGAGATTGGAGGAGAGCATCCCTTGGAGGATAAAGCATTATATGACCCATATGTAGTCCAAATGGGTCAGAGTGTCTGGTGAGTTCTCTCATAGATTGGAGGAGTTTGCACTAGAAGGAGAAAAGCACTTTATTTTGGAACACATGTTAGCTGTATATGATAATGGAAATGGAGTGAATTGTTTACACAGAACAACTGAAATGGTGAATAAAGTGTGAAGCATGGGACACCCTTCTAATATTAAAGGATGCTTTTATATGAGTAATTGTTTACTTTAAGACACTTGTATATGAATAGTTCTTTAATTGTATATACTGTATGTCACAATTGCTGAATTTTGCACTTTATAACTGATTTTGGATATTTATAAGCATTGTGAAATAAGGCATATAGTAAGGAATTTAGCTCAAGTATATAAAAGTTATTTTTTTGCGTATGGAGATCTGTTAGCGTTTGCAGAGAGTTTGGCAGATTTGACAACGAAGAGCAGGGCAAAGATTGCAAAGGCTAAAATATATCCCCCCACTTCAGAAAGCGGTGGTGTCCCCTCATTGTGAGGAGAACTTGCTGCAGGCTTGACTGATTTGAGAGCTTGGGACTTAAGACTGAGCTGGGTGCTGCACTTAGGCTACGTGGAAACCAATGAACTCTTTTTGCCTTCAAAGAAAAAATGAGTTTTGCCAGTTTGGGGGTTTAGGTTTCTCTTGTGGTAAAAGCTTGCTTTTACCACCAGAGGCTTCCCTGATAAAGTTGCTGAAGGAATCCCCCAAAGAGGCATGCTCCATCAAAGGGCATGCAAGAAGCAATCTCTTTCTACATTGTTGTTGGTCAGGTTAGTAATATAGCCAAAGAGTCATTCACATATTTATAGGCATGGGACTCATTCTGGAAATGGGACAGACACTATCCACTAACTCATAAACACAATAATGCAATGTAACAGGCGTAAGCTGCAACTGTTCCACAACTAAACAGCCAGAAGGATGGAATCACGCTTATTAGATATTTCCTTAGATCACATCCTCAGGATTTGGCAAATTGCCATAACAGCAGTACTGTAGAAGGTTGCAGAGCAACCTTCAGTTCACCCACACTGCATAGCCCCACCTTCTGAGTGTGGGTGCTGCACTCCAAAGCAGATCACTCCGCCGGGCACCAGTTCTAATGGAGTAGGCTGCACCAGCCTCTTCTTTTCTTGTAAAAAAAAAATCCCAGAGCTCATAGCCAACAGTGGCCCCAGAAATTTCCCAGTATCCCGATTGGCCAGTCCGGCCCTGTTGGGGAGTGCCACAAACTGAACCCAGCGTCTAAGGTTCACATTACTGGATAGCCCCACAATCCTCCTTCTGGAAGGGTTGGAGTAAGGCTTTCAAGGTGGTGCAAACGATCAGCCAATTTGGATAGCTGCATAACAGGTCCCAGCTCAGTAGTGTGAGCAGCATTATAAACAATCTTGATTGAAGAAAATAATAGTTTTAATAAAAGTAATAATATTTACTACAAATGGGTATACTTTTTCAGAAGAGACAAGTTGTCCATCCTCCTAGGACAATAACAAAAATCTGAAGCATCATAGGAATGGCAACGGCCTGTCTAAATTGAACCTAGTTTTTGAATGTATATTTGTGAGATAGGGACCTTAGATTGTAAGCTCCTTCAGGGTGAAGACTGATGTGAATGCACAGTATGTAAAGCAGTGCAAAAAAGTAAATAAATAAATAAACAAATAAATAAAATTCATCGGTATAACCCAATGTTCCAGACTTCTACTGTCTCTGTGTCCCTTGATGAACAATTAAGAAAATCCTAGAACTTCTCTTTCTCATTACATTTGTCAATTCTGATCTTTTCTCAGCGCATTTTTCTTAATACTCCGAAGTTAGTACATAGTTCCAGTCCTGATTTTGGATCCAGGTGGAAGTTTGGATGTCCCAGACTTCAAGAAGCGTCCCACTGCTTGCCACCAATGTCACAGAACGTCCCACACTCTGCTTGAGTGCTTCCGTCAGTATACCGATTCCTAAGTTCTGGAACACAAGTCCAATGGATCTGGCTATAGGAACCCCCAAGAACTAGACAACACCAGTCTTGGAGTACATCAGGACTAACCTTTTATTTGAGATCTCACACAAATATATACAGCAGGATGACTAAAACCTAACCTAATTACCATGAGCTATTTATCTAATCCTTTATCCAGCCTAGGTGACTAAGAGACATGACCTTTTAGAACAGACTTGTGGTCACCGAGCTTCACACAGTAGTATTCTCACAATAGCAGAAGCTAATTACAATTAACAATACAAACAGTGATCTCCCCCCCCCCCCTCCTCAGCCTAGTCATCAACAAACTATAGTAGGAGTAGACTGTCCCATTTTAAGCAATCAAAGACATACCCTCCAAGTCACCATTTCCCATATGGCATACACAGGGTCCCCAGAGTCTGTGTGTCCTGGAGGACAAGAATCTGAATCCAAAGTAATACCACCTCAAGGGTCCTAGGCATACATCTCACAAAGAGCACCATTCCCCCAAATGCCAGGGCCCATAATCTGTTGGCAAGAGGCTTGCATTCAATTCCCTCCAAAAGCCTCTGTCCTGGCTAGGTCTTTCACAATATATATATATTGTAACACAGTGAGGCTCTGTCCCTATGGAATTAGATTAAAAATGGACACAGAGTCTGCATATCGGTGGACTGCAGAGCTACAGAGCATAGATTTGAAATGGAGAAAACTGCTCTGGCAGCTTTCTCCAGATTTTGCTATTCCAGATGGGGCGCTGTAGTTTGGAGATCCCTAGGGTGGGACAGGATCCAACCCTGTGTCTTGTGGACAGCCAGCAGGGTGTGTGCCCAGGTGGACACAGACAATATAACGAGGGGCTGGTGGGAGCAGTAAGGGGAGGAAGGTGGAGTGTGAGCAGCTTGCTGCTGCTGTTTCAAGATTGACCCCTGACAGGAAGACTATCTGCCCTGTGGGAAACTGTAGCCTGTGTAAGGGGAATTCTATGCCAAGGAACTAGCCAGTTTTGAAAGTCGGGGAGATTAAGGAAGCCAGTGAGTCCATGGGCTGGAAGGAATCAAGTCTGTTGGGAGAGTCAGGTGGCTAGGTATGTTTCCGTTATTTATGAGTGCTAAATTAAGTTTAAACCCCTGCTTGGGATTCCTGGATGCACTTTTGTTTTGGTTTTTCCTTTTAATAAACGTGGGCTACCAGGCCCTTAACTGTAATGCCTGTCTGACGTGGACTCCTTGCCCAAACATGCACCTACCACTGAGCTAAACCCCTAATATCTATATCTATATCTATATCTATATCTATATCTATATCTATATCTATATATATACTGTATACACACTATATTGTCAACTATATTGGGACGCCTGCCTTTACACGCACATGAACTTACTTTAATGACATCCCAGTCTTAGTCCGTAGGGTTCAATATTGAGTTGGCCCACCCTTTGCAGCTATAACAGCTTCAACAGAAGCACATTTGTGAGTTCAGGCACTCATGTTGGACAAGAAGGCCTGGCTCGAGTCTTTGCTCTATCTAATTAATACCAAAGGTGTTCTATTGGGTTGAGGTCAGGACTCTGTGCAGGCAAGTCAAGTTCCTCCACCCCAAACTCGCCCATCCTTATCTTTATGAACCTTTTCAGAGCAGAGATTAATTAATGAAGTCAGGCTAACAGGTAAGATATTGAATTAAGGCTCGAGTCTTTGCTCTATCTAATTAATACCAAAGGTGTTCTATTGGGTTGAGGTCAGGACTCTGTGCAGGCAAGTCAAGTTCCTCCACCCCAAACTCGCCCATCCTTATCTTTATGAACCTTTTCAGAGCAGAGATTAATTAATGAAGTCAGGCTAACAGGTAAGATATTGAATTAAGGATGAAGGCTTTATCCTTTCCAAGGATCTATGAAGCTTCCATAACGGTCACCAATCCTGGAGTCCCTCCCTATGTATAGATGGTGTGGCAGGACATTAATGACTGTGTGTTGAGTTATTTTGAGGGGACAGCAAATTTACACTGTTATACAAGCTGTACCCTCACTACTTTACATTGTAGCAAAGTGTAATTTCTTCAGTGTTGTCACATGAAAAGATATAATAAAATATTGACAAAAAAGTGAGGGATGTACTCACTTTTGTGAGATACTGTATATGTGCAATCTTTTTTATTATTATTATTATGCATTTTCCAAGAACTTGTCAAAAGAATGAAGTCTTCAAAAAAACTCACCATGCCACTTAGAAAATACATCTGGCTGTTCAATTTAAAAAATGTATTCATTTTATGGGTGTTTCCATTGTGCTGGTGCTCCAGGGCCTTAAAAATGTTATAGGTATTGCATAAATGAAGGCCTTTAAAAAACCTGAAAGTGCTCCTTGGATTTTGGGTTTTTCTGTGTGGCTAGGTTGTGAGAAATTCTCTCATGTGGTATCACCATACTCAGGAGTAGGAGAATGTGTTTTGAGGTGCAATTTTGAGTATGCCTATGATGTGTGTTATAAATATCTCATTAATTGTGATAAAAAGTGACATTTTCAAAAGACTTATAATGCCTCTTAGAAAATACCTTTGAGTATTTGCTTTCCAAAAAGGGGTCATTTTGTGGGTGTTTCCACTGTTCTGTTGCTCCAGGGCCTCCATAAATAGGCTAGATGGTCATGAAATTAGATGCATACTTTACATGTAATTTATGCTTCTTGAAAGCCCAAAGGTGCTTTCAAGAAGCATCTAGACTGTTATAAAGTCTCACACACGTGGTATCCATATGCTTGGAGACATAGCAGAATGTGTTCTGGGGTGTAATTATAAGTATGCCTATGCTGTGTGTGAGACATATCTTGTTAAAATTACAACGTTGTGACAAAAAAAACACATTTTACTTAACTTCTTCATTTTACAAAAAAAGTGAAAAAAAATTACAACTTCCAAAAACTCACCATGTCTCTTACTAAATACCTTGGAATGTCTACTTTCCAAAATGGGGTAATGGAGGGGGGGGGGGGGGTATATGTTCTGGCATATTAGGGCTTGAAGAATTGAATTGGCTATCCGTACATCAGGATTAATCAATTTTCAAGTATATTTACCAAAGTTTGTAGACTCATAACTTTCACAAATATAGCCTAAATGTATGAAGAAAGATTGTTTCTGTTATAAAACTTTGCAAAAAAACTAAGAAAATGTGTTTTTTCCCCAAATTATAGTTTTTGCATTTAGATTGCAAAAAATACATTTGGTGACAGGGTTGTTTGATTGAGTAATAGTCATTCAAAGTGTCACAGTGCTGAAAACCTAAACATGGCCTGAACAGGAAGGGGGTGAAAGTTTACCATTTTGAAGTAGCTAAATTAGCTAAATGCATTTCCAAGCAAAGCAATTAAAGTGTGAAAAATCTTACAGCTTTTTTTTTCTTTACAAAACAGCCACAGCCTGAAAATAAAGTGTCTTGCCAGCATGCTGTAGCGTGGGACTCTTGCTCTTTGTGTAAAAGTGATTAATTTTCAGTGGTCTGATGTACCTCCTGCTGAGTCAGAGCCAGACCCCACCAATCAGCAGGGAACATGCTGATTGCTGAGCTATAGATATAAGGGTGTGTTGAACCTCAGCGGAGAGACCACTGCTTCCCCACAGAGAGCAACTGTTTCTCTCTGCATTCTATTCAAACTGTAGCTGCTTTAGAAAGAAAATGAACAATAAAGCATTAAGCACTTTTTGTTTTGATGCACCTGAAATATATTTAACTGATTTAAACTAGAACAGCCCATAGATTAGTCATTTTTTTTCATTCAACCAGTTAGTTGAATGAAAAAAATGACTTAATTTCCCCCATCCAAACACTTGATGTGGATGGAGGAGTCTTCCACTCTGGGTTATTGTATTCTGACAGCAGAGAAACTTCCCTGTCATCAAAATACACTGATCAGTGCTGCTGGCTATAGCCTGTGGCACTGATCGAGTGGGGAAAATCTGACAGGCTGGTTGTATAGAAGTCAATTGGTAGATTGACTTCTGTACAACCAGCCTGCTCATGGATCAAAATTTATTCGGTCCCTGCTGCACCAGGTGAATTTCAATCCATGTATGGCCAGCTTTAAAGGGGTTGTAAACCCTCGCTGTTTTTTAATGCATTAAGGTGAAATTTTTTTTTTAATTCAGCAGCACCCCCGAGCCCCCCTTATATTTACCTGAGCCCCGAAATTTTCACAACGGGAACAAGCACACCAGCTCCGGCTGGTGTCTCGTGTCCTGATTGGATAGATTGATAGCAGCGCAGCCATTGGCCCCCGCTGCTGTCAATCAAATCCAAATACATGGGCGCTGGGGGGGCGGGGCTGAGTCCGGCATTTGTGTCTATGGACGCAAATGCTGGACTCGGGAGCCTGCCCTCAAGGTAACCCCCTCGGGAGAGCGCTTCTCCTAGGGGGTTATCTGATGTGGGGAGGAGCCGCGAAAGCTGCCGGGGGACCCCAGAAGACGAGGTTTGGGGCCACTCTGTGCAAAACGAGCTGCACAGTGGAGGTAAGTATGATATGTTTGTTATTTAAAAAAAAAAATAACCCTTACAATCAATTTAAGGTCCAACTTGGGTTTATGCATTTTCACACTGAAACGCCGCTATAACAGCACTAAAGCGCTGGTCATTTTTGCGGTGCTTTAGCTGTGCTTTTCGGGCACTAGCGGGCCGGTTTTTTTAAGGTCACTTAACAACGTGCCTTAAAAAAAAAAAAAAGGAAAAAAGACCTGTTTTGCTGCACTTTTAAGGCACTCTGGCAGTGCTGTCCATTCATTTCAATGGGCAGGCGTTTTGGGAGCGCTATATAGAGCTTTGAAACTGCCACAAAGATGCTGCTTGCAGCAAGCGCACTACCCGAGTGTTTCAAGCACACATTGCAATGAATGGGAGGCAGTTTTCAGGAGCTTTTCAGAGGCTATTCCTAGCGCTAAAGTGCCTAAAAACCGCCTCAGTGTGAATGGAGTCTTAGAGTTCTACAAATATCTGTGACATAACTTGTGAGCATTGAAGATCTGGAATTAGAACAGGAAAAAAAATGCATTAACAACACAATAAAGTGAGGAACAAGTGAAAATAAAGTAAACACATTATAACCAAATGCACCTCTTTAATTTCAAATGTCCAAAAAAACCTCTTTTGCATAATTTGGCAATGTTTGAATTTTTTTATTATGATTACATGGAGCAATCTCTATAGTTTTTTAACTATACACTTTTTTTTCCCATATTTTTTACAGTTGTTCAGTTGTCATCATTGTGTTCCATTTTCAATTTTCAAAGCTGAGCAGCATCTCCTTATCTCTCCAGTTATATTTAACTGGGAAAGCAAGGGTGTATTATCTCAAAGCAAACACCTTACTTGTGAAATAATGCTTATCAAATCAATAGTATGCTTTGCTGTGGAGCTTTATTTTATTCATTTTCTGGTGTAAAGAAGCAGGAAAGAAGTTGTTTGTTCTGAATTCCACTCATGTCATTTTATCTTCTAATCTAAACCTGGCTACTGTGTATAGAATAATGTATATTTGTATCTACAATTTAGTTTTGTGAAACTGGCCATTAGTGCTGTTATGTGCAATATACAGTGGGGACGGAAAGTATTCATACACCCTTAAAATTTTCACTCTTTGTTTTATTGCAGCCAATTTCTAAAATCATTTAAGTTAATTTTTTTCCTCATTAATGTACACACAGCACCCCATATTGACAGAAAAACACAGAATTGTTGACATTTTTGCAGATTTATTAAAAAAAGAAAAACTGAAATATCACGTGGTCCTAAGTATTCAGACCCTTTGCTGTGACACTCATATGTTTAATTAAGGTGCTGTCCATTTCTTCTGATCATCCTTGAGATGGTTCTACACCTTCATTTGAGTCCAGCTGTGTTTGATTATACTGATTGGACTTGATTAGGAAAGCCACACACCTGTCTATATAAGACCTTACAGCTCACAGTGCATGTCAGAGCAAATGAGAATCATGAGGTCAAAGGAACTGCCTGAAGAGCTCAGACAGAATTGTGGCAAGGCACAGATCTGTCCAAGGTTACGAAAAAATTTCTGCTGCGCTTAAGGTTCCTAAGAGCACAGTGGCCTCCATAATCCTTAAATGGAAGATGTTTGGGACGACCAGAACCCTTCCTAGAGCTGGCCGTACAGCCAAACTGAGCTATCTGGGGAGAAGAGCCTTGGTGATAGAGGTAAAGAAGAACCCAAAGATCACTGTGGCTGAGCTCCAGAGATGCAGTCGGGAGATGGGAGAAAGTTGTAAAAAGTCAACCATCACTGCAGCCCTCCACCATTTGGGTTTTATGGCAGAGTGGCCCGACGGAAGCCACTCCTCAGTGCAAGACACATGAAAGCCCGCATGGAGTTTGCTAAAAAAACACCTAAAGGACTCCAAGATGGTGAGAAATAAAATTCTCTGGTCCGATAAGACCAAGATAGAACTTTTTGGCCTTAATTCTAAGCGCTATGTGTGATGAAAACCAGGCACTGCTCATCACCTGTCCAATACAGTCCCAACAGTGAAGCATGATGGTGGCAGCATCATGCTGTGGGGGTGTTTTTCAGCTGCAGGGACTGGTTGCAATTGAAGGAAAGATGAATGTGGCCAAGTACAGGGATATCCTGGACAAAAACCTTCTCCAGAGTGCTCAGGACCTCAGACTGGGCCGAAGTTTTACCTTCCAACAAGACAATGACCCTAAGCACACAGCTAAAATAACGAAGGAGTGGCTTCACAACAACTCCGTGACTGTTCTTGAATGGCCCAGCCAGAGCCCTGACTTAAACCCAATTGAGCATCTCTGGAGAGACCTAAAAATGGCTGTACACTAACGTTTACCATCCAACCTGACAGAACTGGAGAGGATCTGCAAGGAGGAATGGCAGAGGATCCCCAAATCCAGGTATGAAAAACTTGTTGTATCTTTCCCAAAAATAATTATGGCTGTATTAGATCAAAAGGGTGCTTCTACTAAATACTGAGCAAAGGGTCTGAATACTTAGGACCATGTGATATTTCAGTTTTTCTTTTTTAATAAATCTGCAAAAATGTCAGCAATTTTGTGTTTTTCTGTCAATATGGGGTGCTGTGTGTATATTAATGAGGAAAAAAAATGAACATAAATAATCTTACCAAATCACTGCAACATAACAAAGAGTGAAAAATGTAAGGGGGTCTGAATACTTTCCGTCCCCATTGTACATTTAAAGCCCAGTTCTACCATAAATTGTTTGTAAAGTCACTTTGATACTTTACATGTACCCCCTCCAGATTATGCTGCCAATAACTACAGTATGTGTGTGTGTTTTTTTTTAAATGAAAAGGCTAAATTCCTTTTTTTCACACTGCAGCTGTGCGGTCTCAATCTATGGAGAGAAGCGGGAGGGGCCGAGCTTCCTCTGTGATGTCAGCCGACCAGCACAGGGGGGATCACGTGACCGCACAGCAGCGATGTGGGAAAAGCCTTTTCATTAAAAAAAAAAACACATGCACTGCAGCGTAATCCAGAGGGGACACATATATGCTGCATACTGCAGCTGAAAAGCAGCAGGAGGGGTGGGGAGGAGAGCCGCTCTCACGTTGACAGTCAAGGAGGGAGGGGATGATGGAGGCACGTAACCTGACCAGTAGCCAGGTTTATTACAACATAAGAAGGGACAAATTACACAGCACATGCACTGTGCTAAGTCAATAGCTCATGACTTAAAGGAACAGGATCTTTTTTTTTTTTTAGGGTTACAACTACTTTAATGTGAACTTCTCCTACTTGCTCCCTTTTGGTCTGTTACATACAGTATACTAGAGAGAGAGAGAGAGAGAGAGAAATAATTCCACAGTAGCGCACTAAATTAATCTACAAAACTCCTAAAGATTAGCATTGTAAAATGATCAACATAAAACACCCATACATAAATAAAAGTGTCCATATGGCATAGATATATGCTCCAACACATGCAAATCAATATGGTAATACAGTCCAACTTAAAGTGATGAAAAAATTGTGTAACAAAATCTGGTTGATCCACCAAAATCCTTCACCAAAGTTATGTGTGCCACTTCCACTCCCTTAAGAATAAAGCTCACCAGATGCTGTTGCCATAGGCTCTTGTGTCTGTCAAATATCGCCTTATTAGATGTTATTGAAGAGCCGCTTTTACACGCCAATCTCAATCCAGATTAATAGACACTCTCCACATGTGGGGATAGAAATTGAGACAGAGCCTCCAAAAGTGTAAAAACACCTTAAGGTAATCGGTTTATTAAAAGTAATGCACTTACATCATAAAAGATTCAAAATAGCCTTGTTAAAATTCCAAACATGCCAGGTGACTCAGTGTTGCGATCTCCTTATAGCTTCCTTCTTACACATTGAGTCACCGTCTTAGCGTTGCCGTGTAGCCACGTACCAACGCATTTCTTTACTTCGGACCATGGCTACACGGCAACGCTGAGAAGGTGACTTCATGTGTACGAAGGAACCTATAAGGAGATTGCAACACTGAGTCACCTGGCATGTTTGGAAATTTAACAAGGCGATTTTGAATCCTTTATGATGTAAGTGCATTACTTTTAATAAACCGATTACCTTAAGGTGTTTTTACACTTTATTGGAGGCTCTGTCTCAATTTCTATCCCCACATGTGGAGAGTGTCTTTAACCACACATCACTTTGGTGAAGGATTTTGGTGGATCAACGAGATTTTGTTTCACTATTTTGTCATCACTTTAAGTTGGACTATATTACCATATTGATTTGTAAATGTTGGAGCATATATCTTTTTTGGATATGCCATATGGACACTTTTCATTATATATACCGTATTTATCGGCATATAACACGCACTTTTTTCCCCTGAAAATCAGGGGAAAATCGTGGGTGCGTGTTATAGGCCGATCCCCGCCGATTTCTGTGTCATCGGAGCGATCGCGGCAATTGCCGCGGTCGCCGCCGACATACACAGCCGTGGGTACATTCAAAAATGGCGCCGAGACTGCAGGGAGCCGAGATACACATACTCGAGTGTTCTCGGCTTTTTCCGGCGCCGCTGTCATGCCCAGTCCCGCCCCTGGACCTGTGTTATGTCCATCATAGGGCGGGACTGGGCGTGACTGTCAGCGGCGCCGAAAAAAGCCGAGAACACTCGGGTATGTGTATCTCTGCTCTTGTCGGATCCGAGATACACATACCCGAGTGTTCTCGGCTTTTTTCGGCGCCGCTGACAGTCACGCCCAGTCCCGCCCTATGATGGACATAACACAGGTCCAGGGGCGGGACTGGGCGTGACGACGGCGCCGGAAAAAGCCGAGAACACTCGTGTATGTGTATCTCGGCTCCCTGCAGTCTCGGCGCCAGTTTTTGAATCTACACTGAGTGCACAAAGCTGCACTGACATGGCTGGACTGGGGCAGACCTGCAGGAACGAAGCTGCACTGGGGCAAGGCTGCACTGGGGCAAGGCTGCACTGGGGCAAGGCTGCACTGGGGCAAAGCTGCACTGGGGCAAGGCTGCACTGAGGCAAGGCTGCACTGGGGCAAAGCTGCACTGACAAGGCTGCACTGGGGCAAGGCTGCACTGGGGCAAAGCTGCACTGACAAGGCTGCACTGGGGCAAAGCTGCACTGACAAGGCTGCACTGGGGCAAAGCTGCACTGACAAGGCTGCACTGACAAGACTGCACTGGGGCAAGGCTGCACTGACACTGAAAAAGCTGCAGATAGACAGATAAGGCTGCATTGATGGGCATTTTAATGTAAGTTTTTTTTCCTTACACTTCCCTCCTAAAAATGTTTTTTCCTTAAAATTCTCTCCTAAACTTGGGGTGCGTGTTATACGCCGGCGCGTGTTATACGCCGATAAATACGGTATGTGTTTTATGTTGATCATTTTACAATGTTAATCTTTAGGAGTTTTGTAGATTAATTTAGTGCTCTACTGTAGAATTATTTGTCTCTCTCTCTTTTTTACGTTGACATTGGTTTCACCTCATTTGCATGTTTATTGAATATTAAGTGGCAGCACAGACAGGTGTTTTTCATTAGCGCAGTGCTCACACATATATTTACTGTTACATATACTGTTGAAACAGTTTTAGTATTTTTGTTCTATAACTGAAAAACAGTTGCTGATCCTGCCAGAAATCTTTTGAGCTGATTACTAAGGCTCCATCGACATCCTGGCATTCTGAATCGTAGGCGGACACCGCGATTCTACCTGCAATTTGAAATAGCAGAAAATCGCGGGATGCCCATGTGAACCCCGTCCATTGGCACTCCAATCGCGGCACGATTTTTGCGTAATTCATCAGGTGAAAACTGCGATATAACCGCGCAAACAGAATCGCGGGACGCCTATCTCCTAAAAGAATTTATTGTACTTCTTTTGGGCGACAGATGTTGTGTTGCAATCGAGGTCTTATTGGAAGTGACAGGGATCGCACGGGTATCCCGTGATTTGCCACTATTTTGAATCGCGGGCAGAATTGCGACGATTCCGCCCACGATTCGGAACGCCAAGATGTGAACGGAGCCTTACTGTGCTCTCTAATGCCCCGTACACACGGTCGGATTTTCCGACGGAAAATGTGCGAACGGAGCGTGTTGTCGGAAATTCCGACCGCGTGTGGGCATCATCGGACATTTTCCATCGGATTTTCCAACTCACAAAGTTTGAGAGCAGGCTATAAAATTTTCCGACAACAAAATCCGATCGCGTCAATTCCGACCGTGTGTGGACAATTCCGATGCACAAAGTGCCACGCATGCTCAGAAGAAATTCCGAGACGGAACAGCTCGGCCCTGGTAAAATTAGTGTTCGGAATGGATAGAGCACTTTTGTCGCGCTGCAATTTTTTAAATTGTTTAATACAGCACACTCTCTTCTTAATAATGTGAGAAGAATGAAGTAGTTTTGCTGCTCATATTCACACAGAGTTCTCACAAACGTCTTTCTTTATTATTTATCGTGATTCCCTCAATATATTTTGATTTGTCACATCTGACCAAATTTCTTTTTTGTTGTTTTATTTTTGTTTTGTATTTTTTTCAAGGCTGATTTTTTTTTTGTTTTTTTTGTTTTACTCCATAATATTTTTGTGTGTGTTTTGTGTATAAAGTTACCACAACACTATTGATATCTTGTATTATTTAATCTCAAGGAGATTGCTTGGTGTTGGTGTCCCTTGTTAATTTGACATTGTATTTTTGAAATGTACCTGCCTCCTTACAAACAAACTGTCCTTTTTGAAGGAAAACACACATAGGCGAGTATAATTGAAACAAAAATTCCTTTATTAAGGGCTCAGAACCAAACAAAGAGGGAGGCAACGCTGGAGAAACAGCAGGAATTGGCGAAGCCTTTGACCCCCCAGGGCACACATCAATTCTTTTCCAGCAAAATTGGTGGCCTGAGGAGTCCATATCTAAGGGAGTGCAGTCTGGTCCAGAAGTCCCAGAGATCATGAAAGCAGCAGATGACATCTGTGTCCCGAGGCTGTGGTACTACAAGAGGCTGCATATTTTGCCAGACCAGACTGAGCCCAGGGCCATCACTCTCTGGTCTTCCTTCCACGCTTCCTTCCCGGCTGTGGCTCTGGTGTTGGAGATGTGGCAGGAGGAGGAGTAGTACCTGGAGGAGGAGGAGGAGGATCAGGAGGAGGAGGACCTGGAGGAGGAGGAGGAGGAGGAGGAGGAGGAGGACTATGTGTGAGGTCACAAATGTGGGTAGCACATGTTATTTGGCCCCTCAACCCCTTATTGAGAGTTTCCAAAATTAAGGACTCACACAGTAGTCGTTGGCCCTCCTCCATCTGCATCATTTTGCAGGCAGTTATGCCAGCAAAATCCTCCTCCACACTGTGGGGGGATCTCAGGGCCTCTGTAGCCTTCCAAAATAGGCCTATGGTAGCCTCCTCCAGGTTACTCCTCTTCCTGCCACTTTGTCTTTGAAGGTGGAGGGGAGGGACATGGATATCAGGCAGACCGCTTGGCTCGGCCACCTCCTGGCTGAGACTTCCCTGTGTATGAAAAAGGGACATGGTTTTAGTTTTTGCATCATCAATCACAATCATAAATTAGTACTCCAAACTAACATCTAGTTAACATCATTGATTGGACAACCATGAAGATTTAGAGGAATGCTATACCTGGCTAAAGCTGGGCTCCTCCACATGTTGCTGCCTGGAAGGCCCAGGTTGGGCTTCAGAAGCCTCAGCTGAGGGGAAGGAAGTGTGGAAGGAAGATTGGAGAGTTCTGGCCTGGGTTCAGTCTGACCTGCCAGAAAATGCAGTCTGTCATAGTACCACAGCCTGGGGACATAAATCTCTGGAAATCCTGGACCTTCTTGTGCTCCCTTAGATAAGTGCTCCTCAGGCCACCAATTAGGATCTTCAAATAGGTGATGTCTGCCGTGGGGATCACCATCTTCACAAATTCCAACAAATTATCCAGCGCTGCCTTCCTGTTTGTTTGGTTCTTATATTTAGGGTGGTTTATCTCCCATAGACAGGGCAGCTCCCAGAACATATCAATGAAGATTGGCATAAAGTCCTTATCTTTCAAGATATCCATTTTTACTGCAAGACACAACACAAGACAAACCCTAATGTCAGCCTAAAGTCTTCTAAACTTGTGCAAATACAGGCCTCAATCTAGAAGCAGTATAGGCCCAATGTTAAATCTTACCTTCGCAATCAAGATTGGCACCTCCTTTACTCCTTCCTCCGCTCACAGATCGTTCGTACTATGCACGCGTGTTACGCTTTATAGACACTGCACATGTGTGAAACTCCGCCCGCCCCTGACATTCTTTCTAGTCTATTCCCCGCCCCTTCTCCTTCGGCGCAGTAGGGGAAGAGCACATGGCGACACAGCAGGTGTCAGATAATTACACCAACGAGGAGGAGGAAAGCCCGGAGCCAGATCCCGATCCAGAAGGAGACGATTTAAGGCATCAAATATGCCCTTTGGGGAGATGTTGGAGATGGTGGACATCCTGAAGAAGGCCAACTATGACGGGAAGTATGGACCTAACCCCAATGTCAAAAAGGCCAAGATCATGGCGAAAGTGGTCAAGAGTCTGCACCAGAATTTCGGGGTACGACGATCGAAAGATCAGCTCAGAAAAGGGTGGTCGGACCTCAAATTAAGAGAGCACGAGCAGTACAGAAAGATCCGGAGAGTGCTGCAAAAAAATAAGTAGTTGTGCTGTGTTCCTATTCTTTTTATTTTTATTACGTTCGTGCTGCTCCATGTGCTTTTCTTAACTGTTATCCAGTTTAAAATGTCAAATTTCATGTTCATGGGCACATTATTTGTTTGTATCAAACATTTTTCGTTCGACCTAGAAAACACCATTGTTTTGGCCATATGCATTTGCCCACATTTTTAGGGCCTACTTGTCTGAAAATAATTTGGTTGTGTAGATGGGTTTGTTACTAGAATGAAATGCAAACTAGATTCTGTGTAAGGAGAGGACACTCAGCAGCTGTTTACACATCTAGATGCTGGAGCACTAGTGTGGGACACAAGAACCCCCCTGTCAGAGAGGTTACCTGGTTGGGCGCCGGGGCGCGCCGGGGCGTGTTGGCGCTCGCGTTCCTGTCCGTGCTGGGGCGCGTGTCCCTGGCGGCGCTGGTGTGTCTGGGCTGGCCGGCCGTGGCGTGCAGGGTGGCGTCCGGGCGTTCGTGCGTACGCGCGTTCGCGCTAGCGCGCGTTCGCGTTAGCGCGCGTCCGCCTGTGGGCGTTGCTTTTGACGCGACCCGGTTCGGTGGGCGTGCACGCCGGTGTCGGGGGCGCGCTCGGGCGCGTGCGGGGGCGCGGCGCGCTTTGGCGAATCGGCGCGTGCACGTGCGTGGCGTTTTGGCGCCAATCGGCCTATTTAAGGCTTGCCTCCATGCTGACCCAGTGCTGCCTGATCAAACAGCTCTGTACCTTGTTCCGTGATCATCCTGTGTTCCTGTATCCTCGTTGTGCTTATCCGTTGTGACCCGGCTTACCCTTTGGACCTTCCTTGATTGCTGCCTGAACCCGACCCCGGCTTGTCTGACCTTGTTTCTGCCTTACCCTCTTGTACCGCTGCTGCCAGCCCGTTGCCAACCTCTGCCTGTGTGTGACCAGCCTGACCAGTTCCTGCCCAGCATCTGCTCTATCCAGTCTGAAGATCTACCGGTTGCTTGCCAGACCATTGTGCTCCAGGACCCTACTTCAGGCCCTCATACCACTCCGCATTCGTGGCCTCCTGTCTACTCTACCAGGGGCCCCGAATCGATACGTAAGGGAGCCTATCCTCTGCCCAAGTGGACTCACCTGTCTGGTAAGTGTGGGACCTGACACCCCCTTTTTATTAGGGGGCCCACACAGGTGCTCCAGTGTATACTATAGGGGTGTCTCCATCTGTGAAGCTTGTACAAAACAGGTGAAGTATTCAAGCTTGACAAAGGACAAGAAAAATGCAACATCTTGGAACTCTGCCAAAACAGACAATTGTGCCCCACTTCCAAGCAATGTTTCATATTTATAGTTCTGCCATCAAATATCTGTGTGCTAAGTATACCTATTTTTTTTACATAGGGGATAAAAGACTCGGAGGACACCCCTCATCTGAGGAGACCAGAGACCCCCCACCTCTGGAAGAAGGGGAAATCCACCCAAGCCAAACAGAGCAGGAGAAGGAAGACATGGTGGAAATTGGCACCACAACCAGTGAGTGACTGCGACCACAGGCTCAGGTAAGAGATGGATGCCGGCATATTTATAATACATGGTGTTTTTTGGTTTCTATCTTTTTAGGTGATCGTGATGTTGTGGATCCAGATCCTTTCACCTCGGAAAATGCACAGATCCTGATTGGGGAGATCATGGGGTGTAATAGGGACTTGGAAAACATCCAGAAAAACATCAATGATGTTCAACAAAAAAACCCTCCAAATTCCTTTGGTTTTTTGTGTACTAAAAATGTTTGACATTTTTTGACAAATTTGAGAAAAGCCAAATTTTGAAGATGCACACAGTGTGTCAACATGTGCTATCTGCCATCACAGGAGATCAATGTAGGCGTTTTGGGGGTGCAACCCCTACCTCAATAATAAAGCAGCTGTGAGGAAGGGGTTGCACCCCCAAAACATGTTCCTTGATCCCCATGATGGCAGCTAGCACATGTTGACATTCGTAAATTTGTGTGCATCTTCAAAATATGGCTTTTCCTGGGGTGACTTCACCCCATCTGAACGCAATATCAAACACAGTTTGTAAATACTCATGTCTGATATTGCCTTCAAGTTCTACCAAATGTGAACTTTGTAAGTTCAAGATTTGTGTCTTGTTGGTTTTAAACATGCCTGTTTTATCTTAAATTTACATTTCTACTTTTTCTAATGTGACTCCAAAAATTGTTATACAACAAACATGTTGTTTTGTTTTAAAAACCTTTTCTAAATGCACATGTGATTGTGCGGGTATTAAAAAGATTGTTAATCAAGAATGTTTGGATTATTGTTTCAACGCTCCAACACTTTTGTGGTGCTCTAATTGGTGTTTTCTGTGACAATGAGTGATATTTTCCTAAGGGCAAATCCACTTTGCACTACAAGTGCAGTTTCAACTGCACTTGTAGTGCAAAGTGTCTTTGCCTTTAGTAAATAACACCCAACAGTGCTTTGTAAGGTTACACAATCACGCCATTTTCAGGACTCATCACATTTCTGTCAGGGTCAGCTAAAAGAAACACAAGCAGTAAATGTCACCAAAGATTTGAGTAGTTATTTGTTTTTTTTTATTTGAAAAAGGTTTCAGACATTGTCTTGCATATTGATGGCCCCCCTACCCACAAAGAATTCAAGGTATCTTAGCCGGACATCACGGGCACTCAGGGGGGGCAAGCCAGGATGGCCACTTTCAAGCGCCATCAGGGTTGTTTCATTTTGAATTCCAGCCTCAGGCCCAACTGAGCCAGCATAGTTGGCAGAATGTTGCCGTAAAAAGTTGTATAGAACACAATACGCCAGGATAATATGATTCAGTTTATACTCCGCCATATGTATGGGTGTAAGAAATAGGTGGAACCGACTGGCCATGATTCCAAACGTGTTCTCCACCACTGTTCTGGCTCTGGCCAGCCGGTATTTAAAAACCCTCTGGTCCGGGGTGAGGGTCCTCATCGGGAATGGCCGCATAAGATGGTCCCCCAGCGCAAACGCATCATCTGCAATGAAGACGAATGGGAGTCCTTCCACTTTGTCTTCTGGAGGTGGCAAGTCCAAGCTGCCATTCTAGAGACGCCTGTAGAACTCCGTCTGGGCAATGACTCCACCATCGGACATCCAGCCATTCTTCCCCACGTCCACATACGGGAACTCATAAGTAGCCGACACCACCGCCAACATCACAATACTATTGAACCCCTTATAATTATAATAGTATGACCCCGAGTTGGGTGGTGGGACGATGTGGACGTGTTTCCCATCAATTGCCCCTCAGCAGTTAGGAAAGGCCCACCGCTGGGCAAAGTGGGAGGCCACAGTCTGCCATTCCTGTGGCGTGGAAGGAAACTGTGGAGTCAAACAAAAAAAAATGTAGTCATTTTGCACATAAACAGGGAAAGCAGATTAGACACAAACATTCTTGGCCAACATCAAGATAACATTTATTTTAGGGAGTTTTTAAAGACCAAAGTATAAGGTACACCTATCAGATTCCCCCTCCCCCCCTCCCATGGGCCATTTCTAACATTATAGGGGGGGGACTCTTGGACAGGTAACCCTCTCCACTTCATTGAGAGATGAATGCCTAAATAATGGGTATTACTTTGAACAGCCCCTCCTTAGTTACACTATTGGCAGCCCACTGGACAGGTAAGAAGTGTCATAATACAAAGATATAAATACACATTGTACACATTTTAGCACATTTGGACATTCTGCTATTACCTATCAAGATAATAATAATATACAGAAACTTGAAACAGTACCATTTGAAAGTATACAGGCAGGCCCTTGCACTACATGCTTTGGGGAATTCATCCATAAATCTGACCACAAAAGATAGATGATTGAGGATAGATAGAGAATTGGTATCAGCTGACTTAGCAGTTGGGGGGAGGGAGGGTTAAAATGATTTGGGGACCCCTCCGAAAAAGCCTCTGGCACCCAGCCTGAATTTAAAGCACAAATCACATTTAAAAACATTTTAGGGGGTGTTTGGGGTAAAGCACTACTATGGAGCTGATAAAATACATTGTTAAGTGACTACATGAGGTAAATATAGGGCCAGGAGACCATGCTGGGGAGCTAAGTAAAGACAAATATGTATGAAGGACAGCAAAAATAATTACCTAAAAATCCAGCATGCATGAGGACAAAGGGGACATTCACAGGATATTACAATCATGGTAATTAGGGAATGAGGAAAGAAATACAATATATTAGCAAACATTAAATACAATAAAATGTGATATTAAAGGATAAAAATCTTACCTTCATACACTCCTTCTGCAGGACCTGGATGATGGCAGAACAGGTCTCTGGGATAATGATCCCCAGAGCCTGGGGGGAGATGCCTGTCAAGAACTTCAAGTCCTGCAGGCTTCTCCCCGTCGCCAAGTGCCACAGAGTGGCGACTAGCCTCTGCTCCGGAGTGATGGCTTGCCTCATGCAGGTATCCTGCCTGCTAATATAAGAGGTCAGCAAAGCCAACAAATGGTGAAATACGGGGTCCCTCATCCGGAGAAAGTTCCTGAAATCATCAGGATTATTTTCACGGATCTCATGGAGCAAAGGCATATAACTGGTCACACTGAAGCAACCAATTCTTGGTCCATGAACTCCTCCCCACCCTGTTCATGGACTGGACTTGTGTCAAGGTAAGGACCCCAACACCAAGCCCCTGCACAGCACGAACTCTACGAGGAGTACGTATACGTAACATGACTAGAAAACGGTCGGCTGCTCAGAACGAAGTAACAGAATGCACTGAAGAACAGCAAGGCCTGTGAAGAGCGACCTGAAAAATAGTAACGAGCGGACAAGATCACACTGAATAGTACAATATGAACTGACTGCACGCACTGAAGAGCAGATACAAACCCACAAGCACAAACTGAACAGCAGAAAATGATCTGAAAACCACGAGTCTGAAAAAGCACGAATCGTCTCTCACCAAACTTTTACTAACACGAGATTAGCAAAAGGAGCCCAAAGGGTGCCGCGCTTGGTTCTGAACTGGCCTTTTCTAGTCTCGTCGTACGTGGTGTACGTCACCACGTTCTTGGCGATCGGAAATTCCTTTGTGCGACCGTGTGTACGCAAAACAACTTTGAGCCAACATCTGTCGGAAAAAATCCATGGATTTTGTTGTCGGAATGTCCGATCAATGTCCGATCGTGTGTACGGGGCATTACTCTGATGCCCTGTTATAAGCTAGTAATATGTTCAGCTCTCTGGACTCCCAGCTGCTCTGGACTAAAGAACACCTTGATCTCTGTATTATTGAAAAAGTGTTGTCACCCTAGGACAGGAAGTGTGTCAAGACTGCAGAACACTTCCCCCTAGGTTATGGAGATGAGGAGTTCTACAGTCCAAATACTGTTTCTGTCTCTGGGTGATAGTAGTATGGGGAATGAGCATTATCACCCTAGGATGGGATACATGTTCATGGAAGATTCACCAGGTTAAAAAAAATAAATGGAAAGCATGAAAAAAAAAGAAAACAAATGAAGCTCATCTAAGGAACAAAATCTGCAGTATAAAAATGTTTGTTATTGGGTTTACAAGATATTATCAATGTTCCTGAAGGGATATTTTAGCTTGCTGTCCACCATTTTAGCTATACACCCCTGTAAAAATGTGTATCCATTTTAGAATAATATGTAAATGTGATGTTTATAAGAAGTTAAGTTTCAATTTCTTGTAAATGATCTGATCTCCCCGAAATAATGTACAAAGTCCTTTCCTGTTGTTAGTTTCTATGTGAGTTATTAATATTCTATTTTTGCTTGTTTTAAAACATCCTGTATGTCTGTATCTTTACTATATATTAATGTAAGGGTTGGACTTTTGTTGTGATGTTATTTTGCTTATATAAGTGAAAACACGGAAATAAAATCCTCAGACCATTCTGAGAACTGCATGTATTGACTGCGTGTTATAACTTCTTATCAGAGTGGTCTCCAGGCCTGATTGGGTTTGCTCCTAAAACATCCCTACACCCTTTCAGTTCCTATTACACACGTTCCTGGATAAGAGCTTGTCAATAGCAGGTGCTGCAGCAATCACCAGCTGGAAACTGAACTCATCACAGATCAATGCACATATTCGCCAGAACATCATGGAACATTAAATGTCGTCCAAAATTTGCAGAAAGATCAACCACCGAGTGCAATGTCTTGGAGCCACACAGGACCCCTTCATCACACGCCTGACGAAGGGGACCTGCACAGCTCAGAAACATTGTACTTGGTCCTCTGCAATGTGATATTTCTGCAATAAAGTTTTTTGATGACATTTGATGATCCATGATGTGCTGGCAAATATGTGCATTGTTATTGGGTTTAAACACCACTAAAATCCATCCATTGGTGCCCCCCCCCCCTTTATTTTTCAAAAAGAAATGTGCATACTTTTTTCCCCAGGGATCATCTGTCTAGTCACCTGATCCTTTTCATCATCAGTGGTAGACAGACCTTAAAGTGGATGTAAACCCAATGTCATCCTTTCTAAACTACTGCCATAGGGTTATCTATTAGGATATACATGCACCAAAAATAATAATAAGCCACGTCCATAAATCATTGAGGATACAAAATAAGGTAGTACTGAGTATTACCAGGGAGGCTGACTTTTTAGGTGAGACATACAAGGGCTCACTGCACAATAATCATAGATGCTATATGTTACAATTGTCATTGTTTTTTAGATATTGTATTTTTTTTTAATACATTTATATTTTTTATACTGCTATATCTTCTCCACTGTTTCTCAGCCTAAAAAGTCCACCTCTCTTGTAATACTCAGTACTACCTTATAGGATATACATGCCTCCTGCATGTATCTTTACCTGTCAAATGTCTCCCCTCTGTCTGTTATGAGAGCTGAAAAACTGCAGATTCTGTAGGTGGGTCTGTTGTCTGGAGCTCGGTGGGTGGAGTCGTGATGTCAGTAGACTCCCCGCCCACCTCTCCACTCCCCTTGTCAATATGCATTTTCTCCTGTGTATTTCTAACTGAACTTCTGCTATGATCTCTAACATCCAGTGAAAAGACAGGAAAGTAACCACATGACTTCAGCATGCCAAACCATGCTGAGGTGTAATATAGCCAATCCTTGCAGAGCTGCAAAAGAAAGGAGTGGGAGGGAATTAAAAAATACTGCAAGTCTCTTAGGCTAGTGCACGAGATGTAAATTACCTGTCACTCACAGCAAGGGGGAGTATTTGACAAAATTTTTCTCAGTTTGTCAAGATTTCTCTCACTGAGCAATAAAAGAGGATTGCTCAGAGATGGATTAACTCTGTGTGGCAAGACTGGGCTCAAATGATAGGAAATCTTATACTCTACATTATGATATATATAAAAAAATAATTAAATTGAGGTTTACATCCACTTTAAGTCTGCAGGGAAGAGCACCAATGAATTATTCAACTGGGTGCCCAGGGTGGTTGGATTAGATACTTCCAGAGGTTCCTTGATGCCTCCAGCTCACAGGATGTGAGTTAAATGACACTGGATATCATTTAATCCAGAAGAGGACCAGCTTTTTTTGTTTCCTAAAGTGCAAGGAAATATTTTTTAAAGTACTTGTACTTTTTTGTAATTGTACTTTTATTTTTTAAATCCTACTTATTCCTCCAGGAAACAGATGAGAAGAGAATTGTTGTACCTTTACTGCACAAAAATGATGCATAAATACAAACTAAAAAATATATAATTGCGTAAAATAGGAAACAATACAGAGCAATGCAAACATGCATGTACATGATAACTATGCTCACTGCCCTGATCCAATGGCTGAACATATAATAGTCTATATGCAATTTTAACAAGAAGAAATGAAACCTTTACAGCCTACTGTAGGTCTGTTTTGGCTTGCTTGGTCTATGATTACCTCAACCAAGTCTCCAGGAAACAGAAAATGATCTTATGGGAGCAGCGATTTGTGGATTTGTGTGAATTGTGGCTGTCTTCCTGCTGACACACTCTAGATGATATTATAGCATCATGGATGGCAACAAGTAAGATAACACAAAGATCAGCTGGCGGTGTCAGTCCTATTGCCCCAGCAATTGTTTAGCCTTGTTTGATGCCTTATGTAGGGATCTTTATTAAATGATTCTGGGAAAACAAAGCTTCTATGAATAGTCGCAAAATCACAGATGTTTAGATATATCACATGTATGTCTTTGTACCTGTACGTATACAGTATATTCTGGGGCATGTCCCTTCATAAATCCCACTCCCATATTACCTCTCTCATCCTCCTGCTACTCCTAACCTCTGGAGATATATCCCCAAACCCCGGGCCTCCATCATTTAACTGTACCTCATGCACCCATCACCCTGCACCCTCTATTCTTCCCAAGACCAGACTATCTTTCTCTTGTGCCCTTTGGAACTCCCACTATGTCTGTAACAAACTTACCTCTCTCCATGACCTCTTTATCGCCAACTCATTTAACCTACTCGCCATTACCGAAACCAGGCTTCACGAATCCGACACTGCGTCTTCTGCTGCCCTATCCATGGTGGTCTTCTCTGGACTCACTCCCCACGATCCAGTGGACGTAAGGGAGAAGGTGTCAGAATCCTTCTAGCCCCACATACCACCTTTCAGGTACTTCAACCACCTCCCTCTCTGTCGCTCTCCTCTTTCAAAGCACACTGCATTTGTCTTGTCACTCCAGTTTCTCTAAGGATAGCTGTGATCTATAGGCCCCCTGGACCAGTATCATCCTTTCTTGATGACTTCTCTGCCTGGATACCCTACTTTCTTTGTTCAGAAATCCCCACAATCATTCTCGGGGACTTCTACATCCCTATTAATACTAACACTCCTGCCACTTCCAAACTCCTCAGCCTAACCTCCTCCTTTGACCTGAAGCAGTGGATACACGCTCCTACTCACTCTGAAGGCAATACCCTTGACCTTGTTTTCTCTCACCTTTGCACTCCATGCAACCTCTCTAACTATCCATTCCCTCTCTCTGATCACCACCTTATTGGTTTCACTCTCTCCCTCTAGCCACTTCTGTCTACAATGCTTCACTTCTAGCCTCACTGGACTCACTGTCCCCTCTCACTACACACAGAATCAGGCCCCGACCCCCTTCAACCTTGGCAAACAGATGATACTAGAAGCCTGAAAAAACAGTCATGCTCGAGGCTAGATGTGTTACAGAGGAGCTCCGCCAAGCCCTCTTTAGTCTACCGCCATCCAGCGCACACAAAGCTCAGAAGACTACCCAAATCCTGCTCCTTGATCGCTGGACATAGGGCAAATTGATCACGGGGGTTATTGTGCCGTCTGGCCGGCCGATTGAGCTACTCTTAGGCTGCAGCCGGCTCCACGCCACAGGAGCCGGCCGCCATCTTGCGGCCTATGGGAGCTCCGACATCCCCGGGCTCGAGTGCCGCGATCGGCGGAACGATCAGGGATTAGCTTGCTTACAACTGTGAGTACCATCCCCGGAGCAGACCGGACTGTGTGGGGACCCGGGAATACTTAAAAAAGCCTGCAGAAATAGATCCCGGACACCCGCGGCCCACAACCGTTCTGAGGCCTGTGGAGTCTCCAGCGTCCCCGGACTCTAGTACCGTGATCAGCGGTATGGGGGACAACCAGCCTACCTTCATCCCCAGCAGGCACCTCGGGAAGATTGCTGACAAGTGCACAATCCCCTCACAGTCATCAGAGGACCAGGGAGAGGTTTTCTCAGAGGCAGTCAATGCCGGCCACCATCTTGCGGCCCAGCTTCTAAGACAGACCCACACATATTCAGGTACTGCGCCCTAGCCCTACTGGGCCTTCTTTCCTGACACTCGCTCGTAAAGCATCTGAGCCCTGGCCCCGCACTGATAGGTTGGCACCACTGCACTTTCTGGCCTGTCTCCCCAGGACCCAGTGTTTGTCTAATACCCCTCTTCAGACGCACAGCCTTGCTCCAATAAGGGACACATTACGAATAAACCCCCCCAAAAACTTCTTCTCTATAGAACGGTCTTTCAGATTCATATATAACTTTCAAACGTGACAGGTATGTAAGCCTAATACCTTGTTCCCTTCCGTATATCCGGGACTCCTGCTAACCGCTCTGAAGCACCACTAGCCACAGGAGTCATCTCCTCAGCCTCCTACAGTGACCGTACACCCCATGGGAAAAGTCGGAGACCAAAGAAAGAATTACACCCCAGTGTTCGCCTCCCAGTCTTCTGTTACCATGGACCTCTTCTTACACAGACCCGCGTCTACAGTTCCAAATGGCGAAGACGTCACACAAGATCCAAGAGAACAAATTGAACCTGAAACAGGTACTCTATTTGACACTACACCCAATCCACCACAGGGATCATCTGCCCCGCTAACAGCAGACATTCTGGACACTAAACTGCAATCCCTACTCCAGGCCATCACCCACAATATTGCCCAGGAAGTAGGAAAACTTGCTAAAGAACTGAGAGGTGAGATAGACCAACTAGGCGGCCGTACGGACACGCTTGAGACAAAGTTCGACAAACTCATACAATATGTCCAAGTATTAGAAGAAGACAACGCTGTCATTAAACACTCAGTCACTCAACTCCAGGCTCAACAAGAAGACCTTGAAAATAGAGAGTGCAGGCAGAACCTACGGATCAGAGGCATCCCTGAAGCAGTAGAAGATAGAGACCTTCGCCCTTATCTTTTGAGTCTGTTCAATGTCATGGCCCCCAATATACCTTATATTGACTGGCGCTTGGACAGGGCCCATAGATCCCTAGCCCCCAAACCTCTGGCTGGAGTCAACCCAAGAGACGTGATTGTCAGGTTTCATTACTACGACAGCAAAGAAGCCTTAACCATCGCCACCCGTAATCGATCCAGAATTGATTTCAGGGGATCTAGGATCCAGATTTTCAGCAATCTTTCGCCTATCACCCTGTCAAGACTAAGGAATCTCTGCCCACTGACTCTACATCTCCAGACCCACAAAGTCTTATTTCGCTGGGGCTTCCCCTTTCGCCTCTCTGCCTCCCGTGAGGGTGTACAATACTCCTTACGTGACCTCCAGGAGAGTGATGCCTTCTTACGCAACCTGGGCCTGCCGCCTCTCCCGGATGAAGAACCTGTACGTCTTCCTGCCACTCCTAAACCATCCGCAATCCCCAGTCGTATCTGGACCCCAGTGAGGCAGAAACCGCACAAATCCAACGCCACCCCTCAGAGGCATCCATCTTCCAGATTCCCAACCTGAGGCACCCTACACATGGCTATGGCTTTATATGTTATTTTTTGTTTTAACCTCCTGATGTTCCTAGGAGGTCGTCTACCCCTATGGTAGGCCCACACACCCATCATTCTGCCCATGGGTTGTCCTGACCTAACTGTTGCTGTTCTCTAGGACACCTTGGTTAACCAGTTTGTATTTTTCTAAGTTTTAATTGCCTTTAATGCCTAGGCCTTTTGCTCCGGATATCGGAGGGGGATCCTTTGGCCCCTCTTTTTTCGGTGGCCTTCATGCTCCCTTTCCTGACCCAAGGCTCAGACCTGGGCTTCCTGGAGGGCCCTGCCCTTCCAGGCTTCTCTGCGGATGACTCTATGGCTCTCATCTATTTTTTCTTTTTCTATTTTCTCCTTTTTGATGCTTTTTATTTTTGTGTTTTTTTAATTTTTTATTTACTTTTTCATTTTCATTTTTATAATGTCCTTTCCACTGCCTATCCTTTGGTCTTTTTTCCTGACCAGAGGTGGTTACATTTCCTAGATTGGAATTGTCAAGGTTACAGTTTTAATGATGTTTTATGTTTTGACAGGTTACTCTACACCTTCCCTATAACCCTTGCACCACGGAATCCCTTACCCAACAAATGCTATGTTAACTATCAAGCGCATACTCACCAGGTTAAGTTGTTATGGCACTAAAATTTTTTACCTGTAATGTCAAAGGTTTAAGCTCTGTTCAGAAGAGATGGCTGACGCTGAAAGAGTTCAAAGCTTCTAAAGCTAGTCCAGGAGACCCATTTCCGTCCTGGGGGTTCTCTCAAATTTGCTAGTAAACATTTCCCGTTATCTTTTATGGCATCTGACCCGTCTGGTAAAGCAGGCGTGGCGATCCTCATTAATCGCCTATGTCCATTACAAATTAAATTCTCCTACTTGGACCCCCATGGCAGATTTATTATCCTGGACTGCATGTTCCTTTCCCAATCCCTTACGATAGTCAATGTATATGCTCCCAACTCTGGGCAGGTTCTTTCCTCTCTACTATGTTTGACGTCCTCGATAAATTTTCTCAACCCTTCACAGTAATCGGGGGGGATTTTAATATGACCATGTCCCCCAGTAGGAACAGACTTGTATTGTTCCCGTCTGGGACTCCATCTGGCTCTGATCGCCTTTCCAAATAATTTTGGAGGCTCATCAGAGCTAGAGGCCTCTTGGACATCTGGAGGATCAAACACCCAACACACAAACAATACACATTTTACTCATACCCTCACAAACTCTACTCTAGATTAGATTATTTCTTTATCTCCTCCCCCCTCCTGACATTCACAGTCTCGTCTGAAATTAATCCCATCTCCTGGTCAGATCACTCCTCAGTCCATCTGGATATAGCCCTGTCCTCCGCATCCCCTAGAACATGCCATTGGTGACTCAACGAAACCCTTCTCTGAATCACTGAAACCAGAGACCACCTATCAAATAGTTTAGTTGAATATTTCCAGCTTAATGTTAATACGGTCTTGGAGCCCTCCACCCTATGGGAGGCTCACAAAGCCATCTTTAGAGGACACTGTATTACCACAGGTTCTCGTCTGAAAAAAGACCCAGTTTTTCAACGCTCCTCTGCTATTTCAAAACTGCGCAAAGCTGAAAAACTTTTACTCTCCTCCCCCATGGTGGCTGGGCTCCGAACTGTTATCTCCTTACGTAACCAACTCAGATCATTAGACATGAAAAAAATTGACAAATCTCTCCTATGGTCTAAACAGAAATTCTATGAATACTCGAACAAACCTCATTGGATGTTGGTGAATAAATTGAAACCTCGCCCTTTTCATTCATCCCCAGATTTTCTTAGACAACCTGACGGCACCCCCACATACTGCCCTTCTACAATGTCTAAAGTATTCAGAGACTTTTATCGCAAACTGTATAACTGCCTACAATCAGACCCCCACTACAACTTTACACAAGAAAAATTTGACTCTTTCTTCGATTCCCTACATTTACCCAAAATCTCTCCTGATCATCTTTTATCTTTAAACTCGATAGTCACCCCTGAGGAATTAGCTGTAGTAGTTAAAAATCTCCCTACCCAAAAATCCCCTGGCCCTGACGGTTTGCCATATTCCTATTATAAAACCTTTTTACCAATCCTTAGCCCACACCTAATCTCCTTATTCTCCTCCCTACTCAAAGGCACTCTACCTCACCCCCAATTCCTTCATGCCCATATTTCCGTAATCCCAAAACCCGGAAAAGATCCCTCCCTCCCAGATAATTACAGACCCATTGCATTACTCAACTCAGATTATAAAATATTCACGAAAAGTTTAGCTAATCGACTATCCCACTTGATCTCCAGGCTCATACATAAAGATCAAGTAGGTTTTGTAACAGGCAGACACGCGGGAGACAATACAAGACGCACTATAGACCTTATTGATCTATTGAACAAAACAACATGCCCAGCTCTAATATTAAGCCTAGACGCTCAGAAAGCCTTTGACCCTTAATGTTTGCTACGCTTTCTAAATTTGGTTTCGAAGGCCCCTTCATTGCCGCCCTGCATGCTCTATACTCCCGCCCCTCGTCCCAAGTCCAGTTATCATCCTACTTATCACCATCCTTCTCCCTCAGCAATGGTACTAGACAGGGGTATCCCCCTTGCTTTTTATCCTTTGCCTGGAACCTTTAGCCGCAGCCATCCGCATTCACCCTGATATCCGTGGAGTTTCATTACGCCAAACCGAATACAAACTTTCCTTGTTTGCGGATGACATTTTGTTAACCCTGACTAGACCTCACATTTCTCTCCCAAATTTACGTGCTCTTCTTAAAGAATTCAGCTTCCTCTCAGGCTATAAGATTAACACAAGCAAGACAGAAGCCTTACCCATACTCATCTCACCTTCAGATTTTACCACCCTACAACAAAATTACTCATATAATTGGTGCACAAAATCCCTTAAATACTTAGGAATTTATCTAACTGCCTCATACTCAAGCCTTTACCAAGCCAATTTCCCTTCTCTCTTCCGTGACATTGACCGACTTCTGCGACAATGGGACACATATCCCATTTCTCTCTTGGGCCGCATCAATGTCCTGAAGATGTCTATCTTGCCGAGACTCCTCTATTTAATTGAGACCCTACCGATCCCCTTCCCAATGTCACAACTTAAAGTCACTCAAAGGTAATTCCTTAACTTTATATGGCACTATAAAGCTCACCGAATTGCCAGCTCGGATGTACTTGCCCCCAGATCCAGAGGTGGGTTGGGAGCTCCAGACCTCCTTAAATATTACTTTGCCACACACCTAAAACCGATCATAGTCTGGTCCCACAGAATGACATCCAGTATTTGGTCAGATATTGAAATGAACATTACTTGCCCTGTTCACCCCTGCTCCACGATTTGGTCAAACCTAGAGTCCTCTATAACCCAACTTAGAAATCTATGCTTACACCCGATGATTTTCACTCTCTCTGTATGGAAAAAATGCTCCCGTCAGTTCTCCCTTTCATCCCCATGCCCACCCCTGTTAAATGTGTTGTTTAATCCTGACATTCCGGATAGTTTATAATATACCCGAATGCTTCCATGGACTCAAGCCGGAATTTTCCAACTCCGAAGTCCTGTACACCTACTCACTCACACACTTTTACCCTTTGATGAAATTCTACGGAAACACCAAATTCCTAAACACTTATTCTATTCTTATCTTCAAATTAAACAATCTCTCACTCTAGACAAACCCACCCCTTTTGCATTTTTGTGTGCTCAAGGTCCATACCAAACCTGTCTTATCTCAGAAATTTATAAATATTTACACGAAGCCCTCCCACTATCTCCCACGTATCATTCATATATGAAGAAATGGTCCCAAATTATCAAACAACCCATTCTCATCCCCCCAATGGCAGAAAATATGGGAAGTTTCGTCAAAGTCCTCATGTTGTGTGGAGCAAAGGGAAACATCCTATAAAATATTACTATTTTGGTATAGAACCCCAGAGGTCTTACATAGATACGACCCTGGGGTTCCTCGGGTGTGTTGGAGATGTCATGACGACACCGGCTCCCATTTTCATATTTTTTGGGAATGCCCCAGTATCCAAAGCTTCTTGTCCTCTATTCATACATTCTTACAAAACCTCTTCGAAATCAATCTTCCCTTAAACCCAATTCATTTTCTCCTAGGTTTGCCATTCCCCGAACTTTCCAAGTATGCTCAATAGCTAACTGGTTTCATCCTTCTAGCAGCTAAACGAGCCATACCCTCGAGATGGCTATCCTCATCTCCACCCTCCCTCTCACAAGTCCTGCAAATATTGGAACAAATACGCAGAATGGAACACCTCACTTCTACTATTCATGATACACTTCCTCAATTTTCAAGGATTTGGGATCTGTGGGACCACTCAGAACTCAATCCCGGAACTATCCCTTCACTCTCCAATAGCACTACACTATCTTGAATGATGTAGGATAAATACCTGTTCTCCCAGGCCCATTTCCGAATTCCCCTGGAGATTCTGTGGTACACCCTCACCTCCCCCCTTTTCCTTTGTGGGAATCCCATGGAGTGCCTCTGTCTGGTATAGGTGCTCCTGAAATCCCGCTAACCCCAAACCCAGTGAGTGACAACTTATATGATGTAAATCACAAACATATCCAGATCAATCCCTCTCTGGGTCCCTCCCCACCTTGACTCCTACCTTCACTCCCCTTCTATGATTTATATACTTGTCATTTTGTTAACCTGTGAAATTGGTAACACTGTAATCTTTGTATGGAAAAATTTCAATTTACGTTTTACTTTTTGAATGACTGTGATCACTTTGTACTGTCGATTGTTTGTTTGATGGTAACTTTCTGTTGTATTTCTTTTGAAATCCTTAAATAAAAAATAAAAATACAATTTAAGAAAAAAAAAACAGTCGTGCTCATGAGCGCCTGTGGTGTAAGACTGTCTCAGAGATTTCAACCAATATAAACCTGCCCTCCAAAAATACAATTCCAGCCTCCTCACTGCCAAGCAGTCCTATTTTATCACTCTCATTAGCAACTTATCATCCCGCCCCGTCAACTCTTCTCTACCTTCAACTCTCTACTTTGTTCTCCACCGTCTCCACCTCACTCACTGCCCAGGAGATCACCAATCACTTCAAAAAGAAGTGATACAATTCACAAAGAGATCTCTACTGTTCCGATACCCTCCACACTTTACACTTCATGCCCACAGGTACAATCATTACTTCCCTCTTTCAACCCCACCACTATAGAGGGGGTTGCTAAACTACTTGCTAATGTCCACCTTACTACCTGCCCTCTGGATCCTGTTTCCTCACAAATGCTACATTCACCCTCTGACTCTATGCTACACTCTAACCCCCATCTTCAATCTCTCCCTCTCTTCTGGTATCTTCCCCAACTATCTAAAACATGCACTTGTCAGACCCATACTTAAAAAGCCCTCACTGGACCCATCCAATCTTAACAACCTATGCCCCATCTCCTTGCCCCCCTTCTTATCCAAACTCCTTGAATGTCTGGTCTACAACCGACTAAGCGTCCACCTCACTGATAATAGCCTTCTTGATCCCTTTCTGTCTGGATTTCATCCTCAACACTCCACAGAAACTGCTCTCCTAAAACTAACAAACAATCTACTAATGACCCAAACCAATCAACACTATTCTGTACCCCTACTCCTGGACCTCTCTGCTGCCTTTGATACGGTTGCACACCCCCTCCTCCTCAAAAAACTCCACGCCTTTGGTCTCCGTGACTGTACTCTTCACGGGTTCTCTTCCTATTTATCCAACCGCACCTTTAGCGTTTCTTACAACTCTGCTTCCTCCTCCCCTCTTCCTTTTTCGGTTGGGGTACCCCAAGGTTCTGTTCTTGGACCTCTCCTATTTTCAATCTACACCTCCTCCCTGGGTCAGCTAATAGCCTCCCATGGCTTCCATTGTCACCTCTATGCTGATGTCACCCAAATCTATTTCTCTACCCCTGAGCTCATTCCCTCTGTCTCCTCACATATCACTAATTTGCTCTCAGATATATCAGTCTGGATGTCACACCGCTTCCTTAAACTCAATCTATCCAAAACCAAGCTTATAATTTTTCCTCCCCCATATGCCCCTTTCCCTGTCAGTGCCCATCAGTGCCGCCTGTCAGTGCCCATCAGTGCTGCATATCAGTGCCGCCTATTGGTGCCCATCAGTGTTGCATATCAGTGCCGCCTATCAGTGCCCATCAATTCTACATATCAGTGCCTTCTCATCAGTGCCCATCAGTGCCACTTTATCGGTGCCAACTCATTAGTGCCCATCAGTGATGCCTCATCATTGCCCATCAGTGCCGCCTCATCGGTGCCCATCAGGGAAGGGGAAAACAAAATTTTATGACAGAAACTAAAAAAAACTCATTTTTTTTCAAAAATGTTGGTCTTTTTTAGTTTGTTTAGCAAAAAATAAAAACCACAGAGATGATCAAATACCACCAAAAGAAAGCTCTATTTGTGGGAAGAAAATGATAAAAATTTACTTTGAGTACAGTGTTGCATGACCGCACAATTGTGATTTAAAGTGTGACAGCGCTGAAAGCTGAAAATTGTCCTAGGCAGGAAGGGGCGTAAGTGCCTGGTATTGAAGTGGTTAAGCACCATGTCCAATCACTGTCCAAATCCTGCCACCTCAACCTCCGCAACATCTCCAAAATACACCCCTTTCTAACCAATGACCCAACAAAGCTCTTAATTCACTCACTCGCCTCAATTACTGCAACTCCCTTCTCATTGGCTTACCTCTACATAGTCTATCACCTCTTCAATCCATCATGAATGCTGCTGCCAGACTCATCCACCTTACCAGTCGCTCTGTGTCTGCTACCCCTTTCTGTCAATCCCTCCACTGGCTTCCGCTCGGCCAAAAAATCAAATTCAAAATACTAATAACTACTTACAAAGTCATCCACAATTTAGTCCCCAACTACATCACTAGCCTAGTCTCTAAATACCAACCTACTCGTTCTCTTCATTCCTCTCAAGACCTCCTGCTCGCTAGCTCCCTCGTCACCTCCTCCCATGCTCACCTCCATGACTTTTCCAAAGCCTCTCCAATCTTATGGAATGCCAATCTGTCCACTTATCTCCTACTCTATTAGCTTTTAGAGATCCCTGAAAACCTTTCTCTTCAGAGAAGCCTACCCTAACCACACCTAACAACTGTATATTCATTTTCTCCAGCAGCTCCCCCCCATAGTTATTACCTTTTGTTTCCACTTGACCCTCCCTTCTAGATTGTAAGCTCTAACGAGCAGGGTCCTCTGATCCCGCCTGTATTGATTTGTATTGTAAGTGTACTGTCTGCCCTCATGTTGTAAAGTGCTGCGCAAACTGTTGGCGCTATATAAATCCTGTATAATAATAATAATTTACTAACTAAATTGGTACAGCTTCAATGAAAACCTGCATTTTATATATTATAAGTAGGGAACCTTTAAGTTTTATGGTGACTTTTCTAGATTTCCCCATTATTATCCATACTAATAAAGCTACATTGCTCATGGTGCTGCCTGCTGCTGTTCTCTCTCTATTTGGTATATTTGATTTTCAACAGGGTCAGCCGGCATCACCATTTGAACATTATGCATTCTTGGTACTGCTTGAATGGGGCCACAGAGGAGCTACAGCATTACAGAAAGGGAATTGAGGATTATCACACCAGTCCTGTGTCAAATCCAACCTAAGAGATGCTTACCAGCTGATAAATGCACCTACAGATAAAATAAAAGAGAAAGCTAATGTAATTACTGCAGGATGGCTTATGATTATACATTAAGAATATCACTGAAGTATATATGTGAATGTCAATTATATTGACTTACATTCATACAAAACACATATTCTTTACGTTCATTACAAGTCAAGGCTCTAGCAGATGTTGAGATTTAAGTAATGATCGCTGTCAAAGCAAAATCCCTCTATTTTGAAAATTCATATTGTTGCCTTGCCAGTAGCCTTAATCTTTTTAGTACCAGATGTACATCTAATTCAGTACTTTGCAAAAAGCTTTTGGCAGTTCTAAACCCTCAGGGAGTTTTAAAAAGACTATTCATCTCAATCCACCTCTATCTTTATATCAACTCTTTGTTAAAGAATAACATTTCTTTCAGCAAGGCCACCTTGTACACTGTTCAGCCATGACTTTCAGCAAATGGTTGTTCTTCATCATTTGGAAAATTAAAAATGCAGTCATATATTAGTTTGAATAATAAAACAATAATTTGAAAAATAAAACAAAATATTTGCTGTACAGCTGAATTTTACTTTAAAAGGACAACGTCACTTTGCCTATTCAGCTCATACCTCAAACTACTTAAACTTATTGATCTGCACTCCATCCTTTTTCTGCTGGGGCTTCCATCTATGGGGGAGCATGTGACCACCCCTATGTGACAATGCTCAAGCCTGAGTGATCATTTGCCAGGCCTGAACATTATCACATCTAGAGAAGCAAAGACATCTGTCACGGAACGTCCCACACTCCTTGAGTGCTTCCATCATATACCACTTCCTCCCAGTCTGTATACAGATATCCCAACCTCTGCGAGCACAAACAAGGCGACACTTGCTTGTTGCTACCAAGAACTAACTTTATTCAGAACCAGAATACAATCTTATATACACAGGAGAAGATTACTCTAACAATACAAACGTAACCTAATTAACATGAGCTAATTATCTAATCCTTTATACAGCCTAGGTGACTGAGACATGACCTTTCGCCCCAGACTTGTGGTCACCGAGCTTCACACAGTTATATCAACACAATAGCAGTCGTCCCGTCTCCTACATTGTATAGAGGACAATGTCATTAGCTCACTCAATTAACATAAACACAGGTTGATGACACCAGCATTTCCTCACAGGATGTGTCCCAACAGAATGAATCCATTGAAAATCCAGGGCCCATAATCAAAAGGCAACAGGCTTGCATACAGTCCTCTCCAACAGCCTCTGTCCCCGCTAGGTCTGTGACATTTCTCCCCTTTCAGCAGGAGACTAACATAGGAGGAGACCCCAGACGGGTTGACTCCAAAGTTAGTAAGCAGTTCCAGTCCTCTAATGCCTGTACCCACACAGTACCCCAAATAAATAGTTCCAAACAGAGTATTACTCACCCAGCCATCCTCTGCCTCTCTCAGAGAACATATCCGCCGCTGGGGAGAGGCCTGGACTGGCCTTTCTCCCTGGAATCCTTTCTGCCACTGGAGAGAAGACAGGGGGACTGGGCTCACTCCATCCTGCTGTTGGGGATCTGGGCCGACTTCCCAGCATCCCTGGGGTATACAGGTGGGGACTGAAGCCCCACCAACCGACACCAGATCAAGCTGCAGTTGTGAGGTGATGACTGCATTCTCTCCTTGGATCCTGATCTGCAGCTCGCGATAGACTGCCACCTCCTCACCTTGGGCCTCCACAATTGCTGCAGGTGTGGGGCAGAGGTCTTGGACCCTCTGTCCGGTTGCCAGCACTTCTGCTGGGGGTTTGCCAGGTGGTTCCTCCTCTACAGAAACGTCTATTAAATCCCCAGTCTCTGGAATTGGTAAAAGTGTGGGACAGAGGTCTTGGACCCTCTGTTCAGTTACCAGATCTTCAGCTGGAGAAGTTTGTTTTAACTCCATAGATGCTGCTGGCAGAAAATGTCCCTGTCAGTGTTGTGGGAGAAAGGCCGACTACCTCTTCTCTCAAGAAGGCCGAAGCCACTGTTATTGCTGGGCAGAACACAGTGAACTTTGGCCCTGATAGCAGCTCTTCTGCTGGAGGCTCATCAGGTTGTTCTTCCTCAGCAGAAAAGTCTATCAAGTCCCATGTCTCTGCAACTTATGTCTGGGGATAGAGGTTCACCATCTCCTGTCCATGGAACCCAGAAGATGCTATCATTTCTGGGCAGAGGTTAGCAGAGCTCTGCCCTGTTGTCAGCACTTCAGGTTTGGGGACGGCAATCTCCGGATTTTCCACTGCCGATTCTCTGGCATGCTGCTGAACTTGTTCTAGCAGTTTCCTGTATGCCCTTTCCAGATGCTGTTCCTTCCTTAGCAAATGGTCCAGATCAGGTTTGAGCTCTGAGACCCCTGCAAGACCGAGCATAGACTCTCTATAGTCTCTCAGGTCCTCAAGGTCAGGTTCCCCTTCATCGCCAAACATAAAAAGATCTGTAAGGTTCTCCCACAGCAATCCAGGGCCGCCAAAGTCATATCCCTCCGGAGAGCATTCTGTTTTCTCCCCTAAATATCCCTCCTCTGCGTGCCATTGCAGAGCCCGATAACGATTGTCCAGCTCTATCTCCTGCTGGACCAACCTGTCCAACTCAGTCACCCATTGCTCCTGGGGCTGCTCTCCCAGGAATGCCATCCGCAATGCTCGTTGGTCACTGGCCCGTTGCTCTTGGGTTGGAAAGCACTTGCCCTGTTTTATACCAGCGAGACGAAGGGCTGCAATCCAGAGCTCCACCCGAATTTGCTGCCTAAGCTCCAGGTATTCATCCTCAGACACAGTCCTGGTGTATGTTGAAAGGATGATCCGAAGCAGCCCCGGGAACTCTGATGGCAGGTCCATATCTCAGCTGGGGTGACTGAAGTCTGCTATGCTGTACTTGGATCCAGTTGGAGGTTTGGATGTCCCAGACTTCAGGAAGCTTTCCCGCTGCTTGCCACCAATGTCACGGAACGTCCCACACTCCGCTTGAGTGCTTCCGTCATATACCACTTCCTCCCAGTCTGTATACAGATATCCCAACCTCTGCGAGCACAAACAAGGCGACACTTGCTTGTTGCTACCAAGAACTAACTTTATTCAGAACCAGAATACAGTCTTATATACACAGGAGAAGATTACTCTAACATTACAAACGTAACCTAATTAACATGAGCTAATTATCTAATCCTTTATACAGCCTAGGTGACTGAGACATGACCTTTCGCCCAGACTTGTGGTCACCGAGCTTCACACAGTTATATCAACACAATAGCAGTCGTCCCGTCTCCTACATTGTACAGAGGACAATGTCATTAGCTCATTCAATTAACATAAACACAGGTTGATGACACCAGCATCTCCTCACAGGATGTGTCCCAACAGAATGAATCCATTGAAAATCCAGGGCCCATAATCAAAAGGCAACAGGCTTGCATACAGTCCTCTCCAACAGCCTCTGTCCCGGCTAGGTCTGTGACAACATCATTGACCATAAAGTCCAAAAACATTTGATACAGAAGTTTACTGTGGTGTCCTGTAGTCAGGGAGGCAGAGCAGTTGTAGGGTGCTTTATTGACAAGTTCAAGCATCCATAAATGAAGTGTGGCCTTCTGAATATTTCAAAATGGGATCAGGAACTGGAACTAATTTGTATAGAGTATAGTAAGTATTATGTAACAATTGTAAATAGTAACATCTGTAGGCCATAGGTCTGAACAACACACATTCTCCACACAAGAACAAGAGAGTATTTTTCCTCAGTATTAACAAACACAGACTACAACATTGAAAAGAACTAGGGATGAGCTGAACACCCCTCAGTTTGGTTCACATCAGAATTTGCAAACAGGCAAAAAATTTGTACGAACACTCGAACACTGTTAAAGTCTATGGGACACGAACATGAAAAATCAAAAGTGCTCATTTTAAAGGCTTATATGCAAGTTATCGAAAAAAAGGGAAATGTCCCCCATGTGGGGTTTTCTAGGCAGCAGAAGGGTAAAAAGATGATAACATGTGGTTTAAAAATGTATGGACTTTATTAATAGCATCTCAAGGAGTGACAATGGTAGTATAAATGGAAGCTGTGGTACAGGAGATAACACAAGTGAAACTAGGCACAATAATATACAATGTTCAAACGCTAAAATAGGATGTTAAATCTGACGCATTTCAACCCCACCGGGTCTTCTTTAGAGGATTTGGGAGCTGTAGAGAAATTTGCATTTATTGAGATTCATGGATATGACCATAAAAAAATAAAATATAATAGGTATACATTTGTCTTACGTGCGTGTCTTACGAGGAGTCACAAAAGTGGATAAAATCCCAAAGCCAGGAAGAAGCATGAGGGTGAACGAGCAGCACCTGCAGTCAAAGCATAGAGTAACAGTACTATCAGTGCATTATATTTAGCAGGGATAGAAAAATATGTGTCATTCCAATCGTTGAGTGTTGGGAGTAATAAGTCTATTTTTAAATTTTTTTAACTGTTATCTGTGTTTTTAAGGCCGGCAGCATGTAGATATTCACATATTCGTATGAGGGTAAAAATGAAAGTAGTAGCTGTGAATAGCTATAAATATCAGTATGTCAAAGACTGAGTAATAAATGGGTAGTGGTAAGTATGTTGTATTGTGGGATTGGAAAGGAAAGAATAGCATGATAAAATGGAACAAGAATAAGAGTATACAATCAGAAATAAAGAGATGGGGGAAATAGAACGGGGAAGGAAAGCAGGGACCCAGACACGTGTGGGATGTGTGGGAGAGACGGAAAGGAGGGGGAAAAAAAGGGGGGGGGGCAGGAAAGAGTATCAGAAAGGAGGAAAAAGGGACGGGTTGAGGGAGGGAAGGAAGAATGGGGAAGGGGAAGAAAGGGGCCAGAAAGAAAGAGCCCCAAAGAAGGATGTTGAAAAATTGAGGGAATGATGAAAGGTGAAAAAACAGTGATGTGTGAAAGGGTGCAAGTGAGGCAATGAAAGTGAAAGTGGGAAGGGAACCCAAGAATTGGAAAAGGTGTGAAAATCATGTGAATACAGTGAACAGGTCCAAAACGAGGCCAAAAAATGCAACAAAAAACGGTGTGAGATGCATCAGTGATGGTGTGCTAGCGCCAACAAGCATGAAAATTGAGTGGTAAATTTGTGTATTCAAAAGAAGAAGAGAAGTAGACCAGTAAAGGGAAAGAAATCCCAATGTTGGAGTTCCACAGTGGTAGGATAGATGTTGAGAGCAGATGGGAACAACTGAAAGGTCCAAAATAATATGATTACCAAGGATGTGTAATAAAATGATGTAGAAGGGACCTACGGTGCAGGATGAGCCACGTCGGGTCAGACTCGACCAGGTATAAGGGTACTTGTAATTACCTGTCTCCAGACTGTTAGTCAGTTTAGCCATCCTGATGAAACAGTAGGGATCAACCGAGGAACCCCCCCAATGTTTTATCATTAAATGTGGAAGGCTGGCCACTGGTTGATTACCTAATCGAACTGCAGTTACATGCGAGCCACCCCCACCTCCCCTTCTCTAGCAGGGACTGTGCCGCAATGGCGACACTCCACGTGTGGCTCCCCCGACTCTCAGGAAGACATATGTCCCGGCATGGCCGTCACTTCCACTGCCATACCGTAACACTGCGACGTCACGCGCATGGCGTCATGCGCGTGTGGGTAGTGTCACAGTGCTCGGATGTGATCTGGAACACCGCTGGCAGGAAGTAATGCACCCCAGGTGGACCCGACACCTGGTTGGTGTGTTTGGGAAGCACAGGGCCCTATGCTTCTTCCCCCTGCCAGGAAGAGACGCAATGACGGAGCCTCCACTCCCCAATGGACCAGCGGGCCGGGGAGTCCACGCCCGGGCACAGCAGTGGGAGGAGGAGGGAGAAAAGGCACAAAGAAAACAGTGTGTCAAAAACATATGAGAGAATATGCATCGGGCTCAATTTAAATGGTGCCCCATGCCCGTAGTTATCAACAAATTACAATAACTTATAAATCACATTATATATATATGAAAATATTTAAAAGCTGTGGGCTGTTGAGGTGCAATTAAGGTATCCACACACTACCTCCACTAGATTTCATGAATGTAAATAGTCCAGATCATCTGAGTTGTCTATTTAACAGAATGAGAGTAATCGCCAATGTACATTGTCAAACGTTTAAATGCGCCAAAAAGTGGGCAGGTTTCTTATCTAGTACTATAGCAAGTATTGTGGAACAGGGGGAAAACAGATAATTCTATTTAATCCCCTAATCAATAGTAATGTCATATTAGTGCATTGGGATAACCCAATCATCACCTATAAACTGGCTCATCAGGTAAACAATGTAACAAAATAATTATACAATAAAAAAAACAATAAGGATAATGTATGGACTACAAAATTTAACCAAAAGCAGCCCACAGCTCATATCTGTATGCAAGTTATTGCCATAAAAAGTGTTTGAGGACCCGGATCCTGCCAGAGAGAACATGTTATAATGCAAAAAAAAAAGTTTTAAAAACTGACGTTTTTTCAGGAGCAATGATTTTAATAATGCATAAAGTGAAACAATAAAAATGAAATATTTCTTTAAATATTGTGCCTGGGGGTTGTCCTTAGTATGCCTGTAAAGCAGCGCATCTTTCCTGTGTTTATAACAGTACCACAGCAAAATGAAATTTCTAAAGTAAAAAATGTCATTTAAAACTACTCGCGGCTGTAATGTATTGTTGGGTCCCGGCAATATAGATAAAAATCATTGAAAAAAACAGCATGGGTTACCCCCCAGTCCATTACCAGGCCCTTTGGGTCTGGTATGGATATTAAGGGGAACCCCCCACCCAAATTAAACAAAAAATTGCGTGGGGGTCCCCCCAAAATCCATACCAGATCCTTATCTGAGCACCCAACCTGGCAGGCCACAGGAAAAGGGGGAGATGAGAGAACGCCCCCCCTTTCTGAATCGTACCAGGCCACTTGCCCTCAACATGGGGAGGATGCTTTGGGGTTCCCCCAAAACAACTTGTCCCCATGTTAATGAGGACAAGGGCCTCAGCCCAACAACCCTTGCCCAGTGATTGTGGGGGTCTGCAGGTAGGGGGCTTATCAGAATCTGGAAGCCTCCTTTAACAAGGGGATCCCCAGATCCTGCCCCCCCATGTGAATGGGTATCGGGTACATTGTGCCCCTACACATTCACTTAAAAAAGTGACAAAATGTAAAAAATGATAGTAGACAATTTGAGACAAGTCCTTTATTAAAAAAAAACTGTCCCGAAATGTTTATTTATCAATACCCAATAAAAAAAAACAGAAAAAAACTCTGCCTCCATGGGAGGCTCCTGCTGACTGAAGCCTCTTTGCGATGTTATATAGCTGAGGGGGGCCACCTGGTGACGTAAATTGATGACCCCGCCCCCTATAACGTTAAATGACGTCGTGGGACATTTTTTTTTAAAATAAAGGACTTAAAGGTCCTAAATTGTCTATTGTCATTTTTAAAATTTTGACACTTTTTTTGGTGAATGTGTAGGGGTACAATGTACCCAATACCCATTCACATAAGGGGGCTGGGATCTGGGGGTCCCCTTGTTAAAGGGGGCTTCCAGATTCCGATATGCCCCCTGCCCGCAGACCCTCACAACCACTGGGCAAGGGTTGTGGGGATGAGGCCCTTGTCCTCATCAACATGGGGACAAGGTGTTTTGGGGGGAACCCCAAAGCATCCTCCCCATGTTGAGGGCATGTGGCCTGGTACGGTTCAAGAGGGGGGCACTCCCCCTTTTCCTGCAGCTTGCCAGGTTGCGTGCTTGGATAAGGGTCTGGTATGGATTTAGGGGGCCCCTACACCATTTTTAAAACATTTTTGGCTCGGGGTTCCCCTTAAAATCCATACCAGACCTGAAGGACCTGGTATGAATTTTGGGGGGGACCCCTACGCCCCCTAATATTCAAACCAGACCTGAAGGGCCTGGTATGGATTTTGGGGGACCCCTTCATGGTGGGTGGACATTGTTTTTTTATTTTTTAATAAACGATATTGTCAAAAACTGTCTTTGTGTTTTTATTACTTTTTGACACTTTTTTGGTGAATGGGTAGGAGTAGTGTGTACTCCGTATTCATTTACATGAGGGCAGGATCTGGGGGCCCCCTTGTTAAAGGGAGCTTCCAGATTCTGAAAATCCCCCCACCCACAAACCCCCACAACCATGAGCAGAGCTCCCATGCCCCAAAGCACCCCCCATGTTGAGGACATGTGGCCTGGTATGGATCAGGAGAGGGGGGCACTTGCTCATCCCCCTTTCCCCCTCTCCTTACCTACCAGGCTGCATTCTCGGATAAGGGCCTAGTATGGATTTTAGGGGGACCCCACGCCATTTTTTTTACAATTTTTTTCCGGCAAATGCTTTTTTTTTATACAGCCCATTGACCACTAATGACTCATCGGCTTTCCGGCCCTGCTCCTTAACTGAGCCCTGATTGGGCAAAGTTTTGCCCAATCAAGGCACAGAATTCACTGTGCAGCATGCAGTGCATTGCAGGATGTTCAATGGGGCGAACACCCTGCAAATTCGGGTGTTCCCCGAATAGGGTGAACAGACAATGTTCTGCCCAAACCCATGTTCAGCACGAACCATTCGCCCAACACTATTACTCTATTACCAGGGACTCTCCCCAAAAGCAAGCAGAAGCAAACATTATTCTGAGTTTAGGAAAAATCAAATGAAAGCAGAATTATAACAATTCAGAACTCAGGCTGACTACAGCCTAGCTGCAACACTAAATTTGAACTAGGGGCACTCTTAGTTATGGCATGGTTCCTACAGGAGGATTGAAAACATCAATATTTAAAAACAATCAACTGCGTCCGAAGCTAATCCACAAGGTACACATTTGAAACAGTAAAGTCCTTAGAGCTTATAAATTCAATGAGATGCTTATTTTCCTTATCCAGCAAAACCTGATCATAGGCAATCTGAACATCCAGGATAGTAAAGAATTTAGCTCCTCAGAGTTCTGAAAATACTTCCTCAGTATAGGTCCAAGGGTAAATATTAATAACAACAGCTTTATTTGGTTCAGCTACAGAATTTTTCATTTTGGCTTGAAATTGTAATAGCCTTTATTAGAGTTAAATCATGTTCAAAGAGCAATCTCTTTCTAATGCAGACTGAATGTATTTTTCTACTAGTTGGCCTTTTATCTTTTCATCTGTTAGAGCACCAAACTCACAAGTAACAACCAATCCTCTCAAAGCTACAATAAATTATACTGTGGATTTGCCACTATGCTGTCCATGTTTCCAGAATGTATATCATTCTGCAAACACATTTACTTTAGGCACAAAGAAGTTCTTTAATGCAATGGAAGCTGTATCATTAGTCTCATATTTTCCTGATAGAATATAGAAAATAGGCTCTCATTCTACTCCCAGTTAATAAATAAATAAAGCATACTCTCCAGCAGTGGGTAAGTTCCCATAATGTCCATAGTTGGTAAGGTTGAAAAAAGACACAAGTCCATCAAGTCCAACCTGTGTGTGTGCGCTTTTATATCAATATTACATTTTATATCCCTGTATGTTGTGGTTGTTTAGGCACCTATCTAATAGTTCTTTTTTAAATGATGTAGGTCTTTGCTGAAACCACTGCTTGTAGAAAAGAATTCCACATTCTTACAGCTCTTACCGTAAATAACCCTCTATGCAGTTTCTGGTTAAATCGCTTTTCCTCTAATTTTAGTGAATAACCACAAGTCTTTTTAAATGCCCTTTCGCAGAAAAGTTTTGTTCCTATTGTGGGGTCACCAGTATGGTATTTGTATATTGAAATCATATACCCTCTTCTCCAGAGAGAATAAGTTCAGTGCTTGTAATCTTTCCTCATAACTAAGATCCTCCAGTCGATTTATTAGCTTTGGGGTGATTGGCGCTACCTGGATAATTTAGCGGTTATCCACATATATGTGGGGATATATATGTGACCATAAATAATGTGTTGTGCACAATATAAATGAAATTTAAATAGGATGTACATGAATAGTGAAAGTAACCACATCTAATACAGCTACTAAATTACTAAATCCTCCCCAGTCCCTACTGAACAGTATCATAAAGCGGGTACTCATACAAATACTCAGTGCTAAATATCTCTGATAACCTAAACCTAAGATATACATCCACATAGATGTAGATACTGTTTTCAGTGTGACCAAAAAAATGTGTTTTATACTACATCCATAAAGATTGTGCTGTAGAAAAGATATGAAATTAAAAAATGAAAAAAATATATACACATGACAGTAATTGGTATTTTATATAAAATTGTCGCAGCCAGCGACCTAATTATAATTCCCTTGTTGTGCTGGTAAGACATATGAAAGTCAATTGCGTGTACAAGTAACAATCCATATAATGTGCTTGTGCTCTTCTTCACATGATGTGACATAAACCACAAATAGTGACTTCAGTGCTCTCAGTTTCTTCAAGTGACTCTGTGCTCCCCCTCCTGGGTCCCCACTCACATGCCCCTGCAGGGGCAATGCGCGTATGGATGCAACCACTATGATGTTCCCTCATGTTAGCTGCAATATCCAGAGTGGGCTCCCGTCTTCAGCTAGGTTGTGATCATCTGTATGTGGTTCCTCATATATGGAAAAAAGTTTGGACTCCCATAGTGTAGTATCTGAGTAAAAATTATTTATTTAAAACCCAAAAAAGTATGATACAAAAAACTGTTATAAAAGGTCCCAGACCAAGCTCAATCAGCTAGCTAAACAGTCCACTGAAATTGCAAGCAATGCGGGCAGTTGCTAGTATCAGTCAGGGCTAGATAGTTAAACAGGAGCTATAGACATACTATGGAGACAGCAGCGCTGCACTGCGTGCCAGCTGCGTTCCACTAGCTACTTTTCTACTAGCTGGCCTTTTATCTTTTCATCTGTTAGAGCACCAAACTCACAAGTAACAACCAATCCTCTCAAAGCTACAATAAATTATACTGTGGATTTGCCACTATGCTGTCCATGTTTCCAGAATGTATATCATTCTGCAACCACATTTACTTTAGGCACAAATAAGTTCTTTAATGCAGTGAAAGCTGTATCATTAGTCTCATATTTTCCTGATAGAATATAGAAAATAACCTCTCATTCTACTCCCAGTCAATAAATAAATAAAGCATACTCTCCAGCAGTGGGTTAGTTCCCATAATGTCCATAGTTGGTAAGGTTGGAAAAAGACACAAGTCCATCAAGTCCAACCTGTGTGTGTGCGCTTTTATATCAATATTACATTTTATATCCCTGTGTGTTGTGGTTGTTTAGGCACCTATCTAATAGTTCTTTTTTAAATTATCTATGTTTTTGTTGAAACCACTGCTTGTAGAAAAGAATTTCACATTCTTACCGCTCTTACCGCAAAGAACCCTCTACGCAGTTTCTGGTTAAATCGCTTTTCCTCTAATTTCAGTGAATAACCACAAGTCTTTTTAAATGCCCTTTCGCGGAAATGTTTTGTCCCTATTGTGGGGTCACCAGTATGGTATTTGTATATTGAAATCATATACCCTCTTCTCCAGAGAGAATAAGTTCAGTGCTTTTAATCTTTCCTCTTAATTAAGATCCTCCAGTTGATTTATTAGCTTTGTTGCCCTTCTCCGTACTCACTCCATTTCCAGCACATCCTTCCTGAGGACTGGAGCCCAGAACTGGACAGCATACTCCAGGTGTGGCTGGACCAAATTCTTGTAGAACGGGAGAATTATTGTTTTATCTCTGGAGGTAATTCCCTTTTTAATGCATGCCAATAATCTATTGGCTTTGCTTGCTGCAGCTTGGCATTGCTTGCCGTTGCTGAGCCTGTTCTCTACTAGGACCCCCAGGTTATTTTCCATCCTAGATTCCCCCAGATGTTCTCCCCCTAGTGAGTAGATTGCATTCATGTTTTTGCCACCTAATTGCATTATTTTACATTTTTCAACATTAAACCTCATTTGCAATGTAGTTGCCCACCCCATTAATTTGTTTAGATCTTCTGCAAGGTTTCCACATCCTGTGGAGAAGTTATTGCCCTGCTAAGCTTACTATCGTCTACAAATACTGAGATTGAGCTGTTTATCCCATCCTCCAGATCATTTATGAATAAATTAAATAGGATTGGTCCCAGGACAGAACCCACTGTCACTGTGTGTTTTGGAGGGGGTTTTGGGCTGGCCTCCTACCCATAGACTATGGCCCAGAAGAGAATGTGAGATTTGGAGGGCTATTTGCCGTCTTCGACCACCTGGAGAAGATGCCACCTCCAGACATTTGTGTCCAGCGGTCGTCTGTTTATTGAAACCGGGTGAATGCGGTATCTGTGGCTGGGCTCGTGGAGTAATTTCCGGCTATCTAAGCCTATTGGCCCGGCTGGGCTAAATATATACTTTTATTCCACAATGTACTTTCAACTAATAAAGGCATATAAAAGATGGCGGTATTCCCAAAGAATGTAGCTACGAGACTTGGGGACAAAATGGCATTGAGATAATGTAATGTAATGCTACATCCCCCCCTCTTGTTGCTGTGTTTATTTGTGTTGAATCATGACATGTAGACAAAAGGACTGGACTGAAGACACATCCCAGCAGGGGATGTGTAAGGAGGGGCTGCCTGCTTATCATAATCCCTTCATGTGTTTAAACTGTAGTTGTTTGAATATACAAGTGTTGAGTTTCCATTGGTTATTCCTTGTCCCCTACCCCCTCTATGACAAGGCTAAGAGGAGTGTCCCTAACTGTGTTTAAAGGTGGATGTTTTGTATTTAATAAACAGTTTTATGCTCTGGATGTTCAACCTTCAACACCTGTGTGGCTTGTCTCGTGATTGAGCGTTTAAGGGCTGGTTATGGCGAGTCTGCAGGCTGCGGGTGAGTTTGAAGGACAGGAGACACAGGTCTGGTGGAGATGCCCAGAAGGGGTATCCGAGATCGCCTTTGAAGAATCCAGATACACTACGCCTACGGGCCTTCCTTTATCTAGATGGCAGCTCACCTCCTCATAGAAGGTTAATAGGTTTGTTTGGCAAGAACAATTTTTCATGAATCCATGCTGATTACTGCTAATGACACAGTTTCATTACTAAAATCTTGCATATAGTCCTTTATCATTCCTTCCAAGAGCTATTGCTGTTAGGCTAACTCGTCTGTAGTTCCCAGGGATATATCTTGGTCCTTTTTTAAAGATTGGTGCTACATTGGCTTTTCTCCAATCAGCTGGTACCATACCAGTCAGTAGACTGTACTTAAAAATTAGGAACAATGGTCTGGCAATTACTTGACTGAGCTCCTTAAGGACCCTTGGGTGCAAGCCATCTGGTCTCGGTGACTTATTTATGTTAAGTTTTTCAAGTCACCCTTTGTAAACAGAATCCCATCATAATTCTTTATGGGGCCAATATGATCTGTCCTCCCTCTTTTACGATTTATGCACTTAAAGAATTTCTTGGGATTTTCTTACTCTCCTTAGCTATGTGCCTTTCGTGTTCTATCTTAGTTGCCCTGATTACACCCTTACATTTCTTATTGCATTCTTTGTACAGTTGGAATGCTGATGATGATCCCTCAACCTTGTATTTTTTGAAGGCCTTCTCCTTTGCTTTTATATTAATTTTTACATTGGCGTTAAGCCACCCAGGGCTTTTATTAGCTATTTAAAATGTATTACCCTTTTGGATGCACTGGCTAATACCCTTATTTAATATGCTCCTAAAACACACCCATTTTTCTTCCGTGTTCATTGGTCCTAGGATTTTATCCCATTTAAATTATTCTAGCAAGGAGCATAGTTTCTGGAAGTTGGCTCTTTTTATATTGAGTGTCTTTGTATTCCCCTTATGTTTCCTATTTATGTGATTTATGCTGAAATGAATTGACCTGTGATCGCTGTTTCCTAAGTTGCCCCATATTTCTACATCTGTGATCAGGTCTGTATTGTTTGTAATCTGTAGGTTTAGTAACGCATTGTTTCTTGTTGGTGCATTTACCATCTGACCCATGGAATTGTAGTTCTCTAACTTTCAAACGCAAGCAGTAAAAGGCATTACAGTCTTACCAGGGTGTGTAACAAAAGTCAAAGACTGCTGTAGAGATCAATGAGACATCCTTCTCACCAATTTTGTTGTTTCCTGTAGTCTTGGAGTGGATATAGAGTTCATAATTAATAAATTCAGGCATCCCTAAAAACATGAAGATTTCTAAATATATAATATTTGGTAAATGTGGGCTAGGGGGATTGACAAAAGTTTCTTGAAAGTGTTTAGTGAAAGAGAGTACATTTTTCTTATGAGATGTAGGACAATAACAACCCTTCATAGACTTACATTTTTCTGAAAGTTTTACTTAACAATTATAGGAAAGACCATCTAAAATCAGTATTTCAATTTTGGGATGGCCCTGGTGGTTATATCGCCCATTTTTCTGGTTTAGAGAATCCTTGGTATTGCATGATATTTCCTCATGATGTCATAGCCCTTCCTGCAGAATCAAAATCATGTTGTCAAATTTAAGAGCTCCAGTTTGTAACCTAGAAAAAAACATACTGTAAATTATGCCACTGAAGAAGTGGTTGCAAGAAGTTCCAAAATGACTAATGCTGTATCAATGCAAAACTTTAACTACAATGTACAAATACGGTATGAAGAAATGTACAAACTGTCTTTAGGGTTGCACAAACCCTCCATCATTTACAATTACAATTACAACGTTGTCACCAACATCTGTCTCTCTCCTCCATGTCCAGACAGCAAATACAGCCAGGAGCTAATAAAGATGCTGGATACAACCTGCACAAGAATCTTTCTCATCACAATTATACCATATCTAAACATTTAAATAGATCAGCTATTGGCAGTACATGAGCTGGTGAGGTGAGATAATAGGTTATAATAGGCTAATAATCTGATATAAAATATCTAACACACCTCTCTCCAAGTAGAATCCAGTATACTAAAAAATCAACATTCTGCACTGTATGACATCACCCTGCTAAGTTATATAGTGCATCAATGGCTCCACATAAGCTCTGTTAAACAGCTAGAATCAATGTTCATGTACCCGGCACAGTGCCATGTATGCTAAAGAACTGACCCTACCTAGTACATAGGCATTAAGCATTTGTAATAGAATCTGTTGATGTTCTTATTGCGGGGATATAGTCAACCATGTCTGAAGTCTAAGTCCCCTCTTACCACTCCAAAAGCATGGGCTCTTATAGAGTTGGACTGATCCTTGGAATGTCTAGAGGGGCCATCCATCTAACAAACTAGTTCCTATAGTTTACATCCTCACATGGAATGTGCTAAATGATGATGGTAGGCAGGACTCCTGAGCAGATACATGTGTGTTACATTCCCATGTGGTAAGCACTAAGCAGCCGTGTTGATAGCATTTTAACCCTTTCATGACTAAGCCTATTTTTGACATTTGGCGTTTAAGTTAAAATCCGTATTTTTTGTATTTTTTGCTAGAAAATGACTTAGAGCCCCCAAACATTTTATATATATATATATATTTTTTTTTTTTAGCAGAGAAACTAGAGAATAAAATGGTGATTGTTGCAATATTTTATATCACACGGTATTTGTGCAGCGGTGTTTTGAACTCAACTTTTTGGGAAGAGGGGCACTTTCATGAATTAAAAAACAAACAAACAGTAGAGTAAGTCCATTTTTTTTGTATAATGTGAAAGATTATGTTACGCTGAGTAAATAGATACCAAACATGTCACGCTTTATAATTGCACGCACTCATGGAATGGCGACAAACTACGGTACCTAAAAATCTCCATAGGCAACGGTTTACATTTTTTTACGGTTATCAGATTAGAGTTACAGAGGAGGTCTTGTACTATAATTATTGCTCTCGCTCTGACGATCGCGGCAATACCTCACATGTGTGATTTGAACACCGCTTACATATGCGGGCGCGACTTCGGTATGCATTTTCTTTGCTGCGCGAGCTCGCGGGGATGGAGCGATTTTTTTCTTATATATTTTATTTAATTTTTATATTTATAAATTGTGTTTTAAAAAAAATGTGCTCACTTTTATCGCTTTCACAAGGAATTTAAACATCCCTTGTGACAGTAATAGGTGGTGACAGGTACTCTTTATGGAGGGATTGGGGGTCTAGACCCCCAATCCCTTCTTTGCACTTCAAAGTATTCAGATCACCATTTTCGGGGATTCTGAATACTGTATATTTTTTTAAAACCGGCGCCATTGACAGCCGAGTAAACAGGAAGTGACATCATGATGTCGCATCTGTGTTTACTATTAGGAGGCTGGAACAAAGCCACTTACGGCTTCTTTCCAGACTGTCACTAGCCGCCGGAGGTGGCAGATTGGTGATCGGGCCTCCCGGTGGATCTGGAGGCCCGGTAAGAGCGGCGGGAGGCGGCAGGAGGGGGGGACGTCCCCTCCCGCTCCTCCGGTATAACAGCCGAGTGGCTTTTAGCCGCATCAGTTGTTATACCTGGAAATCCGATCGCCGGCTCTAAAAAACAGTACCGGGATGATGCCTGCAGCTGTGGGCATCATCCCGGTATAACCCCCGAAAGCTGAGTACACACATCTGGGAAGGGGTTAATAAATGTTGACATTTAGATAAATAATGTGTTTAAGGGGGGGCAAATAGAAATGTGAACAGAGTGTGGGCAGAGGCGGAACTGTATATAAAACTGGATTAGATTTATTGATCCATTAGGACATTAGTTATGTTTTCAGGTAACATGTAGAAGGCTTGATATGCTATCAGAAGAGGTTAAAGATAAACAAATAATTTGTGAATATCAGCACTCACAACACATTAGTATAGACTTAAGACTTAAGTACATCTGAGTGACACAAGAGTGTTGTGTTTTTCATGCTTTTTTTTGCACATTTACGTATTTTTGGAGTGGCAACCTTCACTTGACTGGGCTGCCCTCTGTTCCAAAAATGCAAAAAATTGGCTCCTGTACCCTTTTCTTGGAGCCAACTTAGACATACTTTTAGATAGAATGATTTTGTGTGTTCTTTGTGTGTTTAGTTGTGCCACAAAACACAAATTTGTAAGCGCATTTGGGGTGCATGTTTTGCCACAATTTTACAGCATTTCAGAAATGCAAGCAAAATCACGCAATTCTGCCTGCAATTCCGATACGTATAGGCATGGATGGAAACTTAAGCTGGTCATACATGGAGAACATTTTGGCCAGTTCCTGATGAAACATCTGAAGTCCCAGCAGTGGTTGGCCCTATTTTCACTCTCTCACCTGACATCCTTCAAACTGAAAAGTCAAGGATGCAGATGGAAAATTGTCAGCCAAACCAGCCAGGTATTCTGGATACAATACTGTGACCCCAAAAAAGAAATTAAGGATGCCGCTTTAGGCTCTAATAGGTCTTTATATGCTGACAACCACTGGGAGTGCAGGCAGCTCTATAGAAGTCAATGAGGTAGGAAAAGATGTCCCCACATCACAAAAGCCCTCATGTGATGAGGCTGCTTCCATTCTTCACCTGGGGGCTTTGTGTGATGTGGGGACTTCTTTTCCTTCCTCATTGACTTCTGAGGAGTATTCTTCACATGAGGGTTTTGTGTGATGTGCGGTTCCTAGGAATTCTATTCCTTTCTTATTGAATTCTGAATACAGCAGCCAGCAGTGGAGAGTTCTCCATCCACGCTGAAGTCTTAACCACTTCCGGACCGGCTCAAGACGATATACGTTGGCACTTTGAAGAGGGATATCGTTATTATGGCAGCAGCTAGCTACCATAACCCCGGTATCCTCTTCTTTGGTGAGTGGTCCGGTTTCAGTTAAAAGTGGTCTCCACAGCGGATTCGCCGCAAGGTCACTTTTATCGGCGGCGGTAGAGGGGCCTCTCGCCCCTCTCTGGTGCCATCTGCCGCTTACCGGAGCCATCAGCAGAAGCGGAGGTGATCGGGTCCTCTCCCTGGCTTGGTATGGGGATGAGTGAGGGGAAGATGGCCCCCACCCATCCCCATATCATTGCAGGGCTGAAGCGACGTCAAGACGTCACTTCCGCCCATAGCTCTTAAAGAGACATTTTTTTTTTTTTTAAATGACATTTATTTTTTTTTTATTGCATTTTAGTGTAAATATGAGATCTGAGGTCTTTTCGACCTCAGATCCCATATGTAAGAGGTCCTGTCATGCTTTTTTTCTATTACAAGGGATGTTTACATTCCTTGTAATAGGAATAAATGTGACACCATTTTTTTTATAGAACAGTGTAAAAATAAAAAATAAAAGGTAAAATAAACAAGAAAAAAACAAAAAAAAATTTAAACGCGCCCCATCCCACCAAGCTCGCGTGCAGAAGTGAACACATAAGTAAGCAGCGCCCGCATATGAAAACGCATATGAAAACGGTGTTCAAACCACACATGTGAGGTATCACCACGATAGGTAGAGTGAGAGCAATAATTCTAGCTCTGTAACTCAAAACATGCAACCAGTAGAATTTTTTAAACGTGTAACTATGTTGGGTATCAATTTACTTGGCGTAACATTATCTTTCACAATATAAAAAAAATTGGGCTAACTTTACTGTTGTCAAAAAAGTGTATTTTTTCCAAAAATAGTGCACTTGTAAGACCGCTGCACAAATACAGTGAGACAGAAAGTATTAGAAAAAAGTATACATAATGTTTGGTGGTTCTAAGTAATCTTCTAGCAAAAAAAATTGTTTTTAACGTGTAAACACCAAATCTCAGAAAGAGGATCGGTCCTTAAGTGGGCTGGCCATACATGGATCAGAATTTGGCTGGTTCAGCAGGGACGAGCCGAGATTAGATTCATCTATGGGCAGGCTAATTGTACCCAAGTTGAACCATTGATCAACTTAGGAACAACCAGCCTGTCAGATTTTTTATATGCTATTACTGCCTGCCCTTCCCTGACAGCAGAACACATTAGTGCTGTGAGAGGGATTACCCCCTGAACACTGTTTTGATGGGGGAATCAAGTGATTTTCTTTCCTTCTACTCATGGTGGAAGGAAAAAAAATCAAATCATCCATGGGCTGCTTTACAGTGTATGTCCAGCTTTAAAGTATTAAAAAATAGATACAGTAAGTAAAATGAACACAATTAGATAAATATAAACTAAGCTATAGAATAAAATCTAAAATTAAAATCAAGCTTTTTATCTTATCCTAATTACTTATATAAAATTTACCATGATCGTCAAACCTGTACCTCAAGGCAGCAATTTGTGTCCTCATCGTACTCAAATAAAAAGGCTTATTTATCAAAGTCTCGGAACTCAGTGGGGAGCAAAGTCGTTTAGACTGGCCATCTATCTTTCTTACCAAAGTAATTCTGACCTCTAGAGTCTGAATGGGATTTACCTATCAATTAGTGTAATGTGTATGAGTTAGGGTCCACACCAGTCAAGCTTGACCGATTGTGTTCAAGATGTACAATGCAATTAGATAATATTTTTCATTCTGGGTGTTACTTATGCTCTTAAAATAAAAATAATTTAAATGCTTTTAAAATAGTTTTGTTTAAATTGATTTTCTTTTCTGTGGTATAAAATTGAAGACACTACATAAGCTTACAACTCTTAATATGCTTTAAATTAGTCTATTTCATGACATGAAAACCTATAATATTTTAACAATCAGCAATATTGTTGGTTGATCAGAGATTTACAGGAGTTAAGAGGAAAAACAGAAAAATGTAAAGAAAGGAAGGTATACTGACAGTGGCAATTGAGAAGAATAATGTGGTGTATAAAAAAAAACACAGGTTAACAAAAAAATAATCAAAAGTGATGTAATATAAAAAAACAAAAAACACAGGTTAGCACTAATTTTATAATTATTCAATATATCCTATAGCAGTACCTATATCTATAACCTATATCCTGAAAGAGTGCCTTCTCAGTTGGAGAATATTACATTTGAATAGGCTTTGAACATTTGGTAATTATACAAAAGATTATATTTAGATTACACAAAAGAGATCATTTGGGGCTCATGTGCATTAAGGTAATTTATGTTGTATATTACCATGCTTTGCGTTAAGGTAGCTAATTGAAAATAATGGGCTGCCAATGTACCTCAAAAATTGGATGTGTTACGAAATATTTATTGCAATGCACTGTGGTGTATTGCCATGTGTTGCAGCACACTAAAATGCATGTGCTTCACCTCAGTACATTGGGGTGCCATTCAAAATTACAGTAACAGTAATACCATCAAAGATGCATGGACTCTACATTGTCATGTTACCATAATGCAATAGTGTAAATGGGCCCTTGTAGGTAAAATATTGGCTTGTTCAGTGAGTCTCAAGCATTTGCACAGCTGTCTGCTTTATATTTTTATTCCTTATGCTTGTACGCTCCATCTAGTGGCATCATACATCACTACATTTATTTTGTAAAAATAACCCAAATCAGTTTATATTATTTAGTCTGTAGGAATGCTATAGAGTTTACAAACTATGGTATATGCATATGAAAATTCTAATGTACTGATGGGCTCTCATTTCTTAAGACCCTAAAATGCCAGAACAGTACAAATAACCCCAAAATGACCCCTTTTTGTAAAGTAGACATGTCAAGGTATTAGTAAGAGGTATGGCAAGTTTTTTTTGAGGTGCAATTTTTTGTTTTCAATTTTTTAAAAAAATGTTTTCTTTTCTTAACATTTTTTTTTCTTCATACTATCATCAGAGTAGTTCAGTGTCACCATAGTGACACTGTAGTACTCTATGTATATAGGATAGTTCAATTCTAGTGGGGTATAGGAGAAATTGCCCACATCCCTAATTTGAAACAGAAAACAAAAGAAGACCCTCTGGCGGGACTTTAACCACTTCAGCCCCGGACCATTTGGCCGGCCAAAGACCAGAGGACTTTTTAAAATTTGGCACTGTGCTGCTTTAACTGGTAATTGCGCGGTCATGGAATGTTGTACCCAAACAAAATTTGCGTCCTTTTTTTCCCACAAATAGAGCTTCCTTTTGATGGTATTTGATTGCCTCTGCGATTTTTATTTTTTGCGACATAAATGGAAAAAGACCGAACATTTTGAAAAAAATGATATTTTCTACTTTTTGTTATAAGAAAAATCCAATAAACTCAATTTTAGTCATACATTTAGGCCAAAATGTATTCAGCCACTTGTCTTTGGTAAAAAAATGTCAATAAGCATATATTTATTGGTTCGCGCAAAAGTTATAGCGTCTACAAACTAGGGTACATTTTTTGGAATTTAAGCAGCTTTTAGTTTATGACTGCCTATCTCATTTCTTGAGGGGCTAAAATGGCAGGGCAGTACAACCCCCCCCCCCAAATGATCCCATTTTGGAAAGTAGACACCCTAAGGAAATTGATAAGAGGCATGTTGAGCCCATTGAATATTTTATTTTTTGTCCCAAGTGATTGAATAATGACAAAAAAAAAAATGTTTACAAAAAGTTTTTACTAAATGATATATTGCTCACACATGCCATGGGCATATGTGGAATTACACCCCAAAATAAATTCTGCTGCTTCTCCCGAGTATGGGGATACCACATGTGTGGGACTTTTTGGGAGCCTAGCCGCGTATGGGGCCCCGAAACCAAGCACCACTTTCAGAATTTCTAAGGGTGTAAATGTTTGATTTCACTCCTCACTACCTATCACAGTTTCGAAGGCCATAAAATGCCAAGATAGCACAAAACCCCCCTCAAATGACCCCGTTTTGGAAAGTAGACACCCCAAGTTATTTGTTGAGAGGCATGGTGAGTATTTTGCAGCTCTCATTTGTTTTTGAAAATGAAGAAAGAAAAGAAAAATGTATTTTTTTTTCTTTTTCAATTTTCAAAACTTTGTGACAAAAAGTGAGATCTACAAAACACTCACCATACCTCTCAGCAAATAGCTTGGGGTATCTACTTTCCAAAAAGGGGTCATTTGGGGGGGGAGGTTGTGCCATCTGGGCATTCCATGGCCTCCGAAACTGTGATAGGTAGTGAGGAGTGAAATGACACCCTTAGAAAGCCTGAAGGCGGTGCTTGGTTTTTGGGGTCCCATACGTGGCTAGGCTCCCAAAAAGTCTCACACGTGTGGTATCCCCGTACTCAGGAGAAGCAACAGAATGTATTTTGGGTTGCAATTTCACATATGCCCATGGCATGTTTGAGCAATATATCATTTAGTGACAACTTTGTGCAAAAAAAAAATTGTCTTTTTCCCGCAACTTGTGTCAGAATATAAAATTTTCCATGGATTTGACATACCTCTCAGCAAATAGCTTGGGGTGTCTACTTTCCAAAATGGGGTCATTTGGGGGGGTTTTGAACTGTCCTGGCATTTTTTGCACAACATTTAGAAGCTTATGTCACACTGACTATGTAGAAGCAGGTATGTTGGTATGTCAAATCAAGACTTTTAAAAGCAAAGACGGGCAGGGCCACCCCATATGATGGCCAAAAGGGGGGCAAAGGAGGGGAAAAAACCCGACCCAGGCCGAGCAATCCGCACCAGAATGAAGATGATAAAGATCTAACACTAAACATGCAAATTAATTAGTAAATGGTATATATACACATGTAAGTGGCATACATACGCAGACAAAGAGGGGGGTGGTACCTGGACCCACCTCTATGACTAGATGCACAGTAGAGAAGCTGAAATAATTCCAAATTAGAAGATCCAGGGACCAAAAGATAGGGACTTGCTATTGGTATGTCTAATCTATAAATAAAGACAATGGAATATTGGAATGTAAAAGGCAGTATAAATACATATATGCATTCTTTCTCCACAATGCTACCATTTAGAGCAGAGAGGATGAAACATAAAAAAGTGTATATATCTGCTTATTTAAAAATTGATGTTGCAAAAAAGCGATATCCACTGGGAAAGGTGCCAGAGGGATTGCCTTTATGATATATATCTATATACCTTTAATTAGTGAAGTATACCTACAAAAGGAAGTGAAGGACAATAAATCATTATCACAATCAAGTATCCACTACATATATACGGTCTATGCATACATACATGCACAAAAGACCTATTAGTGTGCACAGATACACCCAATGAATATACACCAGGCATCCAAAGCAGAGAGATTAAAGAAGATCCTAGAAAGGCATATACAAAAGAGCAATACCAAGCTACAATAGAATAGATGGGCTTTATGTTCGGGTCGAACATGAGTTCGACTCGAACATTGGCTGTTCTCCCTTCGCCGAGTAGCGAACAATGGGGTGTTTACGGCAAATTAGAAAGCTGCGGAACACCCTTTAAAAGTCTATGGGAGAAATCAAAATTGCTAATTTTAAAGGTTAATATGCAAGTTATTGTCATAAAAAGTGTTTGGGGACCTGGGTCCTGCCTCAGGGGACACGTAGCAGTGCAAAAAAAGTTTTCAAAATGTCAGTTTTTTCGGGAGCAGTGATTTTAATAATGCTTAAAGTGAAACAATAAAAGTGTAATATTCGTTTAAATTTCGTACCTGGGGGGTGTCTATAGTATGCCTGTAAAGTGGCGCAGGTTTCCCGTGTTTAGAACAGTCTGACAGCAAAATGACATTTCTAAAGGAAAAAAAGTAATTTAAAACTACTCGCGGCTATAATGAATTGTCGGTCCGGCAATACACATAGGGGGAATCCCATGCCATTGATAAAAATGGCATGGGATTCCCCCACAGGGGAACCCCGAACCAAAATTTAAAAAAAAATGCATGGGGGTCCCCCCAAATTCCATACCAGGCCCTTCAGGTCTGGTATGGATATTAAGGGGAACCCTGAGTCAAAATTAAAAACAAAAATGGCGTTGGGGTCCCCCCAAAATCCATACCAGACCTCTGGTATGGATATTAAGGGAAAACCCGTGCCAAAATTTTGAAAAAAAATGGTGTGGGGGTTCCCCTCAAAATCCATACCAGACCCTTCAGGTCTATTATGGATTTTAAGGGGAACACCGCGCCGAAAAAAAAAAAAATGGCGTGGGGTCCCCCCAAAAATCCATACCAGGGGGGTGTTAAAGGGGGCTTCCAAATTCTGATAAGCCCCCCGCCCGCAGACCCCCACAACCACCGAGCAAGGGTTGTGGGGATGAGGCCCTTGTCCCCATCAACATGGGGACATCCTCCCCATGTTGAGGGCATGTGGCCTGGTACGGTTCACTCTCTCGTCCCCCCCTCTTTTCCTGCAGCCTGCAAGGTTGCATGCTCACATAAGGGTCTGGTATGGATTTTTAGGGGGACCCCAACACCATTTTTTTTAAATTTTGGAGCGGGGATTCCCCTTAAAATCCATACCAGACCCTTCAGGTCTGGTATGGATTTTGAGAGGACCCCCATGCCATTTTTTTTGGTTCCCCTTAATATCCATACCAGATCTGAAGAGCCTGGTATGGAATTTGGGGGGACCCCACACATTTTTTTTTTAAATTTTGGTTTGGGGTTCCCCTTAATATTCGCGGCTATAATTAATTATCGGGTCTCTGCAATACACATTAAAGTCATTGAAAAAAACGGCATGGGGTTCCCCCACAGTGCATTACCAATGCCTTTGGGTCTGGTATGAATATTAAGGGAAACCCGAACCAAATAAAAAAAAAAAAGATGCGTGGGTGTCAACCCAAATTCCATACCAAGCCCTTCAGGTCTGGTATGGATATTAAGGGGAACCCTGCGCCAAAATAAAAAAAATGGTGTGGCGGTCCCCCTCAAAATCCATACCAGACCCTTATCCGAGCATGCGACCTGGCAGGCCATACGAAAAGTGGGGGGATGAGAGAGCACCCCCCCTCCTAAACCCTACCAGGCCACATGCCCCCAACATGGGGAGGATGTCCCCATGTTAATAGGGACAAGGGCCTCATCCCCACCCCCCTTGGCCGGTGGTTGTGGGGGTATGCAGGTGGGGGGCTTATCGGAATCTGGAAGCCCCCTTTAACAAGGGGACCCCCAGATCCCAGCCCCCCGTGTGAAATGATAATGGGGTACAAATGTACCCCTACCATTTCACAAAAAAGTGTCAAAAATGTTAAAAAAGACAAGAGACGGTTTTTGACAATTCCTTTATTAATGTCCTCTTCTTTCCCCACTTCTTCTTCCATCTTCTTCGGGTCTTCATTCGGTTTTCTTCTTCCATCTTGTTCTTCCCCCGCTTCTTTCTCTGCTTCTTCCTCTGATCCTCTGCTTCTTCCTCCGGTCTTCCCGTCCACATCTTCCTCCGGCTTCTTCTTCCCCGCTTCGTTCTTCGAACGATCCGCATCCATGGGAGGTTCCTGCTGTGTGATGCTTCTGTTCTTTTGACAGCTCTTATATAACTGAGGGTGGGGCCGCCCCCTCTGATGCACAGGGACTTCCTTATGGCTTTTCCCATGGTGTCAGAGGGGGGCGTAGTCACCCGTTACGTAACCGGGTGACCCCGCCCCCTCTGACATCATGGGGAAAGCCATAGGGAAGTCCCCGTGAAGTCCCCATGTGTCAGAGGGGGGCGGGGGTCACTGGGTGGCCCCACCCTCAGTTATATAAGTACTGTCAGAAGAACAGAATTGTCACACTGCAGGAACCTCCCATGGATGCGGATCGTCTGGAGAACGAAGAAGAAGTCGGAGAAGGATGCAGACAAGAAGACCAAAGAAAGAAGCAGAGGATCGGAGGAAGAAGAGGAAGAAGCAGAGGAAGAAGCGGGGGAAGAACAAAATGGAGGAAGAAAACCGAATGAAGACCAGAAGAAGATGGAAGAAGAGGCGGGGAAAGAAGAATACATTAATAAAGGTAACATTTTTGACACTTTTTTTGTGAAATGGTAGAGGTACATCTGTACCCCATTACCATTTTACACAGGGGGGGCCGGGATCTGGGGGTACCTTATTAAAGGGGGCTTCCAGATTGCGATAAGCTCCCCGCCCGAATACCCCCACAACCACCAGGCAAGGGTTGTGGGGATGAGGCCCTTGTCCCCATTAACATGGGGAAATCATCCTCATGTTGAGGGAATGTGGCCTGGTATGGTTCAGGAGGAGGGGCGCTCTCTCATCCCCCCTCTTTTCCTGCAGCCTGCCTGCCATAATACTACAGGCAGGCAGTTGATTCTGCTAGCTGCAGTATAATCAGTATATATAAATATATATATATATATATATATATACCAGTTTTGTGCAGCTCATTGCAGGCCAATAGGGATGAGCCGAACACCCCCCTGTTCGGTTCGCAGCAGAACATGCGAACAGGCAAAAAATTTGTTGGAACACGTGAACACCGTTAAAGTCTATGGGACACGAACATGAATAATCATAAGTGCTAATTTTAAAGGCTTATATGCAAGTTATTGTCATAAAAAGTGTTTGGGGACCTGGGTCCTGCCCCAGGGGACATGGATCAATGCAAAATAAAGTTTTAAAAACGGCAGTTTTTTCGGGAGCAGTGATTTTAATAATGCTTAAAGTGAAACAATAAAAGTGTAATATCCCTTTAAATGTTGTACCTGGAGGGTGTCTATAGTATGCCTGTAAAGGGGCGCATGTTTCCCGAGTTTAGAACAGTCTGACGGCAAAATGACATTTCAAAGGAATAAAAGTAATTTAAAACTACTTGCGGCTATTAATGCATTGCCGGTCCGACAATACACATAGAAGTTCATTGATAAAAACGGCATGGGAATTCCCCACAGGGGAACCCCGAACCAAAATTAAAAAAAAAAAATTACATGTAGGTTCCCCTAAATTCCATACCAGGCCCTTCAGGTCTGGTATGGATATTACGGGGAACCCCGGCTAAAATTTAAAAATAAATGACGTGGGGGTCCCCCGAAATTCCATACCAGGCCCTTCAGGTCTGGTATGGATATTAAGGGGAACCCCGTGCCAAAATGTAAAAAAAAAAAATGGCGTGGGGTCCCCCCAAAAATCCATACCAGACCCTTATCCGAGCACGCAACCTGGCAGGCCGCAGAAAAGAGTGCCCCCCTCCTGAACCGTACCAGGCCACATGCCCTCAACATTGGGAGGGTGCTTTGGTGTAGCCCCCAAAACACCTTGTCCCCATGTTAATGAGGACAAGGGCCTCATCCCCACAACCTGGCCGGTGGTGGTGGGGGTCTGCGGGCGGGGGGCTTATCGGAATCTGGAAGCCCCCTTTAACAAGGGGACCCCCAGATCCTGGCCCTCCCCCTGTGTGAAATGGTAAGGGGGTACAAAAGTACCCCTACCATTTCACTAAAAAATTGTCAAAAATGTTAAAAATGACAAGAGACAGTTTTTGACAATTCCTTTATTTAAATGCTTCTTCTTTCTTCTTTCTTCTATCTTCTATCTTCCTTCATCTTCTTCTTCTTCTGGTTCTTCTGATTCTTCCTCGGGTGTTCTCGTCCAGCATCTCCTCTGCAGCGTCTTCTTCCCTTCTTCTCCTTGGGCCGCTCCGTATCCATGGCATGGAGGGAGGCTCCCGCTCTTCTCTTCATCTTCTTCTCTTCATCTTCGTCTCTTCATCTTCTTTTTGGGCCGCTCTGCATCCATGCTGGCATGGAGGGAGGCTCCCGCTGTGTGACGCTTCTCCTCTTCTGACGGTTCTTAAAAAACGGGGGGCGGGGCCATGGTGACTTGACGAGACTTCCCTGTGGCATCACGCGGAATGCCACAGGGAAGTCCCGTCATGTGCCCGTGCGTCAGAGGGGGGTGGGGTCACCGGGCGGCCCTGCCCCCAATATTTAATAACCGTCAGAAGAGGACAAGCGTCACACAGCGGGAGCCTCCCTCCATGCCAGCATGGATGTGGAGCGGCCCGCAAAGAAGATGAAGAGAAGAAGATGAAGAGAAGAGCGGGAGCCTCCCTCCATGCCATGGATGCGGAGAAGAAAGAAGAAAGAAAAAGCATTTAAATAAAGAAAATGTCAAAATCTGTCTCTTGTCATTTTTAACATTTTTTACACTTTTTTAGTGAAATGGTAGGTAAGTACCCCCTTACCATTTCACACAGCGGAGGAGGGCCGGGATCTAGGGGTCCACTTGTTAAAGGGGGCTTCCAGATTCCGATAAGCCCCCGCCCGCAGACCCCCACAACCATCGGCCAGGGTTGTGGGGATGAGGCTCTTGTCCTCAGCAACATGGGGACAAGGTGTTTTGGGGGGCTACCCCAAAGCACCCTCCCAATGTTGAGGGCATGTGGCCTGGTATGGTTCAGGAGGGGGGGTGCTCTCTCGCTCTCCCTCTTTTCCTGCGGCCTGCCAGGTTGCGTGCTCGGATAAGGGTCTGGTATGGATTTTTGGGGGGACCCCACGCCGTTTTTTTTTATTTTGGCGCGGGATTCCCCTTAATATCCATACCAGACCTGAAGGGCCTGGTATGGAATTTAGGGGGACCCTCCACTTAATTTTTTTTTTTAATTTTGGCGGGGGTTCCCCTGTGGGGAATTCCCATGCCATTTTTATCAATGAACTTCTATGTGTATTGTCAGACCGGCAATGCATTAATAGCCGCGAGTAGTTTTAAATGACTTTTTTTCCTTTGAAATGTCATTTTGCTGTCAAACTGTTCTAAACACGGGAAACATGCGCCCCTTTACAGGCATACTATAGACACCCCCAGGTACAAAATTTAAAGGAATATTACACTTTTATTGTTTCACTTTAAGAATTATTAAAATCACTGCTCCCGAAAAAACGGACGTTTTTAAAACTTTTTTTGCATTGATCCATGTCCCCTGGGGCAGGACCCAGGTCCCCAAACACTTTTTATGACAATACCATGCATATAAGCCTTTAAAATTAGCACTTTTGATTTCTCCCATAGACTTTTAAAGGGTGTTCCACGGCATTCGAATTTGCTGCGAACACCCCAAATTGTTCACTGTTCGGCGAACTTGCGAACAGCCCATGTTCGAGTCGAACATGAGTTCGACTCGAACTCAAAGCTCATCCCTACAAGCCAATAGTATGTCTGGAAGGGTACAACAAGGAGAGGCAGACATTCACAAGCCAATAAAAGAGGGCAAGCAGGCTCTGTGTCTAGAGGCAACAGTGCTGGTCGTGGACACGGTGCATCCTCATCAGCACGTGGCCATGGGACACGCTTGGCCTTTTTTTTGGCAGCTGGCCCCGTTGAGCCACAACATTCGGAAGACTTGGTCGAGTGGATGACCAAGCCGTCCTCATCTCTTCATCCTCTCTCACCCAGGCTCAGGGTACTTTGTCTGGCAAAGCAGCTGCCAATGCGGCCTCTTCCCTCGGCTCAATGGCATCAGTGACTTCTTCCCTAGCCCCACCATGTCTTCCTGAGGAGTCCCTCAAACTGTTTGACCACATCATTGCTCCAGGAGGATGCCCAGCATTTTGAAGGCTCTGATGATAAGTTAGATGAAGGCAGTAACGTGAGCACGGACAGAGGGGGTGCCCAAGAAGGACAGCAATCTGGCAGTCATGTTCCCCCTGCTGCAGCATACTGCCAGGTTTGCTCCAGTTATGAGTAGGGAGGGGATGATGAGGTCACTGACTCAACGTGGGTGCCTGATAGGAGAGAGGAGGAAGAGGAGGAGGAGGCACATCACCAACGAGGCAGGATGCCCTCCAGGGGCCAGCCTAAGGGCAGCACACTGACTGCATCACACCGCAGAGCTCCACATGTGCAGGGCGCTGCTGTCTCTGCGCGTTATTCCAAAAGTTCTTTGGCATGGTCCTTTTTTGAGACGAGTGCATCAGATCGCACCGCTGCTATTTGCAACATATGTCTCAAGCTTTTCTCGCGTGGCCAAAACATCTCCCGCTTGGGGACCACATGCTTGACCAGACATATGTTGACCTGCCATGCAGTTCATTGGCAAGTGTACCTAAAAGACCCACACCAAAGAACAAAGAGGACCTCTCCTTGCTTCTCATCAGCTGGGATCTCCAACCCCACTGTACCTTCAGTCCTCTCTGAGACCTGCACTGAGAGGAATGAAGGTGTAGAATTAGGTGTGTCACAGCCAAGTACTTGCGGGCAATCTGCTATCAGTAACAACAGATTATACCAGGCAAATTTCCCTTTCCCAGCTGCTGCACCGCAGAAAGAAGTTCGCTCCCAGCCATCCACATGCCCAGCACTTGAATGCTAGCTTGGCAAAATTGCTAGCACTTCAACTGCTACCTTTTCAGTTGGTAGACTCTGCCCCCTTCCGTGTATTTGTGGAATGTGTGGTTCCTCAGTGGCAGGTTCCCAAAACACCACTTTTTCTCACGGATGGCGATTCCGGCTCTCTACCGGCATGTGGAAGGCAATGTCTTGGCCTCGCTGGACAGGGCGGTCAGCGGTAAGGTGCATATTACCGCTGACTCATGGTCCAGCAGGCATGGACAGGGACGTTACCTAGGTTTCACGGCGCATTGGGTAACTCCACTGGCAGCTGAGAAGGATGCAGGACAAGGTGCAGTAGTGTTGGAGGTTTTTCCACCACCACGCCTCCAAAATGCCACTACTGGTGATTCTGACATACCTCTCCTCCACCCCCTCCTCTTCTTCTTCCTCCATGGCCTCTTCCTGTGCTTTGTCCTCGGAACCAGTGGTGCTCCGTAGGCATTCAAGGGGCTACGCAAGTACACAGGCCAAAAGATGCCATGCGGTGCTTGAGTTGGTGTGCTTGGGGGACAGAAGCCACACTGGGGCAGAGGTTCTGTCAGCTCAGAGGGGGTTGACACCACGCTAACTTAAGGCAGGAATGGTGGTTTGCGACAATGGCACCAACCTCCTCTCCACCCTCCGACAGGGACAAATGACCCATGTGCCCTGTTTGGCTCACGTCCTTAACTTGGTGGTGCAGCGGTTCTTGGGCAGGTACCCGGGCTTACAGGATGTCCTGAGGCAGGCCAGGAAAGTCTGTGTGCATTTCTGCCGCACATATAATGGCAGTGCTCAGCTGGCAGACCTCCAAAAGGAATTTAACCTGCCCAAGAACCGCCTAATCTGTGACATGCCTACCAGGTGGAACTCAATGTTGGCCATGCTACAGCAGCTGCACACACAGCGGAGGGCCATCAATGAGTACCTGTGCGACTATGGCACCAGGAAAGGGTCAGGGGAGCTTGTTTTTTTTTCCCCATGCCAGTGGGCCATGATCAGGGATGCATGCACTGTCCTGTCACCATTTGAGGAGGCCACGAGGATGGTGAGCAGTGACAGTGCATGCATCAGTGACACTGTCCCCCTTGTCCTGTTGGAGCACACACTGCATGGAATAATGGACAGGGCACTTGAGGCAGAACAGAGGCAGGAAAAGGAGGACTTCCTTAGCTCTCAAGGCCCCCTTTATCCAGACAGTGTTCCTGCGTGCCCGCCAATCACACAGGAAGAGGAGGAGGAGGAAGAAGAGGAGGAGGATTGTGTCAGCATGGAGGTGGAGCCTGGTACTCAGCATTATCAGCAGTCTTTAAGAGATCATTTACAGTCCCAAGAAACCCATGGACTTGTATGTGGCTGGGAGGAGGTGGCTGCAGATCATGTCGTCCTTGGTGACCCAGAGGACTCCGGACCGAATGCTTCAGCAAACCTACACTGCATGGCCTTTCCTGATCCTGCAAAGCCTGCGGAAGGATCCTCGTATTCGTGGTATCAAGGAGAGGAATCAATACTGGCTGGCAACCCTCCTTGATCCACGTTAAAAGGGTAAGGTTGCAGACCTTATCTTGCGGTTGCAGAGGGAGCAGAGGATAAAACATCTTCGGGAGGCCTTGCAGAAAGGTCTGTGCAATGCGTTCCCAGAGACTGGGAGGTTACAAACTCCTGTTCCTGGACAACGTGTTGCTGAGGCTTCGGTCAGTCTGCAGCCCCAAGGTATGATCGGTTCCAGCAACCATCGCCAGCGTCTGTTTTACATGGTGCAGGAATACCTAGGGGCAAGATCTGACTTGGACACCTTTCCCACCGAAAATCCTCTGGGTTACTGGGTCTTGAGGATGGATCACTGGCCAGAGCTTGCACAGTATGCAATTGAGCTACTGGCCTGTCCTGCATCCAGAGTTCATTCAGATCACATATTCAGTGCTGCTAGAGGCTTTGTAACCGATCACAGGGTGCGTCTGTCCACCGACTCGGTCGATCTACTGATCACCTGATGCTGATGTAACTGAATAATTTTTTTTGAAATGTCAGATCCCTTCAAAGACTGCCTATGCTGATGCTGAGTGACTATCCTGTTATGCTGAGTAATTATCCTCCTCCTCCTCAATGATCATGCTGATAGCTTGTAAGAACATTTTTGGTTCTGGGCACCGCCACCAGTGCCTAGGGCTCAATTTTTAAGCCCCTGTTTAACAGGGGCGTGTAATTACAATTTTTGATGCAATTCTTTGCAGCAAGGCTCATTCCTGCACTCCAACTAGAGTATCTGTGAGAGGTTGCAGTGTTGTGGCACCAGCACCAGTGCCTAAGGCCCAATTTTTCAGCCCCTGTTTAACAGGGGCCTGTAATTACAATTTTTGATGCAATTCTTTGCAGCAGGGCTAGTTCCTGCGCTCCAACTAGAGTATCTGTGAGGGGTTGCAGTGTTGTGGCACCACCACCAGTGCCTAAGGCCCAATTTTTCAGCCCCTGCTTAACAGGGGCGTGTAATTACAATTTTTGATGCAATTCTTTGCAGCAGGGCTCATTCCTGCACTCCAACTAGAGTATCTGTAAAGGGTTGCAGTGTTGTGGCACCAGCACCAGTGCCCAAGGCCCAGTTTTTCAGCCCCTGTTCAACAGGGACATGTAATTAAAATTCTTGATCTAATATTTCACAGCAGGGCCCATTTCTGCCCCCACCAAGAGTAATGCCCCATACACACGGTCGGACTTTCTGATGGAAAATGTCCGATCGGAGCGTGTTGTCAGACATTCCGACCGTGTGTGCTCCATCGGACATTTTCCATCGGATTTTCCGACACAAAGTTTGAGAGCAGGCTATAAAATTTTCCAACAAACAAAATCCGATCGCGTCAATTCCGACAAGTGCCACGCATGCTCAGAAGAAATTCCGAGAGGGAACAGCTCGGTCTGGTAAAATTAGCGTTCAGAATGGATACAGCACTTTTGTCACGCCGCAATGTCAAAAATAGTTTAATGCATTGCACTCTCTTCTTCTTTATAATGTGAGAAGAATGAAGTAGTTTTGCTGCTCATATTCACACAGACTTCTCACAAACTTATTCTTTATTATTTATTGGGATTCCCTCAATATATTTACATTTGTCACATCTGACCAAATTATTTTGGGGTTGTTTTTAAATATTTTTTGGTGTTTGTCTTTTTGTCAAGGCTGTGTTTTTATTGTTTTTTTTGTGTTTTACTCCATAATATTTTTGTGTGTGTTTTGTGTGTCAAGTTACCACAACACCATTATTATCTTGTATTATTTAATCTCAAGAAGATTGCTTGGTGTTGGTGTCTATTGTTAATTTCACATTGTATTTTTGAAATGTACCTGAATCCTCACAAACAAACTGTCCTTTTTGAAGGAAAACTGATAAGAAATATTTAAAGAATTACAAGTGATATCAACATTTGCCTTGTTCCTTATATGCTTTTTACTAGCTAAAATAGCGCTGACTTATTGTTTATGCAATCTGCTTAGTTCCGACCAACACCTACAACAATATTTAAAGAACTAGCAAAAGTTTACCATATTAGGGCATATTGTGTAAAGGACACTGTTTTTGACAATAAAGCTGACGATGTACTATGAGTCACCAATGTGCCTTAGCCAATGGTAGCTTGCCAAATACTGTTATAAAATGACATGTGTAAAAGGGTTCCTGTGTGACTCTGTTGAATCTACTTGCTGTGTACAGAGCTCATCCAAATGTACCAGTACATTTGTAATAAATCTGTCTTCTAATCAACATGACCGGAGTTGACTGATCAGTGAGAGAATGGAATTTTACCGACATCATGGTCCTTTCGAGCCGGAAGTAAGGATTAGGTGGTGGATCGAACGGTTCCGTCCAAAATATCGGTGAGTATTAGACTCCCTCTCGCCGAGACCTAGGTCCTCCCACTCAAGTTAAGTGGTAAAAAGAGGCTGGTCGGTTCCGGGATCCACACCTGAACTCTTCTCCTGGACTTCTGATCCAGTCCTCCGAGTCTGTGAAAGGTAAGACAGATTTTTTTCTTTTCTCTTCTTTTCTTTTCTTTTCTCTTCTACTTGAGGTGATTTGGGTTTTTATTAAGTATTCCGGCACTGTAAGTTGATTATAAAAGACCTCAGTGACACAGGGGCCGAAGACAGAGGCACTTGGGGACGTTGCCTATGGTAAATAGATGTAGCCCGCTGTCTGAGACAGATTAAAAAAATTTAAGGTACCGAAAGATGATGATGATTGATAATTGTTGTGAATAGTGACTACACGTAATATGGATAGATTACAGAGAGTCACAGTGGCCATTTCAGGTTTTTTTTCTAACTGAGTGGTGGTTGGGCTCTTTTTCTCTCGAGAGCAATATTTCCTGCACTGTTCCTTTTGCTGCATTTGTTAAATCATGAGACTAACTCTCGCTCTTTCCTCCTCATGTTTAACATTACTGCTAACTTTGTGTGGGGAGTCTTATATTTTTGCTTTACTGTGATCCAAGGGTTGCTAGTCTGGTGGTTTACAGGTTGATAAAAGGCCTGCTTTATGATCTGTCTGGCTGCAAACTTATGGTTAAAAAAAAAAACTGGACTCACTCACTCCCCCCCCCCCACGGACACCTAAGTGCACTTCCTCTTTTGTGTGAGTGTGGGTAAAAAAAAAAAAAAATTCTGATCAGAACGTTAAGAATACTGTTTGTTTTGACCAACTGTACTTTGTAGTAAATGGTAAATGTGTGTGTGTGTGTATGTGTATGTACTCTATATATATATATATATATATATATATATATATATATATATATATATATATATATATATATATATATATATGTGTATGTATATATATGTATATATATATATATATATGTTTATTTCCTGTTTGGAGAGTTTAGACTTTGTTTGCTGTTTTATAGATTCTGGCAAGGTTCGAGAGTTGAATTACCAGTCTTGTATTCTAAACTCATGGAAAAAAAACAGAGACATGGGGAATAGTTTCCCCCATTAGAAGGAGATAAGAAATGTATGCATAGCAAATAACCAAAATCTGTTAAATATTGTGCTAAGTGGGAAAGGAAGTTGGGATTCAATGGTAAACTAACTGTGACCCAAAGATAAAAAAAAAGAAGTTTGGATTAGAAATGGCGGAATACTGGTTTGAGAAGGAGAACAAAAGAGAAATGCCAAGCTCAACTGCCCCTAGTGGACAAAGAGGCAGACAAAACTGTCAGCCCCTAACTTTGACTGTTTTTAAACCATGGACTGAGAGTGACGTGCAGAAGGCTACTGAGCATATTAAACATCCTAAGTTTGAGGCCCCAGAAATCATTGAAAATATGGAAGGTCTGAGGAACAGTTATAGGCTAAACGGGGTCGAAGTGGAAAGGGCTTTAAAGCGGGGGTCCACCTATCTATCGTTTTTTTTTTTGGGGAGTTCATTCACAAACTTTTCTTCTCATGATTATCTACTCACATGTTCTGTGTAATAAGTCCGCCTGTGTCCGATTTCGTTGTAAAGAATAACTTATAAAATTCACTGAAGGCGGTTTCCATCTTCATTGTGGGAATTTGAAGCCCACAAGCATGTGCTCCCAGCATTCACCGAGATGTTGTGATGACGCTGTTGCACAATGCATGTGTCAAACAGGGGGATGACTGAGATGTTAGATAAGGTATGTACAGCCTATGGTTTCACAAACTACTAAAAAAAACTTTTTGTTCTCAATGCATATGTGCAAGACACAATGCTCAGGGAGGCATAAGACCACGGAAAGGGAAGTTCCCCACACCGCAATATCCATTCCAACACATTTGCATGGATTTTATTGAATTAGACAAATGTGAAAAGGAAGAAATATTGTTTGGAAATCATTGATGCATTGACCACATGTGTAGAGATATTCCCCACAGGAAGTGCTGACGCCTTAACAGTATCCAAAGCCTTACTAAAAGATATCATTTCATGATTTGGGATACCAGAGAAGATTTATAGCGATAATGGTCCACATTTTGTAAATCAGACTATAAAACACCTAACAGAAGTGATGGGTATAGAAGTAAAAGAACGACTGTGCATATCACCCTCAGTCAGCAGGGCTCGTAGAAAGATATAATGGGATATTAAAGAGCAAGCTAAAAAAGGCTATGGAAGAGACAGGGAAAAATTGGATGTACTGTCTCCCACTAGCTATTTGAAGCATGCACAACACCCTCACTAAAGAGGGGCTGAGTCCATTTGAAATGATGTATGGTAGACCTTATAAAATACCTTTATTACCAAATGAAACCCACACAGAGGAAGGGGAGAGAACCTTAGCAGAATACATGTCAAGGTTATTAAAACAGAAACAAATTAACCAAGAGTATTCCATTCCAGAAGGAGAGCCCATAGGAGAAGACAAAGTACAAATCGGGTGCTCTTCAAGGTGATCAGAAAGAAGCATTGGCACTCCCCTAAGTGGGAAGGGCCATATCAAGTACTCCTTACTACTCCCACTGCAGTAAGAATTGCTGAAAGGACTATCTGGATTCACCAATCCCACTGTAAAAAGGTAAATATAGGCAGAGTAGGGACAGAGAGACTGAAGGAGGGGGAAAGTCCAAATACAAAGGGAGGCAGATAAAAGGTCTGCTTGTCTCAACCTTGGTGAAGAAAAGGCCCTATCTAGGCCCCCCTCACTTCAGATAGGATGGTAGGGATTTTGTTCCTCGTGGGAGTATTGGTGATTCTAGGGGAGGCCTCTATACGGGGAGGTAGGAGACACGGGAGGATAGTGGAACCAATCAATTGGGAAGAGACAGGAAGAGCATTGAACCTCATCTTTGTTGAAGGAACCACCAGTACTATACAGGTGGATTTCTGCCAGATGACAGATTGTGGAGATAAGGTAGAAGCAAGTAAACTGACCTGGGCAGATAAATACGTGTGCTACCTGGCTGAAACTACCAGGTGTACTATTTGGGATTCAGTCATGTGGACAACTGCAGCAGGATTGGGGATATGAGATCCCAGCAGCAGGAGATTTAAAGAATAGATTAACCATAACTAAAGCGGCCCACTCTCCCTGTACAGAATCAAAGAATTGCAATATATTATTGATTTCCCTGAAGGACCCAAAACTAGAAGATCAGAGGTTATACCATGTAGGAGCTTGGATATCAGGAACTGACCCTTTGGGAAAATTCTTTCTTGAAGTCAAACCAAAGAATGAGACAAACAAGAAGAAAGAATTAGATAATGAGGACCGACTTAAAGTAGAGCTATTAGGATCCACAGTGAGATTCACCAATCTCACAGCGGAAGAAGCTATTAGAAACAGGATACCAGGGTAAGAATGAATGGCTTGAATGGTTAATATATACTGCTAACACTCTTAAAAAAGAGAACTGCTTGGTCTGTGGAGGGGCCAGACCCCAGCTGGCTACATTCCCTTTTCCTTAAATAACAATACAGATCCAGATGGTTTAGAGTGTATGCTAAAGCTATATAAAAAAAAACATACAAACCTGACACCAACACTCCCTGTCACACATTAAGTTTATTGTTTCCCCAGGTTCAGAGACCTCGGATACCCCCTGCTGTCACGGCATACCCTGGCAACTTTGCTTGCTTTGCACTTCCGGGGAATGAGAGTGGCAAAGATTTGGGGTCTTTACCGGATGACTACTGCATGGAGAGGATTAACAAAATAGTAAAGGGAGAGGGTGACATCTGGGTTGAGCACGACACCCAGAGGGCGGACGTCTGGTGGTTATGCGAAGACAAGAGGCTCAGAACGAGCATCCCAGCCAATTCCCGAGGGGATTGTGCCCTGGTACAGCTGGCAATGCCTCTGCGCTTACTGTCAGAGTCCCCTTGGAAGAAGGGTCACCGGAGGAGCAGAAGGGACACCTCTCCTGCGGGGTCTTTTGACCCCCAGATCTATATAGATGAGATTGGGGTTCCGCGTGGAGTGCCGAGCGAGTTCAAAGTTAGGAATCAAGTGGCAGCTGGATTTGAGTCTCTTCTCTGGTGGGTGACAGTAAAAAAAGAAAAAAAAAATGTTGACTGGATTAACTATACATATTATAACCAACAAAGGTTTGTAAACTACACCAGGGATGCAGTTAAGAGATTGACAGAGCAATTAGCCCCTACCTCTCTGATGGCATGGCAGAATAGGATGGCATTAGATATGGTCCTAGCAGAAACAGGAGGGGTCTGTAAAATGTTTGGCGGTATGTGTTGCACCTTTATTCCTAACAATACAGCTCCTGGAGGAACCGTAACTAGAGCCCTCGAAGGATTGACAGCTTTATAGAATGAATTAGCGGAAAACTCAGGTACTGATGATCCATTCACAAATCGGCTTGAAGGTTGGTTTGGAAAATGGACTGGACTTGCCAAGGTCAAGGACTTGCTAAGGTCTGAAAACCCAGTTGTGGAACGGACCTGCATTGAAGTAATAAATTGAGGAAGCAAATATAGATATCAGAGGAGGGAATGATAAGAAATATTTAAAGAATTACAAGTGATATCAACATTTGCCTTGTTCCTTATATGCTTTTTTCTAGCTAAAATGGCGCTGACTTATTGTTTATGCAATCTGCTTCGTTCCGACCAACACCTACAACAATATTTAAAGAACTAGCAAAAGTTTACCATATTAGGGCATATTGTGTAAAGGACACTGTTTTTGACAATAAAGCTGACGATGCACCATGAGTCACCAGTGTGCCTTAACCAATGGTAGGTTGCCAAATACGTTATAAAATGACATGTGTAAAAGGGTTCCTGTGTGACTCTGTTGAATCTACTTGCTGTGTACAGAGCTCATCCAAATGTACCGGTACATTTGTAATAAATCTGTCTTCTAATCAACATGACCGGAGTTGACTGATCAGTGAGAGAATGGAATTTTACCGACAAAAACACACATAGGCAAGTATAATTGAAACAAAAATTCCTTTATTAAGGGCTCAGAACCAAACCAAAAGAGCGAGGCAATGCTGGATAAACAGTTGAAATTGGTGAAGCCTTGAACCCCCAGGGCACACATCACTTATTTCACTGCAAAATTGGTGGCGTGAGGAGTCCTTATCTAAGTGAGTGCAATCTGGTCCAGAAGTCCCAGATATCCGGAAAGCAGCAGATGACATGTACTGTCCCCAGCCTGTGGTACTACAAGAGGCTGCATCTTTTGCCAGACCAGACTGAACCCAGGGCCATCACTCTCTGGTCTTCCTTAGATGCTTCCTTCCACGCTGTGGCTCTGGTGTGGGAGATGTGCCAGGAGGAGGAGTAGGACCTGGAGGAGGAGGAGGAGTAGGACCTGGAGGAGGAGGAGGAGGACTATGTGTGAGGTCACAAATGTGTGTAGCACATGTTATTTGGCCCCTCAACCCCTTATTGAGAGCTTCCAAAATTAGGAACTCACACAGGAGTCTTTGGCCCTCCTCCATCTGCATCATTTTGCAGGCAGTTATGCCAGCAAAGTCCTCCTCCACGGTGTGGTGGGTTCTCAGGGCCTCTGTAGCCTTCCAAAAGAGGCCTATGGCAGCCTCCTCCAGGTTACTCCTCTTCCTGGCACTTTGTCTTTTCAGGTGTAGGGGACTGACCTGGATATCAGGCAGCCTGCTTGGCCCGGCCACCTCCTGGCTGAGACTTCCCTGTGTATGAAAAAGGGACATGGTTTTAGTTTTTGCTTCATCAATCACAATCATAAATTAGTACTCCAAACTAACATCTAGTTAACATCATTGATTGGACAAGCAGAAATATTTTGAAGAATGCTATACCTGGCTCAATCTGGGCTCCTCCACATGTTTCTGCCTCAAAGGCTCAGGTTGGGCGTCAGAAGCCTCAGCTGGGGGGGAAGGAAGCATGGAAGGAAGAGTGGAAAGTGCTGGCCTGGTTTCAGTCTGACCTGCCAGAAAATGCAGCCTGTCATAGTAGCACAGCCTGGGGACCTAAATGTCATCTGCAGCTCCTGATCTCTGGGAATCCTGGACCTTCTTGTGCTCCCTTAGATAAGTGCTCCTCAGGCCACCAATTAGAACCTTCAAATAGGTGATGTCTGCTGTGGGGATCACCGTCTTCACAAATTCCAACAAACTATCCAGCGCTGCCTTCCTCTTTGTTTGGTTCTTATATTCCGGGTGGTTTATCTGCCACAGACAAGGCAGCTCCCTGTACATATCAATGGATATGGCCATAAATTCATCCTCTCTAAAGATATCCATTTTCACTGCAAGACACAACACAAGACAAACCCTAATGTCAGCCTAAAGTCTACTAAACTTGTGCAAATACAGGCCTCAATCTAGAAGCAGTATAGGCCCAATGTTAAATCTTACCTTCGCAATCATGATGGGCGCCTCCGTTACTCCTTCCTCCGCTCACAGATCGTACGAACTATGCACACGTGTTACGCTTTATAGACACTGCGCATGCGTGAAACTCCGCCCGCCCCTGACGTTCTTTCTAGTCTATTCCCCGCCCCTTCTCCTTCGGCGCAGTGGGGGAAGAGCACACAGCGGAAACACAACAGGTGCATGCTAATAACACCAACGAAGAGGAAGAGGAAAGCCCGGAGGAAGAAACGTCCTGATCCAGAAGAAGACGATATAAGGCATCAAATATGTCTTTTGGGGAGATGTTGGAGATGGTGGACATCCTGAAGAAGGCCGACTATGACGGGAAGTATGGACCTTACCCCAACCCCAATGTCAGAAAGGCCAAGATAATGGCGAAAGTAGTCAAGAGTCTGCACCGGAATTTCGGGGTACGATGATCGAAAGATCAGCTCAGGAAGCGGTGGTCGGACCTAAAATTAAGAGAGCATGAGCAGTACAGAAAGATCCGGAGAGTGCTGCAAAAAAGTAAGTAGTTGTGCTGTAGTCCTATTCTTTATGTTTATTACGTTCGTGCTGCTCCATGTGCTTTTCTTAATAACTGTTATCCAGTTTAAAATGGCAACTTTCATGTTCATGGGCACATTATTCGTTCGTATCAAACGTAGTTTGGCCATATGCAATTGCCATCATTTTTTGGGGCCTACTTGTGTGAAAAGAATTAGGTGGTGTAGATGTGTTTGTTACTAGAATGAAATGCCAACTAGATTCTGTGTAAGGAGAGGACACTCAGCAGCTGGTTACACATCTGGACGCTGGAGCACTAGTGTAGGACACAAGAACACCCTTTTTATTAGGGGGCCCACACAGGTGCTCCAGTGTAGACTATAGGGGGTCTCCATCTGTGAAGCTTGTACAAGACAGGTAAAGTATTGAAGCTTGACAAAGGACAAGAAAAATGCTACATCTTGGAACTCTGCCAAAATAGACAATAGTACCCCACTTCCAAGCAATGTTTCATATTTATAGTTCTGACATTAAATATCTGTGTGCTAAGTATACCTATTTTTTTTTACATAGGGGATAAAAGACTCGGAGGACACCACTCATCTGAGGAGACCACAGACCCCCCACCTCTGGAAGAAGGTGAAATCCCCCAAAGACAAGAAGAGCAGGAGGAGGAAGACGTGGTTGAAATTGTCACCACAACAGTTGAGTGTCTGCGACCACAGGCTCAGGTAAGAGATGGATGCCGGCATATTTATAATACCTGTTTTTTCTATCTTTTTAGGTGATCGTGATGTTGTGGATCCTGATCCTTTCACCTCTGAAAGTGCCCAGGTCCTGATCGGGGAGATCATGGGGTATAATGTTGCATTGGAAAACATCAAGAAAAACATCAATGATGTTCTTCAAAAAAATAAGAACATCATTGATGTTTTAGGGCCAGTTTAAAAGCCCTCCAAATCCCTTTGTTTTTTAGTGTGCTACAATGTTTGAAATTTTTTTTTTAAATATTAGAAAAGCCAAATTTTGAAGATGCACACAGTGTGTCAACATGTGCTATCTGCCGTCACGGGAGATCAATGGACATGTTTTGGGGGTGCAACCCCTTCCTCAATAATAAAGTAGCTGTGAGGAAGGGGTTGCACCCCCAAAACACGTCCCTTGATCCCCCATTATGGCAGCTAGCACATGTTGACATTCTTAAATTTGTGTGCATCTTCAAAATTTGGCTTTTCCTGGGGTGACTTCACCCCATCTGAACGCAATATCAAACTCAGTTTGTAAATACTCATGTCTGATATTGCCTTCAAGTTCTACCAAATGTGAACTTTGTAAGTTCAAAATTTGTGTCTTTCTTGTTGGTTTTAAACATGCCTGTTTTATCTTAAATGGACATTTCTAATTTTTCTAATGTGACCTCAAAAATTGTTATACAACAAACATGTTGGTTTGTTTTAAAAAACCTTTTCTAAATGCACATGTGATTGTGCTGGTATTAAAAAGATTGTTAATTAAGATTGTGTGGATTATTGTCTCAACGCTACAAAACTTTTGTTGTGCTGTAATGGGTGTTTTCTGTGACAATGGGTGTTATTTCCTAAGGGCAAATCCACTTTGCACTACAAGTGCAGTTTCAGTGCAGTTTCAAGTGCACTTGTAGTGCAAAGTGTCTTTGTCTTTAGTAAATAACACCCAACAATGCTTTGTAAGGTTACACAATCACGCCAATTTCATGACTCACCACATTTCTCTCAGGGCCAGCTAAAACAAACACAAGCAGGAAATGTCACCAAACTTTTTTTTTTATTTTTAATTTAAAAAATGTTTTAGACCTTGTCTGGCATATTAATGGCCCCCCTACCCGGACATCACGGGTACTCAGGGAGGGCAAGCCAGGACGGCCACTTTCAAGCGCCGTCAGGGTTGGTTCATTAGGAATTCCGGCCTCAGGCCCTACTGAGCCAGCATAGTTGGCAGAATGTTTCCGTAAAATAAAAAGTTGTGTAGAACACAGCACGCCAGGATAATGTGATTCTGTTTGTACTCCGCCATATGTATGGGTGTAAGAAATAGGTGGAACCGGTTGGCCATGATTCCAAACGTGTTCTCCACCACTCTTCTGGCTCTGGCCAGCCGGTAATTAAAAACCCTCTGGTCCGGGGTGAGGGTCCTCATCGGGAATGGCCGCATAAGATCGTCCCCCAGCGCAAATGCTTCATCCGCAATGAAGACAAATGGGAGTCCTTCCACATTGTCTTCTGGAGGTAGCAAGTCCAAGCTGCCATTCTGGAGACGCCTGTAAAACTCTGTCTGGGCGATGACTCCACCATCGGACATCCGGCCATTCTTCCCCACGTCCACATACAGGAACTCATAATTAGCCGACACCAACGCCAACATCACAAAATCATTGAACCCCTTGTAGTTGTAATAGTACGACCCCGAGTTGGGTGGTAGGACTATGTGGACATGTTTCCCATCAATTGCCCCTCTGCAGTTAGGAAAGTCCCACTGCTGGGCAAGGTGGGAGGCCACAGCCTGCCATTCCTGTGGCGTAGAAGGAAACTGTGGAGTCCAAACAAAATAAAAAATTAGTCATTTTGCACATAAACATGGAAAGCAATAACATTTTTATGAGGTAATTTTTTAAGACCAAAGTATAAGGTACACCTATCAGATTCCTCACCCCTTCTCCTGGGCCATTTCTAACATTATAGGGGGGGGGGGACTCTGGGACAGGTAACCCTCTCCACTTCATTGAGATATGAATGCCTAAATAATGGGTATTACTTTGAACAGCCCCTCCTTAGTTACACTATTGGCAGCCCACTGGACAGGTAAGAAGTGTCATAATACAAAGATATAAATACACACTGTACACATTTGAGCACATTTGGACATTCTGCTATTACCTATCAAGATAATAATAGGATACAAAAACTTGAAACAGTACCATTTGAAAGTATACAGGCAGGCCCTTGCACTACATGCTTTGGGGAATTCATCCATAAATCTGAGCACAAAAGAGATGGGTATAGTGTGTATGGGTTTGGCAAAGTCAGCAGATAGATGATTGAGGATAGATAGAGAATTGTTATCAGCTGACTTGGCAGTTGGGGGGAGGGAGGGTTCCAAATGATTTTGGGACACCCAAAAAAAGCCTCTGGCACTCTGCATGAATTTAAAGCACAAATCACATTTCAAAACATTTTAGGGGGTATTTGGGGTAAAGCACTACTATGGAGCTGATAAAATACATTGTTAAGTGACTACATGAGGTGAATATAGGGGCAGGAGACCATGCTGGGGAGGTATGTGAAGGCAAATATGTATGAAGGAGAAAAAAAAAAAATTACATAAAAATCCAGCATGCATGAGGACAAAGGGGACATTCACAGCATATTACAATCATGGTAATTAGGGAATGAGAAAAGAAATACAATATATTATCAAACATTAAATACAATAAAATGTGATATAAAAGGATAACAATCTTACCTTCATATACTCCTTCTGCAGGACCTGAATGATGGCAGAACAGGTCTCTGGGATAATGATCCCCAGAGCCTGGGGGGAGATGCCTGTCGAGAACTTCAAGTCCTGTAGACTTCTCCCTGTCGCCAAGTACCGCAGGGTGGTGACAAGCTCCTGCTCCGGAGTGATGGCTTGCCTCATGCAGGTATCCTGCCTGCTGATATAGGGGGTCAGCAAAGCCAACAAACGGTGAAATACGGGGTCCGTTATCCGGAGAAAGTTCCTGAAATCATTAGGATTATTCTCACGGATCTCACAGAGCAAAGGCATATGACAGAACTGGTCACGCTGAAGCAACCAATTCTTGGTCCATGAACTCCTCCCCACCCTGTTCATGGACTGGACTTGTGTCAAGGTCAGGACCCCAACACCAAGCCCCCACACAGCACGAACTCTACGAGGAGTACGTATACGCAACATGGCTAGAAAACTGTCGGCTGCTCAGAACGAAATAACAGAACGCACTGAAGAACAGCAAGGCCTGTGAAGAGCGACCAAAAAAACAGCAACGAGCAGACAAGAACGCAATGATTAATCAAATAAGAACTCACTGCACGCACTGAAGAGCAGATACAAACCCACAAGCACAAACTATACAGCAGAAAACGATCGGAAAACCACGAGTCTGAAAAAGCGCGAATTGTCTCTTACCAAACTTTTTACTAACATGAGATTAGCAAAAGGAGCCCAAAGGGTGCCTCGCTTGGTTCTGAAATGGCCTTTTCTAGTCTCGTCACACGTGGTGTACATGACCGCGTTCTTGGCGATCGGAAATTCCGACAACTTTGTGCGACCGTGTGTACGCAAAACAAGTTTGAGCCAACATACGTCTGAAAAAATCCTAGGATTTTGTTGTCGGAATGTCCGATCAATGTCCGACCGTGTGTATGGGGCATTACTGTGAGGACTTATGCCCCGTACACACGGTCAGATTTTCCGATGGAAAATGTGTGATATTACCTTGGTGTCGGAAATTCCGACCGTGTGTAGGCTCCAGCACACATTTTCCATCGGATTTTCCGACACACAAAGTTTGAGAGCCTGCTATAAAATTTTCCGACAACAAAATCCGTTGTCAGAATTTCCGATCGTGTGTACACAAATCCGACGCACAAAGTGCCATGCATGCTCAGAGTAAATAAAGAGATGAAAGCTATTGGCTACTGCCCCGTTTATAGTCCCGACGTACGTGTTTTACGTCACCGCGTTCAGAATGATCGGATTTTCCGACAACTTTGTGAGACTGTGTACGCAAGACAAGTTTGAGCCAACATCCGTTGGAAAAAATCCCAGGATTTTGTTGTCGGAATGTCCGATCAATGTCCGACCGTGTGTATGGGGCATTACAGTGTTGTGGCACCAGCACCACCACCACCAAAGGCCCAATTTTTCTGCCTCTGTTCAACAGGGGCATGTAATTACAATTCTTGATATAATATTTCACAGCAGGGCCCGTTCCAGCGCCCACCAAGAGTAACTGATAGGACTTACAGTGTTGTGGCACCAGCACCACCACCACCATCACCAAGGGCCCAATTTTTCTGCCGCTGTTCAACAGGGGCATGTAATTACAATTCTTGATCTAATATTTCACAGCAGGGACCTGTGAGGGCTAATGCCCTGTACACACGGTCGGACATTGATCGGACATTCCGACAACAAAATCCATGGATTTTTTCCGACGGATGTTGGCTCAAACTTGTCTTGTATACACACGCCGGAGTAATGGTCGGAGCTCTGTGAGCGTGTGTCTCTACTCTGCCATGTTCAAACCACACCCCCACTCATGCTGGGAAATCAGCAGGGGACTGTTTGTTCTATGGCTGCGTGTGCTAACCACCGCAACATCAATTTCTAAGTAAACAGATATATACACTTTTTTATGTGTTTCATCTGCTCTGTTTTAAACTTTAGCATTGTAGAGAAAGAATGCCTATATGTATATATAGTGCCTTTTACATACCCATATTCCATTGTCTTTATAGATTAGACATACCAATAGCAAGTCCCTATCTTTTGGTCCCTGGATCTTCTAATTTGGAATTATTTCAGCTTTTATGCTGTGCATCTAGTGATTGAGGTGGGTCCAGGCACCCCCCTTTATATGTATATGTCTGCATATGCATGTCACTTACATGTGCATATATACCATTTACTAATTCATTTTCATATTTATTGTTAGATCTTTGTCATCATTCTGGTACAGATTGCTTGGCCTGGGTTGGGTTTTTTCCCCTCCTTTGTCCCCCTTTTTGGCCATCATTTGGGTGGGCTTGTCAGTCTCCACTTTCCGTGGGCATTGTGGGGCTAGCACAGCCATAACTCCTTGCTTTTAAAAGTCTTGATTTGACATACCAAGATACCTGCTTCTACATGGTCAGTAGACACTGTATTTACCGCTTCCGGACCAGCCACGGTAGTTTTACCGCAGCAGGTTGGCTCCCCTGGGCAAAACGACGTTACCTTATGTCGCTTTGCCTTTTAACCACTAGGGGGAGCACGCGCGCCACCGGAGGCACGTGCACACCCGTGGCTCGCCGCCGGAGCCAATGCGAGTGCCCGGCGGGCGGGATAAATTGTAGCTATCATAGATATTCATACCACTTGCTCCTGATGAAGAGGAATAAGGCATGACCTTGAAACACGTTTTGTTCAAATGTACAAATAAGTGGTTTCTGATCTCATTATGAACATAAATGTTACATTCATTTTAACTCAATTTTGTAATCTGTTGATACAGCCAATGTTGTGTCTATATTTTTAGATTTTGTATTATTAAACTTATATATGTTACATACATATTTTTGCTTACTCATTTTTTGGGGTCATTGCCCTTTAAAGTCCCGCCAGAGGGTCTTCTTTTGTTTTCTGTAGTAATCTAGGGTGTAATCAGTGATTTATTTTTTACACTATTATTGCTTTTAACAGTAATGGTTACTGTTATAAGCAATAGTTTTACGGCCCACAAATGATTTTAATTAATGACAGTTTGCTTACTATTGTGATCAGGCCCGGACTGGCCATAGGGCACACCGGGCATTTTCCCGGTGAGCCATGGCTGCCAGGCCACATTTCCTGTGACATGCAGGGCTGGCTGCGGTTGGATGGGCGGATTGCGGGACCGGCCGCGGGTGGATGGGAAGGGTGCAGAGCTGGCCGCGGGCGATGTGCTGCATATGCGGGAGGAGTGAAAGGAGTCTCACCATTCCCCGGCCCACCAAGCCGCTCCATAGCAACCTAGGCCACTGCTGAAGCGAAGGTCCCGGTTCACGCATGCGCCTCACAGCCATCGGTCACCTGGCAGCCAGGACGCCAGGAGAGAAGGAGGGACAGAGAGGCTGAGTCCTTCCACCCCACTACCTTCTGTATACGCAGCTGGAGGATCTCAGACCTGCTTCCTGCACATGAAAGCTGGCTAGGTGACTCAGGTGATCATGAAGGGGGAGGAGCTGCCTGGATTAGTCCTCTTCTGCCTGATGTCGGAAAAGTGTATTTGGGGCCTGGACAGGACAGCTAAAAAAGTAAGTGATGCCAGCCTGCCAATTTTCCCAAAATCATGTTTTACACCTGCATTTACACAAAGCATGATGAGAGCATGCTTTGATTTGGTCAGTGGTCTCTTGTACACAGTGTAGTGCTGTGTTAGAAAAAAAAATCATATATACACTTTAAATGCAGGACACCTTTTGGATTATATTATATATAATTTTGTGTAATATATTTTTAATGTGGCCTAAAATTAACTGTTATCTCTTAGCCTGGGTTCACACTAGATGTCGTGCGAATTCACAGCAAATTTGCTGCGGTTTCAGCACTGCATCTAAATTGCATCCATCTATGTGAACCAATTGCAGAGTGTATGTTAAGTTAACGACACCCCGCAATCAGTTTGCAAAACACAGCGCAGTTTGCAGAATCGGATCGCATTGGGTGTGAACACCCATGCAATCTTATTCTGGTGCGGACAAAAAAGGGTCCTGCACCAGTTTGGTGTGAATGCAGTGCGATTTGAGCCATACAAATTCATGGCTCAAAATGCACCCCAGAGATACCACATGTAACTCACACAGGAATGTGTTGCAATTCCTGTGCGAATTACATGTGGTATCTCACACCGCAGTAGTGTGAACCTGGGCTGAGGCCTTAAAGTGACACTAAAGGTACAGTTTTTTTTTTTTTTTTAAATAACAAACATGTCACACTTACTTTCACTGTGCAGTTCATTTTGCACAGAGTGGCCCCGATCCACCTGTTCTGGGGTCCCACGGCGGCTCTCGCGGCTCCTCCCCGCAATAGACAACCCCCTCTGGGAAGCTCTCTCCCGAGGGGGTTACCTTGCGGCCGCGCTCCCGTGTCATACACTAGGCGTCCATAGCCACCGAGTGTATAACACGGCCCCGCCCCCCCCGGAGCCCACGTCATTCGATTTGATTGACATCAGCGGGAGCCAATGGCTTCATCTATCCAATGAAGAGCCGAGAAGCCATGGAGTGAACGACGTGGGATCACGCCCACGGAAATTCGGGGTTCAGGTAAGAAAAACCTTAGGATAGCCAGGATAGCCGCACATATACACTCCTCTTGTATATGTGCAGCTGCAGACCATGAAATGTCTCAGCTGCTTACGATTGGCAGCGTCCTGTGAGAGGAAGGGGCCCGGGGCAGGGGTTGGTTAGGTAACAAACATGTCATACTTCCCTGATCTGTATAAAAAAAAAAATGGGCTGCTCAGTTTAAAATGCCGGGCCTATTTTTTGCCCCAGTCCGGGCCTGATTGTGATGCTGTGATTGGCTACAGCTACTCACATAGTAACAAACAAATGGCCCTTGCTCCCACCTATAACTGACCTTCACAGCAAGGAGCACATGGAAGGACAAACGTATGAAAGACAAAAAACAGAACATTGCATAGCTCAACTCACCAACCAGTGTGCTGACCAACCAAAGTAACCTGTCCAACAGTCTGCATTAAAAACAGGGGTTTAATTAGCACGCATTTGCAAATGCATGCGTAAGCTGCAAGGCCTCTTCAAGGCACCCTGTGTATGCTTGCAGCCCTAATGCTACTAAATTTATGAGCATCTCCTCTGTGGGAGAACATGCATTCTAATGGATAGATGAGGAGCAGGTGGACCTGGAGGTAGCCCAATCCCCTTAAAGGAACAGGAGCATACTGGACACCCAGCATGTAGCACAATGGCAGCAAAGGTGCCCAATGTGTCTCCTGACCATATTCACACCAGTAACAAACAAAGGTCCCTTGTCCCCACCTATAACTGGCCTTCACAGCAAGGAGCACATGAAAGGGCAAACGCATGAAAGACAAAAAACAGAACATTCCATAGCTCAACTCACCAACCAGTCTGCTGACCAACCAAATTAACACGTCCAACAGTCTGCGTTAAAAACAGGGTTTAGTTAGCACGCATTTACAAATGCATGTGTAAGCTGCAGGGCCTCTTCACGGCTCCCCTGTGTATGCTTACAGTTAGCACGCATGCGTTTGCAAATGCGTGCTAACTAAACCCCTGTTTTTAACGCAGACTGTTGGAAAGGTTCATTTGGTTGTTCAGCAGACTGGTTGGTGAGTTGAGCTATGGAATGTTATTATTATTATTAGTATTATACAGGATTTATATAGCGCCAACAGTTTGCGCAGCGCTTTACAACATGAGGTCAGACAGTACACTTACAATAAAAATCAATACAGGAGGGATTAGAGGGCCCTGCTCGTTAGAGCTTACAATCTAGAAGGGAGGGTCAAGTGGAAACAAAAGGTAATAACTGTGGGGGATGAGCTGATGGAAAAAATGAAAATACAGTTGTTAAGTGTGGGTAAGATAGGCTTCTCTGAAGAGAAGGGTTTTCAGGGATTGTCTAAAAGCTAATAGAGTAGGAGCTAAGCGGACAGATTGGAGTAGGGCATTCCATAGGATTGGAGAGGCTTTGGAAAAGTCCTGGAGGCGAGCATGGGAGGAGGTGACGAGGGAGCTAGGGAGCAGGAGGTCTTGAAAGGAATGAAGAGAACTAGTAGGTTGGTATTTAGAGACTAGGCTAGTGATGTAGCTGGGGGCGAAATTGTGGATGGCTTTGTACGTAGTTGTTAGAATTTTGAATGTAATTCTTTGGCCGAGCAGAAGTGGAGGGATTGACAGAGAGGAGTGGCAGACACAGAGCGATTGGTAAGGTGGATGAGTTTGGCAGCAGCATTCATGATGGATTGAAGAGGTGATAGACTATGTAGAGGTAAGCCAATGAGAAGGGAGCTGCAGTAGTCGAGGCGAGAGATGACCAGCGAGTGAATTAAGAGCTTTGTTGTGTCATTGGTTAGAAAGGGTCGTATTTTGGAGATGTTGCGGAGGTTGAGGCGGCAGGATTTGGACAGTGATTGGATGTGTTGCTTGAAGGAGAGTTCAGAGTCTAGGACTACACCTAGAACCTTGGCATGTGGGGATGGGCTTATAGTTGTGCCATCGAATTCGACAGAGAGATCAGGGGAAGGGGCATATGGGGAGGAAAAATTATAAGTTCGGTTTTGGATAGATTGAGTTTGAGGAAGTGGTGTGACATCCAGACTGATATATCTGATAGTAAATTAGTGATATGTGAGGAGACAGAGGGAGTGATCTGAGGGGTAGAGAAATAGATTTGGGTGTCGTCAGCGTAGAGGTGGTATTGGAGTATCAGTTGACCCAGGAAGGAGGTGTAGATTGAAAATAGGAGAGGTCCAAGAACAGAACCCTGGGGGACCCCAACAGAGAAAGGAAGAGGAGAGGAGGAAGTAGAGTTGTAAGAAACACTAAAGGTGCGGTTGGATAAGTAGGAGGAAAACCAGCGAAGTGTACAGTCACGGAGACCAAAGGCGTGTAGTTTTTTGAGGAGGAGGGGGTGGTCAACCGTATCAAAGGCAGCAGAGAGGTCCAGAAGTAGGAGTACAGAATAGTGTTGATTGGTTTTGGCCGTTAGTAGATCGTTTGTTAGTTTTAGGAGAGCAGTTTCTGTGGAGTGTTGAGGACAAAATCCAGACTGAAGGGGATCAAGAAGGTTATTATCAGCGAGGTGGACGATCAGTCGGTTGTAAACCAGACGTTTGAGGAGTTTGGATAAGAAGGGGAGCAAGGAGATGGGGCGCAGGTTGTTAAGCTTGGATGGGTCCAGTGAGGGCTTTTTAAGTATGGGTCTGACAAGTGCATGTTTTAGAGAGTTGGGGAAGATGCCAGAAGAGAGGGAGAGATTGAAGATGTGGGTTAGAGAGTGTAGCATAGGGCTAGAGGGTGAACGTAGCATTTGTGAGGGAACGGGATCCAGAGGGCAGGTGGTAAGGTGGACATTAGCAAGTAGTTTAGCAACTTCGTCTGTAGTGTTGGGGTTGAAAGAGGGAAGTAATGGTTGTGCCTGAGGGCATGAAGTGTAAAGCGTGGAGGGTATCCGAACAGTAGAGATCTCCGCGCGAATTGTATCAATCTTCTGTTTGAAGTGATTGGCGATCTCCTGGGCAGTGAGTGAGTTGGCGGGAGGAGGCGGTGGAGGACGAAGTAGAGAGTTGAAGGTGGAGAAGAGTTGACAGGGACGGGATGATAAGTTGCTAATGAGAGTGGTAAAATAGGCTGGCTTGCCAGAGAGGAGGCTGGAATTATATTTTTGGAGGGCAGATTTATAATGGTTGAAATCTCTCTGAGACTTGGTCTTATGCCACAGGCGCCCGTGAGCACGACTACGTTTTTCAGACTTCTAGTAACATCTGTTTGCCAAGGTTGAAGGGGTCGGGGCTTGATTCTGTGTGTAGTGAGGGGGGCCAGTGAGACCAGTGAGGCTAGAAGTGAAGCATTGTAGACAGAAGTGGCTAGGTTGGTGCAGGACAGGGGTGAGATTTTGTTGTAGAGGTTGTTGATAGCACAGTAGAGAAGAGAAGGGTTGAGATGACGTAGGTTACTGCGGTTAACTTTAAGGCGGTTGGAGGGAGAGGAGGTGAAGGAAAGGGAGAGAGTAAAATTAATAAGGTGGTGATCAGGGAGAGACAATGGATATTTAGCGAGGTTGCTTGGAGTGCAAAGGTTAGAGAAAATGAGGTCAAGGATATTGCCTTCTGAGTAAGTAGGAGCATGTATCCACTGCTTCAGGTCAAAGGAGGATGTTAGGCTGAGAAGTTTGGAAGTGGCAGGAGTGTTAGTATTAATAGGGATGTTGAAGTCCCCGAGAATGATTGTGGGGATTTCAGAAGAAAGAAAGTAGGGTAGCCAGGCAGAGAAGTCTTTAAGAAAGGTTGATACTGGTCCAGGGGGCCTGTAGATCACGGCTATCCTTAGAGAGATTGGAGTGAAAAGACTAATACAGTGTGCTTCAAAAGAGGAGAGTGACAGAGAGGGAGGTGGCTGAAGTACCTGAAAGGTGCTATGTGGGGCTAGGAGGATTCCGACACCTCCTCCCTTACATCCACTGGATCTGGGGGAGTGAGTCCAGAGAAGACCACCATGGGATAGGGCAGCAGAAGACGCAGTGTTGGATTCGTGAAGCCAGGTTTCGGTAATGGCGAGTAGGTTAAATGAGTTGGCGATAAAGAGGTCATGGAGAGAGGTGAGTTTGTTGTAGACAGAGTGGGAGTTCCAAAGGGCACAAGAGAAAGGCAGTCTGGTCTTGGGAAACTAAATTGTGTTGATTGCGGCTGCTGCCAGAGTGTGCAGGGTGATGGGTGCATGGGGTACAGTTAAATGATGGAGGCCCAGGGTTTGGAGATATATCTCCAGAGGTTAGGAGAAGCAAGAGGGTGAGTGAGGTAATATGGGAGTGGGATTTATATGAAGGGACATGCCCCAGGGTCTTGGAGATTTCTTAGTGTGTGTGTATTTAGAATTAGCAGGAGTTGGTGGGTGCAGTAATAAGGAGTGGACAGAAGTGAGGGTGATATATATATGCTGTTGAGGGGAGAAGAGGGGTGAAGGAGAGATAGTTTTAGGATAGAGGACAAAGTTGTCAAAAGCAGTGGTAGAGCATGCATGTTACATGAAGAAAGAGCTAAAGGAGTAAACAAGGTCACCTGATGTCTGCGGGGTGGTTTTCAAAGTGTTTATCTTGTGTCCCTTCACTTTGTGCATTCGCTGAAGTGCAGAGTCAGAAGTGCATTCCACTTATAGAAATCGCCACTTTGAGAAAGAGCCAAGTTGCAAATGTGTACCCCCTGCAAATGCTTCCCCCAAGAGAAGCTTATACTTGTACTGATAGGGGTGGGTGTGGGTGGATTTCAATTATCACTCAGGAGGTAATAAAGGTTTGCTGGTTAACAGGGCAAAATTCCTAATTCAAAAACAGACTAGCAAGAGGGCACTAAAGTTAAACGGGCCATAATTTTGGGTAAGACAAGGGAGATAATAAAGCATTGTAATGTGGACAGGTCTACAGACAGTTAAGTAAAAAAAAAAACATACCAGCATTATTAGAGACACATAAGAAAAGCAGACAGCAGTGTTTCAGTTTTTGGGTGGAGTTGCAGCAGTAAGAGCATACCAGAGTTAAGAGACATAGGAGACAGTTTTCAGTAATGCGATTCTAGCTGGAGTTGCAGAATGTTCTGTTTTTGTCTTTCAGCTATTCACATAGTACAGAGTGCCAGGGGTGCATCACAACAGAAAGCAAACTGACATAAATGGAAGCCATTCATGACATTTTTTTTACATTATAATCGTGTGATTGCATTGATTGGTCATAGCGATTACATGATACCTCGGCCGCTTACATCAGCCAGGTATCTAATGCCATAATCTACAGTACTTATCTGTACCTGTAGCTGACACTCGCTAGCAGTAAATGTACTGTGGAAAGGCAGCAAGTGGTTAATTTTGTGCATAAGGCCAAAAGGATCCCAACAACAACTCTGTATCTCATCATATAATCAACAAAACAATTTACCCAAAACAAAAAGATAAAAATGTCACCATAGATGTGTAAAAAAACAAACAAACGCAAACATGCTGCCATATCAAGTTTTAAGTAACATTTTATAATAGAAATAGGAAAACATGTTTGGAGGAAATATTACATGAATGTCACACCATAGTCCACATTTAAATAGAGAAATTCAGCTCAAAATGTTTTGTTTAAGGAATATTTAGATGCATAGATCAAAGAAAAATAAATCCACTTCAGGTTTGTGAATTGCAAGGGTTTGGAGGGGATAAATGGAAGAGGGTGACAATTTGACCTCCTCTTTCTCTTGGGGTAGACCTGAATTAGGAAGTGGACCTTATGAACTAGTGGGTACAGCATTGTAGACCATCTTTTGTGGCAGGTACTTTTATAGTTTTTTGGGGGGGTAGGACATACAAATCTAGAAAATGTTGGGGTTCTCGATAAACTGGTGCCAAATTCCTTATTTGAAAGATTATATAAGAGACCAAACATTGTGTACCCAGCGGACTTTAAAGGCACCTATACATTCATATATAAAAATATATTTTTTTTATTGGTATATACTGTGCATTAAAATCATTTTGTACACAAACATTAAAAGAAACATATATGAGACCTTACAAGTAAATCAACCTTGTCCGGAAGGGTTAGGTCGCACTCCCAGCTAGTGCACAAAAGATATAAAAACTGTTACTTATCATGATCAATCAATATGAGATTACAGATAAAATTCATAATCCAACATACAGTATCTCACAAAAGTGAGTACACCCCCCCCAAAATAAAGCTTTAGTTGAACATAATGATAAAAATGTAGTTTGGGTACAGTGTTGCATGACTGCGCAATTGTCATTCAAAGTGCGACAGCGTTGAAAGCTGAAAACTGGCCTTGGCAGAAAGAAGGTAAAGGTGCCCAGTATTGAAGTGGTTAAAATTCTTATTCCCCTGCTCTTGTGCTTGGCCCATTAATTCTCTTGAAAGTGTGCTCAGAGCTTGATGTTTAATTACAGGAATTCTTGTATGCTCAGGATGTAAAGGGAATGATTACATGATCATATAAGAAAGGCATTCCTCATTAAAGTTTGTTAACAAGCAATATATATATATATATATATATATATATATATATATATAGTTGTTTAGGAGAGAATTATTTTTCTCTACAAAACCAGAGTTTCAGCACATATAAGCAGCCAACTAATGACAATTATTCAGCCGGTACAGGCTTTCTAATTGCAGTGGAACGTTTATCCTGATTTGCATCCATGGCTGTACAATAGATTTTTAACAAATTGTATAAAAAGCGGTATTTATCACATAAAGTAGATTTTGTTCTTTCCAATGAGAAGACTAGAGAGGAAGCTGGATAAATGTATACCTCCATTTTTGCCACCAGATATTGTTAATTAAGAAAGCTTATAATACCAACAAAAAACAGACCTTTGGACTTTTTGCCATATGGCACTAATGGAATTATGCAGGTCATACTTGGGACGAATTTTGAATAAATTTCTTTCAAAAATCAGAAATTTTGTGCGTTTTGTGATCCAATGGTGCCACAATTGATTTTGAAAATTTGACCAACCAAGCCTTCAATTTCACCTCATGTTGCCACAGAAAAGAAATGTCCTTGCTGGGAATCTTCTTTTCTTTCCAGGTCACAGCCCATGCACATTTCTTTTTCGATTATATTTCTCGCATGATTCTCCCCTTATTGATTAGAATTTTTTCTAAAAACTATCAACATGTCCGATCACTCAAATTTGATGGCCACACAAAATTGGCTGTTGCTGTGGCCCCACTAATGGTGGTGAATTCGAACAAAAATTCTTAGTTACGATTTTTGAAAGAAAATTAATTTGGAATTTGACCCAAGTATGGCCAGCTTTAGTCTGAACACATGCAAATAACAATTTTACAGTTGTTAAAAGATGGTCATGTGGATTTTTCAGTTTCCTGCTGAAATTATTAAAGCATGAAAAGATAAGCTTCAGTGTTCATATTCTGAATTAGAGCTGAATGCTTTACCTTATCAATGAATAGGCTACACCTGCTCAACCCCATAACTCTGTATTTTCCAAAAATGGAAACTCTACTGCAAGATAAGATTCTTTATTCTTTTATATATCAATGTAGAGTAAATCTCACAGCCAGATCCAAGTTAAATTCCTTTATTATAAAAATGCAAACAGCTTACAAAAACTACAGTTCTCTTACATGTGTCTGCCTTGATGGAATTTAATCACAGCTGACCGAGTCCACAGAAAATTTTTATTAAAATCCTCCTCCTTCCAGAAAAGGAACAGGAAAAGGAACAGGTGCACATAGGTGCAATTCATTATAAACTGTTACCAATTCATGAACAATGAAAATGTATGGTATGTACTAAAAATGTAAGAAAACAATGTATAGTTCAAGTGATATTTGAGTCTTGTTTTGTTTTTTTTAATAACAAACATGTTATACCTACCTGCTCTGTGCAGTGGTTTTTCACAGAGCAGCCCAGATCCTCATCTGCTCGGGTCCCTCGCTGGCACTCCCGGCCCCTCCCTTCTTCCGAGTGCCTCAACAGCAAGCAACTTGCTATGGGGGCACCCAAACTCAGCAGCTGCTCTATGTGTCGATTCAGACATTGAGCTGTGGCTCGCCCCTACCCCATCTCTCTCCTCATTGGCTCATTGACTTTGATTGACAGTAGTGGGAGACAATGCTGCTGCTGTGTCAGCCAATGAGGAGGGAGAGTCCCGGACAGCCGAGACTCTTGTGCAACATTGCTGGATCGAGATGAGGCTCAGGTAAGTATTAGGGGGCTAAGGGGAGCTGCTGCACACAGAAGGTTAGAATGCATTCAGATAAAAAACCTTCTGCCTTTAGAACCACTTTAAAATCTTTCCAAACCATCCATTTCCTATATTAGTCACTAATGTTGAAGTAGGACGAATGGAAAAAGCTCACCCTAGCATTGTTATCTTAATATGTCGCTATTACCCACTTTCGACTCCCAATTTTTGGATCCAAAACTCCTCTCATTCTAAAGTTTTCTGACTAAATCTCGCCATTGCATGAATATTTTCAATACCTAAAAAAATAAGAGGCCCTGGGGTTGATTTACTAAGACTAGAGAGTGCAAAATCTGGTGTGGCTCTACATAGAAAGCAATCAGCTTTCATTTTTTTTGTCAAAGCCTAAGGCCATCCATACAAAAGGTCGAATTCTAAAAGAATTTTCTTTCGAAAATCTTATCTAAGAATTTTTGTTGTAATTTCGCACCATTAGTGGGCTGCAGCAACGGCCGATTTCCGTGCAGCCATCTCATTTGTGTAAACGTGCATGTTGGAAATTTTTTGAAAAACGATTTTCTAATCAATGATGGGAGAATCGTGTGAGCAATATAATTGAAAAATAAATGCACATGAGCACAAGAAAAGAACATTTCCTGAAAAAAAAAAAAAGATTCCAAGCCACGAAAATCATTTTCTGTAGCTACATGAGGTGAAATTGAAGGCTTGGTTGGTCGAATTTTGAAATCAATGGTGGAACCATCAGATCACAAAACACACTAAATTTCTAATTTTTTAAAATTTGTTTGGAATTTGACCCATGTATGGACTACATAACTGAGCAGGCTGAAGTTAGAAGCTGATTGGCTGCCATGCACAACTGCGCCAGATTTTGCACTCTCTGGTTTTAGTTAATCAACCCCCGTGTCTACTTTATGTCCTTTTAAAATTGTTTGGATACATTGGATGGCCCATAGTCCTCTGGATTACATCGATCATGGTGATGTTTTCCTATAAGAACTCTGCAAGGTCAGATGGGGTACCCAACACATTCAAGGAGAAATGCAAATACATACACAACATATCACATACTGCAAATAATAAGTTCTTTCACTACAAACTCTCATTTGTAACAACAAATTTAATTACTGTTCCTATGTACCTTGCAATTTTTTTATTCCACATCTATAGTATTCATTTGTAGACAACCAGATTGTTGATGGTGCTCTCCAACTTGACGACTGACATCCACCTGATTCAATTGTTTATATGCATACATATACATACTGACTGATATATGTTTGGTATATATATGTTTACTATTACTGAGTTTTTTTTGCATTTCACATGAAGCAAATCTTGTTTAGCCCTATTCTAGGCATTTTTCATCTTTGGGTTATCCAAGGAGAATAACACCTTTCTTGTAATCTTTCTTGTACATAATCCTCTTCTTTGAGGATTCTTCTTTGGTGAGATTAATTTACTTATTATTTGACAATCTTTCTTTCAATCTGACCAATTCAGGTTCTGCTACTTCCTGAAACCATTCTACTGCAGAACTCCTAGCTTGAATGGGATGCAAAATATCTAATACCATATTTATTGTGGCCTCTTCAGTAATAATATGCTCCTAAAAAAATCCTGTTCTAATTATGCAAATGTCAATCATGCCTGTAACTCATAAAAATTATGCTAATCAAAAATATCTATATATCTGTCTGACATGACCTATTTTTTTTTTTGGGGGGGGGATTGAAAATGTTGCCCTTTCATAAAGAGGTGGTCATTTATATAGAAAACTCTTGGAATGAGAGATGCTTTAGACCATACATTTGAGTTGAAGTTTTCCCTGGATCTTAATTATCAGTGGAATCATCTGGATCTCTTTCTTAGATAAATAGTGTTAAAACATTAAAAGTGGTTACTACTGATATATAATCATAACAATAATAGAGTGAGCTCTTTGGAGTGGTCCTAGCTCCACAACAGTGACTAATAAAGAAAGTTTAAATAATGTTTAACATGTATCTATTTATCCTAGATCTTGTGGCACATGGTAATGCTGCTTTGGAAAGATGAATTTATCTATATTTTATGCAATAACTTCACTGCACTACATTGTTGTTACCATGCTGAAAGAAATTGAAAATCAACAGATAACAGGATCAGCAGGTTAAAAAAAAAAAACAACTTTGTGTGATTGAGTTCAACTTTAGCATAAACCCTTAAAATTAGTTCATTTGTATTTATGTATTTATAAATTATGATTTAGAATTAAAAGTGGTGTGATCCCCCGCGCTACTAGTACTAGATTAAAATAAATAGATAAAACTACCATATGTGCTAAATGAAACTGCTGCTAAATCTAGAATGTTTCACAAGTAACAAACAATAATAAATGTGTATAAAGTGTTCAGCGCAATTTCTCAACCTAAACAACAAGTAAATATGAATATATAAACATCTAATATAGAAAAGTGACAAATTCAATTACATCTCCACTAATAAAGTGCAAAGTGGATAAACAGTCCAAAAAAATCATCCAAAATTGGGTGAGTAAATAAATAGTCCTTCAAAAATGATCCCGAGTGATGCTGAAACTTCACACAACTGCTCAGTGCTCACAGAACTCTCACCTCCATAAATGATGAATCAGCCTTAAGGATATCCCCAGTGATGGTGATCTCCCACTTCCAGACTCCTGGCTATCGGCTCTCGATATTTCCCTCAGGATTCCAGACGACATGTGGGAATTAAATAAATGCCTCCCATAGTGTAGTATTTTTAAACAATCAAACAATTATTGAAAGACAAATGGAAGGTTACATTTAAAAAGGTTAAAATACGCATTGAATAAAACAATGGTGTTGCAGACGCCTCTCACATCACTTCCAGTCACGTCACATGACTTCATCAGGGAACCAGATTGGATCTGCAGTGATTGTATTTATGTGTAGTGACAGGAAATTGGTAAATGGCCATTTTGTTGAAGGAAATGTCTCTACAAAGAGAGCGGCCATTTTCTTGGTTAGATTAAACATGTAGAATGTGTACTAGACCACAGGATTTATATCTGGAGGCACAATCTCAAACAGGAAGCTAACTGTCAGCCATGTCCTAAAAAATGATGTCTCTTTCAATGTTGTGGCCATTTTGTAGGTTAGGCTAAGCATACAAATGAATAACAAAACAAGAAGTATATATACAAGGGCAAGATATTGACAGTGATTTAATAAAGGCCAATGTCTAAATAGCCATTAAAACCCTATGTTTAAATAAAAAAAAAGGAAGAAATAGAGAAAAAGCAACAATATTCACTATCACTCTGTAGTCCATATATAAACATGCATTGATGTAGTACACCAAAGTGTCTGTGCACATAAGGTAATACATATATTCTCCAATGGATCAATATAGGGTCTGCAGTGGAGATAAGGGGCTACACATATTTAAAATCTGATATTGAATTATTCAAGGCATAATTTGAGACATTTTCAAAAGACTATATGAGACCGATGGTGTACCGGAAATGAACTGTCAGGGATAACATCACATATACCCACATATACATGCCTTCACATAGACATCAAAATTTAATTAAATTTATTAAAAATTACTTTAAACAATTAAGGTCAAATTCAACATTGAGATGCTCTGGCGTGAAGGTCATCAAAGTATGTATTCATTTAGACTCTATCTGACTTATAGTTCTCACCTTATGTCCCCCCCCCTCCATGATTTGTTGTATTTTTCTATCCACCAAAACTGTAGATGTGTGGGGTCTTTGTTATGAACTTGTGTAAAGTGCTTTGATACATTATGTTTGGGAAAACCATTTAAAATGTTTTGGACATGTTCCTTAATTCTAATATTCAATGTCCTTTTAGTTCTTCCCACATATTGTAGGTTGCAACTACATTTAAGCACATACACCACACCCTCTGTGTGGCAACTTATGAAATCCCTAATTGGAAAAGATTGTCTAGTACTAGTGGTTACAAATTCCATTTGTTTCTTTTGAGGCTTCTTGGAGTGTTGACAAGCATAGTAATATTTACATGGGTAAAAACCTTTCCCTCCAAAGAAGGATATTCCCTAATGGGAGGTGGTTCTATTACATTTTTTGCAATTATATCTCTGAGTGTTGGAGCTCTCTTATAGACAATTTTATGTTTTTTCCGGAAGGATCATTTTTGGTGTCTATCGCTCTTTAGTATGTGCCAGTGTCGTTTTACTAATTTTTCTATTTGTTTATGTTGGATACTGTAGTCCAATATTAAACAAGGATCTTCAGAATTGTGCTGGTTTCTATTATTGTTGATCTATAACATAGATGTTCTATCCATTCCGCTCACAAGGTCGATTTGATTCTGTACAAATACTGTACATCCATGTATCCTTTGTCTTTGAACCTATTTCCAATAAGTGTTGCCTGAGTCCAGAAGTCTTCATCTTTTGTGCAGTCCCTTTTAATTCTTATTAGTTGACCCCTTGGTATATTGTATAACTAAGGTTTAAAATGACAGCTATTCATGGATAAATAGCTGTTAGCATCTACATTTATAAAATGGGTCTTTGTAAACAATTTTTTCCCTTCGATGCTGATGTCTAGATCTAGAAAATGCATATGTTTCTCATTGATGTTCCATGTAAGCCTAATATTCGTATCATTGTTGTTTAACTTGGATATATTTTATCTAATGAATCTCTTATTCCACTTGATTATCAAGTCGGCGATATATCTTTTATAAAAAGTTAATTCAGCAGGGGAATTTTTGTAAACAGAGTCCTTTTCCCACTGAGTCATAAAGGCATTAGCTACACTGGGTGGAAATTTTGTGCCCATGGCTTTACAGTGGTTTGTTTGTAATAAGCTTGATCATGACAGAAATATACTTCAAGCAAAATTCTATACATTTGAGCAAGTATTTTCTCTGTTTACATATCAACTTGCTGTGTTCTCTTAACAGCTATTTGATTGATTTACATGCTTGGTGGTGTTGCACACTGGTGTAGAGAGATGAAACATCGTCCGTTGCTAATATAGTTCTTCCTTCTTATGCCCCGTACACACGGTTGGATTTTCCGATGGAAAATGTGCGATCGGAGCGTGTTGTCGGACATTTTGACCTAGTGAGGGCTCTATCGAACTTTTTCCATCGGATTTTCTGACACACAAAGTTTGAGAGCAGACTATAAAATTTTCCGACAACAAAATCCGATCGCGTCAATTCCGACCATGTGTGGCCAGTTCCGACGCACAAAGTGCCATGCATGCTCAGAAGAAATTCCGAGACGGAACAGCTCGGTCTGGTAAAATTAGCATTCGGAATGGATACAGCACTTTCGCCACGCTGCAATGTTTTAAATAGTTTAATACAGCGCACTCTGTTCATCTTTATAATGTGAGAAGAATGAAGTAGTTTTGCTGCTCATATTCACACAGACTTCTCACAAACGTATTTCTTTATTATTTATCGGGATTCCCTCAATATATTTTGATTTGTCACATCTGACCAAATTTCTTTTTGGTTGTTTTTAAATAATTTTATTTTTTTTTCAAGGCTGGTTTTTTTTTGGAGGTTTGTATTTTTTTCACAGCTGTTTTTTTATTTTTTTATTTTGTGTTTTACTCCATAATATTTTTGTGCGTGTTTTGTGTGTCAAGTTACCACAACACCATTGATATCTTGTATTATTTAATCTCAAGGAGATTGTTTGGTGTTGGTGTCTCTTGTAAATTTCACATTGTATTTTTGAAATGTACCTGCCTCCTCACAAACAAACTGTCCTTTTTGAAGGAAAACACACATAGGCAAGTATAATTGATAAAAAAATTTCCTTTATTAAGGGCTCAGAACCAAACAAAGAGGGAGGCAACGCTGGAGAAACAGCAGAAATTGGCGAAGCCTTTGACCCCCAGGGCAGACATCAATTCTTTTCCAGCAAAATTGGTGGCCTGAGGAGTCCTTATCTAAGGGAGTGCAGTCTGGTCCAGAAGTCCCAGAGGTCCGGAAAGCAGCAGATGACATCTGTGTCCCCAGGCTGCGGTACTACAAGAGCTTGCATATTTTGCCAGACCAGACTGAACCCAGGGCCATCACTCTCTGGTCTTCTTTCCACGCTTCCTTTCCGGCTGTGGCTCTGGTTTTGGAGATGTGGCAGGAGGAGGAGTAGGACCTGGAGGAGGAGGAGGAGGACCATGTGTGAGGTCACAAATGTGGGTAGCACATGTTATTTGGCCCCTCAACCCCTTATTGAGAGCTTCCAAAATTAGGAACTCACACAGGAGTCGTTGGCCCTCCTCCATCTGCATCATTTTGCAGGCAGTTATGCCAGCAAAGTCCTCCTCCACAGTGTGGGGGGTTCTCAGGGCCTCTGTAGCCTTCCAAAAGAGACCTATGGCAGCCTCCTCCAGGTTACTCCTCTTCCTGGCACTTTGTCTTTGAAGGTGTAGGGGAGGGACCTGGATATCAGGCAGCCTGCTTGACCCGGCCACCTCCTGGCTGAGACTTCCCTGTGTATGAAAAAGGGACATGGTTTTAGTTTTTGCTTCATCAATCACAATCAGAAATTATTAGTACTCTAATCTAACATCTAGTTAACATCATTGATTGGACAACCAGAAATATTTAGAGGAATGCTATACCTGGCTCAATCTGGGCTCCTCCACATGTTGCTGCCTGGAAAGCCCAGGTTGGGCGTCAGAAGTCTCAGCTGGGGGGGAAGGAAGCGTGGAAAGAAGATTGGAGAGTGCTGGCCTGGGTTCAGTCTGACCTGCCAGAAAATGCAGCCTGTCATAGTACCAGAGCATGGGGACATAGATGTCATCTGCTGCTCCTAATTTCGGGAATCCTGCACCTACTTGCGCTTCCTTAGATAAGTGCTCCTCAGGCCACCAATTAGAACCTTCAAATAGGTGATGTCTGCTGTGGGGATTACCGACTTCACAAATTGCAGCAAATTATCCAGCGCTGCCCTCCTCTTCGTTTGGTTCTTATATTCTGAGTGGTTTATCTGCCACAGACAAGGCAGCTCCCTGAACATATCAATGAAGATTGGCATAAAGTCCTTATCTTTCAAGATATCCATTTTCACTGCAAGACACAACATAAGAAAAACCCTAATGTCAGCCTAAAGTCTACTAAACTTGTGCAAATACAGGCCTCAATCTAGAAGCAGTATAGGCCCAATGTTAAATTTTACCTTCGCTGTCACGATTGGCGCCTCCGTTACTCCTTCCTCCGCTCACAGATCGTACGTACTACGCACGTGTGTTACGCTTTATAGACACTGCGCATGCATGAAACTCCGCCCGCCCCTGACGTTCTTTCTAGTCTATTCCCCGCCCCTTCTCGTTTGGCGCAGTGGGGAAGAGCACATGGCGGAGACACAGCAGGTGTCTGATAATTACACCAACGAGGAGGAGGAAAGCCCGGAGCCTGAAACATCCTGATCCAGAAGGAGACGATTTAAGGCATCAAATATGTCCTTTGGGGAGATGTTGGAGATGGTGGACATCCTGAAAAAGGCCGACTATGACGGGAAGTATGGACCTTACCCCAATCCCAATGTCAGAAAGGCCAAGATCATGGCGAAAGTGGTCAAGAGTCTGCACCGGGATTTCGGGGTACAATGATCGAAAGATCAGCTCAGGAAGCGGTGGTCGGACCTCAAATTAAGAGAGCACGAGCAGTACAGAAAGATCTCGAGAGTACGGCAAAAAAGTAAGTAGTTGTGCTGTGTTCCTATTCTTTATTTTTATTACATTCGTTCTGCTCCATGTGCATTTCTTAACTGTTGTCCAGTTTAAAATGGCAACTTTCATGTTCATGGGCACATTATTAGTTCGTATCAAACATTGTTCGTTCGGCCTAGAAAACACCATGGTTTTGGCCATATGCATTTGGCCACATTTTTTAGGGCCTACTTGTCTGAAACTAATTTGGTTGTGTAGATGGGTTTGTAACTAGAATGAAATACAAACTAGATTCTGTGTAAGGAGAGGACACTCAGCAGCAGTTTTCACATTTGGACACTGAGCACTAGTGTGGGACACAAGAACACCCTTTTTATTAGGGGGCCCACACAGGTGCTCCAGTGTATACTATAGGGGTGTCTCCATCTGTGAAGCTTGTACAAGACAGGTACAGTATTCAAGCTTGACAAGGGACAAGAAAAATGCTACATCTTGGAACTCTGCCCACAAAAACAATTGTACCCCAATGTTTCATATTTATAGTTCTGCCATCAAATATCTGTGTGCTAAGTATACCATTTTTTTTACATATGGGAGACACCTGGAAGACACCCCTCATCCGAGGAGACCAGAGACCCCCCACCTCTGGAAGAAGGGGAAATCCATCCAAGACAAACAGAGCAGGAGGAGGAAGACGTGGTGGAAATTGGCACCACAACAGGTGAGTGTCTGCGACCACAATCTCAGGTAAGAGAAGAATGCCGGCATATTTATAATACATGTTTTTTTTTTTGGTTTCTATCTTTTTAGGTGATCGTGATGTTGTGGATCCAGATCCTTTCACCTCGGAAAGTGCACAAATCCTGATCAGGGAGATCATGGGGTGTAATAGGGACTTGGAAAACATCAAGAAAAACATCAATAATGTTCTTCAAAAAAATAAGAACATCATTGCTGTTTTAGGGAGTTTAAAACCCCCCCAAATCACTTTGTTTTTTGGTGTGGTACAATTTTTTAAAATTTTTTGACAAATTGGAGAAAAGCCAAATTTTGAAGATGCACACAGTGTGTCAACATATGCTATCTGCCATCACGGGAGATCAATGGACGCGTTTTAGGGGTGCAACCCCTTCCTCAATAATAAAGTAGCTGAGAGGAAGGGGTTGCACCCCCAAAACATGTCCCTTGATCCCCCATGATGGCAGCTAGCACATGTTGACATTCGGCCATTTGTGTGCATCTTCAAAATTTGGCTTTTCCTGGGGTGACTTCACCCCATCTGAACGCAATATCAAACGCAGTATGTAAATACTCATGTCTGATATTGCCTTCAAGTTCTACCAAATGTGAACTTTGTAAGTTCAAGATTTGTGTCTTTCATGTTGGTTATAAAGCGGTTGTATACCCGCTGAATTTTTTTTTTTTTTTACCCCTGTAAAGCAAAAGGCATAATGAGCTAGAGCTAGTATGCACTGCATACTAGCTCATTATGAAATACTTACCTTAGAACGAGGCGTCGGTATCTTATCTGGTCCACGCCGAGGTGCTGACATGTTACTTCGGCGTGTCTTCCGGTTATCGCGGTTCCAGCGCTGTGAGTGGCTGGAGCCGCGATGTCATCACTCCCTCGCATGCCGAGAATTCCCTGTGCACATGCGCCGCTGCAGTCAGCGGCTCATAGCAAAGGGAATATCTCCAGGTTTAGGAGATATTTTTTTTTACCTACAGGTAAGCCTTATTATAGGCTTACCTGTAGGTAAAAGTTAAAAAAAAGACTATGCAACCGCTTTAAACATACCTGTTTTATCTTAAATGGACATTTCCACTTTTTCTAATGTGACCCCAAAAATTGTTATACAACAAACATGTTGGTTTGTTTTAAAAACCTTTTCTAAATGTACATTTGATTGTGCTGGTATTAAAAAGATTGTTAATCCAGAATGTGTGGATTACTGTCTCAACGCTACAACACTTTTGTGGTGCTCTAATTGCTGTTTTCTGTGACAATGGGTGTTATTTCCTAAGGGCAAATCCACTTTGCACTACAAGTGCAGTTTCAAGTGCACTTGTAGTGCAAAGTGTATTTGCCTTTAGTAAATAACACCCAACAGTGCTTTGTAAGGTTACACAATCACGCCATTTTCAGGACTCACCATATTTCTGTCAGGGTCAGCTAAAACAAACACAAGCAGTAAATGTCACCAAAGATTTTATTATTTATTTATTTTTTTTATTTGAAAAAGGTTTTAGACATTGTCTGGCATATTGATAGCCCCCCTACCAATTCAAGAATTCAAGGTATCTTAGCCGGACATCACGGGCACTCGGGGGGGCAAGCCAGGACGGCCACTTTAAAGCGCCGTCAGGGTTGGTTCATTTTAAATTCCGGCCTCAGGCCCAACTGAGCCAGCATAGTTGGCAGAATGTTGCCGTAAAAAGTTGTGTAGAACACAGCACAGCAGGAAAATGTGATTCAGTTTGTACTCCGCAATATGTATGTGTGTAAGAAATAGGCGGAACCAGCTGGCCATGATTCCAAACGTGTTCTCCACCACTCTTCTGGCTCTGGCCAGCCAGTAATTAAAAACCCTCTGGTCCGGGGTGAGGATCCTCATCGGGAATGGCCGCATAAGATGGTCCCCCAGCGCAAATGCTTCATCCGCCAGGAAGACGAATGGGAGTTCTTCCACATTGTCTTTTGGAGGTGGCAAGTCCAAGCTGCCATTCTGGAGACGCCTGTAGATCTCGGTCTGGGCAATGACTCCACAATCGGATATCCAGCCATTCTTCCCCACGTCCACATATAGGAACTCATAAGTAGCCGAAACCACCGCCAACATCACAATACTATTGAACCCCTTGTAGTTGTAATAGTATGATCCCGAGTTGGGTGGTGGGACGATGTGGACGTGTTTCCCATCAATTGCCCCTCCGCAGTTTGGAAAGTCCCACTGCTGGGCAAAGTGGGAGGCCACAGTCTGCCATTCCTGTGGCGTGGAAGGAAACTATGTAGTCAAAACTAAAAAAAAATAGTCATTTTGCACATAAACAGGGAAAGCAGATTACACACAAACATTCTTGGCCAACATCAAGATAACAGTTTTTGGAGGGAGTTTTTAAAGACCAAAGTATAAGGTACAACTATCAGATTCCTCCTCCCCCCCTCTCATGGGCCATTTCTAACATCATAGGGGGGAAGCTCTTGGATAGGGATGAGCCGAACACCCCCCTGTTCGGTTCGCACCAGAACATGCGAACAGGAAAAAAATTCGTTCGAACACGCGAACACCGTTAAAGTCTATGGGATACGAACATGAATAATCAAAAGTGCTAATTTTAAAGGCTAATATGCAAGTTATTGTCAATAAAAGTGTTTGGGGACCTGGGTCCTGCCCCAGGGGACATGAATCAATGCAAAAAAAAGTTTTAAAAACGGCCGTTTTTTCAGGAGCAGTGATTTTAATAATGCTTAAAGTCAAACAATAAAAGTGTAATATCCCTTTAAATTTCATACCTGGGGGGTGTCTATAGTATGCCTGTAAAGGGGCGCATGTTTCCCGTGTTTAGAACAGTCTGACAGCAAAATGACATTTTGAAGGAAAAAACACATTTAAAACTACCGCGGCTATTGCATTGCCGACAATACACATAGAAGTTCATTGATAAAAACGGCATGGGAATTCCCCACAGGGCAACCCCGAACCAAAATTAAAAAAAAAAAATGATGTGGGAGTCCCCCTAAATTCCATACAAGGCCCTTCAGGTCTGGTATGGATATTAAGGGGAACCCCAGTCAAAATGTAAAAAAAAAATTGACGTGGGGTTCCCCCTAAATTCCATACCAGACCCTTCAGGTCTGGTATGGATTTTAAGGGGAACCCCGCGCCAAAAAAAAAAAAAAAACGGCGTGGGGTCCCCCTAAAAATCCATACCAGACCCTTATCCGAGCACGCAACCTGGCAGGCCGCAGGAAAAGAGGGGGGGGACGAGAGTGCGCCCCCCCCCTCCTGAACCGTACCAGGCCACATGCCCTCAACATTGGGAGGGTGCTTTGGGGTAGCCCCCCAAAACACCTTGTCCCCATGTTGATGAAGACAAGGGCCTCATCCCCACAACCCTGGCCGGTGGTTGTGGGGGTCTGCGGGCGGGGGGCTTATCGGAATCTGGAAGCCCCCTTTAACAAGGGGACCCCCAGATCCCGGCCCCCCCCTGTGTGAAATGGTAAGGGGGTACTTACCCCTACCATTTCACTAAAAAACTGTCAAAAATGTTAAAAATGACAAGAGACAGTTTTTGACAATTCCTTTATTTAAATGCTTCTTCTTTCTTCCTTCATCTTCTTCTTCTTCTGGTTCTTCTGGCTCTTCTGGTTCTTCCTCCGGCGTTCTCGTCCAGCATCTCCTCCGCGGCGTCTTATATCTTCTTCTCCTCGGGCCGCTCCGCACCCATGGCATGGGGGGGGAGGCTCCCGCTCTTCTCTTCATCTTCTTCTCTTCTTCATCTTCTTCTTCATCTTCTTCTTCTCTTCTTCCTTCTTCTCTTCTTCATTTCTTCTCCGGGCCGCTCCGCAGCCATGCTGGCATGGTGGGAGGCTCCCGCTGTGTGACGGCGTCTCTTCGTCTGACGGTTCTTAAATAACGGGGGGCGGGGCCACCCGGTGACCCCGCCCCCCTCTGACGCACGGGACATGACGGGACTTCCCTGTGGCATTCCCCGTGACGTCACAGGGAAGTCCCGTCAAGTCACCGTGCGTCAGAGGGGGGCGGGGTCACCGGATGGCCCCGCCCCCCGTTATTTAAGAACCGTCAGACGAAGAGACGCCGTCACACAGCGGGAGCCTCCCACCATGCCAGCATGGCTGCGGAGCGGCCCGGAGAAGAAATGAAGAAGAGAAGAAGTAAGAAGAGAAGAAGAAGAAGAAGAAGAAGAAGAAGATGAAGAAGAAGATGAAGAAGAGAAGAAGATGAAGAGAAGAGCGGGAGCCTCCCCCCCATGCCATGGGTGCGGAGCGGCCCGAGGAGAAGAAGATAGAAGACGCCGCGGAGGAGATGCTGGACGAGAACGCCGGAGGAAGAACCAAAAGAGCCAGAAGAACCAGAAGAAGATGAAGGAGAAAGAAGAAGCATTTAAATAAAGGAATTGTCAAAAACTGTCTCTTGTCATTTTTAACATTTTTGACAGTTTTTTAGTGAAATGGTAGGGGTAAGTACCCCCTTACCATTTCACACAGGGGGGGGGCCGGGATCTGGGGGTCCCCTTGTTAAAGGGGGCTTCCAGATTCCGATAAGCCCCCCGCCCGCAGACCCCCACAACCACCGGCCAGGGTTGTGGGGATGAGGCCCTTGTCTTCATCAACATGGGGACAAGGTGTTTTGGGGGGCTACCCCAAAGCACCCTCCCAATGTTGAGGGCATGTGGCCTGGTACGGTTCAGGAGGGGGGGGGCCGCACTCTCGTCCCCCCCTCTTTTCCTGCGGCCTGCCAGGTTGCGTGCTCGGATAAGGGTCTGGTATGGATTTTTGGGGGGACCCCACGCCGTTTTTTTTTTTTTTGGCGCGGGGTTCCCCTTAAAATCCATACCAGACCTGAAGGGTCTGGTATGGAATTTAGGGGGAACCCCACGTCAATTTTTTTTTTAAATTTTGGCTGGGGTTCCCCTTAATATCCATACCAGACCTGAAGGGCCTTGTATGGAATTTAGGGGGACCCCCACATCATTTTTTTTTTTTTTATTTTGGTTCGGGGTTGCCCTGTGGGGAATTCCCATGCCGTTTTTATCAATGAACTTCTATGTGTATTGTCGGCAATGCAATAGCCGCGGGTAGTTTTAAATGAGTTTTTTCCTTCCAAATGTCATTTTGCTGTCAGACTGTTCTAAACACAGGAAACATGCGCCCCTTTACAGGCATACTATAGACACCCCCCAGGTACTAAATTTAAAGGGATATTACACTTTTATTGTTTGACTTTAAGCATTAATAAAATCACTGCTCTTGAAAAAACGGCCGTTTTTAAAACTTTTTTTTGCATTGATCCATGTCCCCTGGGGCAGGACCCGGGTCCCCAAACACTTTTTATGACAATAACTTGCATATAAGCCTTTAAAATTAGCACTTTTGATTTCTCCCATAGACTTTTAAAGGGTGTTCCGCGGCATTCGAACACCCCAAATTGTTCGCTGTTCGGCGAACTTGCGAACAGCCAATGTTCGAGTAGAACATGAGTTCGACTGGAACTCGAAGCTCATCCCTACTCTTGGACAGGTAACCCTTTCCACTTCATTGAGAGATGAATGCCTAAATAATGGGTCTTACTTTGGCCAGCCCCTCCTTAGCTACACTATTGGCAGCCCACTGGACAGGTAAGAAGTGTCATAATACAAAGATATAAATACACACTGTACACATTTTAGCACATTTGGACATTCTGCTATTACCTATCAAGATAATAATAGGATACAAAAACTTTAAACAGTACCATTTGAAAGTATACAGGCAGACCCTTGCACTACATGCTTTGGGGAATTCATCCATACATCTGAGCACAAAAGAGATGGGTATAGTGTATATGTGTTTGGCAAAGTCAACAGATAGATGATTGAGGATAGATAGAGAATTGTTATCAGCTGACTTAGCAGTTGGGGGGAGGGAGGGTTCCAAATGATTTGGGGACCCCCCCAAAAAAAGCCTCTGGCACTCTGCCTGAATTTAAAGCACAAATCACATTTCAAAACATTTTAGGGGGTATTTGGGGTAAAGCACTACTATGGAGCTGATAAAATACATTGTTAAGTGACTACATGAGGTGAATACAGGGCCAGGAGACCATGATGGGGAGGTAAGTGAAGGCAAATATGTATAAAGGATAACAAAAATAATTACATAAAAATCCAGCATGCATGAGGACAAAGGGGACATTCACAGCATATTCCAATCAGGGTAATTAGGGAATGAGGAAATAAATACAATATATTAGCAAACATTAAATACAATAAAATGTGATATTAAAGGATAAAAATCTTACCTTAATATACTCCTTCTGTAGGACCTGAATGATGGCAGAACAGGTCTCTGGGATAATAATTCCCAGAGCCTGGGGGGAGATGCCTGTCGAGAACTTCAAGTCCTGCAGGCTTCTCCCCGTCTCCAAGTTCTGCAGGGTGGCAACTAGCCTCTGCTCCGGAGTGATGGCTTGCCTCATGCAGGTATCCTGCCTGCTGATATAGGGGGTCAGCAAAGCCAACAAACGGTGAAATACGGGGTCCGTCATCCAGAGAAAGTTCCTGAAATCATCAGGATTATTCTCACGGATCTCGCGGAGCAAAGGCATATGACAGAACTGGTCACGCAGAAGCAACCAATCTTGGTCCATGAACTCCTCCCCACCCTGTTCATGGACTGGGCTTGTGTCAAGGTAAGGACCCCAACACCAAGCCCCCGCACAGCACGAACTCTACGAGGAGTACGTATACGCAACATGGCTAGAAAATGGTTGGCTGCTCAGAATGAAGTAACAGAACGCACTGAAAAACAGTAACGAACGAGCAAGAACACAATGACTGAGTCACGCGTTGCTTGCTGCATGCACTGAAGAGCAGATACAAACCCACAAGCACAAACTGAAGAGCAGAAAACGATCTGAAAACAACGACTCTGAAAAAGCGCGAATCGTCTCTCAACAAACTTTTACTAACACGAGATTAGCAAAAGGAGCCCAAAGGGTGCCGCGCTTGGTTCTGAACTGGCCTTTTCTAGTCTCGTTGTACGTGGTGTACGTCACCGCGTTCTTAGCGAGCGGAAATTACGACAACTTTGTGCGACCGTGTGTACGCAAAACAAGTTAGAGCCAACATCCGTCTGAAAAAATCCATGGATTTTGTTGTCGGAATGTCCGATCAATGTCCGATCGTATGTACGGGGCATAATACTGGGAATGAAGTACAAGCTTCGTGTCCTTGAGATATGCTTTTGTTTTTTGTACTGCAGGTTGAATAAATATGTCAAGATATTGTCCCATTCTCAAAGTAAGTGAATTTATCCCGTTTACGATTGGTCTTCCTGGTGGGTTCACTTTATTTTTGTGAATCTTTGGAATGGTATAGATAACAGGAATTCTGCACGACACAGGAATCAAATATTTTGCCTCTTTTTTGTTTAGAATATCCTTTTTAATTCCCAAATGAATGATCTTTTCAAGCTCCTTTTTATATTGGATAGTGGGGTTTCCCAACAATTTAGTGTAGATGGTCTCATCTTGTAGTTGACGATTAAATTCTTCTTGGTATTGCTCTTTGGACTGAATCACTACGCCTCCGCATTTGTCTGCTGGGCGTATCACAATATCTTTTCTCTTGGTTTATGTTTGGATAATTTTCTTGGGACACCTTTCAGGTCTTCTATAGTATTCTTGCTGGTATGGAGGACCTCTGGTTCCTGTCATTATTATGCCAATTTTGATATGGTTTTTTAAAAGGTGTTTTAAAAGGTTTCTTCCAAGTATTCTTTGGGTTTGATGCCAATTACGCCCATTTTTGCAATGTTCATATTGTGTTCTCAGTGTCTCCATATAGGTTCCTCTATTTTCAAAGAAAAGGATACATGGATGTATTTGTAGAGAATCAAATTGACCTTGTGCGCAGAATGGATAGAACAGCTATGTTACAGATCAACAATAATAGGAACCAGTACAATTCTGAAGCTCCTTGTTTAATATTGGTCTACAGTATCCAACATAAAGAAATAGAAAAATTAGTAAAACTACACTGGCACATACTAAAGAGTGATAGACACCTAAAAAGTATCCTTCCGGAAAAACCTAAAATTTTCTATAAGAGAGCTCCAACACTCAGAGATATAATTGCAAAAAATGTAATAGAACCACCTCCCATTAGGGAATATACCTTCTTTGGAGGGAAAGGTTTTTACCCATGTAAATATTGCTATGCTTGTCAACACTCCAAGAAGCCTCAAAATAAACAAATGGAATTTGTAGCAATTAGTACTAGACAATCTTTTCCAATTAGGGATTTCATAAGTTGCCACACAGAGGGTGTGGTGTATGTCCTTCAATGTAGTTGCAACCTACAATATGTGGGAAAAACTAAAATGACATAGAAGATTAGAATTAAGGAACATGTCCAAAACATTTTAAATGGTTTTCCCAAACATAATGTATCGAGGCACTTTACACAAGTTCATAATAAAGACCCCCACACAAATAATTTTGGGGGGACATAAGGTGAGAACTATAATTCAGAAAGAGTCTAAATGGATACATACTTTGAGGATACTCACACCGGAGGGTCTCAACCTTGCATTCAACTTTAATTGTTTTTTAAGTAATTTCAATTTTGATGTGTATGTGAAGGCATGTATATGTAGGTATATGTGATGTTATGCCTGACACTTCATTTCCGGTACACCATCGGTCTCATATGGTCTTTTGAAAACTTCTCAAATTATACCTTGGATAATTCATTATCAGATTTTATATATGTGTAGCCCCTTATCTCCACCGTAGACCCAATATTGATCCATTGGAGAATATTTGTTCGCATATTACCTTATGTGCACAGACACTTTGGTATACTACAACGATGCATATTTATATATGGACTACAGAGTGATAGGGAATATTGTTGCTATTTCTCAATTTTTTTCTTTTTTTAATTTAAACATAGAGTTTTAATGGCTATTTAGACATTGGCCTTTATTAAATCATTGTCTAACAATATCTTGCCCTTATATACATACTTCTTGGTTTTTTATTCATTTGTATGTTTAGCCTAACCAACAAAATGGCCACGACATTGTAGGAGACATCATTTTTTAGGAAATGGCTGACAGTTAGCTTCCTGTTTGAGACTGTGCCTCCATATATAGTACACATTCTACATGTTTTTATCTAACCAAGAAAATGTCCGCACTCTTTGTAGAGACATTTCCTTCAGAATTGCCGTTTACCAATTTCCTGTCACAACACATAAATACAATCACTTCAGATCAATCCGGTCCCCCTGATTAAGTCATGTGACGTGACGCAATGCGTAGGGCATGGCCGGAAGTAAGGAAAGGACTGGAAATGATGTGAGAGGCGTCTGCAACACCACTGTTGTATTCAATGTGCTTTTTAACCTTTTTAAAAGGAAGCTTCAATTTGTCTTTCAATACATCTTTGATTGTTTTAATATACTACACTATGGGAGGCATTTATTTCATTCCCACATGTCGTCTGTAACCCTGAGGGAAATATCTAGAGCCGATAGCCAGGAGTCTGGAAGTGGGGGATCATCATCACCGGGGATATCCTTAAGGCTGATTCATAATTTTATGGAGGTGAGAGTTCTGTGAGCACTGGGCAGTTGTGTGAAGTTTCAGCATCACTCGTTTTAAGGGGATCGCTTTTGAAGGACTATTTATTTACTCACCCAATTTTGAATGATTTTTGTTGGACTGTTTATCCACTTTGCACTTTATTAGTGGAGATATAATTGAGCTTGTCACTATTCTATATTGGATGTTTATATATTCGTATTCACTTGTTGTTTATGTTGAGAAATTGCACTGGTCACTTTACACATTTATGATTGAGATATTGATAAGATAACTGATGATATATAATAAGTTTATAGATATGTATATACTTATATACCCCCGATTCTGTCAGTTATGATGAAACTAGTAGGGTGGAGTCTATGCTAATTCTCACCACGCTAGCTCCTATGTGATCTGCAAACCATTTTTTGCCTTGGAAACAGTTTTATCCTTGTCTGTTTGGACTTATGCTACCTCAATAAATCATCACGGTTTTATGCTATGTTGCCATTTTTCTTCCCCTTTCTTTTATTGTACTTGGTAGTGAGAAACTGAGAGAGCAGCCACCTGTGTTGATACCTCCATCTTTCTGTTTATATCCAAAGGACGGATCGTATGTATTACACTCATCCATGCTTTACTAGGCTCCTATAACTTGGATTCTAGTCATCTCTTCAGCTTTGCATAGTGTGCTCTTCTCCTGTCTGCGCTACTTTGTTTTTGATGTGAATTTTCTGAATAAACGAAGCAAATCTACGAGTGCGGCTGTCCAGCATTTATTTTCATCTTATTGCTACTAGCAATAGCCAGCACCAACAACCTCCTAACCAAGAAGGATTTACTTTTTGCCTGTCTAATCCTCCTGGAGCGGTGATTACTCTTCTTTGCATAGTGTGCAGCTAGAGTAGGGACAGCTCAGATAGTTTCACTGTAGTGTAGTGAGACAGTGTCATTCATACATACATTAGTGTAGAGTACTGACAGCTCAGTGTAGTGAGACCGTGTCAGTAATCTTTACATTAGTGCAGGGGTAGGCAACCTTTTGAGCACAGTGTTCCGAAAAATGTTTTCAAAGAAATTGAGCATGCCGATTTTTTTACAAAAAAATGTCAACTTCACACTCTCAAACACAAAAAAAGGATTTTTTATAAAGTAAATGCTTTAAACTACTAGAATAGTTGTGAGACATTAACCACTTGCCGACCGCCTAACGCAGATATACTGCGGCAGAATGGCACGGGCAGGCAGAATCACGTACCCGTACGTGATCTGCCTCCCGCGGGCGGGGGGTCCGATCGGACCCCCCCCCCGGTGCCAGCGGCGGTCGGCATTTGACTGGGAGCGGCGGGAGGGGGAGACCATCCGATCGTGGCCCCCCCCTCGCGATCGCTCCCAGCCAATGGGAATCCTCCTCTGCCTGTGTGTAGTTTCACACAGGCAGAGGATGTGATGTCATCTCTCCTCGGTCTGGCAGTTTCCGCCCCAGCGCCGAGGAGAGAAGACAAGTGAGTGCACAACACACACAGTAGAACATGCCAGGCATACCTTACACCCCCGATCCCCCCCCAATCACCCCCCCCCCCTGTCACAAACTGACATTAGCAGTATTTTTTTTTCTTTTTTTTTCTGATTACTGCATAGTGTCAGTTTGTGACAGTTAGTGTGTTAGGGCAGTGAGTATTACCCCCCTTTAGGTCTAGGGTACCCCCCTAACCCCCCCTAATAAAGTTTTAACCCCTTGATCACCCCCTGTCACCAGTGTCACTAAGCGATCATTTTTCTGACGCTGTATTAGTGTCGCTGGTGACGCTAGTTAGGAACGTAAATATTTAGGTTCGCCGTCAGCGTTTTATAGCGACAGGGACCCCCATATACTACCTAATAAATGTTTTAACCCCATGATTGCCCCCTAGTTAACCCTTTCACCACTGATCACCGTATAACTGTTACGGGTGACGCTGGTTAGTTCGTTTATTTTTTTATAGTGTCAGGGCACCCGCCGTTTATTACCGAATAAAGGTTTAGCCCCCTGATCGCCCAGCGGTGATATGCGTCGCCCCAGGCAGCGTCAGATTAGGGCCAGTACCGCTAACACCCACGCACGCAGCATACGCCTCCCTTAGTGGTATAGTATCTGTACGGATCAATATCTGATCCAATCAGATCTATACTAGCATCCACAGCAGTTTAGGGTTCCCGAAAACGCAGTGTTAGCGGGATCAGCCCAGATACCCGCTAGCACCTGCGTTTTGTCCCTCCGCCCGGCCCAGCCCAGCCCACCCAAGTGCAGTATCGATCGATCACTGTCACTTACAAAACACTAAACGCATAACTGCAGCGTTCGCATAGTCAGGCCTGATCCCTGCGATCGCTAACAGTTTTTTTGGTAGCGTTTTGGTGAACTGGCAAGCACCAGCCCCAGGCAGCGTCAGGTTAGCGCCAGTACCGCTAACACCCACGCACGCACCGTACACCTCCCTTAGAGGTATAGTATCTGAACGGATCAATATCTGATCCGATCAGATCTATACTAGCGTCCCCAGCAGTTTAGGGTTCCCAAACACGCAGTGTTAGCGGGATCAGCCCAGATACCTGCTAGCACCTGCCTTTTTCCTGTCCGCCCGGCCCAGCCCAGCCCACCCAAGTGCAGTATCAATCGATCACTGTCACTTACAAAACACTAACCGCATAACTGCAGCGTTCGCAGAGTCAGGCCTGATCCCTGCGATCGCTAACAGTTTTTTTGGTAGCGTTTTGGTGAACTGGCAAGCACCAGCCCCAGGCAGCGTCAGATTAGCGCCAGTACCGCTAACACCCACACACGCACCGTACAACTCCCTTAGTGGTATAGTATCTGATCGGATCAATATCTGATCTGATCAGATCTATACTAGCGTCCCCAGCAGTTTAGGGTTCCCAAAAACGCAGTGTTAGCGGGATCAGCCCAGATACCTGCTAGCACCTGCGTTTTGCCCCTCCGCCCGGCCCAGCCCAGCCCACCCAAGTGCAGTATCGATCAATCACTGACACTTACAAAACACTAAAACGCATAACTGCAGCGTTCGCAGAGTCAGGCCTGATCCCTGCGATCGCTAACAGTTTTTTTGGTAGTGTTTTGGTGAACTGGCAAGCACCGGTCGTAGTCAAACCAGCACTGCAGTAACACGTGGTGACGTTGCGAGTCCCATAAGTGCAGTTCAAGCTGGTGAGGTGGCAAGCACAAGTAGTGTCCCGCTGCCACCAAAAAGACAAACACAGGCCCGTCGTGCCCATAGTGCCCTTCCTGCTGCATTCGCCAATCCTAATTGGGAACCCACCGCTTCTGCAGCGCCCGTACTTCCCCCATTCACATCCCCAACCAAATGCAGTCGGCTGCATGAGAGGCATTTTTATGTCCTCCCGAGTACCCCTACCCAACAAACCCCCCCAAAAAAGATGTCGTGTCTGCAGCGAGCGTGGATATAGGCGTGACACCTGCTATTATTGTCCCTCCTGTCCTGACAATGCTGGTCTTTGCATTGGTGAATATTTTGAACGCTACCATGCACTAGTTGACTATTAGCGTAGGGTACAACATTGCACAGACTAGGCGCACTTTCACAGGGTCTCCCAAGATGCCATCGCATTGTGAGAGACCCGAACCTGGAACCGATTACAGTTATAAAAGTTAGTTACAAAAAAAAGTGTAAAAAAAAAAAAAAATAAACACATACAAAAATATAAAAAAAAAAAAAAAAAATAGTTGTCGTTTTATTGTTCTCTCTCTCTCTATTCTCTCTCTCTATTGTTCTGCTCTTTTTTACTGTATTCTATTCTGCAATGTTTTATTGTTATTATGTTTTATCATGTTTGCTTTTCAGGTATGCAATTTTTTATACCTTACCGTTTACTGTGCTTTATTGTTAAGCATTTTTTTGTCTTCAGGTACGCCATTCACGACTTTGAGTGGTTATACCAGAATGATGCCTTTAGGTTTAGGTATCATCTTGGTATCATTCTTTTGAGCCAGCGGTCGGCTTTCATGTAAAAGCAATCTTAGCGGCTAATTAGCCTCTAGACTGCTTTTACAAGCAGTGGGAAGGAATGCCCCCCCCAACGTCTTCCGTGTTTTTCTCTGGCTCTCCTGTCTCAACAGGGAACCTGAGAATGCAGCCGGTGATTCAGCCAGCTGACCATCGAGCTGATCAGAGACCAGAGTGGCTCCAAACATCTCTATGGCCTAAGAAACCGGAAGCTACTAGCATTTTATGACTTAGATTTCGCCGGATGTAAACAGCGCCATTGGGAAATTGGGAAAGCATTTTATCACACCGATCTTGGTGTGGTCAGATGCTTTGAGGGCAGAGGAGAAATCTAGGGTCTAATAGACCCCAATTTTTGCAAAAAAGAGTACCTGTCACTACCTATTGCTATGATAGGGGATATTTACATTCCCTGAGATAACAATAAAAATGATTTAAAAAAAAATAATGAAAGGAACAGTTTAAAAATAAGATAAAAAAATAATAATAATAAAGAAAAAAAAAAAAAAAAAAAAAGCACCCCTGTCCCCCTGCTCTCGCGCTAAGGCGAACGCAAGCGTCGGTCTGGCGTCAAATGTTAACAGCAATTGCACCATGCATGTGAGGTATTGCCGCGAAGGTCAGATCGAGGGCAGTAAGTTTAGCAGTAGACCTCCTCTGTAAATCTAAAGTGGTAACCTGTAAAGGCTTTTAAAGGCTTTTAAAAATGTATTTAGTTTGTCGCCACTGCACGTTTGTGCACAATTTTAAAGCATGTCATGTTTGGTATCCATGTACTCGGCCTAAGATCATCTTTTTTATTTCATCAAACATTTGGGCAATATAGTGTGTTTTAGTGCATTAAAATGTAAAAAAGTGTGTTTTTTCCCCAAAAAATGCGTTTGAAAAATCGCTGCGCAAATACTGTGTGAAAAAAAATAATGAAACACCCACCATTTTAATCTGTAGGGCATTTGCTTTAAAAAAAAAATAATGTTTGGGGGTTCAAAGTAATTTTCTTGCAAAAAAAAATTATTTTTTTATGTAAACAATAAGTGTCAGAAAGGGCTTTGTCTTCAAGTGGTTAGAAGATGTGTGACATAAGCTTCTAGATGTTGTGCATAAAATGCCAGGACAGTTCAAACCCCTCCCAAATGACCCCATTTTGGAAAGTAGACACCCCAAGCTATTTGCTGAGAGTCATGTTGAGTCCATGGAATAAATTATATTGTGACACAAGTTGCGGGAAAGAGACAATTTTTTTTTTTTTTTTTTTTTTTTTGCGCAAAGTTGTCACTAAATGATATATTGCTTAAACATGCCATGGGAATATGTGAAATTACACCCCAAAATACATTCTGTTGCTTCTCCTGAGTACGGGGATACCACATGTGTGAGACTTTTTGGGAGCCTAGCCGCATACGGGACCCCGAAAACCAAGCACCGCCTTCAGGCTTTCTAAGGCTGTAAATTTTTGATTTCACTCTTCACTGCCTATCACAGTTTCGGAGGCCATAGAATGCCCAGGTGGCAAAAAAAACCCCCAAATGACCCCATTTTGGAAAGTAGACACCCCAAGCTATTTGATGAGAGGTATAGTGAGTATTTTGCAGACCTCAATTTTTGTCACAAAGTTTTGAAAATTGAAAAAAGAAAAAAAAATTTTTTTTTCTCGTCTTTCTTTATTTTCAAAAACAAATGAGAGCTGCAAAATACTCACCATGCCTCTCAGCAAATAGCTTGGGATGTCTACTTTCCAAAATGGGGTCATTTGGGGGGGGTTTGTGCCACCTGGGCATTCCATGGCCTCCGAAACTGTGATAGGCAGTGAGGAGTAAAATCAAAAATGTACGCCCTTAGAAATCCTGAAGGCAGTGATTGGTCCCGTACGCGGCTAGGCTCCCAAAAAGTCCCACACATGTGGTATCCCCATACTCAGGAGAAGCAGCTAAATGTATTTTGGGGTGCAATTCCACATATGCCCATGGCCTGTGTGAGCAATATATCATTTAGTGACAACTTTGTGCAAAAAAAAAAAAAAAATTGTCACTTTCCTGCAACTTGTGTCAAAATATAAAACATTCCATGGACTCAACATGCCTCAAAGCAAATAGCTTGGGGTGTCTACTTTCCAAAATGGGGTCATTTGGGGGGGTTTTATGTCATCTGGGCATTTTATGGCCTTCAAAACTGTGATAGGTAGTGAGGAGTAAAATCAAAAATGTACGCCCTTAGAAATCCTGAAGGCAGTGATTGGTTTTCGGGGCCCCGTACGCGGCTAGGCTCCCAAAAAGTCCCACACATGTGGTATCCCCGTACTCAGGAGAAGCAGCTAAATGTATTTTGGGGTGCAATTCCACATATGCCCATGGCCTGTGTGAGCAATATATAATTTAGTGACAACTTTTTGTAATTTTTTTTTTTTGTCAATATTCAATCACTTGGGACAAAAAAAATGAATATTCAATGGGCTCAACATGCCTCTCAGCAAATTCCTTGGGGTGTCTACTTTCCAAAATGGGGTCATTTGTGGGGGTTTTGTACTGCCCTGCCATTTTAGCACCTCAAGAAACGACGTAGGCAGTCATAAATTAAAGGCTGTGTAAATTCCAGAAAATGTACCCTAGTTTGTAGACGCTATAACTTTTGCGCAAACCAATAAATATACACTTATTCACATTTTTTTTACCAAAGACATGTGGCCGAATACATTTTGGCCTAAATGTATGACTAAAATTGAGTTTATTGGATTTTATTGGAGTAGAAAATATCATTTTTTTTCAAAATTTTCGGTCTTTTTCCGTGTATAGCGCAAAAAATAAAAACGGCAGAGGTGATAAAATACCATCAAAAGAAAGCTCTATTTGTGGGAAGAAAAGGACGCAAATTTCGTTTGGGTACAGCATTGCATGACCGCGCAATTAGCAGTTAAAGCGATGCAGTGCCGAATTGTAAAAAGTGCTCTGGTCAGGAAGGGGGTAAAAGGGGGCTGTGGTTAACATCCTGCACTCTCACACCTATGATCAGCCCCAATTCATGCACCTTCACACCTCTGATCAGCCCCAATTCATACACCTTCACACCTCAGATAAGCCCAAATTTCATGCACCTTCACACCTCAGATCAGCCCCAGTTCATGCACCTTCACACCTCTAATTAGACCCAATTCATGCACCTTCACACCTCTGATCAGCCCCAATTCATGCACCTTCACACCTCAGATCAGCCCCAATTCACCTGCTCATCTGTCCCACCACTGTACCCCCTGCACATCTGCCCCACCACTGTACCACCCTGCTCTTCTGTCCCACCACTGTAACCCCCTGCTCACCTGCCCCACCAATGTAACCCCCTGCTCATCTGTCCCACCAATACACCTCATTTCATATCTGCCCCCATTGCTCTACCCCCCTAAATTTCCGTATCACCACTAAACCCCCTTCTCATCTGGCCCAACACTGAACCCCCTGCTCATCTGCCCCATTACTGTACCCCCTGCTGTTCTGTTCCACTGCTGAACCTCTTTCTCATCTCTTCCACCATTGTACCTCCATGCACATCTCCCGCACCACTGTACCCTCCTGCCCTTCTGTCCCACCTCTGAAACCCTCCTGCTCATTTCCCCCCCGCTTTACCCTCCTGCTCATTTCCCCCCCGTTGTACCCCCCTGCTCATCTGCTCCACCGCTGTACCCTCCTGCTCATCTATGATATGCGTGATATGCAGAGTGGTGAAAGGAAGCAGAGATGAGACACATCTACCTGTCCTGGCACACTCATCCTGCTGATCCACCTCTCACATCCAGTCCACGTGCTTGTATGTGATGTCACATACAAGCATCTGGAATGGATGTGCAGTTATGAGCTAAGGTCAGGGGCATTTTCTGAAAGTAGTGGGCCTGTGTGCAGGATCATAAGTGTGGCCCCCCAAAGCTGAGGAAAAGTGTAGTGCGAAGTGCCACAGCAAAAGTTGGATATAAGTTTCATTGTGCTGAATACTGGCTGTGGCTTAAAGGGACACAGAGTGCAAGGGTTCAGTAGTAAGTGACACAAAGGTTCAGGAATAATTTCAACAAAATTCCCAGAAGCTCAACAATAATTCCACAAACTAGCACCTGATTGTGGTTTTCTCAATCACAGTGAAATCCCTTCATTCTGAGATTTGTAGTGGCAACCAAGTGAGTTATCTTCCTCCAGGTGGTGGACAGGGCTAACAGGACTGTGATTGGTTTAGCAGTGGCCAATGACAGTCCTCCTGGAAACGGGGACCCCCCTAGCAGAACTGCACCCAAACTCTTTCCCATCACAAAAGCTGACAATCGCAGCTACAGCAAAGTCAGAGAACCAAACAATGTTTCCCATCTTTTACAATGTGTGGGGGTGCAGTGCCTCCCCCTCAGTGCAGGTGTTGCGTGGGGAATTCTGAAATTGGAATCCATTAGTGTCTCACTGACACTTCCCTGTGCTGCTGATGGGGAGGTGGTCGAGTGCCGGTAAAAGAGGCTTTGAGTGCCGCTGCATTAGTGTATAGCTAGAGTAGGGACAGATCAGATAGCGTCATTGTACTGACAGTTGAACACCATCTATTTGATTGCGTTACTGCCAGTTTAACGCCATTTACTTCTGTGTGCGTTACTGCCAATTTAACGCCATATAGTTCTTTGTGCGTTACTGCCAGTTTAACATCATATAGTTTTGTGCGTTACTGCCAGCTTAACGTCATTTACTTCTGTGTGCGTTACTGCCAGTTTAACGCTATATAGTTCTGTGTTTATTACTGCCAGTTTAACGCCATATAGTTTTGTGCGTTACTGACAGTTAGATCACTTCCTGACCACCACACACCGATATACGTCAGCAGAATGGCACGGGTGGGCAAAAGGCCGTACCTGTACATCGCTCCCTCCCCGTGGGCGGGGGATGCAATTGCACCCCCCTCCCGTGCCTGCGGTGGTCGGGTTCATTAGGGGAGCGATCAGTCCCCCCCAGGGTCAGACTAATTATTTATGGTCTGGACCTGATGATCGCTCCTAACAAATGAAAACCTTCCCCTGTCTGTGTGAATGTAAACACAGACAGGAGGAAATGGTGTCATCTCTCCTTGTGGAGTCTTTTCGATTCCAGTGAGAGAGAGAGGACATCTAACTGTGAGTTGCACCAACAGTACACTGACATCAGCACACATAGGTACACTTTCCACCCCCTAGTCCTCCCCCCGATTGCCCCCCCAGTTAAACCTTTCTTTCCCTGACACTGTGTCATCAATTGCAGTTTTCAGATTTTTCACTGATAACTGCATTGGTGTCATTTGTGACTGAAATAAGTGTTAGGGCAGTTAGTAGTAGCCTCCATTAGGTCTAGGTTACCCCCTAAACCCCCCTAATAAAGGTTTAACCACTTGATCGCCCCCCAGGTAACCCTTTCACCCCCTGTCACCAGTGTCACTAATCAATCACCGTATTTGTGTCACTGGTGATGCTAGTTAGCCAGTTAGGTTATTTGTTTCACCGTCAGGAGATCTGCAAAATACTCAACATGCCTCTCAGCAGATAGCTTAGGGTGTCTACTTTCCAAAATGGGGTCATTTGAGGGGGGGTTGAGCTATCTGGGCATTTCATGGCCTCCGAAACTGTATTAGGCAGTGAGGAGAGAAATCAAAAATGTACTCCCTTAGAAAGCCTGAAAGCGGTGATTGGTTTTTCTGGGTCCTGAACGCGGTTAGACTGCCAAAAAGTTCCACACATGTGGTATCCTCATACTCAGGAGAAGCAGCAGAATGCAATTTCACATATAACCATGCCATGTTTGAACAATATATCATTTAGTGACAATGTTGTGTAAAAAAAAAAAAAAAAATTGTAATTTTCCCGAAACTTGTGGCAAAATATAAAATATCCCATGGACTCAACATGCCTATCAGCAAATACCTTGGGGTGTCTACTTTCCAAAATGGGGTCATTTGGGGGGGGTTGTGGGGGGGTTGTGCTATCTTGTCATTTTATGGTCTCTGAAACTGTGATAGGTAGTGAGGAAGAGAAATCACCATTTTACGCCCTTAGAAAGCCTGAAGGCAGTGATTGGTTTTCGGGGTCCTGTACATGGCGAGGCTCCCAAAAAGTCTCACACATGTGGTATCCCTGTACTTAGGAGAAGCAGCAGAATGTATTTTGGGTTGTATTTCACATATGCCTATGGCATGTTTGAGCAATAAATCATTTAGTGACAACTTTGTGCAAAAAAAAAATTGTAATTTTTCCGTAACTTGTGTCAAATATAAAATATTCCATGGACTCAACATGCCTTGCAAATAGCTTGGGGTATTTACTTTCCAAAATGGGGTCATTTGGGGGGGGTTGTGCTATCTTTGCATTTTATGGCCTTCAAGCCTGTGATAGGTAGTGAGGAGTGAAATCAAAAATTTACACCCTCAGAAATCCTGAATGCGGTGCTTTGTTTTCGGAGTCCTGTACGCGGCTAGGCTTCCAAAAAGTCTCACACATGAGGTATCCCCATACTCAGGAGAAGCGGCAGAATGTATTTTGGGGTGTAATTCTACATATAACCATGACATGTGTGAGCAATATATCATTTAGTGACAACTTTGTGTATTTTTTTTTGTAATTTTTCAATCACTTGTGACAAAAAATAAAATATTCAATGGGCTCAGCATGCCTCTCAGCAATTTCCTTGGGGTGTCTACTTTCTAAAATGGGGTCATTTGGGGGGGGGGGTTGTACTGCCCTGCCATTTTAGCACCTCAAGAAAAAAGATAGGTAGTCATAAACTAAAAGCTGCGTAAATTCCAGAAAATGTACCCTAGTTTGTAGACGCTATAACTTTTGCACAAACCAATAAATATACGCTTATTGACATTTTTTTTACCAAAGACATGTTGCTGAATACATTTTGGCCTAAATGTATGACTAAAATGGAGTTTATTGAAGATCATCATATTCCTACTCAATCCAAGGCCCAGGGACTGGCAATTTTCTTAGCGGACGGCTCCACCCTCCGCTCCGGTCCTGTTACCCAGGAAACGGTTCCTCTACTGGCCACCATTGGCCCGGAACATCAGGAACTTTTACGCCTAGATGTCATCTCCTCTCCCCTCTTCCCGATTATCTTAGGAATACCTTGGCTACAGGCTCACAATCCTAGTATCAACTGGTCCACGGGCAAAATCCAGTTTTCATCTGAATATTGCAAACAACACTGTTTACGGGGGACCCCTTTAACATCCTCTCAATGCCTGTGCCTAGATTCAGAAACCAAGTCTTACCAAAATCTTCCCGAACCTTACCGGGATTTCCTGGATGTATTCAGTAAAAAGGGGGCAGAAACTCTTCCAGTACATAGACCCTACGATTGCCTGATAGAACTCTTACCTGGAACTGAAGTTCCTTTCGGGAGAATTTTCCCCTTAACTGAGCAGGAGCTGGGCACCTTGAAAGTCTATATAGACGAAAACCTGAAGAAAGGATTCATCCGTCCCTCCACATCTCCAGCGGGGGCAGGCATCTTTTTTGTAGAGAAAAAGGATCACTCCTTACGTCCCTGCATCGACTACCGGGAGCTCAATAAAATTACTATAAAAAACAGATACCCACTACCTTTGGTTCCCGAATTATTTCAGAGATTAGGATCTGCTACCGTCTTCACCAAGCTGGACCTCCGCGGAGCCTACAATTTGATCCGCATAAGAGAGGGGGACGAATGGAAGACGGCTTTTCGTACTCTATTCGGGCACTACGAGTACCTCGTCATGCCCTTCGGTCTGTGCAACGCACCGGCTACATTCCAGCACTTCGTCAATTATGTCTTTCGTGACTTTCTGGACCTATATGTAATCGTCTATCTGGACGATATCCTGGTTTTCTCTACTTCCCTGACTGATCACCGCAAACACGTGCGAAATGTACTTACCCGGCTTAGACAACATGGGCTTTACGCCAAACTCGAAAAATGCGAGTTCGAGCTCCAATCCATCCAGTTCCTAGGCTTGGTCATTTCCCCTGATGGCATCTTAATGGATCCGCAAAAAGTATCCGCTATCCTGGATTGGCCTGCACCTATAGACAAGAAAGGAGTACAGCGTTTCTCTTCAATTATAACTCCCATTACGGAACTCACTAAACAAGGAAGCCGGTTCTGTTGGACTCCTAAGGCGCAAGAGGCCTTTGAAAGACTCAAAGCTCTGTTCATGTCAGCCACTATCCTCAAGCATCCCAACCCTGCCTTGCCCTTCGTCTTGGAAGTGGATGCTTCCGAAGTCGCGGTTGGAGCTGTGCTCTCACAAAGACAAGGTGCCAAAGCACTCCTGTACCCTGTGGGATTCTTCTCACGTAAACTCTCCTCTTCCGAGAGGAATTACGACGTGGGAGATCGGGAACTTCTAGCCATTAAAGCAGCCCTGGAGGAATGGCGTTATCTCCTGGAAGGTGCAGCTCACCCCATTTTGGTCTACACGGACCACAAAAACTTAGAATACCTAAGGACAGCTAAGAGATTGAAACCCCGGCAGGCCAGATGGGCACTTTTTTTTTCCCGATTTATTTTTCATATTACCTACAGACCCGGATCCAAGAATGTCAAATCCGACGACCTTTCCCGAATGTTTCTTGATTCTGAGAAGACCCTGTCTCCAGGCACCATCCTCCCCTCTGGGAACTTCCTGATCTTACAGGAGGATCTAATCTCTCAAATCAGACAATCCTCTATGGGAATGTCACCACCTGCTGAAGCTTGTACCAAAGATGGACTGCTCTGGTTCAAAAATAAAATTGTGGTCCCTGAGGAGCTAAAAGTACAGGTGTTAAGCTTGTGCCATGATCACAAACTTGCCGGTCACTTCGGCACACGGAAGATAATTGATCTTGTCCAACGCACCTTTTGGTGGCCTCACCTTACTAAGGACTGCAGGGAATACGTTGAGTCCTGTAATACTTGCGCCAGAAGCAAGAGTAGCCGGGCAAGAGCATGGGGTCTGTTGAGACCACTACCAGTCCCAGAGAGACCATGGGCCATGATTTCAATGGACTTTATTGTTGAACTCCCCCCATCAGAAGGTTTTTCGTCTATTTTTGTTGTGGTGGACAGGCTGTCTAAAATGGCCCATTTTCTCCCCATGAAGGGCACCCCTTCGGCTATGGAGACCGCTTCCATCTTTATTAAGGAGATCATCAGACTGCACGGAGTAGCGACCAATATAGTTTCTGACAGAGGTGTCCGGTTTACCTCCAGATTTTGGAAAGCCCTTTGTGGCGCCCTTGAAATCGAATTGTAATTTTCTTCGGCCTATCATCCCCAGTCACATGGATAAACCGAGAGGACGAATCAAACCTTGGAGCAATACCTCCGCTGTTTCTCTGCATTCTCCCAGGATGACTGGGCTTCCCTGCTTCCCATCGCGGAGTTCTCCTACAACAACTCACTACATTCAGCTACCAATCAGTCACCGTTTTATGCCAACTATGGTTTCCACTCATCCTTCTTGCCTGGATCTATTCCCAAGTGCCCTGTTCCTGCAGTATCCGAAACTTTGGATTTTTTTTCAAACAATAACAAATTGCTGCAGGATACCATGACCAAGGCTCAAGAAAATTACAAGAGAATCTTTGACAGGAAGAGACGGGGAGAACTTGTTCTGGAACCGGGCAGTTCTGTCTGGTTGTCTACCGCTAACCTCAAGTTGGCCTGTCCGTCCAGAAAACTGGGCCCCAAATACTTGGGTCCTTTCTTGATTAAAAGAAAAATCAACAATGTGGCATACAAACTTGACCTTCCTAACACCCTGAAGATACACCCAGTCTTCCACGTGTCCCTCTTGAAGCCGGTCACCCCCAACTCTTTTTCTGGCCGTAGCATTGGCCCACCCAAGCCTATTGTGGTTAATGGCGAAGAGGAGTTTGAGGTGGAGGCAATTTTAGATTGCAGAAGAAGACGCAACCAGGTTCAATATCTTGTAAAATGGAGGGGCTATGGACCCGAAGATAATTCGTCGGAGCCAGAAAGTAACTTGCATGCCAGAGAACTTCTGCAGTCTTTTAAAACTTCTCATGCCTCAAAGATGGCCCAGCTGGGCATCCGGAGTCTGCCCTTGAGGAGGGGGCACTGTCAGAGAGGTTACCTGGTTGGGCGCCGGTGCGCGCCGCGGCGCGTTGGTGCTCATGTCGCTGTGCGTGCTGGGGCGCGTGTTCCTGGGGGCACTGGCGTGTCTGGTCTGACCGGCCGTGGCGTGCGGGGTGGCATCCGGGCGTGCGTGCGTACGTGTGTTCGCGCGTCCGGGCTAGCGCGTGTCTGCCTATGGGCGTTACTGCGGGCGTGCCCGGTGGTGTGGGCGTGCACGCCGGTGTCGGGGGCACGCGCGTGCGGGGGCGCGGGGCGCTTTGGCAAATCGGCGCGTGCACGAGCGTGGCGTTTTGGCGCCAATCAGCCTATTTAAACCTGCCTCTACCCTGATTCGGTGCTGCCTGATCAAACAGCTCTGTGTCTAGTTCTGTGGTCTTCCTGTGTTCCTGTATCTCCGTAGTTTGACCTGTTGTGACCCGGCTTGCCATTGGACCTCCCTTGATTGCTGCCTGAACCAGACCCCGGCTTGTTTGACCTTGTTTCTGCCTTCTCCCTTGTACCGTTGCCGCCAGCCCATTGCCGACCTCTGCCTGTGTGTGACCAGCCTGATTAGGTCCTGCTCAGCATCAGCTCCAGCATTCCTGAAGCTCTACCGGTTGCTTGCCAGACCACCTTGCTCCAGGACCCTAACATCAGGCCCTCATACCACTCTGCATTCGTGGGCCTCCTGTCTACTCTACCAGGGGCCCCGAATCGGATACGTAAGGGAGCCTACCCTCTGCCCAAGTGGACTCACCTGTCTGGTAAGTGTGGGACCTGACAGTACCAGATATCTCTTTTCTTTGAGATTCAAGGCATTCATTTTATGTCCCCATTCAACCAGTGAAGTTAATTGCACTTTGTATGTTTCCGTAGGGTCAGACTTGAGTCTCCTATAAGTGAATTCATCCCCAACCAGTTCCAACAACTGGTTGTGGTAGAATGATTTCTCCATCACTACTACCCCTCCTCCTTTGTCCGCCGGCCGGACAATAATATTTTTCCTGTTTTCTAGAGCAGAGATCCCTTCTCTGATATGATGAGGATTAACTCCCCTTTTTGGTACTAAATCTTCAATATCACTAATAACTAATTTTTTAAAAACCTCAATGAAGTGGTTACTAGGGTTTTGAGGGTTAAAAATCGATTTATTTTTTAAGCCACTGTCTATTTTACTAGATGGTATATTAGCTCTAACTGCCGCATCTACCGGGTGGCTTAGAAAATATTTTTTAATATTCATAGACCTAATGAACTTATGTGTGTCAATGTACACCTCGAATTTGTTCATTACTTTCTTAGGTGCACATTTCAACCCCAAGTTGAGTATATTGAGTTCCTTGTGGTCCAATTCTACCCCACGTAGGTTGTAAATACCTGTATCTACGCGTTTCTCGAGCGTTTTCTTGGGTTGTCTGGATTTTCCTGCCCTACATCCCCTTCTTCTCTTCTTGGGGCCCGAAACCCTTGTTTAATGTATAAGGGGGTCCATTTCTCCCTCCCTCTTTCTGATAAGAGGCCCGGGGATTCCCTCTCGTTGTCCCCCCCTTCTCCCACCCCTCCCCCGTTGCCCTAAAAATGTTGCATTATATGATTGCTCATAGGCATATTCCTCATTCTCTAATGACGAATATCTATTAAATACGGGGACTCCATACCCACTCTCAGACTGATAATTGGGTGGGGGATGTTGTCTCCATTGTTGAAATTCCTGTGGGGGAATGGGGTGTTGTGGGGCATTTCCTAAATACGGGCCAGGGGATTGATAATTGTATCCCCCCCTTCCCTGTTGATTTAACCTCGGGGAATAAAAGTTATAGGTATTTACATCCTAAGTGGGGTAGAATTGGACCACAAGGAACTCAATATACTCAACTTGGGGTTGAAATGTGCACCTAAAAAAGTAATGAACAAATTCGAGGTGTACATTGACACACATAAGTTCATTAGGTCTATGAATATTAAAAAATATTTTCTAAGCCACCCGGTAGATGCCGCAGTTAGAGCTAATATACCATCTAGTAAAATAGACAGTGGCTTAAAAAATAAATAGATTTTTACCCCTCAAAACCCTAGTAACCACTTCATTGAGGTTTTTAAAAAATTAGTTATTAGTGATATTGAAGATTTAGTACCAAAAAGGGAGTTAATCCTCATCATATCAGAGAAGGGATCTCTGCTCTAGAAAACAGGAAAAATATTATTGTCCGGACAAAGGAGGAGGAGTAGTAGTGATGGAGATATCATTCTACCACAACCAGTTGTTGGAACTGGTTGGGGATGAATTCACTTATAGGAGACTCAAGTCTGACCCTACGGAAACATACAAAGTGCAATTAACTTCACTGGTTGAATGGGGACATAAAATGAATGCCTTGAATCTCAAAGAAAAGAGATATCTGGTACCAAGTGCTTGTCGAGTTCCCATAATTTATACACTGCCCAAGGTACATAAGAGCACACAATGCCCACTTCCTCGACCAATTGTAAACGGCATTGGTTCTGTAACCGCAGAGGTTGGGGGAGTATTTGGACAAATTCCTCCAGCCGAGCGTGAAGGCAACCAAGGCCTATTTAAAGGATACCTCTGATTTACTTATTTTGTTAGATCAAGTACAGTTGGATCCTTTATCTGAATCACATCTGGTGACGGCAGACGTTGCCTCTTTGTATACCATCATACAACATGAGGATGCGTCTTTAGCCCTTAATTGGACATTAAGCAGGCGGGAGGATATACCTGATATGCAGAAGAGATTTTTGGGACATGCACTTGAGTTCTGTATGACTATGATAATGATAATTATTTTTGGTGCAGTGTTCAGTTTTACTCTCAGAATGTTGGCATGCCGATGGGGGCAAAGTATGCCCTCAGCCTCGCCAACTTATTTATGGCAGAGTGGGAAGACAGACAGATCTTTAGTAAAAATATGCCCCAATTAAGATTCTACCGCAGATTCATAGACGACCTCCTGTTTATTTGGGAGGGGTCGAGGGAATCTGCAGTGGAATTTTTGGAGTATTTAAACAAGAATAACAATAATATTAGATTGGATTACCAAATAAGTGACACAACGATTCATTTCCTTGATGTCACCATAGATAAATATCAGAGTGGCATCAAAACTAAGGTTTACTTCAAGCCGACGGACCGCAACAGTTACCTGTCCATCAGGAGTGGACATCATCCTGCATGGATAAGGAATATTCCCAAAGGGTAATTCTTGAAAGTCCGTCAGAACTGCACAAAGATTGAAGACTACCTTGAGCAGGTCAACCACCTTAAAGATAAATGTGTACAGAAAGGGTACAATGACAAAAAATTGGATGAATTAATCCAGGAGGTGGCAGAGATTCCTAGGAACCAGTGTCTCAAGAAGAAAGAACTCCAAGAGTCTAACAATCAGCACCAATTGAGCTTTATCTCGGGCTTCCACTGTTAATATAGGGAAATTGAGAGGATATACAAGAAAAGTTGGTATATTCTTTACAAGGATAGACATTTGGGAGAAATATTACCACAACAGCCGAAATTCATATACAGAAGAGCCCCTAGTTTTGGAGACCAGATTGTTAAAAAGATCTTGGACCCTCCAAAAGCTTTGAAAATAGATTTTAGAGGTTTTTACAACTGCAGAAAATGCATATGCTGCAGAACTGTGAGAACGTACCATAGGGGGGTGATGAATGTTACCAACAGAGATGGAGAAACATTTGAGATAAGGGAATTCAGTACCTGTAACTCCTCTCAAGTGGTATATCTCATGTGGTGTCCTTGTGGTTTATTTTATGTGGGTAGGACCAAAAGATTACTTAAAGTTAGAATAGCGGAACACCTGACCAATATAAGAAATGGGTATAAATACCACAGTGTTTCGCTACATTTTAGAGAGAAAGACCAGCAGGATCCGTCATTGCTACAGTTCTGTGGCATTGACGTAGTACACCCCTCTTGGAGAGGGTCAAATAGGGTAAGAGATTTATCCCGAAGGGAAACCCAATGGATATTCCTTTTTAAATGTTTAGCACCTAGAGGGTTAAATATTGAACTGGACCTGAACTGTTTCTTAAATGATTTTTAGATGTTTTAGGGAGATGTTATAAGGATAGTGCAGTTGATATCTATAAATACTACTGTAGCTATCGTGTACCTATAAGTGGGTGGGGTAAGGTGAGAAACCATGGGCTATGGTGGACGCACTATGATCACATGGTAATGTGCACATATATACACTTTAATATAATATTTTATTTGCACTGTTTATTTATATGAGGGGTAATAATGGTAATCACAATTGTTTGTTAGTATTAATTATTCAAAAAAATTTTTTAACGCATTAGATTAATAATTAGTCACATGATTTTTAAAATAAATAAGGGGAGTAGTTGTAAAGAGGAGGAGATTGTGAGCATGTAGAACACTATGAGCACGGGTTGGAAAGGTATTCTTGTGGGTCACGATATTGATTCTAAAATGTCATGATGTCATATGTGCATCTCCCCTTTTATTATAATATATTATAATTTTTTATTTTTTTATTTTTAATCTTTTGACCAATTAATTTTAAATACATTTTCTTTTTCTTTTTATCCTCATGTAATTAGAGGAATATGGGATCAAGCCCATCCATTCAGTTATCCATATACAGTAAAAGATAAGCGTTCCATTAGTTATTGGTAGTATTCGATCGAATATTTATATATAGTTCTATAATTTTATAATTTTATATTTTTGTATTTTAAAACGATTATTATTGTAATGCTAGTAATCACTCTTTGCACCCTGGGTGAGTAATCCATATCAGCATTGGTATAATTATGTTGCAGTTTTGTGGATTGTATAAGTATTGCAGATTGCAGGGACGTTGCTGTGCTGATGGCGGATTCGTATCAACACTGCAGTGTCAGTAAAATGCTATTATAACTTACATCTATATTACAATGTGATTAGGAGTTGCGGAAGCTCTGTTGAATACATGCCGCTTTGTAAGAATGGAGATTTGGTGGTTGCGGGGAAACGAGATGTGCGCAGGCATGTCAGGGTTTCTACGATCATGTGATAGTGGGAGGATATAAATGCATCTAATGTTACACCATACAGCCATTCCCATGATTAAGTTGGTGTATGACGAAACATGTCGGGGCGTGGCTGTATGACGTACCCCACCAGTGACGAGTGACGCTACTGCATCGTATGAGGAAGTGACACATCGTTAGAGCGGTGAGGCGCCGGATAGGTGAGAGAAGCAGTCTGACGCCTGCACACCTCGGGTCCGCCGCGACCGCATCTCTATGGTCGGTGTTCTTTATGCTGGATGTGCTGTGGTTTGAAGATCGACTTGCTGTGGAATTAACTTTTTGCTTGTTCACATTGGAAATGTGTGAGTTTTATACTTATAATTTGGAGTGCTTTTAATAAATTGTTATACGGTTTTGCACTATTGGAGTATTTCTTTGTTTCACATATGGAATGATCCCTGCACACGATTCTGGCATTTGAACTGTTGATGTGATCCTTGTGATACGATCATTAATGCTTTTGAGCCCTAACACGAAAGTGTGGGCATTGGAAGTCGGTGAGTGGATTTTCATAGGGAGTGAGATCACTGAACACTCGGGTGTGGTGGAAGTTGAAGAGGAGAACTGAAGTTCAAGGACTGTTATTTTACTTCAGCGATTCACTTTGATATAGTTTATGTTTTCATTTTCATTTTCACACTTGTGACTTGGTGGACACTGTTTAAACATATGTTTTAGTCACTCATTAATATCTCTTATAAGGAATCATTTCTTATTATGAGTCAGTTAGTTATTACTGTTTTATAATTTATTCACATTGTTCAGCGCCACTGTGTTTTTTGATTCATGTAGTCACATGTATTTAAAAACACTTATTTTACAGCATGAAATGTTTGCAACTGTTTTCAACACTGCAGCCCCTGTGTATTTTACCAAAAGATCTTTTTTCCCTCAGCCATGATGTGTTTTAAAAAAAAAAAAAGTTTAGGAACTTTAATCGCACAGGTTTTCTTCCATTGCCCAGGACCCTCAAACTGAGGAACTAGGGGCGGGAGAAGACGAATCCCCTCAGGGGACCATGGTGAGGCTGATGACTCCTCTTCTGAGGTGTCAAATGTGGGAGAATCAGTTGGTTTCAATCTTAAGATTGATGGTGCAATTTCTTAGTGTATGGTTTGCTCCACATTTATGCTCCCTTAACTGTGTTTGGGTTCGCTAAAGCCTCCTCAAACTGTGAATGCCTTTTTCTGTCCATTTACTGTTGGAAAAGCTTTTTTATATCTGAGAAGATCTCCCAGATAAACATTTCTTTTCCTCCTTAAAAAGTTTTTTACACTTTATCCGTTGGTGGAGGAAATTCACTAAGTAGAGTATACCAGCATGTAACGCTGCTATATCCTCTATGATTAAGAGCTTTTGTTCGGCAGACAATGCTCAAATGCTTAAGCATCCAACGGATAAAATGTTGGAATTCCTGTTAAAAAAAATAAAAAAAAACACTTTTTTCTCTGGCAGATTGAGCAGCCTGCACTGACAGTAATTGCTTAATCATTGTGAGGCCAGTTTAATAGGTGTTCAGGTATCTTGCTCAGCAGGCCCAGGATCTGGCAGCTTTATGTTTGCAATAATTGCTTTGTGAGTTTCTATTGTAGAACCTCCACAAGGTCCTGATGCAGGTGCTTGCTTATAAACTAGCCAAACGCACAACTGCTGAGATGCCTACGGCCACATCACTATGAAAGCACCCAATCCCGTCTGATCTCAGAGGCTAAGCAGGGTCAGGCCTGGTTAGTACCTGTATGGGAGACTGAATGGGAATACCAGGTGCTATACACAGTTCTTTGCACATTGTTGCTAACACAAACAGCTAAACGCATGAGTGCGGGAACGCATGTCAGCGGAGGATAAACTTCCATTCACCATACAGAAGCTCCTGGCTAGTCTTCCTTTTGCGGTGAAACAGCTATTTGAGAATGTTTGGATAATTCATGCAAAGAAATTCTAGTGGGTAAAGTACCCCCTTTTGCCATTTAAGTAAAGGACTAGATATATTTTCATTTTTAAAGCTTCTTCTTTTGTGCCAGGGGCATCAGCCTCCAGGCAGTCACGATGGCTTCCGCCGTCAGGTTCAAAAGGTAATCCTCAGAATTAACCCCAGGGACAAAAGAGGTCTTGGGGGAGGAAACCTACAAGATACTGAAGCCTACTTATGAGAAGGTGCCCCGCTCACTCAATAGGGGGAATTCTTCTGACAGGAAGACGAATAGGGGACTTGCTCAATAGCTCCAAGGTACAAGCTGGAGTTCCAAGAGTTCCCGTCTCCTCATTTTTGCTCAGATCAAAACGTTTCTAAGGATCCAGAGAAAAAGAAGTCTTTCTCTCAAGCATTGGACCATTTTTTTTGGCAAAAGTGGTCATGGTGGTCCCCATGTAAAAGCAGAGGTTGGGGTTTGGTTAAATCCAAATGGATATTCTGGATCTCAAAGATCTAAACTCTTCCCTGCTCACCAGAAATTTCTACGCTTTGAGACAGAAAATCTTAATTTACAGTTTGTAGCTCTATCTTTTCGGGCTAGCTACTGCACCTCAAGTGTCTATAAAGATCCTGGCTCCTCCTTTAGCCAAGTTAAGGGCTCAAAGTATAACGATACTAGTCTACTTAGACGATCTACTCTTGATAGATCAATCTGTAGCCCGTTTAAACCAAAGTCTAGTCATCGCAGTCAGCTATCTGAAATACTTTAGGTTGGATCCTCAACCTAGAAAAATCCTCCTTAAAACCATCAAAGAGATTGCAGTACTTAGGGCTGATCATTGATACAGTCCAGAAAAGTATATTTTTGCCCCAGGAAAGAATTGGTTCCTTAAAGGAACTGATTTAGTTGGTGAAAACAAAGAAGAATCCTTCTATTCATCTTTTCATGAGTTTATTGGGAAAAATGGTGGCTTCTTTCGAGGCCATTCCTTATGCGCAGTTTCATTCAAGACTGCTGCAAAACAGTATCCTGTCAACTTGGAACAAGATGGTCCAAACTCTGGACTTCCTGATGCGTTTATCCACCAAAGTGCGCTAGAGCCTCAATTGGTGGTTAATATCCAAAAATCTTCAAAAAGAAAAATTCTTTCTACTGGTTACCTGGAAAGTAGTAACAACAGATGCCAGCCTTTTGGGCTGGGGAGTAGTCCTGGAAGAAGCGTCTGTCCAAGGAAAGTGGCCCAAATCAGAGTTGACCTTGCCCATCAATATTCTAGAGATTTGGGCAGTACGCCTGGCCCTAATGGGCTGGATGCTCAGAATATGGAATTATCCTGTCAGGATCCAATCCAACAATGCCACAGCTGTAGCTTATATCAATTACCAAGGGGCACGAGAAGTCGTGTGGCCCAGAGAGAGGTGAATCATATTCTGTCTTGGGCAGAAAACAATATCCCTTGCCTATCAGCAATTTTCATTCCAGGGATGGGGAATTGGCAGGCGGACTACTTGAGTCGCCAACAATTGTTCCCGGGAGAATGGTCCCTTCACCCCGACATCTTTCTGTCAATATGCCAAAAATGGGTCTGTTTGTGCCCAGGTTCAACAACAAGATCGACAACTTTGTGTCAAGGACAAGGGATCCGATGGCATATGGAACAGATGCCTTGGTCTTTCCATGGGATCAGTTTTCACTGATCTATGCGTTCCCTCCTGTTCTGCTGCTTCCGTGTCGCCTATACAGGTTCAAGCAAGAGGGAAAGGAGGTGATTCTGGTGGCCCCAGCGTGGCCTAGGAGATCTTGGTTTGCCGAGATCATAAGGATAGTGGTAGGGAAACCTTGGACCCTGCCCCTATGGCCAGACCTTCTCTCGCAAGGTCCGGTGTTTCATCCTACCTTACAAACGCTAAATTTAATGGTTTGGCTATTGAGACCCACATTCTAAAGGACCTTGGGCTGTCAGCTTCAGTAGTTTCTACCTCGGTTAATGCTAGGAAGCCGGCCTCCAGAATCATATATTATAAAGTCTGGAAGGCATATGTCTCCTGGTGAGAAACGAGGGGTTGGCACCCCAGGAAATATATCATAGGTAGGATCCTTGAGTTCTTACAGATGGGATCAGTAATGAAGCTGGCCTTGAGCACTATCAAGGGCCAGGTGTCGGCCTTATCAGTGTTTTTTCAACAACCACTTGCTTCACACTCTCTGGTTCTTAATCTTATCCAGGGGGTAATGCGGATTAATCCCCCAGTTAAGTCACCCCTGAACCCTTGGCACTTAAATTTAGTCCTGTCGGCTTTACAAAAACAGCCTTTTGAACCGATTCAAGATATTCCCTTGATCCTCTTGACGAGGGAAATAGTTTTCTTGGTTACCATATCATCTGCAAGGAGAATATCAGAGTTGGCGGCTCTTTCCTGTAAAGAGCCATATTTGATTATTCATAAGGATAAGGTTGTATTGCGGCCTCATCCTAATTTTCTATCGAAGGTAGTGTCAGGTTTTCATTTAAACCAGGATATTGTTCTGCCTTAATTTTTTCCAGAACCTCATTCTGTGGAAGAAAAGTCACTACATTCTCTTGACGTGGTGAGAGCGGTCAAGGTCTATTTAAAAGCGACTGCTCAGATTCGTAAAACAGATGTTTGGTTTGTGTTGCCAGATGGTCCTAAAAGAGGACAAACGGCATGGAAATCTACCTTTTATAAATTGATTTGTTAAGTGATTATTCAAGCTTATGGTTTAAAGAGGAAAATTCCTCCTTTTCATATTAAAGCACACTCCACCATGGCTGTTAGTGCTTCTTGGGCAGTGCATCACCAAGCCTCCATGGCTCAGATCTGCAAGGCTGCAACTTGGTCTTCAATCCATACATTTACCAGATTCTATCAAGTTGATGTAAAAGGTCATGAGGATATCGCCATTGGGCGCAGTGTGAATGAATGAATGAATGAGTGACTTGTATAGCGCTACCTATGCGAACTGAATCGCCTCAGGGCGCTTTTTTTTTTTTTTTGCTGCCGGTGTCCATCTGCAGTATAGCACGGTCCTTTGCCCCATGGGGTCCTGACACACATACAAACACATACACATACAACATACACATATTTGCCCAATTTTTCGACAGGATCTAATTAACCTACCAGCATGTCTTTGGAGTGTGGGAGGAAACCGGAGTACCCGGAGGAAACACACGCAGGCACAGGGAGAACATGCAAACTCCAGGCAGATGGTGTCGTGATCGGGATATGAACCAGCGACCCTATTGCTGCTAGGTGAATGTGCTAACCACTACGCCACTGTACTGAAGGCTGCAGTATAAGTCCTCTAGTCTCTTGGTGCCCTACTTTTGTTGTGTCTCCCTCCCTTCAGTTGGCATTGCTGTGGGACATCTCACATTGTAACTACTATGGCTCTGTGTCCCCTGATGTATCAAAAGAAAATAGGATTTTTAAAACAGCTTACCTGTAAAATACTTTTCTTTGAAGTACATCAGGGGACACAGAGGTCCCTCCCTTCTTGGTATACACGTGTATTGCTTTGCTACAAAACTGAGGTACTCCCAGTAGTTGGAGGGGTTATATAGGGAGTGCACTTTTTTTGTCTTAGGGTGTGCCAGTGTCTATCACCTGAAGGTGACCTATAACCCACATAATAACTACTATGGCTCTGTGTACTTCAAATAAAAGGATTTTACAGGTAAGCTGTTTTAAAAACCCTATTTTTTCTGCACCAGTTCGACAGGTGCATATCATTGCAATTTTTTACAGCAAGGCAAATTCTTGCTTTCATCAAGAGTACCTCTATAGGGTTACGGTGGGAAGATGCCACCAACACCCAAAGAGTCATTTTTCTGCACCTGTTTGACAGGTGCATATCATTGCAATTTTTTACAGTAAGGCCAATTCTTGTTTTTATCAAGATTACCTCTATACGGTTACGGTGAGAAGGCACCACCAACACCCAAAGACCAATTTCTACACACCCGTTACTTCTATCAAAAGTCAAAGTGACACCAGAATGTATCCAAAAAAATTCTATTCTTTTTCCCAGTGCACTACATTGTGGCCTCATCATACACACTGGCTCCCCAGCTGTTGCTGAGCAAAATACTGTAAAGGCAGCTTGCAGGAAAAATATTTTTTTTTGGCTTTATAAATGCAATTATTGCTGCAGCAGATTCTAGACATTGTACAGATCTGCCACTTTAGGGTAGGCTAAGGGGACACCCAGGCACTATATTTGAAGGAATTTTTCATTTTTTTTTTATAATTGTATTTTTTTTATTGATTTTCAAAAATTAAGTACAAAGTTTTAGCAAAACGAGCATTACATTGTCAATGCATGTGCATTATACAGCAATCATTATAGAAACAAGAAAAACAAAGTATAAAGTAACAAATATAGGTGACAAAAAGTGTTCACAGTAACAAAAGACACAGATATATTAGGTCAATTCCCTATGGTGTGAAAATAAGCGTAATATTGGAGGGAGTCTGGATCCTTGAGATCAGTTCAGGCCATATACACAGGTAGTATAGGGTTGACTTAAGATTAGGGTGAGCCTGGTGTCATGGGGGTCCCATACTCCGAAAGATCCCACTGTTCCCATATTTCAGTGAACTTGGAAACACAATCGTGTACCGAGGCTGTCAAAAACTCCATTGTCCGAATCTCAGCCACCAAGAGTAGTAATCTGGACCGTGGGGGAGGAGTATTGGATAGCCAGAATAACGGAATAAGTCTTCTGGCGGCTAGTAATATGTAGGATATTAATTTGTTTGTCTTTTTAGATATCCCTGATGGAGGTAGGCCCAATAGATAGGTCAAGGGATCCATCGGAAGGGACACCCCCGTCACCTTTTGTATAAGAAAATGTACATCACACCAAAAAGGTTGAATCAAAGAGCACTGCCAAAAAATGTGGAACAGTGAGCCTATTTCAGTTCCACATCGCCAACAATGTTGCGAGACTGAAGGGTCATACTTATGAATTACATCGGGTGTTCTGTACCAGAACATGAGAATTTTAATGGTTGTCTCTCTCTGGGTGACACATTTGGAAGATTTAAATGTAGAGGACCAGATTCTATCCCACATCTGTATTGTAACAGGACGGCCCACTAGATGAGACCACTTGCGCATATAAAAATGTAATGTCTCTGTGATGGGAGACGACTCATGGAGGATACTATATATACAGGAAATTAAATGTAATTGATGGGGGCCTTGGGCACATAGATATTCAAAAGTAGTTGGTTTATCTAGAATTAGGGATGGTGATTTAGAATGAAAGAAATGTCTAATTTGCATATAGAAGTGGAAGAGATGTGGTGTAAGGCCAAATTTCTCACTTAAAGTGTTAAAGGTATGTAGTTTCCTTGTTATGGGATGTACAAGGTTCCTGAGCTGAAAGAGGTGAACGTTCACCCATGGGAATATCCTGCCCAAGGACATACTATCCGGAATGAGAGGGTTAAATAATACGTTTATAAGAGGGGAGCAGGGAGACATAAGGGAAAAGCGTTTAAGGCAGTTACGCCATATATTTAGAGTCAGTATCATTGGTCCAGTACACTGACGTTTATATATAGGATCCAGAGCAGGGGGAGCGCCCCATACCAAGGATCCCGGGTGGACCGGGTAAAGTACTCCCTTTTCAATAGCAGACCATTGGTTTGGTGCATGTAAGGAAGACCAAGAGGTAATGGCCCTCAGGTGTGTAGCATAATAATATTTAGTGATGTCAGGAGCTCCTAAGCCCCCTCTGGATCTAATGGCAAACAACACCGAGCTTGCTATACGGTGCGCTCCGCCATTCCATATAAACTTCAGGAAAGTTCTGTGGAGTGCTTTTAATTGTGTGGCAGGTACAGCTACTGGAAGGGTTTCAAAATAATAAAGTAATCTAGGCAGTATAGACATTTTCAAAACATTAATTCTGCCTAATAGAGACAGGGGGTATTTGGTCCAGTTCGACAGAGATTTATTAATATCTAGTATCAGGGGCGGGAAGTTTGTATCATATAGGGAGGTATAAGAAGGGGTAAGTAATACACCCAGATATTTAAGAGAGGTGTTACACCATTTATAGGGGAAAGATTCTTTAAGTTGAGATATTAATGGCGATGGAATGTGTATAGGAAGGGCTTCAGTTTTAGAAGTGTTGATTTTGTACCCGGAGATAGCACTAGGAATTTTTCATTTTTATGCTTTCAGTTTAAAAATAAAAAAACACTGCTCATTTAAAAATTACATTTTTCACAAACTTTTTTTATTGATACATGTCCCCCAGGGCAGGACTCGGACCCCTATGACCATTGTATGCCCAATTACTTGCATATAAGCCTTAAAAATGGGCACTTTTGATTTTTGACGTTGGGGTCCCATTGACTTTAATGGGGTTTGTTATTCGGGTCCGAACTTTCACAGTGTTCGAAAGTTTTGGTGTGAACCGAACAGGGGCCCATTTGGCCCATCCCTATTTATCATCACTGAGACACAAATATTTAAGAACTTTATTTATGTTGGATTCCCTCACGGATTTGAAAATAAATATTTTAGATGTTCTCATGGACTTATCACTGCTATTTTAGAGCTGAAATTTTGGTTTATATACTGTATACTTATGTGGCAGCCTTGCAAATCTTGAAAACAGTTGCTGGAAGCCGAAAAGCCTAAAAGACACTCACAGATCTAGTAGAGTGTGTTTTGACAAAAAAGGAGGAACCCAGTGCTTAAAACCAGATATTTGAAATATACTTGAAAGATAGCCTGCTTAAACCACCTAGTGATGGTGGAATGAGAAGTAGTTGCACCCTTCAGAGTCCATCCAAAATAACAAAAAGAAAATTGGTCTTCAGAGTCCATCCAAAATAACAAAAAGAAAATTGGTCTTCCTGAAAGAAGCAGTGTCTGAGAGACAGACTCTCACATCAAGTTATACATCTGGACAATGGAGAAAAAGTTCCTTTGGTGAGCTGGATTCATACAGAGTGATGGAAGGACAATGTCCTGGTTGACATTAAAAGCATAAACTACCTGAAGGAAATCCTGGGCCTCAATACCACCTCATCACTATGCAAAACCTGAAAAGGTTCCTTGCAAGTAATGGCTACAAGAAACACCAACTTGTCGATGAAAGAGGAAAGAAGAATGTCTCTAATAGTTTTAAATCTGATAGAGTCACAGGGGAATGAATGGGGGGAGCTGCATGTACCAAAGTCTTAATCATATACTCAGTATAGTAGAAAAAATGTAGCGCATAGTATATATATATAATCAAAATATAAAGAGTGTCACTCAAATATACTTCAATCGGAAAAGGGTGTTAGTGAATGATTGACCAAATATCTTGTAATGAACACAAAGTCAATAAACAAGTAAGTGAATGGGTGAGGAATATAATGTCCCACTGCATGGAGATATAGATATGATCCCAAGGGAAGATGATATTCCAACAGTTGGCAGAAGGTTGTATGAGTTCGCGAAAAAAATACATCAACCGAATAAGGACATCATGGAAAGGATGGTATGTATAAACTCTTACCAGATCCTGTGGACTTCCTTGTCAGCGACAGGGAGTCAAGAAAGCAGTGTGCCACCCAGGGCGTCAGGAAGGATATCCCAGCGATCGAACCGTCTAAGCTGGACTTCTGTGTAGATCTCCGGGGGTCACCAGGTAAGTCCTCGCAATAGATAACCAAAGTGCGCATCCGAAAGGCAGAACATCTCTCATGGAGCTAGAGTGAACACTTACTCTTGTTCAGATGGTATGTGAAAAGAAAAGATATGCCTGGTATTCTCAGGACCACCTTTTTTTACACACCTTAATATACTCCACTTATAACATGTTAATGGAAAAAAATAATAAACATTTTCTTTGTAATATAAATTTGTACGAAGCTTTAAAACACTGTGATTCTGTTAATTATTTTTAGAGATGGGCCAAACACCTTCCTGTTCAGTTCGCACCAGAACTCCCGAATAGGGAAAAAGTATAGCTCCAAGCCCCGAACTCTATAAAAATCGATGGGACCCAAACATGAACAATCAAAAGTCCCCATTTTGAAGATTTATTTACAAGTTATTGGTTATTGTAAACACACAAATCCCTGTTCTGTTCTGTGAGGAGAGACAGATTGTAAGTTCCTAATAGCTAGGTACCATGATCTGTCATTCCCTCTAGTCAGTCCCCTCCCCCTACAGTTAGAACACACAGTCAGGGAACACAGTTAACCCCTTGATCACCCCCTAGTGTTAACCCCTTCCCTGCCAGTGACATTTATACAGTAATCAGTGCATTTTTATAGCACTGATCGCTGTATAATTGTCAAACGTTCCAAAAATGTGTCAAAAGTGTCCAATGTGTCCACCATAATGTTGCAGTCATGATAAAAATTGCAGATCGCCGCCATTACTAGTAAAAATAATAATAATAAAAATGCCATAAATCTATCCCCTATTTTGTAGACACTATAACTTTTGCGCAAACCAAACAATATACGCCTATTGCGATTTTTATTACCAAAAATATGTGGAAAATTAAATATCGGCCTAAACTAAGAAAAAAATTAACTTTAAAAAAAAAAAAATGGGGATATTTATTTTAGCAAAAAGTACAAAATATTGTGTTTTTTTCAAAATTGTCGCTCTTTTTTGTTTATAGCGCAAAAAATAAAAACCGCAGAGATGATAAAATACCACCAAAAGAAATCTCTATTTGTGGGGAAAATAAGGACGTCAATATTGTTTGGGTACAGGGTAGCAGGACCGCGCAATTGTCAGTTAATCTGAGGCAGTGCCAGATCGCAAAAAATGCTCTGGTCGTTGAGCAGCCAAATCTTCTGGGGCTGAAGTGGTTAAAAAAAAATAATTTTTACAGGAGCAGTGATTTTGATGATGCCTAAACTCAAACAATAAAAGTAAAAAATTGCTTTAAATATAGTGCCTGGGGGTCCCCTTAGTCTGCTTGTAAAGTGGTGCATCTGTACCTCGTATAGAACCTGCTGCATTAAAACTGACATTTCTAAAGAAAAAAAAAATGAAATTTAAATTGTTGGCAATACAATACCATTGCCGGTAATACAAACATGTTAAAAAAAACAGCATGGGGTCCCCCCAATCCATACCAGGCCCTTTGAAGTCTGGTATGGATGCCAAAATCAAAAAAAAAAACCACAGGGTGGGTTCCCAAGAGAGAGAGAAGGAAAGAGTACGCTTGGAGCAAGAAAGAGTATGCATGGAACAAGAGAGAGAGCAAGAAAGAGTACGCTTGGAGCAAGAAAGAGTACACATGGAACAAGAGAGAGAGAGCAAGAAAGAGTACGCATGGAACAAGAGAGAGAGAAGGAAAGAATACGCCTGGAGGAAGAGCTAGTCCAGCAGGAAGCACCTCTGAAATTGCAGCAAGCTATCTTAGAAGCTAACATGGAGAAGCTGGCAATAGAAAGAGATGCTGCCGCAGCCATTGCAGAAGCAAAAGCTTTAGAAGCAGCCGTCTACGATGAGCCAAGAATAGGCAGCAGCATACCGGGACTAGAGGAGGACCAACAAGATTCTTCACAAGGCACGTCAGATTATGTCTACCAGCACTGGGACTCAAGCAGCATCCCACAACAAGAAATCAAACATGACGTCAGTGAGTCACATCAAATAAAGCAGCAACAAGACAAACTCGGACCTCAGTGCTACAATCAAGAAAAATCTGACAGAGTTCCAGACTTTCCAGTTCCAACCAAACCTTCTGCTCCACAAGGTACCCAGCCTTCGTACAAGCATCAAACACCAGTCTTCACTCCAAAGGTGTATGCAATGAGCCTGTATGAACTGCTAACATTAAGCAAGTTTGAACCTAAAGAAGAGACTTCTACCAGGTATGCCTTTACACCACACCACAATACACCAGCAGCCTACCCCAATGCCAATCAGGCTACTGTAGACTTTGCCAAGTTCCTGGCCAAAAGAGAGTTACTGAGAACTTGGCAAATTTAGTGATCGCCCTCAACACTACAGGGCATGGCGATCCGCTTTCCAGAGTGCCATTCAAGGTCTAGATCTATCCTGCAGGGACCAGATAGACCTCCTTGTAAAGTGGCTTGTCAATTATTCTGTGGAACATGCCAAAAGGATCAGAGACATTAACATAAACCACCCTGAGCTAGGCCTTGCAAACATCTGGAACAGACTGGATAGATGTTATGGCTCACCAGAGGCTATAGAGAGTACACTGTTTAAAAGAATAGAAGACTTCCCAAAAATACTTAGCAGAGGTTACAAAAGACTCAGAGAATTCAGTGACCTGTGTATGGAGTTACAAGTTGCTAAAGCAGAAGGAGACTTACCTGGCCTTTCTTATCTTGACTCTGCTAGAGGTATTAACTCCTTAGAACAAAAACTTCCTTATGAGTTACACAAAAGATGGATTATACATGGCTGTAACTACAAACGAAAACACAATGTGCCTTTTCCACCCTTTAGTGAGTTTGTGGACTTTGTAGACAGACAAGCAGGAATGAAAAATGACCCCAGCTTAATTTTTCCAGTGTCTTATACCACTTCTTCTGGCCCTAAACAACTCAGAGCTCCAGTAGCAGTGCACAAAACTAACATTTCTTTCCACAGATTTACAGAGTCTCAGCCAGAGGATCAAAACAGCGACCCTACTAAGTTCTGCCCTCTACATAAGATGCCACATCCTCTTCTGAAATGCAGAGCCTTCAGGACAAAGACCATTCAGGATCGCAAAGCTTTCCTCAAAGAGAACAACATCTGTTACAAGTGCTGCTCTTCATCCACACATTTCACCAAGGATTGTAAGGTCAGTGTCAAATGTACAGAATGTGACAGCACAGAGCACAACACAGCTCTACACCCAAGGCCTACTCCAAGAACTTTTCCACCTGTTCATAGGGACAAGGAGCAAGGCGGGGAGACCAAAGACTCTAGTACAGATGCCATAGCAATCACTTCACAGTGCACTGAAGTCTGGAAAGGAAGTACAGGAGGCAGATCCTGCTCCAAAATCTGTCTCATGAGAGTTTACCCAAAAGGACGCAGGGACAAAGCAATCAAGCTCTACGTCATCTTGGATGATCAGAGTAACAAGTCACTTTCTAGATCTATGTTTTTTACATTCTAAACCTTAAAGGCTCCAGCAGTCCTTACTTCCTTAAGGACTTGTTGCAGGTACAGTGGAAACGGCGGGGAGAAGAGCTGATGGCTTACAAATTGAATCTATGGTTGGTAAGACATGCCTACCCTTACCGACCATAATATAGTGCAACCAGATGCCAGACAACAGATCAGAGATTCTCACACCAGACGCAGCAGCTCACCAGACTCACTTGAATCACATAGCACATCTCATACCAGAACTAGATGATCAGTCTCAGATAATCTTACTCCTAGGGAGGGATATCTTGCAAGTCCACAAAGTAAGAAAACTGATCAACGGTCCTAAAAATGCCCCATATGCCCAAAAACTGGATCTCGGGTGGGTTATTATAGGTGATGTTTGCCTGGGAGGTGCACACAAACCTGCATCTGTTAATAACCTGCTCACTAGAACCCTTGAGAATGGTCGTCCTTCTCTTTTCCAACCCTGTCAAAATCACATCTTCATAAAGGAGCTACCACACAACAACCCTGTACCTCTTCCCTTCCTAAGTCCCCTCTATGACAGCAATACCTATGACAATGACCAAAGCGACTTAGAAAGCACAGTGTTTAGGAGAACAAAGGAAGACAACCAGGTAGCAATGTCCATTGAGGATAGGCTCTTCTTAGAAGTTATGGAAAAGAGTATGGAGAAAGACGGGACTAATAGCTGGGTTGCACCTCTTCCCTTTAGACCACAAAGATGACGTTTGCCTAACACTAGAGAACTAGCATATAAACGTCTCACTTCCCTAAGACACGATCTTCAAAGGAAACCAGGGATGAAAGAACATTTCTTTTCCTTCATGGAGAAAATATTCCAGAATGGTCATGCTGAGATAGCCCCAAACCTCAAAGACTCAGAGGAATGCTGGTATTTACCCATATTTGGGGTCTATCACCCTAATGCCCCATACACACGGTCGGACATTGATCGGACATTCCGACAACAAAATCCTAGGATTTTTTCCGACGATGTTGGCTCATATTTGTCTTGCATACACACGTTCACACAAAGTTGTCAGAAAATCATTGTGAACGCGGTGACGTAAAACACGTACGTCGGGACTATAAACGTGGCAGTAGCCAATAGCTTTCATCCCTTTATTTATTCTGAGCATGCGTGGCACTTTGTGCGTCGGATTTGTGTACACACGATCGGAAATTTTGACAACGGATTTTGTTGTCGGAAAATTTTATAGCCTGCTCTCAAACTTTGTGTCTCTGAAAATCCGATGGAAAATGTGTGATGGAGCCTACACACGGTCGGAATTTCCGACAACAAGGTCCTATCACACATTTTCCATCGGAAAATCTGATCGTGTGTACGGGGCATAAGAAGCCAGGGCAGATTAGAGTGGTGTTCGATTCCAGTTCCAAACATGAGGGTGTCTTTCTAAATGATGTCCTTCTCTCTGGCCCTGACCTTAACAACAGACTATTAGGAGTACTTCTTCACTTTCGCAAGGATTCAGTCGCATTCATGCCAGACATACAGCAAATGTTCTATTGCTTTCTTGTTAAAGAAGAACACCATAACTTTCTGCGGTTTCTCTATTTCAGGGACAACAACCCCTCTGGAGACATCACAGAATACTGCATAAGGGTGCACATATTTGGCAATAGCCCTTCCCCTGCAGTTGATATATATGGCCTCAGACATTCTACTAGAGTGGGAGAGTCAGAGTATGGGTCAGATGTCAGATAGTTTGTGGACAAGGATTTCTATGTAGATGATTGCTTGAAATCACTACCCACAAATGAAGCCGCAATCAGTCACCTCAAAAGAACTCAGGCAATGCCTGCGTGTTCCAAATTAAGACTCCACAGGATTGCTTCCAACAGTAGAGAAGTTTTAGAAGCCTTTCCTGTCCAAGATCATTCTAACGAGTTAAAGGACTTAGATCTAGGCACAGACTCACTTCCCATGCAACGCAGTCTTGGTTTGCTTTGGGACTTAAGATCTGACATGTTTACTTTTCAAGTAAACACAGAAGAAAAACCCTTTAGTCATAGAGGTGTCCTGTCTACCATAAACAGCCTGTATGATCCCTTAGGCTTTGCAGCACCAGTCACCATCCAGGGTAAAGCACTACTGAGAGACTTAACCTGTGAGTCGCTTGATTGGGACCACCCTCTCCCCACCGACAAGAAGAACCTATGGCTAGAGTGGAAGGAGTCACTAATAGCTCTATACAACCCCTATCATTCCACAATCTAATGCTCCTCTGTGATCTGCTGACATTCAGATGCAAAGACTTTGTGTGTTTTCGGATGCTTCTGTTAAAGCAATTGCCGCTGTAGCTTACCTTAGACATTAAAGGACAATGCCACATAGGGTTCATAATGGGGAAAGTAGAACTTGCACCACTTCCCGAACACACCATACCCAAGTTGGAACTTTGTGCTGCAGTAAAAGAACTTCTAATTCCTTCTGATTTGGATGTTCTTAGAGTATAAAGATACTTGAGTGAACAAGACTGCACTTGAATCTTCAACTCACCTCAATCTTCTCACATGGGAGGTGTTTGGGGGAGGATGATAGGCATAGCCCGCAAGGCTTACTCATGAATGTTTAGTGACATTTATGGCAGAGGTTACAGCTATCATTAACACCAGACCTTTGACATCCATTTCAAGTGACTCTGAAGATCCAGTGGTCCTCACACCTGCCATGTTACTCTCGCAAAAGACTTGTCTTGCCGGTGCTCCAGCTGGAGAGTTTTGTGAGAGAGACCTTTACAAACGTCAATGGAGACAAGTACAAACCCTTGCCAATACCTTTTGGAATCGGTGGAGGGAACAATATATCTATCTACTCTACAAGTAAGGAGAAAGTGGCACACTGAAAAGCCTAATTTTAAACCTGGTGATGTTGTGCTCATGAAAGATTGCCAGGCACTAAGGAATATGTGGCCTTTAGGCTTGATCCCCAAAGCACTGCCAAGCAAGGATAATCGTGTCCGTAAGGTCGAGGTCAAGATCTTTCAACAGAATGAGGTTAAAGTATTCTTGAGACCAGTGACTGAACTTATTCTGTTGCTCTCTATAGAGGACTTTGTTAGTGACATCACTTGATGTCAGACGGGGAGTGTTCTGTCCACCAGATGTTTTGCTGATTATTTGTACCTTATTTGTACCTGTGTTGTTAAATTTCCATGCAAAATGTGTAATTTACTTAAGACAATCATATGTGGTGTGCAGGCTCCATCTAGCATTCCTTTTTTGTATTGCTGCAGTTCTGTTTATTTGTTTTAATGTATGTGTAATTAAGGAAGTTGTCAGCAAGCAGGGAATTCTGGGTAGAATCTTAACAGGAAGTGAACCAGCCACCATTCTTTTCAACACATTGCAGGAAGCAAGGCATGTCTTTCTCAATCTATCATCATCATCCCTTATAGAACTTAAAAATTTCACCTGGCTTGTTCTAATAAAATTAAGATCAAAGAAATATGGTATCTGAAGTTATTAGGATAAGCAGGTTTAGCTATCTGTCCCAGAGACAGAACAATGAATGTGAGCAACCTGGGGTGATAGTAGATAAATTGTTCATCTGTTATATCATAGTGTTTGTGGTGTGTATGCTGCTGAAGATCTGGCAAGATAGACAGCCTGGTTTCCCTTTGTGTGATCTCCAATTCGTGCTGTAACAAACTGTGCCATGAAAGTCCAGTTTAAGAAAGGGAAGTATACTGTCAGGACAGGTTCTCCCTTCAGATCTGTGTGATCCTGCACTGGGTACAGTAACAGCCATGGGATTCTGCATTCAGGATGGTTAAGTGGGAGGGAGAAGGTGTTCTGTCAGAAGGGCTCTTATCAGACCTATGTGGTCCTGCATCGAATAAAGTATTCTGTACGGTCAAGTGGGTAAGAGTTCTGAACAAATTGACCCTGGTATATAGCCTCATCCAAGTAGGGGGTGGGGGCGTGCTTTCAGTGGAGGAAAGCACAAGGGTGCTATTGGCCAGATCCCATAGGAAAGGAAAAGTAACTGGAACCTCACTGATGATCCAGTAATGGGGAATCAGGTGGGAGGAGGTACTAAGGTTTACGGGGCACCCTTGACACCCTGGGAGGAAGTCAAGGCCCGCTATGGGAAGTGGGTAGTGAAGTACCTAAAGAAATGGCACAGCTTGGCGAGGGCATCAAATTGGCCAGTGTCACTACAGGGAACATTTGATGTCAGGGTTTGGGTGGCGTTACACCATAACTTTAAGAATAGGATGACTGAACCTAATGAAGTTGCAGCATGGGCTAGATGGGAGGCAGAAGCATATGGGAAACAACTAAGGTCCTAGTTGCAACACAGCCTAAGATATCGGAGGAAGAAGGTGAGTTGTCAGAGGAAATGATTGCTAGTACACATATGTTAGCAAAGACACTCATCAGAAACCCGATTAGGCCTGTCTCTGACCAGCTAGTGTCTAGTAGTGGGTCCCCACCACCATATGTCACATCGTCTACCTCTCTTGAAGCAGGTGCTATAGAAGCATCTGCACCAATAAGAGAGGAGGTGATGCAAGGATATGTACCAGACACGCCTAAGGGTAAACATTGGTATCAATCACCAGGATGGAGTAGAATGCCTTCATCTAGGTTGATGAGTACGGGAGGTAATTTGGCAGAATAAAAGTTTCCTAAGAACACCTGTCGGGATGACACCAATACAAAGGGTGAGTATGCAGCAGGGAAGAGTTTACCCCCCTCTTTCCCCTGACTCAGATGACAGTGCCGAAGAGGTAATAACTTTGACACAAGGGGGGACAGGAAGAGTATTACCAGTGAAAGAGCAGAGAGCTTATAATGGTGACAGTGAATTAACAGGGGAGATGGATACTTTTCTAAATTCTATCCCCAAGCCCAGGCATAGGCCTCATCTGTTTGCTAAGAAGCTCTGCAACATAGCTACAAGCTACAAAGCGAATTGGGAGGACATTTTACAAATCATAAAGGGGGTGTCAGGAATAAGTGATGCTGATCTTATGATACAGGAGACAGAGTTAGTGAAACCGGAAGAGTTGAGGACCACCAAACTGGAAACACCAGAGTTGGCATTAGCAGAGTGTGAAAAATTAAAAGGGAAAGATAGGGAAGATTTTTTCCTCCAGGAATAAGGGGAGTTCAATGACACAGGAGAGAAAGTAGGAAGTGCACCAATACACTGATCGGTTTAGAAATGCAGTCATTGAGACTGGGCAGGATCCAGATAGTCCAGCCCTGGCCTCAAGGATTGTCACCATGTGGGGTACAGGTTTGAAAAAATCTGTTCAGGAAAAGTTAACCACCCGTTATCCTGAGTGGAAGACCATGGGCCTACAAGCTCTGACCTCAGTGGCATCCTATATCCAAAAGAATATGGATGACATTGAGGCGAGAAAGCCACACAAGGTACTGCTCTCCTACCTCCCACCCAAAGAAGCCCCACAGGGCAGAAAGGGGAAGGACAGTGGGAGATTAAAAGCTATGGGTGTGTGTTTCAACTGCCAAAAACCTGGGCACATTGCTAGATTTGCCATGCACCCAAGAGATTTGGCAAGGATCCATGGGGAAAAAGGGATTGACAGGCAGAGGCCCCAGTATGGTCAGTAATATCTAAAACTGATGGTAATGATGCATGTGTAAAAATGGCCTTGGCAGAAATGCCCTATTATAATGAGCTCATATTCCTCACAGATACTGGGGCATCAAAATCGCTCCTCTCTTCCCTTTGTACCCCACTTCTCCCCCACTCAAATGAAAGGACAGTGATTGGTTTGGATGGTTCTGTAACAACTTTAAAAGAAACTGCCCCTCTGACTGTGAGGATTGGAGTTGTTACAGTGCAATCTACATTTTTGTTGTCTGATATCTTTTTGAAATTACAGTGTACCATAAGTTACACTCCTGGGGGGGTCTTTGTTACCTCTCTGCTGACAGAAACAGAGCAAGATGTGTGTGACAGTCTCCAGATTTTAATGGCTGCCCCGCAAAACTCCAATTCATTAGCAGTCTTGCTGGAGTTACCTGAGTCACTTTGGGCAGAGTCCAAGGAAGACATAGGTCTCCTAGATGTGACTCCAGTCATTGTAAAGGTAAAATCAGGATCCACCTTACCAAAACTACCTTAGTATCCTCTCTCCTATCAGCAAAGGGAGGGTATCAGGGATCAAATAAGGATACACTTAGAGAAGGGGGTGTTGCGGGAAGTGAGCTCCCCTTGCAAAACTCCTCTGTATCCAGTGAAAAAGAAACCTACAGATAAGAAAGCTCCAGTTAAGTACGGGATGTTACATGATTTTCGAGGTATAAACAAAATAATTGAAACTGATGTACTGATCGTTTGCAAATCCGTACACTCTCCTTTCAGGTATTCCCAGTGAAGCTAGCTGTTTCACTGTGATTGACCTGGCAAATACTTATTTTACTGTAAAGCTGGCCGAATCATGCGTCTACCTGTTTAGTTTCACCTTTGATCAAAAGCAATACACCTGGCTCAGCCTCCCTCAAGGCTTATCTATCTCTCCAAGCTGTTTTAATCAAGCATTAAAGCAAGTGTTGGACCAATGGCAGGCACCGCCAGGGGCCACACTGCTCCAGTATGTAGATGACTTGTGCTTGGCGGCAGTGACCAGAGAAATGTGTGAAATGGCTTCTTTGAGTTTGCTAAATTTTTTGTCAGAACAAAATTGTAAGGTGGCTAAAGATAAGCTACAGTGGTGCCAGGAAAAAGTTGTTTTCCTTGGGCATTGTATCTTTAAGGGGGGTAAACACTTCATCGAGAAAGGAAAGAGGTGATATGCTCATACCCCCTTCCTAAAATTCAAAGGTCTCTAAAAGCATTTTTGGGTTTGGCTGGGTATTGCAGACTAGAAATGGGCGAACGGTTCAGCCCGAACAAAAGTTCGGGCCGAACTTTGGTTGTTCAGATGTTCTGCGAACACTGAACAATATGCGGTGTTCGGGGCAAATTCGAAAGCCGCCGGAACACCGTTAAAGTTTATGGGACACGAACATGAAAAATCAAAAGTGCTCATTTTAAAGGCTTATATGCAAGTTATTGTCATAAAAAGTGTTTGGGGACCTGGGTTCTGCCCCAGGGCACATGTGTCAATGCAAACATTTTTTTTAAAAAACGGCCGTTTTTTCGGGAGCAGTGATTTTTTTTAATGCTTAAAGTGAAACAATAAAAATGAAATAATCCTTTAAATATCGTGCCTGGGGGGTGTCTATAGTATACCTGTACAGTGGCACATTATTCCCATGTTTAGAACAGTACCACAGCAAAATGACATTTCTAAAGGAAAAATTGTCATTTAAAACTGATCGCGGCTGTAATGAATTGTCGGGTCTCGGCAATATAGATAAAACTCATTGAAAAAAAGAGCATGGGATCCTCCTCAGTCCATTACCAGGCCCTTTGGGTCTGGTATAAATATTAGGGGGAACCCCGAACCAAAATAAAAAAAACAGGCCCTTCGGGTCTGATATGGAAATTAAGGGGAACCCTGCACCAATTTTTAAAAAAAATGGTGTAGGGGTCCCCCCAAAATCCATACCAGACCTGAATTTTAAGGGGAACCCTGTGCCAAAATTTAAAAAAAATGGCGTGGGGGTCCCCCCCAAAATCAATACCAGATCCTTATCCAAGCACACAACCTGGCAGGCTGCAGGAAAAGAGGGGGGGGACGAGAGAGCACCCCCCCTCCTGAACTGTACCAGGCCACAACATGGGGGGTGCTTTGGGGTAGCTCAAAATGTTAAAAACAACAAAACACAGCTTGGGAGAAGTCCTTTACTAAAAAATAAAAAAGTCCCACAATGTCCATTCATCTTCTTCTCTCACAATGCCCGGACCGAAAAAGAAAAAAAAATCCAAGACCAACCCGCCTCCATGGGAGGCTCCCGCCATCTGACGCATCTTGGTTTGTGACAGCTCTTGGCTTGTGACACCCGGTGACATAACTGTGTGACCCCACCCCCCTCTGATGCACAGGTATCTTCCCATGGCTTCTCTGTGGCGTCAGAGGGGGTGGGGCAACCCGGTTACATAAACGGGTGACCCCGCCCCCTCTGATGTCACGGGGAAGCCATGGGGAAGTCCCGTGGTGTCAGAGGGGGTGGGGTCACATGGTTACATCACCAGGTGGCCCCGCCCTAAGTTATATAAGAGCTGTCACAAGCCAAGACGCGTCAGACGACGGGAACCTTCCATGTAGGAGGGTCGGTCTCGGGTTTATTTTTTCCTTTTTGGTCTGGGCGGCGTGAGAGGCCTGGTAATGGACTGGGAGGGGGGATCCCATGCTCTTTTTTTCAATGAGTTTTATCTATATTGCCGAGACCCGACAATTCATTACAGCCGCGATCAGTTTTAAATAACAATTTATCCTTTAGAAATGTCATTTTGCTGTGGTACTGTTCTAAACACGGGAAAAATGCGCCACTTTACATGCATACTATAGACACGCCAAGGCACAATATTTAAAGGAATATTTCATTTTTATTGTTTCACTTTAAGCATTAAAAGAATCACTGATCCCGAAAAACGGACGTTTTTAAAACTTTTTTTGCATTGATGCATGTCTTCTGGGGCAGGACCCAGGTCTCCAAACACGTTTTATGAAAATAACTTGCATAAAATAAAATAAAATGAGCACTTTTGAATATTCATGTTTGTGTCCCATAGACTTTAACGGTGTTCGTGTGTTCTGCCAAATTTTTTGCCTGTTCGCATGTTCTGCTGCGAACCGAACAGGAGGGTGTTCGGCTCATCCCTATTGCAGACAATGGATCCCAAATATGTCTCAAATAACAAAACCATTGTATGCTTTGACCTCAGGTAAGGCTGTGCATTTTGAGTTGTCTTCTGAGGAGATACAGGCTGTGGAGTCATTGAAGGAGGCTATAATGGCATCTCGGGGATTGGAACTACCCGTCTATAAAAAGGACTATTACCTTTTCTGTCATGAATCAGGTAATCAGGCATCTGTGTTAAGGAGTGTTAACACAAAAATCTGCTGATAAGCACAAACCTGTGAGATATTATTCCCAGCCTCTTGATCCTGTAATCTCAACAGCAGCACCTTGTGTGAAAGCCACGGCAGCAGCAGCCATGTTATTGGAGAAAACTGCTGACCTTGTGTTGGGGAACAACCTGATTCTCATGGTCCCCCATGCAGTGGAGCAGGTGCTGGCACATCTTAACATGAGACACTTATCTGCTGCTAGGCTAACTAAGTATGAGTTGGCTTTGCGCACACCAAGCAATATTGTCATTAAGAGGTGTAATGTTTTAAATCCAGCCACTTTGTTACCCATTCGGTCTACTCCAGTGGAGTTTGTGCATGACTGTTGTCACACAACTGAGACCTACTATGAGCTCCCAGTGATGGTACAGGATATTGCCCTGGAGAACCCAGCAATGGAACTGTGGGTAGATGATTCCAGGTATTACACTGAGAAGGGTTCTCCTGTCACTGGTTTGGCTGTGGTAAGTCAGGACTCTCAGGAGGAAGTCATTTTCCAGAGGGCTCTACCCAATCTTTGTTCAGCCCAAGTGGTTGAGTTGGAAGCCTTGATAAAAGCATGTGAATTGGCAGAGGGGCAATCAGTGAATATATACACTGATTCTCAGTATGCCCACGGTGCTGTTCATTAAAATGCGGCTCTCTGGAAAAGCCAAAATGTCCTAACATCTCAGGGCAAGCCTATTAAAAATTCTGCTCAGGTGAAAGCCCTACTTGAAGCTACCACTTTGCCCACTGCAGTTGCAGTGGTCAAGGTGAAGGCTCACACAAAAGCATCCGATGCTGTTGCCATGGGCAAAGGGCAGATGAGGTGGCTAAGGAAGCTGCCTTGGCCTATACAGAAGGCTACAGCCACAGCAACAGCAAAGAAGCTGATACAGGAAGTGATGTGTAGATATGGGATTTTTGAGACTTTAGAGTCAGATAGAGGAAGTCACTTTACTGGGCAGTTAATTAAAGAGCTACTTGCAGCCTTTAACATTGAGCAATGCTTACACACTCCATACAGCCCCACAGCTAGTGGTAAGATAGAAAAATACAATGGGCTACTAAAAGCCAAATTGAGGCAAAATTACAGCTGAGACAGGGCAAATTTGGCTTCAAGGTTTGCCTATAGCTCTGTTTGTGTTGAGAAATACGCCAAAACACAAAAAGGAAACTCTCTCCCTATGAAATATTATTTAGATCAATACCAAAGACAGGCTTGTACTATCCACAGGCTTTAGCAAAATCATACGGGTCACTCACTGCATATGTCATTGGGTTACACAGGCCTTTAAATCAATTACACAAGAAAATATATTCATCTCTTCCAGACCCAGATACCCTTGAAGGGACTCATGACCTGCACCCAGGTGACTGGATAATGGTGAAAAAGCATCAAAGGAGGGGTCTGGATCCCAGGTGGACAGGACCATATCAGGTGCTACTCACTACAGCTACAGCAGTGAAACTGGAAAACAGGGATACTTGTATACATGCTTCACATTGTAAACATGTACATGCTGCAATTGTATCTGAGCAGTAGGACCAGTTCTCCTGCCTAAGGATTCTGTCTCCTCAGCAAGACACTGCTCAGAATGTGATCATATCTCTCTAGTCGTTACAGGAACACCTAAAAAGGAGTTGTGCTGTGTTTAAAGTACACCGATGAAGGATCATGAGTACCTGGAAAAGTTTGTTGCTGCTGAGCGTCACGTGGTATGTGCTTGTGGATCTGAATAGGATGATCCAATTACATGAGGTGATCAGTACTCAATTAAATCCCTCTAATTCCCTGTACACACGATAGGATTTTCCGATAGAAAATGTGTGATAGGACCTTGTTGTTGGAAATTCCGACCGTGTGTAGGCTCCATCACACATTTTTCAACACACAAAGTTTGAGAGCTTGCTATAAAATTTTCCGACAACAAAATCCATTGTCAGAAATTCCGATCGTGTGTACACAAATCCGACACACAAAGTGCCACGCATGCTCAGAATAAATTAAGAAACAAAAGCTATTGGCTACTGCCCCGTCTATAGTCCCGATGTACGTGTTTTACCTCACCACGTTCAGAACGATCGGATTTTCCGTCAACTTTGTGTGACCATGTGTATGCAAGACAAGTTCGAGCCAACATCCGTCGGAAAAAATCCATGGATTTTGTTGTCGGAATGTCCGATCAATGTCCGACCGTGTGTACAGGGCATAACTGTTGGGTGTGTTCTATGATTCCCCCAAGTGTGAGACACAAACCGATAGTAGCTCTAGCAGTTACAGATCCCAATTTATTTTATGCATTGTTGATGAAAGAGACTGCCAATAGTACCCTAGCTGAGAAGAACAGATGAGCTAATAGAGATACGAAGACAGGTGATTGCTAATCACATGGGATTAGACAAATTATTTGCTTCACAAGGAGGGTTGTGTGAAGTTATTGAACAGAAATGTTCTACTTATATAGTTGATAATAGCTATGATGTAGAAAAGCATTTAGCGACAGCAGGGGAATTGCAGGTCAAAGTGCATGATATTGCTAATCATACATTGGATTTATCAGAATGGGCAGGAGGATGGCTATCCTGCTAAACCCTCTATCATGGTTCAGGGGAATAGGAGAAGTGTTTAATGCCTTTTTGATAGGACTACTGAAAATTCTGGGGGTGATCTTGGGAGCTGTGCTATGTTTGTATTTGTGGTTTAAGATAGCCATGTTTGCATGTACAGCAATGTGAAAGGTAAAGATAAAACCTGATAAGAAAACCTCAGATGTTTCTTTTGCTTTCTCGAAGGAGGAAAATGGTAGAAAGAGAAATGCCAGACCTATTCTCCGTATTTGATGGCCCCTGCAGTTGTCTGTCCTGTTATACTGCTGAAGCAGAAATGCCTGAACTAGAATTTGAACCTGAAATTGAGAATTCACCCACTGGCTGATTTATGACACATTTGGAGGTTCTCTAATGCTGCGTACACACGACCGGACTTTCTGGCAGAAAAGGTCTGACGGAATCATTCCATCGGATATTCCGACCGTGTGTGGGCTTCATCTGACTTTTTCTTCCGAAAATTCTGATGGACCTAGAAATAGATCATGTTTTAAATCTTTCTCATGGAATCAATTCCTATCGGGAAAACCGTTTGTCTGTATGATATTCCGATGGACCAAAAACGATGCAAGGGCAGCTATTGGCTACTGGCTATTGAACTTCCTACTTCTAGTCCCATCGTACGTCATCGCGTTCTAAACGATCGGACTTTGGTGTGATCGTGTGTAGGCAAGTCCACTTCAGCGGAACTCAATCGGAACTCCGTCGAAAAAAACCATCAGAATTTATTCTACCAGAAATTCCGGTTGTGTGTACGCGGCATAAGCCCTACGTTCACTACCAAGAAATTTGAACTAGAACAATTAAGCTGTGTTGCTGATGAGCCCTCAGAAGAGAATAAGGAGTCTGTTTATTCTGATGACTCACTTCAAATATTGGAAGACCAACAGACTGTATGGCAAATTTGGGTTGTGGGACATTCATATATACATTGGGCCCAGAAGAAGGCATTACAAGTGGAGATTGAGAATTTGGGGTGTGATCCTAATAAGATAAGAGTCATTTGGCGTGGTCTTAGGGGAATGCACTGGAGCGCATTGAAGCCACTCTTGTTAGAGGCGGCTGGTCATTGTCCTACTCCTTTTGGCATTATCATCCATTTAGATGGTAATGACGTGGGGAGAAATAGGAATTTTGGATTGATTTCTTTGATAAAAATTTGAAGTGGATTTCAGAGTATTTCCCGGACAACATTCTGGTATTTTCCACCATTGTTCTCAGACCATGTTGGAGTCGGGGAGTGAAGTGGAGGGGAAGGAGAATAAACAATGTTCTACAAAGGTTTTTGTGGAAGGAAAAGGGGTATATGTACCATAACTATTCTTTGGAAGGAGAACAGCTTGATCTCTTCCGAGATGATGGAGTTCACCTAAGTAATGAAGGGAATTGCATTTTTGTGTCTAGTTTAAGACAGATGGTGGAGTTGTGTCTGTTTATGGGGGATGTGAATTCTTATGCCCCGTACACACGGTCGGATTTTCCGATGGAAAATGTCCGATCGGAGCGTGTTGTCGGAAATTCCGACCGTGTGTGGGCTCCATCGGATATTTTCCATCGGCTTTTCCGACACACAAAGTTGGACAGCAGGAGATAAAATTTTCCGACAACAAAATCCGTTGTCGGAAATTCCGATCGTGTGTACACAAATCCGACGGACAAAGTGCCACGCATGCTCAGAATAAATAAAGAGATGAAAGCTATTGGCCACTGCCCCATTTATAGTCCCGACATACGTGTTTTACGTCATCGCGTTTAGAACGATCGGATTTTCCGACAACTTTGTGTGACCGTGTGTATGCAAGACAAGTTTGAGCCAACATCCGACGGAAAAAATCCTAGGATTTTGTTGTCGGAATGTCCGAACAAAGTCCGACCGTGTGTACGGGGCATTAGAGTGTGGATGGTTGATGTGTGCAGTGGCTAAATAAAATTAAAGTTTGCTTGAGTGAATAGTTGATGACTCTGTTCCATTAATTCCAGCTCTTCAAGGGTAACATTTACCCAGTTCATGAGTATGGCTACTCCAGCTCGTGGATGTCGGTAGAGGAGATGGAATGGATGGTGTCTATATTTTAGGAGGATAGTAAGGAACTAAAGTATTGTAACCTTCTTTTACACCAGAAAGTCTGTGGACGGGGATGAGTGTGGGAGAGTCAAGGACTTATATCTTTGCATTTCCATACTTAAGATGATAGATGTTTTGGGTGGTCTTTTATCTCATACACCTTTGGTTCCTTTCACTTTCAGGCTGGTGGAAAAGAATGAAGATTAGTGATTGGCAATGATCAAAGGGGGGAAATGTATATGGATAATTTATGATCAATGTTGAATCACTATATATATGTTTGTTGTGTTAATGAATTAAGTATATTCTGTATTCCTCTGTCAGCATTGAAAAATGACACAAACATATTTTGTAACAAAAAATATGTGTTGCTTGCTAGCAGTTAGATAACAATATGTGTTGTAAGCTGTTGTATGTTGATATGTCAAATCATAGCTGTGCGTACTGACAGAGGATGGGAGAAACAGATAACCAGATAAGCTGGGTGTGTCGACCATAGAAGGGGTATAAAAGAAGTGATGTATTTCAGGCTCATTGGGACATTGCTAATATACACACGTTCTGTTTAATGCTTGTTCCCCATATATATACATGCTAATAAACAATTTAATTTGGAGCCAGTCTTGCTTTAAGGTATTTTGCCCTTTACAATGCCCTCACATGCCCTCAACATGGGGGGTGCTTATTGGGGACAAAGGCCTCTTCCCTACAACCCTGGGCTGTGGTTGTGGGGATCTGTGGGCAGGGGGCCAGTCGGAATCTGGAAGCCGCCTTTACCAAAGGAGCCCCTAGATTCTGACCCCCCATGTGAATGAGTAGGGATACATTGTACCCCTACTCATTCACCAAAAAAAGTGTCAAAAATAAAACAGTACACAGGTTTTTGACAAGTTTAAAAAAAAAAAATGTAGATCAATCAATCATGATGCCGACGCCACCGCCATACCCAAAAAAAGCAATGCCCACAAGAGTGGTTGACCGCCTGCTCTGCCATTTGACTATTCTTAAATAGATAGAGGGTGGAGCCACCTGACGAGGGGTGGGGCCACAGGTGACATCACCAGGTGGCTTTTCCCCCTACCTTTATAAGAACTGTCAACCGCAAAGCCTGCAGTAGGCGGTTAGCCTTCGTTGACAGTGGAGCATTTTTTTTTGTTTTTTGGGTCCAGCGGTGCGGCAGGCGTCCTAATTGACAATGGATCTACATCGGGGGGACATTGTTTTTTTATTTTTTAACATTTTGTTGATAAAGGGCTCAAAAAACTTCTATTGTTTTTCATTATTTTTGACACGTTTTTGGTGAATGAGTAGGGGTACAATGTACCCTTACTCATTCACATGGGGGCAGGATCTGGGGGCCCTCTTTTTAAAGAAGGCTTTCAGATTCTGATAAGCCCCCTGCTCGCAGACCCCCACAACCACTGGCCAGAGTTATGGGGAGAGGCCCTTGGATGAATTTAAGGGGGGGACCCCACGTGTTTTTTTTTGTTTTGTTTTTTCATTTTAGCATGGGGTTCCCCTATAATCCATACCAGACCCGAAGCATTGGGCAGGATCCCCATGCCATTTTTACTCACTGTTTTTTATTAACTTCACTGTGCCCTGATTGAACACCCCGCCGAGTGCCCTACAAATTCGGATGTTCACCGAACGGGCAAACAGGCAATGTTCGGGCCCAACTTTTGCTCGGCCCAAACTGTTCACCCAACTCTAATTATTTTAATTCTCTATTCTGAAAGCCTTTTTATGTAGTGTGACCAGCACAGCACCAATCAACATCAGCAGAATACTAGAAACCCCTCCCTCCGAATTTTCCCTGAGGACAGGAAATGTTTAGTACACTTTAAAGCCAGTAACCATGATCACATGGTGGAACACAGGAATGGATTTGGAGTGAATCACGGTGGATTATTTAAAAACAAGAGGTGTCAGACTAAGTGCAGTATTAAAATCAATTGTTTAATAAAAGTAAAGACAAATGGCAAATCACAAAATGGATGAGAAATACAGGCACAATTAATAAGATTGTCAGTCTCAGAGCCTCTCCAAGCTGTCTTGGTGCAGTGGCAGCCTTGAACACCGGCTATGTTGCTGAATGGAAGCAGTAACATACCGATCGCCACTGTAACCAGCAGGCCGGATGTGATGTCACATGGAGGTGGTGCTGGTGTGCTGAGCGGTAACGCATTTCAAAGAAATGGCTTCTTCTTCAGATGGTGGATTATTTAGAAGGCATTATTGGAGAACTGTGAATAAATGCTTTTTTAGGGGGAGATTTACTTAACAGCATGACAGAGAATATTTAATGTGGCTGTGGCAAATTAAAGGATTGATTTAAAATTGTAATAATTTTTTAGCATGATGGAGAATATTTCATTACACATTATATTGTGATGGTGGTAAATGAAGTGTATTTCGCCCCAGCTGGCTCACTTACTAAGTAAGCCTTTAGAGGCAGGACAAATGCAGAAGCAATGCAAGTGGCTTTAAACCTGCAAAGTGCTGTGCATCTAACTCAATACCCCAGGTCACTTAAAGGAAATCTCTACAGTTCAGTGAATAGTTGATGACTCTGTCCCATTAATTCCAGCTCTTCAAGGGTAACATTTACCCAGTTCATGAGTATGGCTACTCCAGCTCGTGGATGACGGTAGAGGAGATGGAATGGATGGTGTCTATATTTTAGGAGGATAGTAAAGAAGCTCAATACCCCAGGTCACTTAAAGGAAATCTCTGCAATTTCCAGTCCAGCAGGGTCTAGACATTGTACTACAAAAGGAAGGCTGAGGATGATCATGCCCGATAGCTGCAATCCAACAGACAATGTTCCAGAAGTAATATACAGAAAAATTTTAATTAAAAATAACTTGAAGAAGAAAAGAAGTTCTAATAAATAATAGGTTAGTCTTTAACCAATTCAGCCCTGGACCATTTGGCTGCCTAAAGACCAGAGGACTTTTTACAATTTGGTACTGCGCTGCTTTAACTGGTAATTGCGAGGTCATGCAATGTTGTACCCAAACAAAATTTGTGTCCTTTTTTTCCCGCAAATAGATCTTTCTTTTTATGGTATTTGATTGCCTCTGCAATTTTTATTTTTTGTGATATAAATGGAAAAAGACCGAATATTTTGAAAAAATTATATTTTCTACTTTTTGTTGTAAGAAAAATCCAATAAACTCAATTTTAGTCATACATTTAGGCCAAAATGTATTCAGCCACATGTCTTTGGTAAAAAAATGTAAATAAGCGTATAATTATTGGTTTGCACAAAAGTTATAGCGGCTACAAACTAGGGTGCATTTTTTTGAATTTACACAGCTTTTAGTTTCTGACTGCCCATCTCATTTATTGAGGTGCTAAAATGGCAGGGCAGTACAACCCCCCCCCCCAAATGACCCCATTTTGAAAAGTAGACACCCCAAGGAAATTGCTGAGAGGCATATTGAGCCCATTGAATATTACATTTTTTTGTCCCAAGTAATTTAATAATGAAAAAAAAATGATATATTGCTCACACAAGCCATTGTTATGTGTGGAATTTCACCCCAAAATACATTTTGCTTCTTCTCTTGAGTACGGGGATACCACATGTGTGGGACTTTTTGGGAGTCTAGCCGCGTACAGGGCCCCGAAAACCAAGCACCGCCTTCACGATTTCTAAGGGCGTAAATTTTTTATTTCACTCTTCACTCCCTATCACAGGTTTGAAGGCCATAAAATGCCAAGATGGCACAAAACCCTCCCAAATAACCCCATTTTGGAAAGTAGACATCCCAAGCTATTTGCTGAGAGGCATGTTGAGTCCATGGAATTTTTTATATTTTGCCACAAGTTGCGGGAAAATGACAAACTTTTTTTTTTTTTTTGCACAAAGTTGTCACTAAATGATATATTACTCAAACATGCCATGGGCATATGTGGAATTACACCCCAAAATACATTCCGCTCCTTCTCCTGCGTATGAGGATACCACATGTGTGGGACTTTTTGGGAGCCTAGCTGCGTACGGGGCCCCGAAAACCAATCACCGCGCCCCCCATGACCCCATTTTGGAAAGTAGACACCCCAAGGAAATTGCTAAGAGGCATATTGAGCCCATTGAATATTACATTTTTTTGTCCCAAGTAATTTAATAATGAAAAAAAAAATGATATATTGCTCACACAAGCCATTGTTATGTGTGGAATTTCACCCCAAAATACATTTTGCTGCTTCTCTTGAGTACGGGGATACCACATGTGTGGGACTTTTTGGGAGTCTAGCTGCGTACGGGGCCCCGAAAACCAAGCACCGCCTTCACGATTTCTAAGGGCGTAAATTTTTTATTTCACTCTTCACTCCCTATCACAGGTTTGAAGGCCATAAAATGCCAAGATGGCACAAAACCCTCCCAAATAACCCCATTTTGGAAAGTAGACATCCCAAGCTATTTGCTGAGAGGCATGTTGAGTCCATGGAATTTTTTATATTTTGCCACAAGTTGCGGGAAAATGACAAACTTTTTTTTTTTTTTTGCACAAAGTTGTCACTAAATGATATATTACTCAAACATGCCATGGGCATATGTGGAATTACACCCCAAAATACATTCCGCTCCTTCTCCTGCGTATGGGGATACCACATGTGTGGGACTTTTTGGGAGCCTAGCTGCGTACGGGGCCCCGAAAACCAATCACCGCGCCCCCCCATGACCCCATTTTGGAAAGTAGACACCCCAAGCTATTTGCTGAGAGGCATGGCGAGCTGCAAAATATTCACCATGCCTCTCACTAATTTGTTTTTGAAAATGAAGAAAGAAACAAAAAATTTTTTTTTTCTTTTTTCAGTTTCCAAAACTTTGTGACAAAAAGTGAGGTCTGCAAAATACTCACCATACCTCTCAGCAAATAGCTTGGGGTGTCTACTTTCCAAAATGGGGTCATTTGGTGGGGTTTTGTGCCATCTGGATATTTCATGGCCTCCAAATCTGTAATAGGCAGTGAGGAGTGAAATCAAAAATTTACACCATTAGAAAGCCTGAAGACGGTGCTTGGATTTCAGGGTCCTGTACATCGCTAGGCTCCAAAAAAGTCTCATACATGTGGTATCCCCGTAATCAGGAGAAGCAACAGAATGTATTTTGGGGTGTAATTTCACATATGCCCATGGCATGTTTGAGCAACATATCATTTAGTGACAACTTTGTGCAAAAAAAAAAAAAATGTGTCTTTTTTCCCCAACTTGTGTCAAAATATAAAATATTCCATGGATTCGACATGCCTCTTCAGCAAATAGCTTGGGGTGTCTTTTTTGCAAGAAAATTATTTTGAACCCCCAAACATTATATATAAAACATTATATATATTTTTTAAAGCAAAGGCCCTACAGATTAAAATTGTGGGTGTTTCATTTTTTTTTCACACAGTATTTGCGCAGCGATTTTTCATACGAATTTTTTTGGGAAAAAACACACTTTTTTCATTTTAATGCACTAAAACACACTATATTGCCCAAATGTTTGATGCAATAAAAAAAGTTAATTTTAGGCCAAGTACATGGATACCAAACATGACATGCTTTAAAATTGCGCACAAACGTGCAGCGGCGACAAACTACATTTTTAAAAGGCATTTAAAAGCCTTTACAGGTTACCACTTTAGATTTACAGAGGACGTCTACTGCTAAAATGACTGCCCTCGATCTGACCTTTGCAGTGATATTTCACATGCATGGTGCAATTGCAGCTTCCTTTTTGACCCCTCCCACTTGTTGAAAATGGGCGTGGTTTCAGTGAAATTGTGGGCGTGGCTCTAAGGTGGTGTGGTTGGCGTCTGAGATGAACGAGGGATGGAGGGAGAGGGAGAGAGGAATGGAGGGACAGCAGGTCCTTACCCTACACAACAATAGAAATATGTGTATTCTAGAAAGTTTAACAATCAGCAGATAAAGATGTTCCAAACACCTGGTGTTAGCACTTCAATCATCCCGGCACCATGATTGTTATGGTGTCAGGATGATTGAAGCACATTATTTCTATTATTACATTGTAATATAAAATGAAATCATTCAACTCACCATAATGCAGAATCAGTGGGAGCCCTGAGCGTGTCACTAGCCATGTCGTCTGCCACCAGATGCCATCAGGTGCACCAAGCGGAGTCCTTTCTTACATGCAGCATGTGTCACATCAAATGCAGGCTGTGTTCCATAAAATGCAGCCTGTGTCACATCAAATGCAGCCTGTGTCCCACCAAATCCAGCCTGTGTCACATAAAATGCAGCTTGTGTCCCATAAAATGCAGCTTGTGTCACATAAAATGCAGCCTGTGTCCCATAAAATGAAGCCCATGTCACACCAAATGCAGTATGTGTCCCACCAAATGCAGCCAGCCTGTGTCCAACCAAATGCAGCCTTGCCTGTGCCCCACCCAATGCAACCTTGCTTGTGTCCCACCATATGCAGCCTTGCCTGTGTCACATCAAATGCAGCCTTGCCTGTGTCCCACCAAATGCAGCCTTGCCTGTGTCAAATCAAATGTAGCCTTGTCTGTGTCCCACCAAATGCAGCCTTGCCTGTGTCCCACCAAATGCAGCCAGCCTGTGTCCCACCAAATGCACCCTTGCCTGTGTCACATCAAATGTAGCCTTGCTTGTGTCACATCAAATGCAGCCTTGCCTGTGTCCCACCAAATGCAACCTTGCCTGTGTCACATCAAATGCAGCCTTGCCTGTGTCACATCAAATGCAGCCTTGCTTGTGTCCCACCAAATGCAGCTTTGCCTGTGTCACATCAAATGCAGCCTTGCCTATGTCCCACCAAATGCAGCCTTGGCCGTGTCCCACCAAATGCAGCCAGCCTGTATCCCACCAAATGGAGCCTTACCTGTGTCCCACCAAATGCAGCCTTGCCTGTGTCCCACCAAATGCAGCCTTGCCTGTGTCCCACCAAATGCAGCCAGCCTGTGTTCCACCAAATGCAGCCTTGCCTGTGTCCCACCAAATGCAGCCTTGCCTGTGTCCCACCAAATGCAGCTTTGCCTGTGTCACATCAAATGCAGCCTTGCCTATGTCCCACCAAATGCAGCCTTGACCGTGTCCCACCAAATGCAGCCAGCCTGTATCCCACCAAATGGAGCCTTGCCTGTGTCCCACCAAATGCAGCCTTGCCTATGTCCCACCAAATGCAGCCTTGCCTGTGTCCAACCAAATGCAGCCAGCCTGTGTTACACCAAATGCAGCCTTGCCTGTGTCACATCAAATGCAGCCTTGCCTGTGTCACATCAAATGCAGCCTTGTCTGTGTCCCACCAAATGCAGCCTTGCCTGTGTCACATCAAATGCAGCCTTGCCTGTGTCCCACCAAATGCAGCCTTGCCTGTGTCACATCAAATGCAGCCTTGCCTGTGTCACATCAAATGCAGGAAGCCTGTGTCCCACCAAATACAGCCTTGCCTGTGTCACATCAAATGCAGCCTTGCCTGTGTCACATCAAATGCAGCCTTGCCTGTGTCACATCAAATGCAGCCTTGCCTGTGTCCCACCAAATGCAGCCTTGCCTGTGTCACATCAAATGCAGCCTGCCTGTGTCCCACCAAATGCAGCCTTGCCTGTGTCACATCAAATGCAGCCTTGCCTGTGTCACATCAAATGCAGCCAGCCTGTGTCCCACCAAATGCAGCCAGCCTGTGTCTCATTAAATGCAGCCTTGCCTGTGTCACATCAAATGCAGCCTTGCCTGTGTCCCACCAAATGCAGCCTTGCCTGTGTCCCACCAAATGCAGCCTTGCCTATGTCCCACCAAATGTAGCCTTGCCTGTGTCACATCGAACCCCCATCCCCCTTCTCCGTGCAAATGCAGCCTTGAATGTGTCACATCAAATGCAGCCTTGCCTGTGTCCCATCAAACCCCCTCCCCGACAATCTCCGTGGGAGCACAGTGGTACTTGCTGTGTTGTCCTCTCCTGCGGTGTCTCCTTCCACAGCGGCGATAGAGGAGTCCGCTCCGGCTCCTCATACTTCTGGTTTTCTCTCTCCTGGGCGCAATGGGAGAAAGAAAACAGGAAGTAACATCAAACTCAGATGTCAATCAAACCCCCCGGTCGTAGTAATAGATACTATGAGCGCTGGGCGGAAGCTACTCGGCGCTTCGGAAAGCACTGCAAGGCAGGATAAAAGCCTGCAAATGTAGCACCGCATCTGCAATCTCCTGATTGCATAGATGTGGCGCTTCCCATTGTGCACTGTGTCTGGCGTCATACTGTGATCTCTCTTCTGCCCTCAAAGCATCTGACCACACCAAGGTCGGTGTGATAAAATGCTTTCCCAATTTCCCAATGGCGCTGTTTACACCCAGCAAAATCTAAGTCATGAAATGCTCGTAGCTTCCGGTTTCTTAGGCCGTAGATATAATTGGAGCCATTCTGGTCTCTGATCAGCTCTATGGTCAGCTGGCGGAATCACCGGCTGCATTCTCAGGTTCCCTGTTGGGACAGGAGAGCCAGAGAAAACCATGGAAGACGGTGGGAGGGGGGGTGACATTTCCTCCCACTGCTTGTAAAAGCAGTCTAGAGGCTAATTAGGCACTAGCATTGCTTTTACATGAAAGCTGACCGATGGCTGAAAGGAATGATACCAAGATGATACCTAAACCTGCAGGCATCATTCTGGTATAACCACTCAAAGTCCAGCAACATACCAATATGTTGCTGGTCCTTGTTAGGCATATATTGTAATCTTTTTTTTCATGCAGCCTGTGGGCTGCATGAAAAAAAGAGATTGATCGGTGGGTTTGTCCACCATTAGAATACCTCCCTTCATCCACCCACTTGTAATGATGGGCATACATGCACTATTTTGTTTTTAACTGTGGTGGTGAAATCACCTCCTACAGCGCTGGAGTCACGGCCTTATGTATCGTGGGACCAAACGCTGTTGCTGTCAAGATAAATAAATCAGTGCTGCAGCTGAATGGCCTAAAAAATATATGCCGAAGCATGGGGGCATCCGCCCCAAAAGTTCGGAGCAAATCGGTCCTCCACCCCTGCTGCCCCCATGCTTCGGCATATATGCTGTCAAGATAAATAAATCCGCACTACAACTGAATGGCTTAAATGCTAAGCAAATGATGGTTAACATTAAAACAAACATTACAGTATAACATACCATACCTGCAAAGCAAATACAATAAAACATGGTAAAAATAAAACAGAGAGAATGATAGATATAGAACAATAGTGAGCGAACAGTAGAGCGAACAGTAGAGAAGGAACATAAGAGGGAGAACAATATAGAGAGAGAGAGAGAGAAGAAAAATACAACCTCTATTTTTGTTTTTTTATTTTTTATTTTTTTGTGTTTTTGTGTGTGTGTGTTTTGTTTTTTTACTTTTTTCACTTTTATAAAAATTGTAAAAAAAACTATAAACCAAACTTTGCAGATTAGGGTCTCTCAAAGTGTGATGGCCATCACAACTTTCGGGACCCAGAGAACCTGTGTACGTGTGCCTATGACTGTGTGGTGCTGGACCCTACACTAATACTCTACTGGTGTGTGATAGCATTCGAAACAGTCACCAATGCAAAGACCCGGTTGGTCAGGACAGGAAGGACAATAAAAGCGGGTGTCACGCCTAAATCTGGGCTTTCTACAGACACAACATCTTCTTTGGGGGTTTCTTTGGGTAGGGGTACCAGAGAGAACATGCGGAAAATGCCTCTCATGCAGCCGGCTTACTGCATTTGCGTTGGGAAGTTGGGCCAAAGCACCGTCTGGAAACAGAAGGGCTCTGATGATCTCTTCCTGGAATTTATGGAAGAATCCAGTTCGTCCTGAAGCTCTGTATGGCACATGAGCGTTCAGCAAAGCCAATTGAAATAAGTATACAGACACTTTTTTATACCAGCGTCTAGCCTTATGGACAATTAGGTATGGCGCCAACAACTGGTCGTTGAGGTTCACCCCTCCCATATTAAGGTTATATTTGTGGACACAGAGGAGTTTCTCCACAACACCAGTACCCATAGGAATTTGGACTGTCATGTCTGTGTGAAGGAAAGAAAGAACGAAAACATTCTTATTATCGCTCCACTTCACAACGAGCAAATTATTACATCTCAAGCAGGCTCTCTCCCTCAGCCTAAGACGGGAATCTACAAGCCGCTGGGGTAAGCCCCGGCGATTAGATCGCACAGTGCCACATGCACCAATTTGATGATCAAACAAGTGACTAAAAAGTGGCACGCTCATGTAATAATTGTCCACATACAAGTGGTACCCCTTTCCGAATAAGGGTGATACCAAGTCCCACACAATCTTACCAGCGCTCCCTATGTAGTCAGGGCAGTTCTCCGGCTCTACGTAACTATCTCTTCCCTCGTAAACCATGAAACTATATATATATAGCCTGTGGGACTGTCACAGAGCTTATACATCTTGACCCCGTATCTGGCACACTTGCTGGGAAGATACCGTTTGAATGGCAACCGGCCAGAAAACTTAATCAGGGACTCATCAATGCAGACAACTTGATGGGGAGTTAACAAGGCTGCAAAATGTTGGTTGAAGTGGTTTACGAGGGGCCGCATTTTGTAGAGCTGATTAAATTCAGGGTCATCTGAGGACGACAGAGTTCATTATCATTGAAATGCAAGATCTGCTTGTATCGTGTCCTGGTCATGGAGGCAGAGAACACGGGCGTATGGTGAATTGGGTCAGTGGACCAATATGACCGCAACTCATTCTTTTTAGTTACGCCCATGAGGAGGGATAGGCTCAGGAAGGTCTTAAATTCGGGGACCGTAATTGGTCTCCAATCTCTGACAAGGGTCACCTGGGATTAGCGACGATGAATTGACCAGCGTATAAATTGCTTTGGTCCACAATAGATTTATAGAGATCTTCTGTGAAAAACAGCGAATAAAAATCAAGTGACATAAAATCAACTATTTCCACCTGAATTCCCAGGTTGGCCAGTGAATGGGGGAAGTACGGGTGCTTCAGAAGTGGTGGGTTTCCAATCAAGATTGGCGAATGCAGCAGGAAGGGCACTATGGGCTTGACAGGCCTGTCTTTGTCTCCTTCTTGGTGGCAGCGGGACACTACTCGTGCTTGCCACCTCACCAGCTTGAACTGCACTTATGGGACTCGCCACTTCAGGTCAAGTGTTACTGCAGTGCTGGATGTATGACCAGGATGTACTAGGCTGCTGGTGCTTACCAGTTCACCAGAAGGAATAGCAGCGCTAGTACTTCTCTGCTCCATTCGAGAGACCTGCAGTTCTTGCACCTCAATGACAGCAGAAGAAGATCGGGGTCTGGTACGCCTGTCCTTGGCAGGGACCACAACTTCGTTGTCAGAGCTATCTGTCAGGGTGCTGCTGCTGTCTACAGGTTTGTATTCTGAGCCTAAATCTGGCAGATGGGTGACTTCCTCTTCACTATCTGTCATGCCCAGAAATGTGTAGGCCTCTTCACTACTATACCTTCGATTTGACATTTTGGTCTCTGAATTTACTGGTACACTAGTGAGACTCACAGGTACAAAAGCTCCTGACTGTTAGCGAATGATTCAAACCCTCCAAAAAAAACTGTTAGCATTCGCATGGATCAGGCCTTTGCATTTATGTGTGTTGTGTTTTGTAAGTGACAGTGATCGATACTGCACTTGGGTGGGCTGGGCTGGGCGGAGAGGCGTAGGTGGTAGCAGGTATCTGGGCTGATCCCACTAACACTGCATTTTTGGGAACCCTAGACTGTTGGGGATGCTAATATAGATCTGATCAGATCAAATATCGATCCGTTCAGACACTATATTACTAGGGGAGGCCTATGGTGCGTGCGTGGGTGTTAGCGGTACTGGCACTGATCTGACGCTGCCTGGGGGGACGCAGACCCTATCTTATCCTAAAACCTAACTTTAATCACCCGCCGGGTTATCAGGGGGTTAAACCTTTATTTGGTAAAATACGGCGGGTGCCCTGACGCTATAAAAAACCCCTAGGTAAACTGCGTCACCCGTGACAATTATACTGTGATCACAGGTGACAGGGGATAATCAAGGGGTTAAACCTTTATTGGGGGGGTTAGGGGGGGTTAGGGGGGTCCCTAGACCTATCTGAGCCTAAGACTAATTACCTTAACACTGATTTTTGTCTAGGACTTAACACCTATGGTTATTGTTTGCCGCTGTTCAATCCTCCTGTATTTGCCAGTATACAGTAACAGCTTCCTGTGTTGCTCAATGGACAAAAAAGAAAAAAAAATGGGCTGCAGGTCCACTTTAATACATTTATTGCATGGAAATGTTATCTTGTCGTGACATTTGATAAATAAAAATAATACTTTTTTTTTTTAATTCTTTATTTATGAAATCTTTTACCATCTTTTAACATGAGCAGATCTTAAAGACCAGAGAGAAGAAAAGAAAACGGGGAAAAAAAAGTATCAATCTACCCTAAATCGAGAGCGATACAGCATCAATTTACAAACAGAGAGGTGGACCATATGACCCATAGGTTATCAAAGTGAAATTTTAATGACAAAGCTATTAATCACCTAGCAGTTAAAATATTGCGATGGTTGCCTACACGTTTATAATACAGTTATTTAATACTAAATTACGTTAAAGTAAAAAGGTATGCTGTTGAAGTGATGTTATACGTTATATCTAACAGATAGGAAAGGCATCTGGCAGTGAGGAGATGTCACATAGCTAGAGGAGAAAGTAACAGATGTACTCAGACATCAGATAGCCTTAGTGGTAGACATAATATATGGTTGGGATACAAAGTGCTGAATAATAATAAAGCATGCTCCACTTAATGACTTAATGAAAGAAGCTATTAAATGAAGACGTGTCCCTGATTTTCCCCCTTTCTTTGCAATGACATACTAGATTTTAGCAGCTATTATTTCTTGTGTCTTATTGTGAAAGACAGAAATAAATCACACAATAAAACTTATTACATCTGTCATTGATTTAATGCAGGCTATATGACAGAAACACTTGAGCTAAGAACTATGAGTTTTGTACAGGCTCCGGTTGTTATCTTTTGGTAATTTGCTCTTCCATAACCCTGATGAAGAATTTATTTAATTTTTTTTATTATGATAGCAAAATAACCCCATTCAGTATACTGCAATTATAATTAATAAACATTTACAAATGACAGTCAGTGCTATTAATAATAGCTTTTGTCAGTACCGATTATTGCCAAATGAAAACTCCTGGAAAAAGATATAATATCGTACAATGAAAAACATGTATATAGTTAACTACTAAGATGTGCTGCCCAGCAAACCAGGCAATGAATGTGTAATTGCTGAACAAATCATGGCTTGCCAGATACAGCATGAAAAAAATAATCAGACAAAAGATTATTCCCCATCATATCTTAATGCAAGAAACTGCTTTCTTGCAAGCTGCAATTTCTGGAACCACCATATTTAAAGTTTACAAATTTGTCAGCCTTGGTTTCCTAGCTGTATCCATCATGGCTATTCTTCAACCTAACTACAAACACCTATATAGAGTCCAATTATTTAGGACCTTGAATATCTAGAAATGAAGCATTCACAACTTTGCTCTATTAGTATTAGTCAGCACAGAGGGTTTTGCACAGCTGTTCCTGGCACAGACATAGGGTATACAGAGGGTTAGCTATCAGGTAAAAGGTACATTTTGGGGAATTTTAGGTGACACATTTTAGGGGTAAATGTTAGGATGAGGCATTGGTGTTATGCTTAAGATTGAAGGGTTAAATTGTCCTTCCAACCTTCAGGCACATCATTATTGGATCTTATGCATACACTAACCAAGTTATCCAAGCCTTGCTTTGAATCCAGGGTTGACATGGTACTGTGACATGTTAGTAGATTCGGCACATCCCCATGGCAACTTTTAAGAACATTGACCACCCTTATGATGCTGATAGTCACATAGGGTTTCAGGAAGTAAGGAACTGCCTGCTTTTGAGATTGAGTGCCTATGCCAGGAACAGAGATCTATGTCACCACAGCAAGGCACACAGCAGGTCATGGCACAGACACTGTGCCATGAATGTAGGGTAAAGTGCACATGCACTGTTGACATTAGCTACACAAATAAACAATGAGATTTTGCAAGGTCTAAATACAGTAAGGGTACTATGTATGTAATTGAGGGAAAGTACAAACTGTGAGGGTGGCCATAAATAGATCGAAAATCAGCCGGTCCAGTAGAGACCGGACTAATTTCAATCCATGTAGGGAAAGGCTGGCTGTACAAAAGTCAATCTACCAATGGACTTCTGTACAATCAGCCTGTCAGGCTTTTGCAGAATGATCAGTGCTATTGACTATAGCAGGCAGCACGGATCAGTGTATTCTGACGGTGGGAAAGGCTTTAAGTGATTTAAAAAGGATTTGTTCTCCTTTAAAGAGGGTTGAGTCTACGGGCTGTAGTCTTTAATATTGTACGAGGAGTTATTGCAGAAGTCCAGATGGCAGTCCGGTATAGTATTAATGTCCCCACATAGCAGCAGGTTGCCTTGTTGTATCCATTTTACCTTCTGTAGTACTTTATTGAGGAAAGAAATCCGGTGGGAGTTTGGTGCGTAAATGTTCATAAGGGTATAGTTGATTTAGTTAATAGCACAAACCAGAATAATGTAGCAGCCTTCTGGATCAAACAAGCTATCATGAAGTTGAAATGCTACTGTCTCTTTAATGGCAATTAAGATGCCCCTCTTTAAAAGTGCAGCAGGCTTATGAAAATGTGAGGAAAATGTCTGTTAGAGCACCGGGGGAAGGCATTCTGAGAAAAGTGTGTCTCCTAAATGCATAAGACATCACAGTGATGTTGTTGTGCTGTTTTCTATAAGAAAATTAATTTTGCAAGGTGGTTCAAATTATTGGCATCTAAAGAGAGAACATTAATGGTCATACTGGAGGGTAGTACAAGAAAGAAGGCTGAGTCCTGAGGCACTCTAGGTTTAGCAGGATAAAAAAGATGGCATCCACAGGCTGATTTGGACAGACTACAAAATAAAGCATGCCCAGTTTTGGAGTGATTGGAGATGGACCCAACGGATACAGAAGGAACAAAAAGAAAAACAAAGAAGAAAAAGCAGAGTGGAAATCATTTAATGGGAGTACCTGTGGAAATCACTTGAATGAACAGTTTCAGGCACCCCATGCAGTTTGAGGTTGTTACGGCGGGACCTATCCTCAAGGTCTGCCAGTTTGGTTTTAGTCCATAAGTGGTCTTAACCTACTGTCCTCATGTGCATTGACCAAATTGTTAATAGTGGAGATTAATTCGTCTATTGTTCTCAATGTAATGTACTCTTTTGCCCATTGATTGCATTTCAGCTGTAAGCTTGAATAATGAATAAGAGAAGCAAAATCTGCAATCAAAGTTGTGTCTAACTCTGGTTGATCAGAAGTAGGGATGAGCTTCGAGTTTGAGTCGAACTCATGTTCGACTCAAACATCGGCTGTTCGCCAGTTCGCCGAACAGCGAACAATTTGGGGTGTTCACGGCAAATTTGAAAGCCGCGGAACATCCTTTAAAAGTCAATGGGAGAAATAAAAAGTGCTAATTTTAAAGGCTTATATGCATGGTATTGTGATAAAAAGTGTTTGGGGACCTGGGTCCTGCTCCAGGGGATATGGATCAATGCAAAAAAAAGTTTCAAAAATGTCATTTTTTTCAGGAGCAGTGATTTTAATAATGCTTAAAGTGAAACAATAAAAGTGTAATATTCCTTTAAATTTCGTACCTGGGGGTGTCTATAGTATGCCTGTAAAGCACCTTGTCCCCATGTTGATGGGGACAAGGGCCTCATCCCCACAACCCTTGCCCGGTGGTTGTGGGGGTCTGCGGGTGGGGTGCTCTCTCGTCCCCCTCTTTTCCTGCGGCCTGCCAGGTGCTCGGATAAGGTGCTCGGATAAGGGTCTGGTATGGATTCTGAGGGGGACCCCACGCGATTTTATAAAAAAATTTTGGAGCGGGGTTCCCCTTAATATCCATACCAGACCTGAAGGGCCTGGTATGGAATTTAGGGGGACCCCCATGCCATTTTGGCTCGGGGTTCCCCTGTGGGGACATCCCATGTTGTTTTCATCAATGAACTTTTATGTGTATTGTAGGACCGACAATTCATTAATAGCCGCGAGTGGTTTTAAATGACTTTTTTTCCTTTGAAATGTCATTTTGCTGTCAGACTTTTTATAAACACGGGAAACATGCGCCCCTTTACAGGCATACTATAGACACCCCCAGGTATGAAATTTAAAGGAATCTTACACTTTTATTGTTTCACTTTAAGCATTAATAAAGTCACTGCTCCTGAAAAAACGTCCGTTTTTAAAAAATTTTTTGCATTGATCCATGTCCCCTGGGGCAGGACCCAGGTCCCCAAACACTTTTTATGTCAATAACTTGCATATAAGCTTTTAAAATTAGCACTTTTGATTATTCATGTTCGAGTCCCATAGACTTTAACGGTGTTCGCGCGTTCGAACAAATTTTTTGCCTGTTCGCATGTTCTGATGTGAACCGAACATGAAATCAGAAGTGGGAAAAAATGCTATTGAGAATTGCAGCTGCATATTGGCATGGACAGGGTTAATCCTTTCGCTCATCTCTGGAGGATCCTGCTGCTGTAAGTTCATCCTCATCCTGGACTTCACTGGGCTGCTGGACACAGTCCTGGCAGCTGGTGAATTAGGGGGAGAAGGAAAGCACTGTGCACTCTGCATCTTCTTCAGGCAGATCTGTATATGGAGCGTGAAAGTGAGAAGCTTCAATGAAGGCGTCATGTTAATTTCCTCTCCCCACCAGCTGCAGGAAGAAATGTGTCAGTTTCTGCAGGAGCAGCTCCTATTTCCTCTTCCTGGACATACAGACAAGTGTGTCTCCAATATATTAAGAGGGAGTGGGTTGTTCAGGGTAGTGCAGAGTTCCCGATAGTTGCTGTACATGTACCACCGGCACAGAGAGCTTACATCTCAGGTGTCCATGCAGAGCGCTTGCAAGCCACGCCCCTACAAATCGATATATTTAAAACAAGTATAAAAATATGAAAAACAAGCACAACAATGTAAAAGTCACCTCAGAAAATACTTTCTGGGTGAAACAGAAATATTGAGTTGGCCCAACCATTGCAGCTATAACAGCTTCAACTCTTCTGTGAAGGCTGTCCACAAGGTTTAGGAGTGTGTCTATGGGAATGGGAACTCGCTCATCCATGTCTTTATGGACCTTGCTTTGTACAATGGTTCACAGTCATGTTGGAGCAGGAAGAGGCCATCCTCAAACTGTTCTCACAAAGTTGGGAGCATGAAATTGTCCAAAATGTCTTAGTATGCTGACGCCTTAAGAGTTCCCTTCACTTGAATTAAGGGGCCAAACCCAACCCCTGAAAAACAAAATCACACCATAATCCAATCCGCCCTCCACCAAATTATTTAGAGGGGTGGTCCAATACTTTTGGCAATATAATGTGGATAAGCAAGTTTGGGGTGGAGGAACTTGACTGTACTGACCTTAACCCAATAGAACATCTTTGAGATGAATTAGAGTGGAGACTGCATGCCAGGCCTTCTTGTGCAACATCAGTGCCTGACCTCACAAATGTGCTTCTGGAAGAATGGTCAAACATTCCTAAAGAAATATAGAAAAGTGATGGCAGAAAAAGACCGGGTAGTCAATTGAGTCTTTTCATTTTATTTTGTTTGTTTTTTTTTTTTGGGGGGGGGGTTGTTTTTTTTGTTAACATTGTTGTCTGACTCTAGATCTATGTTTATCCCATGCTTGTTTGAAGTCATTTACTGTTGACTGTCTCACTACCTCTGCTGGTAGTTTATTCCAAACATCAACTACCCTTTCAGTAAAATAATACTTTCCAAGATTAGTTTAAACTTCCCTCCAGTTAGTTTGAGGTCATGTCCCCGTGTTCTTGATTTTGGTTTCATATTGAAAAAACTGCCTTCCTGAACCCTATTCACCCCTTTCCCTTCTTTCCGCCAGACTGTACATATTAAGTTCTTGAAGTAGCTCTTGATATGTTTTGTCCCCCAAACCTTTCAACATTTTTGTTACCCGTCTCTGCACTAGTTCTATTTTATCAATATCTTTTTGCAAGTGAGGTCTCCAGAACTGGACATAGTATTCTAAATGGGGCCTTGCTAAAGATCTACAGTATATAGGGGAATTAGAACCTCCTTCTTCTGCTGGTGATCCCTGGAGAATTCTATTCACCCACTTCCTGGTCACACTGTTTGCTCATTTTGCAATCATCTGAAATATGCACCCCCACATCTTTCTCTTCTGTAATGCTGGCTCACACTGTACCCCAAATGTTGTACTCTCTCAGGGGATTCTTTTTCCCTAGGTGCAATTTTTTATATTTAGAAATATTGAACTGCAGTCTCCACTGCTTTGACCAATCTTTCAGCATTGCCAAATCATGTTCCATGTTACAGACACCTCCAGGGATAACAACCCTATTACACACATTTGTATCATCAGCAAAAAGACCTACCTTGCCCAACAAACCTTTAGTTATATTACTGACATAGAGAGTAAACAGAACAGGACCTAATACAGAGCCATGTGGTACACCACTAGTGAATGCTCTCTGTTCTGAGTGAACCCCATTTACAACCACACTCTGGTGACTATCTTTTAGCCAACTGCATATCCACAAAACCACCCAAGGGTTAAGTCCTAGCTTGTACAACTTTTGTAATAGATCATTATGTGGAAATGTATCAAATGCCTTGCTGAAATCAAGATTTGCTATGTCTACAGCACCACCCCAGTCCAAAACATTGGTAATATATTCAAAAAATTCAATCAGTTTAGTCTGACATGATCTGCCCTCAGTAAAGCCATGGGTCCAGCAACTTGTGTATTTTTTAGGTGAACAATGATCCTTTTTTAGAAGTGATTCCATTAACTTGACTACAATTGATGTTAAACTCACTGGCCTGTAATTGCTAGCTTCTACGCAATTTATTTCTGTGAAGACTGAACAGAAGTAATTGTTTAACCACTTCAGCCCCGGAAGGTTTTACCCCCTTCCTGACCAGAGCACTTTTTACAATTCGGCACTGCGTCGCTTTAACTGCTAATTGCGCGGTCATGCAATGCTGTACCCAAACGAAATTTGCGTCCTTTTCTTCCCACAAATAGAGCTTTCTTTTGATGGTATTTGATCACCTCTGCCATTTTTATTTTTTGCGCTATACACGGAAAAAGACCGAAAATTTTGAAAAAAAATGATATTTTCTACTTTTTGTTCTAAAAAAAATCCAATAAACTCAATTTTAGTCATACATTTAGGCCAAAATGTATTCGGCCACATGTCTTTGGTAAAAAAAATGTCAATAAGTGTATATTTATTGGTTTGCGCAAAAGTTATAGCGTCTACAAACTAGGGTACATTTTCTGGAATTTACACAGCCTTTAATTTATGACTGCCTATGTCGTTTCTTGAGGTGCTAAAATGGCAGGGCAGTACAAAACCCCCACAAATGACCCCATTTTGGAAAGTAGACACCCCAAGGAATTTGCTGAGAGGCATGTTGAGCCCATTGAATATTTATTTTTTTTGTCCCAAGTGATTGAATAATGACAAAAAAAAAAAAAAAAAAAAAAAATTACAAAAAGTTGTCACTAAATGATATATTGCTCACACAGGCCATGGGCATATGTGGAATTGCACCCCAAAATACATTTAGCTGCTTCTCCTGAGTACGGGGATACCACATGTGTGGGACTTTTTGGGAGCCTAGCCGCGTACGGGGCCCCGAAAACCAATCACTGCCTTCAGGATTTCTAAGGGCGTACATTTTTGATTTTACTCCTCACTACCTATCACAGTTTTGAAGGCCATAAAATGCCCAGATGACATAAAACCCCCCCAAATGACCCCATTTTGGAAAGTAGACACCCCAAGCTATTTGCTTTGAGGCATGTTGAGTCCATGGAATGTTTTATATTTTGACACAAGTTGCGGGAAAGTGACAAATTTTTTTTTTTTTTTTTTTTTTTTGCACAAAGTTGACACTAAATGATATATTGCTCACACAGGCCATGGGCATATGTGGAATTGCACCCCAAAATACATTTAGCTGCTTCTCCTGAGTACGGGGATACCACATGTGTGGGACTTTTTGGGAGCCTATCCGCGTACGGGACCCCGAAAACCAAGCACCGCCTTCAGGATTTCTAAGGGCGTACATTTTTGATTTTACTCCTCACTGCCTATCACAGTTTCGGAGGCCATGGAATGCCCAGGTGGCACAAACCCCCCCCAAATGACCCCATTTTGGAAAGTAGACACCCCAAGCTATTTGCTGAGAGGCATGGTGAGTATTTTGCAGCTCTCATTTGTTTTTGAAAATAAAGAAAGACGAGAAAAAAAATTTTTTTTTTTCTTTTTTCAATTTTCAAAACTTTGTGACAAAAAGTGAGGTCTGCAAAATACTCACTATACCTCTCATCAAATAGCTTGGGGTGTCTACTTTCCAAAATGGGGTCATTTGGGGGGGTTTTGTGCCACCTGGGCATTCCATGGCCTCCGAAACTGTGATAGGCAGTGAAGAGTGAAATCAAAAATTTACGGCCTTAGAAAGCCTGAAGGCGGTGCTTGGTTTTCGGGGTCCCGTACGCGGCTAGGCTCCCAAAAAGTCCCACACATGTGGTATCCCCGTACTCAGGAGAAGCAACAGAATGTATTTTGGGGTGTAATTTCACATATTCCCATGGCATGTTTGAGCAATATATCATTTAGTGACAACTTTGCGCAAAAAAAAATAAAAAAAATAAAAAATTGTCTCTTTCCCGCAACTTGTGTCACAATATAAATTATTCCATGGACTCGACATGCCTCTCAGCAAATAGCTTGGGGTGTCTACTTTCCAAAATGGGGTCATTTGGGGGGGTTTTGAACTGTCCTGGCATTTTATGCACAACATCTAGAAGCTTATGTCACACATCACCCACTCTTCTAAGCACTTGAAGACATAGCCCTTTCTGACACTTATTGTTTACATAAAAAAATAATTTTTTTTGCAAGAAAATTACTTTGAACCCCCAAACATTATATATTTTTTTTAAAGCAAATGCCCTACAGATTAAAATGGTGGGTGTTTCATTTTTTTTTTTCACACAGTATTTGCGCAGCGATTTTTCAAACGCATTTTTTGGGGAAAAAACACACTTTTTTACATTTTAATGCACTAAAACACACTATATTGCCCAAATGTTTGATGAAATAAAAAAGATGATCTTAGGCCGAGTACATGGATACCAAACATGACATGCTTTAAAATTGCGCACAAACGTGCAGTGGCGACAAACTAAATACATTTTTAAAAGCCTTTAAAAGCCTTTACAGGTTACCACTTTAGATTTACAGAGGAGGTCTACTGCTAAACTTACTGCCCTCGATCTGACCTTCGCGGCGATACCTCACATGCATGGTGCAATTGCTGTTTACATTTGACGCCAGACCAACGCTTGCGTTCACCTTAGCGCGAGAGCAGGGGGGACAGGGGTGCTTTTTTTTTTTTTTTTTTTTTTTCTCTTTATTATTATTGTTTTTTTATCTTATTTTTAAACTGTTCCTTTCATTTTTTTTTTTTTTAAATCATTTTTATTGTTATCTCAGGGAATGTAAATATCCCCTATGATAGCAATAGGTAGTGACAGGTACTCTTTTTTGCAAAAATTGGGGTCTATTAGACCCTAGATTTCTCCTCTGCCCTCAAAGCATCTGATCACACCAAGATCGGTGTGATAAAATGCTTTCCCAATTTCCCAATGGCGCTGTTTACATCCGGCGAAATCTACGTCATAAAATGCTCGTAGCTTCCGGTTTCTTAGGTCATAGAGATGTTTGGAGCCACTCTGGTCTCTGATCAGCTCTATGGTCAGCTGGCTGAATCACCGGCTGCATTTTCAGGTTCCCTGTTGAGACAGGAGAGCCAGAGAAAAACACGGAAGATGTTGGGGGGGGGGGCATTCCCTCCCACTGCTTGTAAAAGCAGTCTAGAGGCTAATTAGCCACTAGGATTGCTTTTACATGAAAGCCGACCGCTGGCTGAAAAGAATGATACCAAGATGATACCTAAACCTGCAGGCATCATTCTGGTATAACCACTCAAAGTCGTGAATGGCATACCTGAAGACAAAAAAATGGTTAACAATAAAGCACAGTAAACGGTAAAGTATAAATAATTACATACCTGAAAAGCAAACGTGATAAAACATAACAACAATAAAACATTGCAGAATAGAATACAGTAAAAAAGAGCAGAACAATAGAGAGAGAATAGAGAGAGAGAGAACAATAAAACGACAACTATTTTTATTTTATATTTTTATTTGTGTTTTTTTTTTTTTTTTACACTTTTTTTTGTAACTAACTTTTATAACTGTAACCGGTTCCAGGTTCGGGTCTCTCAAAATGCGATGGCATCTCGGGAGACCCTGTGAAAGTGTGCCTAGTCTGTGCAATGCTGTACCCTACGCTAAAACTCAACTAGTGCATGCTAGTGTTCAAAACATTCACCAATGCAAAGACCAGGATTATCAGGACAGGAGGGGAGGGACAATAATAGCGGGTGTCACGCCTATATCCGCGCTAGCTGCAGACACGACATCTTTTTTGGGGGGGTTCGTTGGGTAGGGGTACTCGGGAGGACATAAAAATGCCTCTCATGCAGCCGACTGCATTTGGTTGGGGATGTGAATGGGGGAAGTACGGGCGCTGCAGAAGCGGTGGGTTCCCAATTAGGATTGGCGAATGCAGCAGGAAGGGCATTATGGGCACGACGGGCCTGTGTTTGTCTTTTTGGTGGCAGCGGGACACTACTTGTGCTTGCCACCTCACCAGCTTGAACTGCACTTATGGGACTCGCCACGTCACCAAGTGTTACTGCAGCGCTGGTTTGGCAACCCCGGGGTGTACTAGGCCGCTGGCGCTTGCCAGTTCACCAAAACGCTACAAAAAAAACTGTTAGCGATCGCAGGGATCAGGCCTGACTCTGCGAACGCTGCAGTTATGCGTTTAGTGTTTTGTAAGTGACAGTGATCGATCGATACTGCACTTGGGTGGGCTGGGCTGGGCGGAGGGGCAAAACGCAGGTGCTAGCAGGTATCTGGGCTGATCCCGCTAACACTGCGTTTTTGGGAACCCTAAACTGCTGGGGACGCTAGTATAGATCTGATCGGATCAGATATTGATGCGTTCAGATACTATACCACTAAGGGAGGTGTACGGTGCGTGCGTGGGTGTTAGCGGTACTGGCGCTAACCTGACGCTGCCTGGGGCTGGTGCTTGCCAGTTCACCAAAACGCTACCAAAAAAACTGTTAGCGATCGCAGGGATCAGGCCTGACTCTGCGAACGCTGCAGTTATGCGTTTAGTGTTTTGTAAGTGACAGTGATCGATCGATACTGCACTTGGGTGGGCTGGGCTGGGCTGGGCGGAGGGGCAAAACGCAGGTGCTAGCGGGTATCTGGGCTGATCCCGCTAACACTGCGTTTTCGGGAACCCTAAACTGCTGGTGACGCTAGTATAGATCTGATCAGATCAGATATTGATCCGTTCAGATACTATACCACTAAGGGAGGTGTATGCTGCGTGCGTGGGGGTTAGCGGTACTGGCGCTAATCTGACGCTGCCTGGGGCGACGCATATCACCGCCGGGCGATCGGGGGGCTAAACCTTTATTCGGTAATAAACGGTGGGTGCCCTGACACTATAAAAAATAAACGAACTAACCAGCGTCACCCGTAACGGTTATACGGTGATCAGCGGTGAAAGGGTTAACTAGGGGGCAATCAAGGGGTTAAAACATTTATTAGATAGTATATGGGGGTCCCTGTCGCTATAAAACACTGACGGCGAACCTAAATATTTACGTCCCTAACTAGCGTCACCAGCGACACTAATACAGCGATCAGAAAAATGATCGCTTAGCGACACTGGTGAGGGGGGGTGATCAAGGGGTTAAAACTTTATTAGGGGGGGTTAGGGGGGTATCCTAGACCTAAAGGGGGGTAATACTCACTGCCCTAACACTAACTGTCACAAACTGACACAGCAGTAATCAGAAAAAAAAAAAAAAAAAAAAATACTGCTAATGTCAGTTTGTGACAGGGGGGGGGGGGGTGATTGGGGGGGGATCGGGGGGCGATCGGGGGGGGGATCGGGGGTGTAAAGTATGCCTGGCATGTTCTACTGTGTGTGTGAGTGTTGTGTGCACTTACATGTCATCTCCCCTCGGCGCTGGAACGGAAACTGCCAGACCGAGGAGAGATGACATCACATCCTCTGCCTGTGTGAAACGACACACAGGCAGAGGAGGATTTCCATTGGCTGGGAGCGATCGCGAGGGGGGGGCCACGATCGGATGGTCTCCCCCTCGCCTCCCGACGCTCCCAGTCAGATGCCGACCGCCGATGGCACCGGGGGGGGGTCCGATCGGACCCCCCGCCCGCGGGAGGCAGATCACGTACGGGTACGTGATTTTGCCTGCCCGTGCCGCTCTGCCGCAGTATATCTGCGTTAGGCGGTCGGCAAGTGGTTAAATGTTTTGCTACATCCCGGTCTCCCTCAACATATGTGTTGTGCCCAGTTTTCATTTTAGTGATCCTACTGTATTTTTTCCTTCTCTCACTAATGTACCTAAAAAGGGTTTTATCTCCTTACCTAATAGATTTAACAATTTCCTCCTCTTTCTGTGCTTTGGCAGCAGTGATAATGTGTTTGGCCTCAATTTGTCTATTTTTATACAACTCCTGTTTCCTTGAATCTTCTATATGCTGATTTTTTTTTAACTTTACTTTCCTACTTACCTCTTTAGTGCACCATATTGTTTTTTCTTACGTTTATTTTTACTAACTTGCCTGATATATAATCTAGTTGCCCCCAGGATGATATTCTTTAATAGTGCAGACTGATCACTTACTCCTGTCATTTTACTCCAACCTTTCAATTCATTTTTCAAGGACGCAAAATGTGTCCTTTTAAAATCTAAAAATTTAGTTTTTGTATATGATTTTTCAGTTCTTGATTTAATATCAAACCAAAGACATTGGTGATCACTAGAACCCAAGTTCTCTCCCACCTCAACATCAGACAGTCCATCTACATTTGTCAGTACTAGGTCTAGAATATAGTCACCTTGGGTTGGGCTTTTTACTAACTGTTTTAGAGAAACTCCATTCAGTGCTTCCATTACATCCCTGCTCCTGCTTGTAAAAGCAGTTTGAGAATTCCAGTTAGGCATGTTAAAGTCAATAAAACTCAAAACCTCTCCCTTCATTGCTATTTGAGTTATCTCATGGGGAGTAACTGCCTTAACCCTGTGCACATTTTGACTTTCTCACAATGTAGAAACCTACATAGGTGTCTGGGACTTTCAGCAAAGGGATCTTTGCAGCAGGAAAGTAAGGTAGGAGAGGTAGGACAAGTTCTATATGGTGCCAATTATGCATTTGGAATTGTATTTGTTTTTATTTTTTACTCTGCCTAAACCCACCTTGAACATTTTTGGTGCCCCCATCAGATTTGGATCTCTTTCTTCTTCTGTTGCATTCCCTTTTCTATAAAACTGATTAATGATGAATTCTAAGTATGGATATTTTATACATAGTTATATTAGTCCTCTCTGTTAGCTACAGCTCCCGTTTCCTTGAATCTTCTATATGCAATTTTTTTTCTTTAGTGAACCATATTGTTTTTTTCTTCCGTTTATTCTTGCTAACTTGCCTGACATATAACCTTGTTCCCTCCAGGATGGTAGACTTTAATAGGGCCCACTGATTACCTACTCCTGTCATTTTACTCCAACCTTTCAATCCATTTTTTTAGAAATGTCCCTATTTCAGCAAAATGTGTCGTTTTAAAATCTAAAACTTTTGTTTTTGTATATGATTTTTCAGTTCTTGTTTTAATATCAAACCAAAGACAATGGTGATCACTAGAACCCAAATTCTCTCCAACCTCAACATCAGACAGTCAATCCCCATTTTTCATTACTAGGTTTAGAATATGGTCACCTCAGTTTGGGCTTTTTACTAACTGTTTTAGGGAAACACCATTCAGTGCTTCCATTACATCCCTGCTCCTGCTTGTAATAGCAGTTTTAGAATTCCAGTTAATGTCAGGCATTTTGAAGTCACCCATAATAAAAACCTTTCCCTTCATTGCCATTTGAGTTATCTCATCAATCAACAAGTTATTATAATCTTCTGTTTATACTGGGGGTCTTTATACTACACCAATTCTAAGGGAAGATCCCTCTCTGGTTGGAAGGAAGACCCAGAGGGTTTTGAGTATTTCATTTGTTTTTTTAATTAATGTTAGTGTTATGCTATTCTTGACAAATATGGCAACTCCACCTCCCCTCTTCCCTACTCTGTAATTCCTGTATACTCTATACCCTGGTATAGTTTTTTCCCAGTCATTTGAATCCTTCAACCATGTCTCTGTAATTGCAACAAGGTCCAAGCTGTCCCTAGACATAAGATCTGTCAGCTGACAAAGATTGATGCCTAAACTACGAACATTAGTGCACATGACATGACAAACACTACGATCAGCTGCTTTATTTTTATTTTTTTTGTTTCATAAAACTGCTTTATTTTTACCATCAGAAACTTCAACTGAAGTTACCACCCCATCAGCCTGGTCCTTAGCAACACAAACCCTCACATTAGTTTCAACCTACTGGGGACAGAAATGCTCCTCATCAATTACTTATCTGCCCCCGTTTCTCAGTTTAAATGCATGTCCAAAAAAATCCTAAATTCCATACCAAGAAGCTCAATGCCCTTGTGTGAGGGATGCAGGCCATCTCTCTTGTACAGTTCAATGTCAGATCACCAGATAGCATCATGACTAACATAACCAAAACCTTCAGCTTTGCACAAATCCTTTAATCAAACATTTAACTCTGCTATAAAAAGTACTTTCTTGTGTTGTCCATTATGCAGAGGTAAGACCTCTGAAAATGTAACAGTACACCCTAACTGTTGAAAATCCTGGCCCAAATTCTGAAAATCCTTCTGTACAGAATGCACAGCATTCTGGGACAAATCATGTGTGCCAAGGTGCACAACAACATCAACATTGCACTCTTCGGTAGCTTTTTTGAAGATTTTTAAAATGCGCCTTTTATCTCTCCCAACAGTAGCACCAGGCAAACACCTAACTTCCTTTGACGCTTCCACATGATTTCCTAAAGAAACACCTCTTACAAATGAATCACCAACAAGAAGATGACTTCTCCTTTTAGGAGCCTTATCAACAACACTTGCCTGCATTGCAACCTCAGATAAAACAGTTACTGCAATTTTTTCTCAAGTTCCTCCTTCCTGTGCAGTGAAGGGTTGCCAATCTCATAAGCAGCTATGTTTGCAACCTTTGTATCTGCTTCTAGCTCAGAAACAACACTATTGGGGTTATGCAGTGTCAAACCAAAAGCTACATGTTTATGGTCCACTCTTCCAGACCCAATTGTTGTCCATACTGTCCTTCTCCTGTGCAGTCTTTGAGGAAGAGGTGGCCTTTTGCAGGGCATCTCAACAGAACACTCTAGCTTAGACAACCTCCTGATCTCAGACTGCAGGGCACAAACCAAAGAATTTAGACAAATAATGCCATAACTTAGACTAGAAATCTGCATATAAATGGGACAGCATCCCAGCTTCCACAAATGACCACGAAAAACAAATTCCAAACAAGTATTGCACTAAATTAAACCAGACATCTTTAAAAAAAATGCACTTAAATTCAAACACAGGTACTAACCAAAGATATTTGGCTGTCTCCAAACTCCTGCTGTTTTCAAACTACTGCTGTTCAAAACTATGGACTTATGTACTGCTGCACTTGGAAGTAGCAAAATCCACAGAGTAACACTCTATAGAGTTGCTACTTCTCTTAAATACAACACTAATTAGGCACAAATTTGGACAACAGCCCACCTCTCTTCCATATGCTAATTGACAAAACCCAGTACTTAACACCCCAGCAGCACAGTACAATTACTCCAGTACTTAGCAAACAACAACCAATAGCAACACAGCCAAAATACCAAGGTTAACAAAGTAAAACATTTCAGGAAAGCAATTAGAAATACTTTAAGGAAACTAGAAATAATTTAAAATTACTGCATCCAGATACTGCTGTTCAAAACTATGCACTTTTGTCCTGCTGCACTTCTGCACTGCTGCACTTGAAGAGAGCAAAGTCTACAGAGTAAAATAGACACACTCCTAAACCTTGTGGACAGCCTTTCCAGAAGAGTTGAAGCTGTTATAGCTGCAAAGGGTGGGCCAACTCGATATTGAACCCTACGAACTAAGACTGGGATGCCATTAAAGTTCATGTGCGTGTAAAGGCAGGCATCCCAATACTTTTGACAATATAGTTTATGTTCTCCCTGGAAGTACAATATACTTTCCTTTTTAACCATCTTGCTGAATAAATATTTTTTTCTAGACTCATGTGGCCCAATTACAAGATTTTTTGTCATGGGACCAGCACGGAAAAGAACCCAGGAGCATTTTATCCAACTATAGGCCCTATTAATGAAATCCCACCTTTTTTATCAACAAAACAAGGTACATTTTTAACACAGGGAGAAAAGTTTAGAATTGTTGACATTTGATTGCTGTCAATACCTTACTGCTCCAGTGATGCCCACACATGTCAATTCAAAAGGACATTAAGTGAGGAATGTCTCTCTTGTGTGGTCATTAGGGATGAGCCGAACACCCCCCGGTTCGGTTCGCGCCAGAACCTGCGAACGGACCGAAAATTTGCACGAACGTTAGAACCCCATTGACGTCTATGGGACTCAAACGTTTGAAATCAAAAGTGCTCATTTTAAAGGCTAATTTGCATAGTATTGTCCTAAAAAGGGTTTGGGGGCCCGGGTCCTGCCCCAGGGGACATGTATCAATGCAAAAAAAAACTTTTAAAAACGGCCGTTTTTTCGGGAGCAGTGATTTTAATGATGCTTAAAGTAAAAAAAAAAAGTGAAATATTCCTTTAAATATCGTACCTGGGGGGTGTCTATAGTATGCCTGTAAAGTGGCGCGTGTTTCCCGTGTTTAGAACAGTCCCTGCACAAAATGCAATTTTTAAAGGAAAAAATCTCATTTAAAACTGCTTGCGGGTTTAATGTAATGTCGGGTCCTGGCAATATGGATGAAAATCAGTGAGACAAACGGCATGGGTGCCCCCCAGTCCATTACCAGGCCCTTTGGGTCTTGAATGGATATTAAGGGAAACCCCGCACCCAAATTAAAATAAGGAAAGGTGTGGGGCCACCATGCCCTATATACTCTGAACAGGAGTATACAGGCGGTGCAAACAAGAAAGGGACTGTAGGTTTGTTGTTAAGTAGAATCTGTTTGTAATTTTGAACGGGTACATTTTTAACGTGTTTAGCTCCAGCCAAAAAATCTTTTTTAAGCTTTTTGGAAAACAGAGGGAAGGTTTATCACCAATGTGACATTTGTTTTGCTATCTGTCCTCCTCTTCAGAAGATTTCACCTCACTTTTTGTCCCAATGACACATATTTTTTTTGAAAATTTGGGGTTTTTTGTGGAACAAGGATTGGAAAGCATCAGTGGAAAGGATAAATGTTTTTCCCATATTAACTCTTACAGGAGAGAATTTCCCTTCCTAGGGGTGGATTTCATCTCACTTCCTGTTATCTCCTTCCGTTTGCAAGTAGGAGTCGTTTGTAAGTTAGATGTTTGAAAGTAGGGGCCTGCCCTATATACTCAGAAGAAATTTGGGCCTTAGGTGTTGTTGTGGCCACAACACTGTAAGCCCTCACAGGGCCCTGCTGTGAAATATTAGATCAAGAATTGTAATTACATGCCCCTGTTGAACAAGGGCAGAAAAATTGGGCCTTTGGTGGTGGTGGTGGTGCTGGTGCCACAACACTGTAAGTCCTCACAGACACTCTAGTTGGAACGCAGGAACGAGCCCTGCTGCAAAGTATTGCATCAAAAAATGTAATTACACGCCCCTGTTAAACAGGGGCTGAAAAATTGGGCCATAGGCACTGGTGCTGGTGCCACAACACTGCAACCCCTCACAGATACTCTAGTTGGAACGCAGAAACGAGCCCTGCTGCAAAGTATTGCATCAAAAAATGTAATTGCACGCCCCTGTTAAACAGGGGCTGAAAAATTGGGCCTTAGGCACTGGTGCTGGTGCCACAACACTGCAACCCCTCACAGATACTCTAGTTGGAACGCAGAAACGAGCCCTGCTGCAAAGTATTGCATCAAAAAATGTAATTGCACGCCCCTGTTAAACAGGGGCTGAAAAATTGGGCCTTAGGCACTGGTGCTGGTGCCACAACACTGCAATCCCTCACAGATACTCTAGCTGGAACGCAGAAACGAGCCCTGCACCCACGTTGAGTCAGTGACCTCATCATCCCCTCCCTCCTCATCACTGGAGCAAACATGGCAGTATGCTGCAGCAGGGGGAGCATGACTGCCAGATTGCTGTCCTTCTTGGGCACCCCCTCTGTCCGTGCTCATGTTACTGCTTTCATCGAGCTCAGTATCATCATCAGAGCCTTCCAAACGCTGGGCATCCTCCTGGAGCATGTACCCAACACTGTGGTCAAACAGTTTGAGGGACTCCTCAGGAGGACATGGTGGGGCTAGGGAAGGAGTCACTGATGACATTGAGCTGAGGGAAGAGGCCGCTGCTTTGCCAGACAAAGTACCCTGAGCATGGGTGAGAGAGGATGAGGACAGCTTGGTCATCCAATCGACCAAGTCTTCCGCATGTTGCGGCTCAACACGGCCAGCTGCCGAAAAAAAGGCCAAGCGTGTCCCACGGCCATGTGCTGATGAGGATGCACCGTCTCCACGACCAGCACTAGACACAGAGCCTGCTTGCCCTCTCTTATTGGCTTGTGACTGTCTGCCTCTCCTTCTTGGCCTTCCAGACATACTAATGGCCTGTAGCTGCACTAAGCTGGGATATATATATATATATATATATATATATATATATATATATATATATGTACTGATACTGCAGCTAGCAAAATCAACTGCCTGCCTGTAGTATGAGAACACAAACCAACCTTCTACAGGTAGCTTTAGCTGAACACTGTGCAGAGCTCGCAAAAAACAACTTGTAGCTTTTTTAGCTGCCTGCGGTAGTGATAGGATCAGGAAAACACCACCAACCTTCTACAGGTAGCTTTAGCTGAACACTGTGCAGAGCTCGCAAAAAAATAACTTGTAGATTTTTTAGCTGCCTGCGGTAGTGATAGGATCAGGAAAACACCACCAACCTTCTACAGGTAGCTTTAGATGAACACTGTGCAGAGGTCTCACTACACTAACTTGTAGGTTTAGCTGAACACTGTGAGGAGGACACACCACACTAACTTGTAGTTTTAGCTGAACACTGTGAGCAGGACGCACTGCACTAACTTGTAGCTTTAGATGAACACTGTGCAGAGGTCTCACTACACTAACTTGTAGGTTTAGCTGAACACTGTGAGGAGGACGCACCACACTAACTTGTAGTTTTAGCTGAACACTGTGAGCAGGACGCACTGCACTAACTTGTAGCTTTAGATGAACACTGTGCAGAGGTCTCACTACACTAACTTGTAGATTTAGCTGAACACTGTGAGGAGGACGCACCACACTATCTTGTAGTTTTAGCTGAACACTGTGAGCAGGACGCACTGCACTAACTTGTAGCTTTAAATGAACACTGTGCAGAGGTCTCACTACACTAACTTGTAGTTTTAGCTGAACACTGTGAGCAGGACGCACTGCACTAACTTGTAGCTTTAGATGAACACTGTGCAGAGGTCTCACTACACTAACTTGTAGTTTTAGCTGAACACTGTGAGCAGCACGCACTGCACTTTTCTTCAGGTAGCTGTTAATACTGTAACAAGGCAAGCCTGCCTGTCAGTAAGAAGATAACAGGAACAGATCTAGCTAAACTGAATACAGTGTATATATATATATATATGCAACACCTGGGATGCATATATATACACAATACACTGTAAGTGCAGCTAACTCACTGATTGTCCTGCCTAATCTATCTAACTCAAATGAAATGACACTGTCTATCTATATCTCTTTTTTAACGCCGGAACACACACTACACAGGGCCGCCGTGCAGGCGGCCTTATATAGTGTGGGGTGTGTTCTAAACCCCCTGAGCCATAATTGGCCAAAGCCTCCCTGGCTTTGGCCAATTACAGCTCTCTCTACCGATGGCGCTGTGATTGGCCAAGCATGCGGGTCATAGTGCATGCTTGGCCAATCATCAGCCAGCAATGCACTGCGATGCCGCAGTGAATTATGGGCCGTGACGCGCCACGCAAATTTGGCGCGAACGACCCATAACGTTCGGAATTCGGCGAATGACCGAACAGCCAATGTTCAAGTTGAACATGGGTTCGACTCGAAAACGAAGCTCATCCCTAGTGGTCATAGACACAAACCAAAACCTAAGAGAAAGTTTAAAAATTCCCCCATTCTATAGTTAATCACTAAGTCGGTAGGATGCAGCCCTTCGTTAAAGTGTTACTAAACCCACAATAGTAAAATCAGTTAAAATTAAATAAACTGCGCTAAAACAAAAATTATATGTGTTGGAGTGAGTTAATAGTGTGACCTAACACCAACAAAAATATAGAAAACGAATCCAGTAAATAAAAGTCCAAAATCCCAAAGTAATAGGTATTCAGTATAAGTGTGGATGATGTTCCAAATGAGCTATGATTGCTCTTACCAGAACTCCAAAGATATAAGCGGATGGCAAAAAACCCTTGCCAGGGCCTCTGGGGTATTGGACCAATCAGCACCGTCCGTGGTCAGATCAAAATCCCCTCAATGGATGCAGGAGAGAAGCAAACACAAGAAAAAACTGGCCATAGTGTAGTATGTTAAATGCTAGACATGGACATACGAACATACCAATCACCCTGGTGTGCACATAAAAACAACCAAAAAGGGGGGGAGAGAAGTGAAAAAAACCCCACCACCGTGGCTGTAGATTGTGCTTACCGACTCACGGTGATAAACAGGTTCTTAGTAGGTTAGGAGCTGACATATAGCTGGCAAGGAGCACCCTGATAAGTCCGAAGTTTACATCGTCAGTAAACCATCCAGAATATAAAAAATAAGCTCTCCATGGTGAAATACGTTTAAAAACGAATTTAATAAATAAAGTAATGCACTTACAGAATAAAAGCACTTATATCGCATAAGTATATGTCGCCATTGACGAAACGCATCAAAAGGACGTTCTCAATGGGGACGTCCTTTTGATGACGAAACGCATCAAAAGGACGTTCTCAATGGGGACCCGTCCCCATTGAGAACGTCCTTTTGATGACGAAACGCGTCTGGGTACGCACGCAGCGACGCTACCACGAGACCAGGAAGTTGGACGAGCTTCGCTTCCATGCTTGTATGCCGGCCGGCGACATATACTTATGCGATATAAGTGCTTTTATTCTGTAAGTGCATTACTTTATTTATTAAATTCGTTTTTAAACGTATTTCACCATGGAGAGTTTATATTTTATATTCTGGATGGTTTACTGACGATGTGAACTTCTGGTTAATGAGGACGTATCAGGGTGCTCCTTGCCAGCTATATGTCAGCTCCTAACCTACTAAGTACCTGTTTATCACCATGAGTCGGTAAGCACAATCTACAGCCACGGTGGTGGGGTTTTTTTCACTTCTCTCCCCCCCTTTTTGGTTGTTTTTATGTGCACACCAGGGTGATTGGTATGTTCGAATGTCCATGTCTAGCATTTAACATACTACACTATGGCCAGTTTTTTCTTGTGTTTGCTTCTCTCCTGCATCCATTGAGGGGATTTTGATCTGACCACGGACGGTGCTGATTGGTCCAATACCCCAGAGGCCCTGGCAAGGGTTTTTTGCCATCCGCTTATATCTTTGGAGTTCTGGTAAGAGCAATCATAGCTCATTTGGAACATCATCCACACTTATACTGAATACCTATTACTTTGGGATTTTGGACTTTTATTTACTGGATTCGTTTTCTATATTTTTGTTGGTGTTAGGTCACACTATTAACTCACTCCAACACATATAATTTTTGTTTTAGCGCAGTTTATTTAATTTTATCTGTTTTGTTGGTGTTGTCGCACTGTTTACTGCTGCTTATTCTTTTGTACTTCTAGCGCGGAATTTTTTTGTTTTATAATAGTAAAATTAGTGCTTGTTATACTCACTGTGGAACCTAAGGGGTTAATCCTCTGCATCATGTAAAAAGGTTGATTGATCCTGTCTTTTCTGATCCTCCCCTTCTTCCAGAGTCCCCAATATACCTCCTGATAGAACAGAGCATTGGCGACAAGCTGTACATGCTCAGTTTGGTGTGTATTGTTAGAGAGGTTTCTTTTGTTTGTTTTGAGAGAGCGCATTTGATCAGCACAGGGCCAATCAGCACTTTCCCTCCAGACAAAGGATCGGGGCCCTGCATCCTCATAGGACAATCATGGGAGAATGAAAACTCCTCCTACAAACTTTAACCAGACACTGATAGAAGTCACAAGACTGCTCTAACTGCTGATAAGAAAAGGTATTTAGCAGTTTATATTTACTAAAACTATTGCATTTTCATGTTCTGTATGAAACCAGATATAGTGAATGCAGGGTCCTGGGTTTAGTAACACTTTCCTTTCTGTTAGCAGAAATCCTCCTCAGTCCTATACAACCCACTGCTGAAATCTTCCAGCGCAGCAGGCATTATTGCAATTAAGGCTGTATCAGGACCTGTATCTGAACCCAGGACCTCTGCTGCATCTAGCAGTAGCTCTTCTTGCTGAGCAACTTGAGATACTGAACAACTCCCTGCCTGATTTCTTGGACAAGTGTACTTACTATCTTTTTTTCTGGTGAACCTTAAACTCCTCCTCCTCCTTGTTCTACCCATGAACTTTCAGAATAATCTGGAACAACATGGAGGCCACTATAGCAAATTCTGTGACTCCTTTCAGGGAGGAAATGGCAGAGCTGTTATGCCCCGTACACACAGTCGGACATTGATCGGACATTCCGACAACAAAATCCTCTGATTTTTTCCGACAGATGTTGGTTTAAGCTTGTTTTGCGTACACACGGTCCCACAAAGTTGTCGGAGTTTCCAATCGCCAACCACGCGGTCACGTACACCACGTAAGACACCACGTAAGAAAAAAAGAAAAGGCCAGTTCAGAACCAAGCGCGGCACCCTTTGGGCTCCTTTTGCTAATCTTGTGTTAGTAAAAGTTGGTGAGAGACGATTCGCGCTTTTTCAGATTCGTGGCTTTCAGATCGTTTTCTGAGGTTCAGTTTGTGCTTGTGGGTTTGTATCTGCTCTTCAGTGCGTGCAGCGAGTACCCTTTACTTGTCATTGTGTTCTTGTTCGTTCGTTACTGTTTTTCAGGTCGCTCTTCACAGGCCTTGCTGTTCTTCAGTGCGTTCTGTTACTTCGTTCTGAGCAGCTGACCGTTTTCTAGCCATGTTGCGTATACGTACTCCTCGTAGAGTTCATGCTGTGCGGGGGCTTGGTGTTGGGGTCCTTACCTTGACACAAGTCCAGTCCATGAACAGGGTGGGGAGGAGTTCATGGACCAAGAATTGGTTGCTTCAGCGTGACCAGTTCTCTCATATGCCTTTGCTCTGTGAGATCCGTGAGAATAATCCTGATGATTTCAGGAACTTTCTCCGGATGACGGACCCCGTATTTCACCATTTGTTGGCTTCGCTGACCCCCTATATCAGCAGGCAGGATACCTGCATGAGGCAAGCCATCACTCCGGAGCAGAGGCTCATCGCTACCAGAGGCTGAGGTACTTGGCGACGGGGAGAAGCCTGCAGGACTTGAAGTTCTCGACAGGCATCTCCCCCAGGCTCTGGGGATCGTTATCCCAGAGACCTGTTCTGCCATCATCCAGGTCCTGCAGAAGGAGTATATGAAGGTAAGATTTTTATCCCTTAATCTCACATTTTATTGTATGTAATGTTTGATAATATATTGTATTTCTTTCCTCATTCTCTAATTACCATGATTGTAATATGCTGTGAATGTCCCCTTTGTTCTCATGCATGCTGGATTTTTATGTAATAATTTTTTTTGTCCTTCATACATATTTACCTTCACTTACCTCCCCAGCATGGTCTCCTGGCCCTATATTCACCTCATGTAGTCACTTAACAATGTATTTTATCAGCTCCATAGTAGTGCTTTACCCCAAACACCCCCTAAAATGTTTAGAAATGTGATTTTGCTTTAAATTCAGGCAGAGTGCCAGAGGCTTTTTTGGGGGTTCCCAAATCATTTGGAACCCTCCCTCCCCCCAACGCTAAGTCAGCTGATCCCAATTCTCTATCTATCCTCAATCATTTATCTACTGACTTTGCCAGACTCATACACACTATACCCACCTCTTTTGTGGTCAGATGTATGGATGAATTCCCCTAAGCATGTAGTGCAAGGGCTTGCCTGTATACTTTCAAGCAGAATGTCCAAATGTGCTCAAATGTGTACAATGTGTATTTATATCTTTGTATTATGATGCTTCTTTCCTGTCCAGTGGGCTGCCAATAGTGTAACTAAGGAGGGGCTGTTCCAAGTAATACCCTGTATTTAGGCATTCATCTCTCAATGAAGTGAAGAGGGTTACCTGTCCAAGATTCCCCCCCTATAATGCTAGAAATGGCTCATGAGGGGGGGATATGATAGGTGTACCTTATACTTTGTTGTTGTAAAATTCCCCTTAATAAATGTTATCTGGATGTTGGCCAAGAAGGTTTGTGTCTAATCTGCTTTCCATGTTTATGTGCAAAAATACTCATTTTTTTTTCCTCAACAGTTTCCTTCCACGCGACAGGAATGGCAGACTGTGGCCTCCCACTTTGCCCAGCGGTGGGACTTTCCTAACTGCGGAGGGGCAATTGATGGGAAACACATCCACATCGTCCCACCACCCAATTCGGGGTCGTACTATTATAATTACAAGGGGTTCAATAATATTGTGATGTTGGCGGTGGTGTCGGCTAATTACGACTTCCTGTATGTGGACGTGGGGAAGAATGGCCGGATGTCCGATGGTGGAGTCATCCCCCAGACGGAGTTTTACAGGCGTCTCCAGAATGGTAGCTTGGACTTGCCACCTCCAGAAGAGAATGTGGAAGGACTCCCATTCGTCTTCGTTACGGATGAAGCATTTGCGCTGGGGGACCATCTTATGCGGCCATTCCCGATGAGGACCCTCACCCCGGAACAGAGGGTTTTTAATTACCGCCTGGCCAGAGCCACAAGAGTGGTGCAGAACACATTTGGAATCATGGCCAGCCGGTTCCGCCTATTTCTGACAGCCATCCATATGGCGGAGTATAAACTGAATCATATAATCCTGGCGTGCTGTGTTCTACATAACTTTTTACGCCAACATTCTGCCAACTATGCTGGCTCAGTTGGGCCTGAGGCCGGAATGATAAATTAAACAACCCTGATGGCGCTTGAAAGTGGCCGTCCTGGCTTGCCCTCCCTGAGTGCCCGTGATGTCCGGTTAAAATACCTTGAGTTCTTTGCGGGTAGGGGGGCCATCAATATGCCAGACAATTTGTGAAGCCTTTATCAAATAAAAACAAAAAAAAAGCAAATCTTTGGTGACATTTACTGCTTGTGTTTGTTTTAGCTGACCCTGACAGAAATGTGGGGAGTCCTGAAAATGGCGTGATTGTGTAACCTTATACAAAGCACTGTTGGGTGTTATTTACTAAAGGCAAAGACACTTTGCACTATAAGTGCACTTGAAACTGCACTGAAACTGCACTTGTAGTGCAAAGAGGATTTGCCCTTAGGAAATAACGCCCATTTTCACAGAAAGCAGCAATTACATCACCACAAAAGTGTTGTAGCGTTGAGACAATAATCTACACATTCTTGATTAACAATCTTTTTAATACCTGCACAATCACATGTGCATTTAGAAAAGGTTTCTAAAACAAACCAACATGTTTGTTGTATAACAATTTTTGGGGTGGCATTATCAAAAATATAAATGTCCATTTAAGATAAAACAGGCATGTGTAAAACCAACAAGAAAGACACAAATCTTGAACTTACAAAGTTCACATTAGGTAAAACTTGAAGGCAATATCAGACATGATACTTAAGTGAAAGTCCGCGCTTAGGAAGATAACTATTTAAAAGGGCTGCAGCCTCCTCTTAATTAATTCCTAATTAGGAATTAATTGGAAGTATGTAATGAAGAGATGTGGGGAATTGGCGCTGCCCTATTGACAGTAAGTATTGTTTAAGGGTCAAGAAAATAAATAAATAAATAAATAAGTGAATAAATAAAAATAGTGACAACAATTGTGTATGTGAAATGAAAGGAATAGATATGTGTTCCTTAAGTGAATGTCCCCCTATATATGCACCAAAAATGAATGAAATAATTGATATAAAATCCTACTAAGTGAATGTGCACATCTTCTGTGTTGTGTAAATAAATATTGCAGTAAGTGGGTTGAGTTTACACTTGCTCCACTTCTAATGGGGACCTTTGCATAAGCAATAAACCAAATTAGATGAAAAAATGATAATATTAATACATATATATACACGGGGTCCGTGAAACAACACACTGTTTGGGTGCTCACGGTAACCGTATGAGGTTACCACATATCCCCAATAAATATGGTGATTAAAGTGCACTGTGTATAAAGTGAACCAAAGTGCAAAAAAACTCTATATTACAGTATATTGAATTTCCTCAAATTTCATATATAAAAAAATATAGAAATCCAAACAATTAACACTCATATTAGAGACAGCGAGTGTGAATACACCATCTGTAAAACAGTCCCTATAATGGAATAAAATGTCTATTATGTGGAGACAGGAACAATTGAGAACATCAGGATCGGTTGACATGCATTCAAAAATGCTCAAGGGGTGATATGAGGTGACTTCCGTGCAAGCAGAAGCTGGTGACTCCAAGTGCTCCCCCTCCGGTGCTCCCCCACTCACCAGAATCCGTCACCCCCAAGGGGGTATTAGGCAGAGGAGTGGGTGTCTTTGGGTAGCTGCCTCTGATGGATGTCCCTCTTAGGCTTCACTGCACCATGAGTTTCTTCCATTTAGACCGATAATGTGGGTCCCCTTGTGCTGATCCAGGCCCGGGTACCTCCGCTACTATCCACCTCTGTGCTGCTAAATCCTCCTCACGCAAAGAAATAGACAGCCGACGCATGATCAGTTCTGTTTCCCGATCCCATCCTTAGCTCACAGCCGCGACTGCAAACGCTTGATACGCTTTTATTGTACTATTCAATCTTTAATAAACCGGACGTACTTCACTATGCAAGCCCCCTGTCTATTTCTTTGCGTGAGGAGGATTTAGCAGCACGGAGGTGGATAGTAGCGGAGGTACCCAGGCCTGGATCAGCACAAGGGGACCCACATTATCGGTCTAAATGGAAGAAACTCATGGTGCAGTGAAGCCTAAGAGGGACATCCATCAGAGGCAGCTACCCAAAGACACCCACTCCTCTGCCTAATACCCCCTTGGGGGTGACGGATTCTGGTGAGTGGGGGAGCACCGGGGGGGAGCACTTGGAGTCACCAGCTTCTACTTGCACGGAAGTCACCTCATATCACCCCTTGAGCATTTTTGAATGCATGTCAACCGATCCTGATGTTCTCAATTGTTCCTGTCTCCACATAATAGACATTTTATTCCATTATAGGGACTGTTTTACAGATGGTGTATTCACACTCGCTGTCTCTAATATGAGTGTTAATTGTTTGGATTCCTATATTTTTTTATATATGAAATTTGAGGAAATTTAATATACTGTAATATAGAGTTTTTTTGCACTTTGGTTCAATTTATACATAGTGCACTTTAATCACCATATTTATTGGGGATATGTGGTAACCTCATACGGTTACCGTGAGCACCCAAACAGTGTGTTGTTTCACGGACCCCGTGTATATATATGTATTAATATTATCATTTTTTTATCTAATTTGGTTTATTGCTTATGCAAAGGTCCCCATTAGAAGTGGAGCAAGTGTAAACTCAACCCACTTACTGCAATATTTATTTACACAACACAGAAGATGTGCACATTCACTTAGTAGGATTTTATATCAATTATTTCATTCATTTTTGGTGCATATATAGGGGGACATTCACTTAAGGAACACATATCTATTCCTTTCGTTTCACATACACAATTGTTGTCACTATTTTTATTTATTCACTTATTTATTTATTTATTTTCTTGACCCTTAAACAGTACTTACTGTCAATAGGGCAGCGCCAATTCCCCACATCTCTTCATTACAATATCAGACATGAGTATTTAGGAACTGTGTTTGATATTGCGTTCAGATGGGGTGAAGTCACCCCAGGAAAAGCCAAATTTGGAAGATGCACACCAATTTGCCAATGTCAACATGTGCTAGCTGCCATCACGGAGCATCAAGGGACGTGTTTTGGGGGAGAAACCCTTCCTCTCAGCTACTTTATTATTGAGGAAGGGGTTGCACCCCCCAAAACGCGTCCATTGATCTCCCGTGGTGGCAGATAGCACATGTTGACACACTGTGTGCATCCTCCAAATTTGGCTTTTCTAAAAATCGCTAAAACATTTTTAACTTTGTAGCACACAAAAGAAGAAAGTGATTTGGAGGGGTTTAAAACTCGCCCCAAAACATCAATGATGTTTTTATTTTTTTGAATAACATCATTGATGTTTTTCTTGAGGTTTTCCAATGCTAAATTACACCCCATGATCTCCCCGATCAGGATTTGGGCACTTTCTGATGTGAAAGGATCTGGATCCACAACATCACGATCACCTAAAAAGAGAGAATCCAAACAAAAACAGGTATCAAAAATATGCCAGCATCCATCTCTTACCTGAGCCTGTGGTCACAGACACTCACCTGTTGTGGTGACTATTTCCACCACGTCTTCCTCCTCCTGTTCTTCTTGGGTTGGGGGTATTTCCCCTTCTTCCAGAGGTGGGGGGTCTGTGGTCTCCTCGGATCAGGGATGTCCTCCGAGTCTTTTCTCCCCTATGTAAAACAAAAATGGTATACTTAGCACACAGATATTTGATGGCAGAACTATAAATAGGAAACATTGCTTGGAAGTGGGGTACAATTGTCTATTTTGGCAGAGTTCCAAAATGTAGCATTTTAGTGTCCTTTGTCAAGCTGCAATACTTTACCTGTTTGGTACAAGCTTCACAGATGGAGTCACCCCTATAGTATACACTGGAGCACCTGTGTGGCCCCCCTAAAAAAATGGTGTTCTGATGTCCCACACTAGTGCTCCAGTGTCCAGATGTGAAAACTGCTGCTGAGTGTCCTCTCCTTACACGGAATCTAGTTTGCATTTCATTCTAGTAACAAAGCCATCTACACAACCAAATTAGTTTCATACAAGTAGGGCGTAAAAAATATGGCCAAATGCATATGGCCAAAACAATGGTGTTTTATAGGCCGAAAGAAAAATGTTTGATACGAACAAATAATGTGCCCATGAACATGAAAGTTGCCATTTTAAAATGTACACTTGTAAGAAAAGCACATGGAGCAGCACGAACGTAATAAACACAAAAAGAATAGGAACACAGCACAACTACTTACTTTTTTGCAGCACTCTCCGGTTCTAAATAGAATAGAATAGAATAGCAAAAACAGTACAATGGAATTCAATAGAACAGAAGAGAACAGAATAAAACAGAAAAAAATCCAAACAGTCAATTACCATGTTAGGATCGCTGCCAGCACACACAGTGTGCTTGGCTGATGATTTTCCCTGGCTGGGGCCACCAGAAAGCATTCTCTGCTGATGTCTTCCGGCTCTTGGATTGACCAGGGATTCACCGTTCTATGGGCAGATCTTTAGCTAACACTACATGTGTTGGCGGTGATCCTAAGATTGCGGCGGTGCTTCTGTTTTTTCTAACCAGAAGTGACACCAACACGCAGCGCATGACTTCACACACATACGCAATTTATCTGGGATGCCAGGGACCGCACTAGGCTGTTTAGCCTTTTCTAATTAAATATATCATATGTTTCCACACCAGATAGACACAATGTGGCTTACTGGGGACGTTTTTCATTATTTCCAAGTAAGTGATTGTTTAATAAAAGTATTTCTTTTTTTTGTTATCACTGCTGTTTTTATTTTTTATTTATGTTTTGATCATTATAATTTGTTTACATTTTTCTTTGACTTTTTTATTTTTTTTTGAACATCATTGGATATTATGCTGAGGTTCTTTCCTGATCACCAAAGTGCAGTAAAACATATTTTCAGAAAGTGGTTAAGTTCTTGTGCACCTCTTCACTCTCCTCCATGCCAGAGGAGCACCACACATTTAGCAATGTCTTTGACAAAGGTCAAGCCAGTATTTTGCCTCCACACCGGTTGTATGATTGTGCAATTGACCTTCAACCTGGTGCCATGACCCCTTGTGGCTGGGTCTACCCTTTGTCTGTCTCGGAGGATAAAGCCATGGAGGACTATGTTGCCAATTCACTCTCAAGGGTTCTTCCACAAATCCTTGTCTCCTGCTGGTACTGGCTTCTTCTTTGTAAAAAACAAGAGTGGTGAATTGAGACCTTGTACTGATTATAGGGGTCTCAATCGCATTTGACCGCCTTAAGGGAGCAACGGTTTTCACTAAGCTTGATTTGAGAGGAGCATACAATCTCTTGAGGATTAAGGAGGGTGACAAATGGAAAACTGCATTTAATATCAGGACCAGACATTACAAATACTGTAACTTGTAATGCAGTTTGGTCTCTGCAACGCTCCTGCAGTTTTTTAGGAATTCATCAACGATGTCCTCTGATATGTTGCAGCAATGTGTGGTGGGTTATCTTGACAATATTCTCATATATTCAAAATCCCTAGAGAGCCACCACACAGACATCTCCCATGTGCTACAGAGGTTGAGAAATAATAACCTGTATTGTAAGTTGGAAAAGTATGAGTTCCATCGTGAACAGATTACATTTCTGGGTTATGTAATTTCTAATGCTGGTTTTTCAATGGACCCAGAGAAACTATCTGCAGTTCTACAGTGGCCTCGACCCATAGGTCTATGTCTACTACATTGTTTTCTTGGCTTTGACAATCATTATCGGAAATGTATTCGGAATTTCTTTTCTCTGGTCAAACCCCTGACTGATATGACCAGGAAGGACGGTAACCCACAGAATTGGTCTCCGGATTCCCTTAAAGTCTTTGAGTCTCTCAAGGCTGCCTTAATTTCAGCTCCTGTGTTGGCACATCCTGATCCTACGTTACTCTTTCATTCTTGAAGTTGATGCATCTGAGACTGGAGTAGGCACCCTTCTGTCTCAACATCCTACCTCTGAGAGCGTTATGCATCCTTGTGGCTACTTTTCTAAGAAATGGTCTCCTTCAGAATGCAATTACGAGATTGGGAATGGAGAATTGTTAGCTATCATTTTACCTCTTAAGGAATGGAGGCATCTCCTCGAGGGTACTACTATGTCGGTCCTCATTTTGACTGACCATAAAAATTTCACATTCTTGTCTGTGTCAAAATGCTTATCTCCCAGAATGGTGCGATGGGCTCTTTTTCTGTCAAGCTTGAATTACATATTCTCATCCTTTTTTTTTTTTCTTACATTCTTACTAGTACTAAGAATGTAAGGACTGATGCATTGTCACAACAGTTTTCCTCATACTCCAAGATGAAGTCAGTTCCTACTTCTGTGATACCTCCCGATCGCATTCTAGCTACTATTCACACTAGTCTCACTTCACCTTTGGGTGACAGAATTCATGCTGCTCAGATCCATTCTCATCCTGAGAAACCTTGTGACCATTGCCTTGTCACTGAGAATCTCAGCACTGCTTTGTTCCAGACTTACTATTCTCCCAAGGCAACTGGTCACCAAAGGAAGATTCAACTCATCTGGTCTAGTGCTCAACAATTCTGGCGGCCTGGTCTCCACGCTGATTTAACCACCTTTGTAGCCACTTGTTCCGTGTGTGCTCAGAGTAAAACACCACAACACCTTCCAGTGGGTCTTATACAACCCATACCCAATTGGGGGTACTGTCAGGACTGGGCTCTGAGCAGCTCTCTTCTCTGTGCTCAGGCTGCTCAGCCTACAGCCAGCCCCTGCCGGCTATTCAAACTGCCTTGTTCATTCCTTTTGTGCCTTCGCCTTGGTCAACATATCTGGAGATTCTCTGCTTTGTTCCTGTGAAAGACTTTGCTCATCTGACGTCCCTTCTGGTTCCTGATCCTGTTCTTCTGCCTCCAACTTCGCTGATCTCTGGTTTCCTGATTACTGGCTTATCTGACTACTCACATTGGCTTCCGATCCATGGCTATGTTTTGACTGCGTTCACTGATCTGTACCATTTTAATTTCAATAAGTTTTTATTATTTTTTTCACATAAAATAGAATACAAAACATATTGTGGGTATAACGAGCAGTATCTACTGCCAACAGTACAAAACCGACATGGTTCATTGTTTGAAATATGTAACTAGTTACATTCTAGTCCTCAATATGCTTGTCAACAAATAAAATGAACAGTAAGAGAGAGAAGAGTTAAACAACATAAAACATGAAAAGAAAAGTTGTGAGTGTCAGTTAACCGAATCTAATGGTAAAGTCTCCAGTTTTTAAGATTTTAGATACAAACCTATCTCATCAACCGTAATTCCTACTTATCGGAAATATTTGATCCTCTGTACTGTGAATACCACGTCTTCCAGGGACTCCAGACTTCACTGACTGTCAGGTGTTTACCAGTGCTACATGCAAATTGTATCTCATATGTACCATGTGTGTTTAATATTTGCAAAGTTTTTGCCAGGTTAGGAGGTGTTCTGTCTCTCCAATGCCTGACTAATGTAAGTCGAGCTGCTAGGAGGATATGAGAAACTATTGTTCTCATTTTTGTTGGAATTAAATCTATACCAAGTAAAAGAAGTACCAGGAGTGAATTTTGATAATGGGTATGGGGTGAGGTACCAGCACAACTGAATTTTTTGGTGCAGTTCCCATAGATTGACACTTCTTGTAGCTGCAAATGTAACACTGAGTGCTTTCTCCCATTGGCTCATGTTGTATTCCTTACCCAAGTCTTTTTTGCCAGGCCTGGATGTTAGGTGTTTTACTGAATATTTGCTGTTCTGAAGGCAATTATATATTAGTTATGTACCTTTAGTTTTTGTTGTGTTGGATGTATAGAATAATGCCCTGTACACACGATCAGACATTGATCGGACATTCCAACAACAAAATCCATGGATTTTTTCTGACGGATGTTGGCTCAAACTTGTTTTGCATACACATGGTCGAACAAAGTTGTCAGAAAATCCGATCATTCTGAACGCGGTGACATAAAATATGTACGCCAGGACTATAAATGGGGCAGTAGCCAGTAGTCTAATTTATTCTGAGCATGCATTGCACTTTGTGCGTCCGAATTGCCCACACACAGTTGGAATTTACGCGAACGGATTTTATTGTCGGAAAATGTTATAGCCTGCTCTCAAACTTTCTGTGTTGGAAATTCCGATGGAAAAAGTCCAATGGAGCCCACACATGGTCGGAATTTTAGACAACGAGCTCCGATCGCACATATTCCGTTGGAATATCCGACCGTGTGTACAGGGCATAAGACTAACTGCCAGGGTAGGTATGTAATTAGTTATGTTTCGGGAGATGGGATATTTGGATATATTTATAGAATTCTGATTGAGGGATAGAATATTCCAGTTGTATTGATCGAAACGTTTTAATTGCTGGGCCTACAAATAAGTCTTCCAAGTGGAGCGTTCTAGAAGTGCTCCAATTGGTTAAGGATATGTTGGGAATTAGGAGTGATAGAGCTGTTATTGGGAATTTGAGTGGTGTAAGTAACCCATGGGAAAATTGTATTTTTGGAGATATTTCCAAGCCTCTATGGAGGCCTGTACTGTGGGCACTACTGTGGGAGGGGTGGGTGAGCAGAAGATGCTGGTTATAAGATAGTTATATAGGTTCCCCCCGTGACCTGGTATCGTTCAAGTTCGCCCCATAATGTGGTGTGGTATGTGGTTAGTTGGGCTAATATGATAGCTGCGTAGTAGTCTTTTATGTGTGTGAGACCTATACCTCCCACCTTTTTAGCCTGGGTGAGCCTGCTAAAAGCACAGCACGCTTTTCTCCACCTCCATAAATATCTGTTTATTAGTGATTGTGTCTGTGAGAAAAAAGAATTTGGGACTGGAATGGGCAGTGTTCTAAATAAATCTAGAAGCTGTCGAATAATTTGCATTTTGAATGCAGCCAGCCTATCTGTCCAGGATAATTTGTGTTTCCCTAAGTTATCCAGTTTGGAGTGTATGGAGTGAAGAAAGTTTAGATAGTTTTCTTTGACTAACATCGGTTACTTGGGGGGTAAGGGTGATACCCAGGTATGTTATACCCTTGTCTTTCCAAGTATAGGGGAATTTGTTGTTGATACTATTCTTTACCTCATTTGATAGACCCAGCCCTAGTAGATATGATTTGGATTCATTAACTTTATAGTAGGATAATGAGTTAAACAGTTGCAGTGCTTGATGTACCAAAGCCAGGGACGATGAGACATTGGTGAGCATCAAGATTATATCATCAGCGAACAAGCTGTTGGTATGTATCCTGCCGTTTATTGTGAAACCTGTAATATCCAGGTGTTGGCGAATGTATGCGGCCATAGGCTCCATGAGCAAATTCAAAATAAATGGAGATAATGGACACCCTTGACGAGTACCATTTGTTATTGTGAAGGGAGTTGAGAGCAAACCCGACATACAGGTAATACTCGAAAAATTAGAATATCATGCAAAAGTTCATTTATTTCACTAATGCAACTTAAAAGGTGGAATTAATATATGAGATAGACTCATTACATGCAAAGCAAGATAGTTCAAGCCACGATTTGTCATAATTGTGATGATTATGGCTTATAGCTCATGGAAACCCCAAATCCACAATCTCAGGAAATTAGAATATTGTGAAAAGGTGCAATATTCAAGGTTCAAAGTGTCCCACTTTAATCGGCTGATTAAGCCATAACACTTGCAAAGGGTTCCTGAGCCTTTAAATGGTCTCTGTCTGGTTCAGTAGGAATCACAATCATGGGAAAGACTGCTGACCTGACAGTTGTGCAGAAAACCTTCATTGACACCCTCCATAAGGAGGGAAAGCCTCAAAAGATAATTGCAAAAGAAGTTGGATGTTCCCAAAGTGCTGTATCAAAGCACATTAATAGAAAGTTATGTGGAAGAGAAAAGTGTGGAAGAAAAAGGTGCACAAGCAGCAGGGATGACCGCAGCCTGGAGAGGATTGTCAGGAAAAGGCCATTCAAAAGTGTTGGGGATTTTCACAAGGAGTGGACTGAGGCTGGAGTCAGTGCATCAAGAGCCACCACACACAGATGGATCCTGGACATGGGCTTCAAATGTCGTATTCCTCTTGTCAAGCCACTCCTGAAAAACAAACAATGTCAGAAGCGTCTTACCTGGGCTAAAGAAAAACAGACCTGGTCTGTTGCTCAGTGGTCCAAAGTCCTCTTTTCTGATGAGAGCAAATTTTACATCTCATTTGGAAATCAAGGACCCAGAGTATGAAGGAAGAATAGAGAGGCACACACTGCAAGGTGCTTGAAGTCCAGTGTGATGTTTCCACAGTCTGTGTTGATTTGGGGAGCCATGTCATCTGCTGGTGTTGGTCCACTGTGCTTCATTAAGTCCAGGGTCAACGCAGCCATCTACAAGTAGATTTTGGAGCACTTCATGCTTCTTTCTGCAGACGAGCTCTATGGGGATGCTGACTTCATTTTCCAGCAGGACTTGGCACCTGTCCATACTGCAAAAAGCACCAAAACCTGGTTCAATGACCGTGGGATTACTGTGCTTGATTGCCCAGCAAACTCGCCTGACCTGAACCCCATAGAGAATCTATGGGGCATTGCCAAGAGAAAGATGAGAGACATGAGACTGAACAATGCAGATGAGCTGAAGCTGCTATTAAAGCATCCTGGTCTTCCATAACACCTCAGCAGTGCCACAGGTTGATAGCTTCCATGCCACGCCGCATTGAAGCAGTAATTGCAGCAAAAGGGGCCCAAACCAAGTACTGAGTTCATATGCATGCTTATACTTTTCAGAGGTCCGATATTGTTCTATGAACAATCCTTGTTTTATTAATTGTGAATAAATACTAAATAATTCCGCACCAAATAGAAATAATGTTAACCAAAAAAAATATTATATGAGTGAAGCAGCTACACCCTGAGCAAAAAATGAAAAAATTCCATAAATGCATAAATGTGAAACAAAGGGGGGTTGGGGAGCGCTAAATAATTGACAAAAAAATTTAAATACATATATACCAAAGGAATCCTTAAAATGTGAATAAATTCAAATGAAAAAATACCAGCCTGCCCATATATATAAACTTGAGTGAACAAAATTCATAAACCTGAATGCCAGTGAACAATAATAATTGTGCAATCGTGACATGTGATGTCAAAAAAATATATTATATAATAATTATATATCAAATATAAATTAGCATCAATAACAAAGTCCATCCAAAATTGGTGTAAGATCCTGATGTAAATCTCGATAACAAAAACGTGAGCAGCAAAATCCCTTCACCATCACTGAAAAAAATACACCAATGTGCTCATGGAAATGGATGTCCGCTTACCAGATGAAGTTGACCAATTTAATTAAAAAAAGGTCAAATAGGCTTTAGCAAGATATTGCTTGCTGCAATGAAGAAAAATATACCAGACTCTTGTCCTCACATCACAGGGTCTCACGCATGGGATATAAAATAGATGGAGAGGAACCGAACATAGTGTAATACCATTTATTAGGAATAAAAGTAAAAACAGAACATAGCCAAATGGCTACTCACATAGCAGGTGCCATCGCCCGGCACTGAGGCTAGAAAGCGTAACTAGGGATGGAAAATCCGATCTATGGGAGAAGTTTCCCGGATAATCACGGCAGCGGCGTGCGTTCCACCCTCGACGGACAGACGAACCACGGAGGCCGGAAGTGATGTAATTGCGTGACCAAGTACCGCCTCGACGTACGTTTCGTTTTACACGTCTTCAGGAAGCGTACTTGGTCACTATGGAGACAGTTTAAATAGAGTATAAAATTTGCATAAAAAGGAGGGGTTGAATGCTTCACAGCCTCAGTGCCGTTCATAGAACACCGTACATCCGTCTCTAATAGCAGTTTGATTGACAAAGGTAGATTCGCTTCAACAAAATCATTTACACAATATGAATAATTGTATATATTATTACTGATGGAAAACAAGTTTCAATAATGAAACTGGAATGAAGAATATTCCGCCAATGCCTAACTATGAAAAATGAGACAAAAAAAAAAAATAGATAATAAAAACTTTTATATATTCACTAATCATAGTGAGTATAACTCAATATGAATTAAGAATATACAACCGGCTAAAAAAGACTAGAGCCCAACAGTATATAGAAACAATGCTGTGTATCAAAAAAATATTAAATTATATAATGGATAAAAAATGGAAAAAAATAAATAAAAAATATAAATAAAGTAAAAATTTTTTTTTTTTTAATAAAAGATATTAAATAAAAATAAAAGAATAAAAAAATTATTAATTAATTAATTAATTGAATAATAATCAAATTATCAAATCAATAATTAATATTTTAAAATGGTGAACATAAATTTTAAATTTAAAACCATATTCAAAAGACAAAAAAATAAAATCAGAAAAAATTGATTAATTATGTCTAAAAAGAAAACCAGCATAAACCTAATCATTAGTCAAAAAACAATTTAAATCCAGTTCAATATTCAGGCCCTGCGGCTGCATCGTTTGTAAACGGTACAGCCACTGGGTCTCATTCTGAGAAACAGCCTTTTTAAGGTCAGTACCTCTCCAGTTGGGGGTGATCTTATCTATACCATAAAAAGTAAGTAATCGAGGGTCTCTATTATGGACCATACGGAAGTGCCGTGATACACTATGGTTTAGATAACCTTTAGAAATATTGGCTACATGTTCGTTAATACGAACTCTCAATTTGCGGGTGGTACGACCTACATATTGGATTGAACAGGGGCACTCCAACACATAAGTAACATAGCTAGAGTTGTATGTAATCAGAAGTTTTATGGAGAATTCTTGTCGGGTAACCTTGGAGTGAAATTTGGAAATCTTTTTCCCTGCTCTATTTGTGGTACGGCAGGCCTTGCATCTGGTGCAATAATAAAAGCCTGATCCATCCAAAAAGGTAGACAGTTTTTTTGGGGGGTCAGGCACATTTGGGGCTATCATATTCCTAAGTCCTGGTGCGCGTCTATAAATAAACTTTGGTTTGGGGGGAGTAGATTCTGTAAATCTCTGTCCTTACAAAGTATGGGCCAGTATTTGTGAAATATTTTTTCCACACCCCTGTATTGGCGATGGAAACCTGATATAAATGGAATGTCCCCCAAAAAGGGGGCTTTTTCCTTGGGGACTAAAAGGGAATCTCTATTCATGGCCAAAACTTGGTTTTTGGTTTTTAAAAGATTTTTGAGGGGATAACCCTTCTCCTGAAACCTTTGAGTAAGGATCTCAGATTGTGCATGGTAATCAGTAATATCATCACAATTTCTCCTAATGCACATATACTGACCCTTGGGGACGGCTCCTAACCATTGTGGATGGTGACAGCTGTTTACTGGCACAAATCCATTACGGTCAGTGGCCTTGAAAAATGTTTTGGAAACCAGCCTATTCCCTTGTTTGGTTAAAGTAAGATCTAAATAATTGATAGTATCCCAACTAAACTCAGCAGTAAACTTAAGTCCATAGGTGTTGTCATTCAGACTCAGAAGAAAATCTTGAAAGTCCGATATAGTGCCCTCCCACAAAAGAATGACGTCATCAATGTACCTTTTATAGTACCTTAATGATTTGTTAGGTTGATGGTAAATGGTTTCATGTTCCCATTTATTGAGCACTATATTTGCTAACTTAAATTACTGCAAATTGAATTTTTAGTCGAAGGACTAAAATTGGCTATGGGGAATAACTATTTCTGGGCACACCACCAGTTTTACAATCAGGTCAAAGGAGTTGCCATGGGGGCTAGGTATGCCCCCAGTGTAGCAAATATAGTGCTCAATAAATGGGAACATGAAACCATTTACCATCAACCTAACAAATCATTAAGGTACTATAAAAGGTACATTGATGACGTCATTCTTTTGTGGGAGGGCACTATATCGGACTTTCAAGATTTTCTTCTGAGTCTGAATGACAACACCTATGGACTTAAGTTTACTGCTGAGTTTAGTTGGGATACTATCAATTATTTAGATCTTGCTTTAACCAAACAAGGGAATAGGCTGGTTTCCAAAACATTTTTCAAGGCCACTGACCGTAATGGATTTGTGCCAGTAAACAGCTGTCACCATCCACAATGGTTAGGAGCCGTCCCCAAGGGTCAGTATATGCGCATTAGGAGAAATTGTGATGATATTACTGATTACCATGCACAATCTGAGATCCTTACTCAAAGGTTTCAGGAGAAGGGTTATCCCCTCAAAAATCTTTTAAAAACCAAAAACCAAGTTTTGGCCATGAATAGAGATTCCCTTTTAGTCCCCAAGGAAAAAGCCCCCTTTTTGGGGGACATTCCATTTATATCAGGTTTCCATTGCCAATACAGGGGTGTGGAAAAAATATTTCACAAATACTGGCCCATACTTTGTAAGGACAGAGATTTACAGAATCTACTCCCCCCCAAACCAACGTTTATTTATAGACGCGCACCAGGACTTAGGAATATGATAGCCCCAAATGTGCCTGACCCCCCAAAAAAAACTGTCTACCTTTTTGGATGGATCAGGCTTTTATTATTGCACCAGATGCAAGGCCTGCCGTACCACAAATAGAGCAGGGAAAAAGATTTCCAAATTTCACTCCAAGGTTACCCGACAAGAATTCTCCATAAAACCTCTGATTACATGCAACTCTAGCTATGTTACTTATGTGTTGGAGTGCCCCTGTTCAATCCAATATGTAGGTCGTACCACCCGCAAATTGAGAGTTCGTATTAACGAACATGTAGCCAATATTTCTAAAGGTTATCTAAACCATAGTGTATCACGGCACTTCCGTATGGTCCATAATAGAGACCCTCGATTACTTACTTTTTATGGTATAGATAAGATCACCCCCAACTGGAGAGGTACTGACCTTAAAAAGGCTGTTTCTCAGAATGAGACCCAGTGGCTGTACCGTTTACAAATGATGCAGCCGCAGGGCCTGAATATTGAACTGGATTTAAATTGTTTTTTGACTAATGATTAGGTTTATGCTGGTTTTCTTTTTAGACATAATTAATCAATTTTTTCTGATTTTATTTTTTTGTCTTTTGAATATGGTTTTAAATTTAAAATTTATGTTCACCATTTTAAAATATTAATTATTGATTTGATAATTTGATTATTATTCAATTAATTAATTAATTAATAATTTTTTTATTCTTTTATTTTTATTTAATATCTTTTATTAAAAAAAAAAATTTTTTTACTTTATTTATATTTTTTATTTATTTTTTTCCATTTTTTATCCACTATATAATTTAATATTTTTTTGATACACAGCATTGTTTCTATATACTGTTGGGCTCTAGTCTTTTTTAGCCGGTTGTATATTCTTAATTCATATTGAGTTATACTCACTATGATTAGTGAATATATAAAAGTTTTTATTATCTATTTTTATTTTTTGTCTCATTTTTCATAGTTAGGCATTGGCGGAATATTCTTCATTCCAGTTTCATTATTGAAACTTGTTTTCCATCAGTAATAATACATACAATTATTCATATTGTGTAAATGATTTTGTTGAAGCGAATCTACCTTTGTCAATCAAACTGCTATTAGAGACGGTTGTACGGTGTTCTATGAACGGCACTGAGGCTGTGAAGCATTCAACCCCTCCTTTTTATGCAAATTTTATACTCTATTTAAACTGTCTCCATAGTGACCAAGTACGCTTCCTGAAGACGTGTAAAACGAAACGTACGTCGAGGCGGTACTTGGTCACGCAATTACATCACTTCCGGCCTCCGTGGTTCGTCTGTCCGTCGAGGGTGGAACGCACGCCGCTGCCGTGATTATCCGGGAAACTTCTCCCATAGATCGGATTTTCCATCCCTAGTTACGCTTTCCAGCCTCAGTGCCGGGCGATGGCACCTGCTATGTGAGTAACCATTTGGCTATGTTCTGTTTTTACTTTTATTCCTAATAAATGGTATTACACTATGTTCGGTTCCTCTCCATCTATTTTATATCCCATGCGTGAGACCCTGTGATGTGAGGACAAGAGTCTGGTATATTTTTCTTCATTGCAGCAAGCAATATCTTGCTAAAGCCTATTTGACCTTTTTTTAATTAAATTGGTCAACTTCATCTGGTAAGCGGACATCCATTTCCATGAGCACATTGGTGTATTTTTTTCAGTGATGGTGAAGGGATTTTGCTGCTCACGTTTTTGTTATCGAGATTTACATCAGGATCTTACACCAATTTTGGATGGACTTTGTTATTGATGCTAATTTATTTTTGATATATAATTATTATATAATATATTTTTTTGACATCACATGTCACGATTGCACAATTATTATTGTTCACTGGCATTCAGGTTTATGAATTTTGTTCACTCAAGTTTATATATATGGGCAGGCTGGTATTTTTTCATTTGAATTTATTCACATTTTAAGGATTCCTTTGGTATATATGTATTTTAATTTTTTTGTCAATTATTTAGCGCTCCCCAACCCCCCTTTGTTTCACTTGTTTTATTAATTGCATGTAATATTCTAATTTTCTGAGATTGTGGATTTGGGTTTTTTATTAGCTGTAAGCCATAATCATCACAATTATGACAAATCATGGCTTGAACTATCTTGCTTTGCATGTAATGAGTCTATCTCATATATTAGTTTCACCTTTTAAGTTGCATTAGTGAAATAAATGAACTTTTGCACTATATTCTAATTTTTCAAGTATCACCTGTATATACCTGGGCTGAAGGGGTGGCATATAATGTCATGATAGCCTGATAGATTTGGCCCCCCAAAGCCGAAACTCCTCAGGACCTGTGCAAGGTATTCCCAATGTATCCATTCTAAGGCCTTCTCTGCATCCAAAGCTAGGAGCAGAGAAGGTGTTCTGGTTCTGTTGGCTAGATGGATACTGTTAATCAGGCATCTGGTAGCGTCAGCTGTTTGGCGGCCTTTTGTAAATCCAGATTGGTCTTGATGTATAAGATGGTAGTAAATTCACCAGTCTGCCTGCGATCATTTTAGTGTAAATCTTCAGGTCATTGTTGAGCAATGAAATGGGACATAAATTTTGGGGCATGTTGGGTTCCTTCCCTGGCTTCAGCAGTGCGACAATCATAGCCTGGAGCATCTCAGAGGGGAAGGAGGAGGAAGAAGCGGCATGGTTGTTTATATCAGTTAAGATTGTGACTAAAGCATTTTTTGAATGTTTTAATATATTCCCCAGTGAAACTGTCTGGGCCAGGTGATTTATTATTGGGTAATGAATCTATAGTTTGGGAGACTCCGAGTTCAGTAAATGGAGCATTTAGAATATTTAGTTGTTATTCCGTAAGATGAGGAATTTTAATTGTTTTAAGAAATGCAGAAATCATAGAGGGCGTGGGTTGGGTGGTATGTGGGTCCTGACTCAAGTTATACAATGCCCCAGTAGAAGAACACTAGTTCGAAACATGTCGGGTACATAGCCTGTTATGCTCTCTATACCACGCTATTCTTTTTATTTTTTGTGATCACGTCATGTACACATCTTGATTGATGGTTTGTACATTTTTTATTTTTGTTTTTTATTGAATAAATATTTTTTATCTTGGATTCATCTGCACCATGTGGAGGCCCTTTTTGTTCTTTTTTCCCCATGATTTGTGCTGTTGATTGGATGTCGGTTTGATGACTACAAACACCTGTCAGCCGGAGTCTCTGCTGTGCAACATCCACCATTGATCCCCTTCGATGCAGACGCAGGTATACACCATCTTACTGCAAAGGTCCCGGTTGGAAAGCCTGTTGGAAACGATCGTCTCATGTTTGATTGACCCACCGCCGTTTGGTGTGTGTGTCCAAGCTTTGGGGTAAAAGTATCCATTCCCTCTGTTGTCTTAGATGCACACCTTTGACTGCTGCGTGGGGAAGCCGATTTTTTACCTTTGTCATCATTAGAAGAAACGTCTTCCATTGCCTTCTCTAATAGACTATACAACACTATATAGAGGAGTTCCTGGATGTGCTTTTGTCCATCATAGACTCTTTTGCTATCTTGATTAACTTGTGCCTTACGTTCACATGCACTTTTAGTATTTGTTTGTGTCATGTATACATGAGTTTATTTATCATCATTCATGCACTCGTCACTTTTAGTGTATGTTTGCACATTTATTACATTGTTTTACCACTTATGATTCATTAGTTGAATACTTACTCCTAAGGTGATCCTGGGGGGTTTTGTATTCCCTAAGCACTGCATTTCATATCATTTATTGACTACTCTACCGCTGGAGGAGCGAATAGCCCCAATAGCAGGAGATTGTTGTTGGGACCTAGAAATCTTGGATAGTAGATGGCCTGTCTTTTCCCCTTACTCATAAAAGGCTAATTTTGTGAAGAAGTGTTTACGCTCTGCAGCGGAGGATCTCAGGCGGTCCAGCGAATCCTGTGCCGACATCCATGCCTCCCTTGTAGAGTTTGATGGATCGGTAATGTAATGTAGTTCAAGCTGTCACACCTGGCTTTCCCCCTTTTCCAGGAGGGCAGAAGAGTTCTGTTTAACCATACTAATTTCCACTATAAAAACCCCTCTAAGAAAGGCCTTAAAAGTCTCCTGTTTTTGTAAGGTGTCAACATATTGATCATGAGAATGAAAAAAAACTATTCATTTGGGTGACCACCCGTTCCTGAGAAGTAAATAGCTGAAGCCAAAAGACATTTCATTTCCATGGAGATTTGGGTAAAGATGTAGGAGGTTGGGCAATCAGCCATAGGGCTAAGTGAGAATGGTCAGATACCCCCTAGGAAAATTTTCCACCCTGGAGGTATGTGACCATGTGGGAGGTACCCACACATTAATCTATCCATGACAGGGAGCCATGGGTCTTAGAGAAACAAGAGAACTGCCTCATGTTTGAATTACAGAGGGGCCATATTATCCATCCACCCCACCTCAATCATCAGACAACTGAGAGTGGTGCCTCTGCCCCCTACAGGTGAAGATAAAGGGGAGTGTCTATCTAATCAGGAAGCCAGGTAGCAGTAAAAGTCACCCATAATTAGGACAGAGATATTGGGTTTGGTGGCCCAGTATGACAGCAACAACTGAAGCACATCCCGTGTGAAAGCAGGAGGAATATAAACACGCGTGTGTCAGGGAAGACATGCTCTCCATGTAAGTGCCCGACATGCACACATGCGCACTAGTGCTTTTACTGTATACTTACACCTGTCACTAATGCTGACATCAGGCAGGCTATTTAAACAGGGCTCCTACAGAGGTTCATTGCTGTTTGGTCTGCAGCTTCTGTGCTGTATCCTGTTTCCTGTGTGACTTCTGATCCTGATCCAGTTACCTGTGATTGTCTGCTGCCTGTCCTGATCCCAGCTTCCCTTTAGACTCTGATCTTGCTTGCTGATTCTGTCTGCTTCTGGTACTACTCAGCTTGTGACCTGACCTCCCTTCTGCCTACCGTCTATGCCTGATCTGCCCGATTGTTACCGGCCCGGCCTATCTGACCCTGCATCTCGCTCATCCAGCCTGCTACAGCTCCCAGCCTGCAAGCCTACATCTGGTACTGCTCTGAGTTGTCAAGCATCGTGTCAGCTCATCTACTATCTGCCCAGTGACCAACACTACTACACGGACTATTGAACTGTTTGCAGGCACTCATACCCCACTGTGCTCCTTTGGCTGCTGTATCATTGCCAGTAGTCCGCAAGCCGGAGTTGTACGAGAGGCCTTCCTCTGCACGTCAGGCTCACATCCCAGGTACGTAACAATATGCTAGTATCATAGTTAGAGTAAACAATTTGCAATGAAGGAAAACAAATTTGCCAGTGGAATCCACAAGGGATTCCAATTCTTGATAAGCCAGGGTTTTATGTATCAGAACACTCACCCCGTGAGAGTAGGCAGAGTGAGTGGAGTGATTTACCCTGCCAATCCAGGAGTATTGTAGACAGCACTCACAGGACAATTGAATAAGGATCTCACAAAGAAAGATAGAAAAGTACAAAAAAGGAAAAGTAAGAAATATACTAGGGACATCAATGATTTTAAAACAGACCAAGTTTTCAAAAGGCAAAGCCAACTTGGACAAATGGATCCCATCTCTACTTACTCCACAACAGAAAAAAATTGTGAGAGTCCACCCACAATACGTCAATACAGAATCTGACTATAACAAAATAGACCCTTTTAGGACTCTTGAGACAGAATTGGAGTTTAAACCCCAAGACACCAGGAAATCAGAACCAACACACCCCATATGAGGCAAATAGAAGATCTCTGTATAATGACCAAACCCCATAAAATGAATGGAAGAAACCACACTATTGGAAGAACAATAGCTGTCCTTTTAATGGGAACAATAATTGGCATAAACCACATTATGACCAAAGAGACACCAGGGGACCACCACGAGAACAAAGAGACAATAGGAGACCACCATATGAACAAAGAGAAAATAGGGGACCACCACATGAACCATATGGACAACTTGGAAGAAGTTCAGCCAATGAATATGGACAGGGAGAAAGAAGAGGTCCACAGCAGAGATACCATCATCCTTATGAATGCAGTCCAGTACGACATATAACTATTACGCCCCTCTGAGAAATCAACATGAAGAAGAGAGATATGATAGACATCACCAAATACAACACCTTGATTCAGACTACAATAGGTCTTTTTTAGATAGAGGCAGGGAAATTACCCATCGAGGAATATAGAGGAAAAAAGGAGCACGAGAAGAAGCCCGGAAAGAAGAGAGGATGCAGAACAGGGAAGAGACAACAAAAGAAAAAGAGAATAAAAGGAGAGGACATCTTTAATCTAAGTGGCCAACCACTCACACAAGAGGAGATTGGGGTACTGGATAAAAGGTTGAAATATGCATTCAAAAATATATAAGAAAACTAAATATCAAAAAATACATTGCAGGCAATCCGATCAAATCCAGACCACCAACAAAAAAATGAGGAAATATTACATAGCACATTTAGAAATAAATCTACTCTTAATCCTCTTGTTAAGGATAATAAACATATTGAGGTTTTTAAAGAAGTGGTTCTACAAGAATTAAAAGACTTGATGATTAAGAAAAAGGTCGAACCAAGCTATATAAAAAGTGGCATTCGGAAACTCACAAAGAGGAAAGACCTGGTCATTCGACCAGCAGATAAGTGAGGAGGGATTGTGAGCAGTATAATGAAAGTATGAATACATTTTTGGAGGATAAAAGCACATACCGCCGAGGAAAGCACCTGAACAAGTAGCCCATCTAGGTCTAAAAAGCAATATTCTCAACAAAAAAGAAGCCAGATTTTTTTATACCAGACTCTTATCGCACACCAATCATATATTCATTGCCGAAGATATACAAAGATAAAGCAAATCCATGTTCTAGGCCAATAGTGAATAATAGATTCACTCACAGCCAGAATGGGCCAATACATTGACAACTATCTGAAACCCGCCGTACAAAATACAAGAGTATCTAAAAGATACCAAACACTTGTTGCAGACTATAGAAGGTGTATCTAAAGAAGGTACCTGGATTATGGCTATGACTTATGTATTGTCACTATATACTATAATATTCCACCACCAAGCCTGTGAAGCTGTCAAATGGGGCCTAAGGGCACATACTACGTTACCTTGCGTTCAAAGAAAATATATCATCAAATGTTTGGACTTCTGTTTGAAGAATAGCTATTTCTAGTATAATCTGAACTATTACCACAAACAGACAGGAGTCGCCATGGGAGCAAAATTTTCTCCTAGCGTAGCAGGCCTATTTATGGCACAGTGGGAAGAAGAAAATGTCTTTAAGAATACACCTGGAAAATTAGCAATATACAAAAGATATATTGATGACATTTTTATCCTATGGAAAGGAGATCAGAACCATTTGGTCCTTTTCTTGGAAAATAAATAAAAATGATAGAAATATCAGATTGTCCTGGGATATTAGCAAAAATATATAAATTTTACAATTTTACCAGTTGTGCCCATGTAGGCCGGGCACTCAGGGGGCTGGAGCTGGGAATCTCTTCCTTCGTATATGCGGAACGCATACAGATATCCCGTGACTCTCTCGCAAAGCTTATAAAATTTCACTCCGTATTTGGCCCTTTTGCTAGGAATGTATTGTTTTATTCCTAGCCGGCCTGAAAAGGGTACCAGGGACTCATCTACACATATATGCTTATCGGGGACATAGAGTTCTGCAAATCGTTGGGAAAAGAAATTAATGAGTGGGCGAATTTTATATAATTTATAGAATTTGGATGATTGCGGAGAGGGCACTGGATGTTGTCACTGAAATGAAGAAAGCTCATTATCATCTCGTATCAGGACCTGGACATTACAGAAGAATAAATGGGCATGTGGTGAATGGAGTGGGTGGACCAATAAGCATGTACTTCATTTTTTTTGTAAGCCCCGTGTTTATGGTGAGGCCCATAAACATTTTGAACTCCTCCAGAGTCAAATCCTTCCACTCGAATGGACGGGCGTATGAAGATTGGGGGTTGTTGGCAATATGCTGCTGGGCATATAAATTGGTCTGGTCCACGATGAGTTGCAGCAAAGTGTTGGGCAAAAATAAAGGTGAAAGGGGGAATTCTTGCTGATCCTGAGTCGGAAGTCAGCCATGTTGGATTGGCAAGACCATCTGGGAGATATGTAGCGGTCCTGGCTCTTGGGGGATGTGGCACTCCAGTGCTGGTAGTTGGAGTTCCTGTGCTGGCATTTGGGCATGATGCTGCGGAAGTGCTGGTATTGGGCATTTATTGTGGCCTTTCGCTGGAGGCAGCTCTGGTACTGGGCCTGGGAATTTGATCCTGGGGTATATTGCTGGTGGCTGCCTGGTTTCCAGAGCGCCATGCTCTTTTAGGAGGGATCCATTCTTCCTCTGATTCATTTGCCGATCCACTACTATCAAATGGTTTAAATGCTGAATTTGTTTCACAATCGGAATTGGCATTTGAATCTGATGAGAATTCCCTGCTGCTCTCCTCAGTCATGGAGAGAATCTGAAATGCCTCCTCACTTGTATAGAATCTTTTGGACATTTTTTTCTGATGGGTTGTGCGACAAGTGACAAATTACGGTTACTGATGGGCGACAGGTGATGTGTGACAGGTGGCGGTCACTGTTGGACGACAGGTGATCGGTGACAGGTGATGGTCACTGATGGGTGACAGGTGACGTGTGACGGTCACTGGTTGGTGACAGGTGACAGGTAATGGGTGACAGTCACTGATGGCAGTCTCAGATGGTGACTAGTGCACTTTATGGGACTGATAGGTGACAGATGAGGGTCACGGATAGGTCACTGATGACGGTCACTGATGGTGGTCACTGATGACGGTCACTGATGATGGTCACTGATGGGTGACAGGCGCACCGCTGACGGCAGTCTCTGACGGTGACAGGTGCACTTTGTGGGCACTGATGGGTGACAGGTGCACTTTGTGGGCACTGATGGGTGACAGGTGCACTTTGTGGCTGTTCACCCCTGTCAGTGATGCGCTGTGTCCCGGGGACACGGCGACACCGACAGAGCAGGGCTGCGTGTCCACGATCGCGTGCATGCCCTGTGTGGGCACTGATGGGTGACAGGTGTACTTTTATAAGCACTGATGTTGTGACTGTTGGGTGACAGCTGTAATTGGGGGGGCGATGTGACAAGTTCACTTTTATTTGTGGTGTTGGTGCAGTACAGTACAAATACAGATCGGTCACTCACTGCTCCTGGCTCTTCTCTCCTCACACTGGTAACAGTGTGTGAGGAGAGAAGAGCCAGTAACAGCTAGTAACTGGTCTTTGTTTACATTTAGTGATCGGCTGTGAACGGATCACAGCCGATCACGTTGTAAACAGTTGCCAGCCATTGGCTGTTTACCCTTGTCGGTGACGAACAGTGTTCCTGAGAACACGCCACCACCGACGTAACCGCGCTGCGTGCTCCCGATCGCGCGCATGCACGGTCTAAAGCGGGAATACCCCTTTGTGATTGGCCGTGACGTAATCACGGCCGATCACATGGTAAACAGCCATGCCCAATGGCTGTTCACCCCTGTCAGTGACGCGCTGTACCCCGGGGACACGGCGACACACGACAGAGCAGAGCTGCGTGTCCGCGATCGCGCGCATGCCCTGTGTGAATCAGCCGCTGTCGTATGATGGCGGCCCAGAGCAAGAGCAGCACTGCTCCGCCGTCATATGACGGTGGGCGGGCACAACAGGTTGGCTGTTTACCCTTGTCGGGGATGAGCAGTGTTCCTGGGAACACGCCACCACTGACGTGACCGCGCTGCGTGCTCCTGATCGCGCGCATGCACGGTCTAAAGCGTAGAATACCCCTTTGTGATCGCCCATGGCGTAATCGTGGCCGATCACATGGTAAACAGCCATGCCCAATGGCTGTTCACCCCTGTCAGTGATGCGCTGTGTCCCGGGGACACGGCGACACCAACAGAGTAGGGCTGCGCATCCACGATCGCGCGTATGCCCTGTGTGAATCAGCCGCCATCATATGACGGCGGCCCAGAACAAGAGCCACACCGCTCCACCGTCATATTACGGTGGGCGGGCGCAACAGGTTGGCTGTTTACCCTTCTCGGTGACCAGCAGTGTTCCTGGGAACACGCCACTACCGACGTGACCGTGCTGCGTGCTCCCGATCACACGTATGCGCGGTCTAAAGGGGGGGATACCCCTTTGTGATCGGCCATGACGTAATCGCGGCCGATCACATGGTAAACAGCCATGCCCAATGGCTGTTTACCCCTGCCGGTGACGCGCTGTGTCCCAGGGACGCGCTGTGTCCCGGGGACACGGCGACACCGACAGAGCAGGGCTGCACGTCCGCAATCGCGCGCCTGCCCTTTGTGAATCAGCCGCCGTCATATGACGGTGGCCCAGAACAAGAGCCGCACCACTCCGCCGTCATATGACGGTGGGCGGGCGCAACAGGTTAAAGGCCAACTAATGCGCCTAAGGCAAAGTTGTACCAACAAAAGTGATTTCCTGGTCCAGGCTAAAAATATGGGACATAGATTTACCAAGAAAGGCTATCATAACTAATTTGTATAAAGATAAATAATAGAATAGCCAAGATGAATCACAATGAATGAAACAGGAGTTACCAACAGATACAGTACCCAATTATCCTTGACAATAATATACAATATAGAAAAAATAGAAAAAATCATAAAGCGACAATGGCATATATTATTGGCCGACAGACAGTTACAAGATGTGCTACCTACCAAACCCAGATTTGTATACAAAAGAGCATAAGGTTGTAAAAAGCGTATTACACTCACCAACAAGAGGATTGACATTTTTTATGGGAAAAGGTTTCTATCCCATTGCTCGGGGAGCACATTGCGGGGGCTTCTTTCTCTAAGTGATTCTTTCTACAAGTGATATGCACTTCAATCTCTGCTTCAAGTTCTGCCTCACCTGATCATTCCTTCTCTGTCTCTTTACAGGTATGTGTCAGCTCAACCACATCTTCCACCGTTAACTGAAATTGGGATCTGCCTGCTGTCTGTGTGTGTGTGTCTTTGGTATGTGTCAGCTCAACCACATCTTCCACCGTTAACTGAAATTGGGATCTGCCTGCTGTCTGTGTGTGTGTGTGTCTTTGGTATGTGGCCTTCTCTATCTGTTGCCCTGTGCGCACAACCATGACATTATTTGTTGCTCTGGACTGTCTTACCTAAGTTTTATGTGTTGATCTTATCTTGGCCTCTTGCTATTCTGACTTTTGAAGCAAAAAGTCCACTTTGATTGTTAGGCATTCTTATAGTCACTCATGATAAATTAACAAACTTCAACCCCACCCTTATACCAGTATAAATTTGAGCATCCTTAAGGGGTGAGCACATTGCTAGGGGCTTCTTTCTCTAAGTGATTCTTTCTACAAGTGATATGCACTTCAATCTCTGCACTTCAGCCATTGCACGAAGCAAACAAATACAGCAATCTGCACTGGAAAGCACCTAACAGACTGCAGGTGACCCTGTCTCTCTAATAGGCTCTCCTTCCGCTCTGTAACATGCACTCTCTACCACTGCTTCTGACACTCCTCTCCTCTCTCCTCAAACTCTCTTACCTTCACCCCCCCCCTCTCCACCCACCTGCTTATACATATCACCCTACCTTCTGTCTTCTCCCTACTACTGCTCCTACCAACTCTCGCTCTTTCTACATCCATACACTGATAAAACCTCCAGTACTCTGAGACATGCCCCTTCACATAAATCACAGTCCCACATTACCTCCCTCGCCCTCCTGCTTCTCCTTATCTCTGGTGACATATCCCCAAACCCTGGGCCACCATCATCTCTCTTTGCCCATTGCTCCCATCCCCCTACACCCTCTGGCAGGAGCCATAACCCACAGAACTTGGTCTCTATTCCTCTTTCCAAAACCAGCCCCCCCTTTTCCTGTGCCCTGTGGAATGCACGTTTTGTCTGCAACAAACTCACGGCCCTTCACGACTTCTTTATCACAAATTCCTTTAACCTACTTGCCATTACTGAAACCTGGCTTCATGAATCGGATACTATTTCTCCTGCTTCCCTCTCCCATGGGGGCCTTCTCTGGACTCACTCCCCCAGACCAAGTGGACGGAAGGGAGGTGGAGTGAGAATCCTTCTAGCCCCATGCAGCACCTATCAGGTTCTTCACCCACCTCCCTCTCTGACACTCTCCTCTTTTGAGGCACATTGCATTCGTCTTTTCTCTCCCATTTCTCTAAGAATTGCTGTCATCTACCGGCCCCCTGGACCAGTATCGGCCTTTCTTCATGACTTCTCTGCCTGGCTACCCTACTTTCTCTCTTCTGAAATCCCCACAATTATTCTTGGGGACTTCAACATCCCTGTCAACACTAACACTACTATTACTTCTAAACATCTCAGTCTAACCTCATCGCTTGACCTGAAGCAATGAATACAGGCTCCTACCCACTCCAACGGCAACACCCTTGACCTTGCCTTCTCCTATCTGTGCACTCCGTGCAACCTTTACAACAATCCACTCCCACTCTCTGATCACCACCTTATTAGTTTTGCTCTCTCCTTGTCTTCCACCTCTTCTCCCTCCAACAGCCTAACAATTACAGGTAGAAACCTTCGCCACCTCAACCCTTCTCTTCTCTACTCTGCTACTGATCACCTCTATGACAAAATCTCACCTCTGTCCTGCTCCAACCTAGCTACTTTCATTTACAACAGCTCACTGTCTTCCTCCCTAGACAAGCTTGCCCCCCTCACTACACGCAGAATTAGACCCCGACTGCTACAACCCTGGCAAACAGATGACACCAGAAGTCTCAGAAAATGTAGCCGCGCTCTTGAGCACCTGTGGAATAAGACTAAGACCCAGGAAGACTTCACACAATATAAATCTGCCCTCCTAAAATACTACTCCTGCCTTCACACTGCCAAACAGACCTACTTTATCACACTCATTAACACCTTCTCATCCAGTCCACGTCAACTCTTCTCTACCTTCAACACTCTACTCTGTCCTCCACTGCCTCCACCCACCAACTCACTCACTGCCCAGGAGATTGCCAATCACTTCAAAACTAAGATTGATACAATTCATGAGGAGATCACCAATGCGCAAAAACCTCCCCCATGCAACACCCCATGTCCACAGATACAATCATTACTTCCCTCATTCAACCCTGCTACTATTACTGAGGTTGCTAAACTTTTATCTAGCATTCATCTAACCACTTGCCCCCTGGATCCTGTTCCCTCGCAAATTCTACGCTCACCCTCTGACTCGATTCTACGCTCTCTAACTCACATTTTCAACCTCTCCCTCTCTTGTGGCATCTTCCCAAACTCTCTAAAACATGCGCTAGTCACCCCTATACTAAAAAAGCCCTCACTGGATACCACCAATCTCAACAACTTACGTCCCATCTCCTTACTCTCCTTCTCCTCCAAACTTCTTGAAAGACTGGTCTACAACCGACTAAGCGACCATAAATAAACTTCTTGATCCCCTTCAGTCCGGTTTTAGCCCTCAACACTCCACGGAAACTGCTCTCCTTAAACTCTCAAATGACCTACTAATGGCTAAAGCCAATGGACACTATTCTGTACTACTTCTCCTGGATCTCTCTGCTGCCTTTGACACAGTGGACCACCCCCTCCTCCTCAAAAAACTCCACTCCTTTGGTCTCCGTGACTGTACTCTTCGCTGGTTCTCATCCTACCTATCCCACCGCTCCTTCAGTGTCACTTACAACTCTACTTCCTCCTCTCCTCTACCTTTTTCCGTTGGGGTCCCCCAAGGTTCTGTTCTTGGACCTCTCCTTTTCTCAATCTACACCACCTCCTTGGGTCAGTTGATTGCCTCCCACGGCTTTAAATATCATCTCTACGCTGATGACACCCAAATCTATCTCTCCACCCCCCAGCTCTCTCCATCTGTCTCCTCACGCATTACCAACTTACTAGCAGACATATCAGCCTGGATGTCACATCACTTTCTCAAACTCAACCTATCCAAAACCGAGCTCATGATATTTCCTCCCTCAGGTGCCACTTCCCCTGATTTCCCTGTCAAGATCAACGGCTCAACTATCAACCCTTCTCCCCACGCCAAGGTCCTAGGTGTAATCCTGGACTCTGAACTAACCTTTCGACCCCACATTCTATCACTATCCAAAGCTTGCCGCCTCAGTCTTCGCAACATCTCCAAGATACGCCCCTTCCTAACCAATGACACCACAAAGCTTCTAATCCACTCCCTGGTCATCTCCCGCCTCGACTACTGCAACTCCCTCCTCATTGGTTTACCTCTAAATAGGCTATCCCCACTTCAGTCCATCATGAACGCTGCTGCCAGGCTCATCCACCACACAAACCGCTCAGCGTCTGCCACACCCCTCTGCCAATCCCTCCATTGGCTGCCACTCAGTCACCGAATTAAATTCAAGATACTAACTATAACTTACAAAGCCATCCACAACCTGGCCCCCAGCTACATCTCTAACCTAGTCACAAAATACCAACCTAATTGTTCTCTTCGCTCCTCCCAAGACCTCCTGCTCTCAAACTCCCTTGTCACCTTATCCCATGCTCGCCTTCAGGACTTCTCCAGAGCCTCCCCCATCCTCTGGAATGCTCTACCCCAATCCGTCCGATTTTCTCCTACTTTATCCACTTTCAGACGATCCCTGAAAACTCATCTCTTCGGAGAAGCCTATCTGGCCCCCACCTAACAACTGTACATTTATCTTCTCAATCAGCACATCACCCATATTTATTACCTCTTGTATCTCTTGACCTTCCCTCTTAGATTGTAAGCTCTAAGGAGCAGGGCCCTCTGATTCCTACTGTATCAAATTGTATTGTATTTGTACTGTCTACCCTCAAGTTGTAAAGTGCTACGTAAACTGTTGGCGCTATATAAATACTGTATAATAATAATAATATCCCTGCAAACATTGTTTTGCATGCACAAAAACTAAACGTCTAAATGAAAAGAAACAGCTTTACATTCACAAGTACAGGGAACACCTTTGAGGTCAAAGACTTTGTATGTTGTAACACAGAAGGGGCTGTCTATGCCTTGAAATGTAGCCGTGGGTTGCAATACATAGGACGTACCAAAAGACCCCTAACAGTACATATCAAAGAACACGTCCAAAATATCCTTAAAGGATACGATAAGCACAGTGTATCTAAGCATTTCCTCTTATGCCACAACAAAGAACCCACTCATTTAAAATTTTGGGGGATAGAACCATATAACAAACACTGGCAGGAAAGCCATAAAGTGAGGACTCTCAGCCAATTAGAGTCAAAATGGATTTTTATATTGGATATTTTTCACCCCGAGGCCTCAGTATTGAATTTGATCTTAATCATTTTCTTTGTGATTTTTAATATTTTTAATATCTATATTTATTTATATATAAGATTTGCTTCTTAGTGTGCCATTTCTGCCTTAAAAGTTGCCCGATACCCCCCTTTTTATTATTACACATTCTAGTAATATATATAACCTTCGTCTATATATTTATTGTTGTCTATTTTTAGTCATATCAAGATGCTATCTCCATTATATAATGAATTGTGTGTAAACTGTCTCTGCAGTACTGTTGACGTCAGTTCTGGTGTCCCCCTCACCCTGATATCCAAACCTAAAGCCCATAGTGTCGTTATTCTGTGATATAAATAAAACTTTATTTTTATTTATATAGGCTTTTGGAACAGCTCCCATTGTGGATCGCCAGTCTCTCTAGATCTCCTATCTTTTTATTGTTTTTTAACCTTTTTAAGTATTTAATCCAATGTCTCTAGTAAAACATCTCCATATCTCCAGCGGACTACTAGAAAATGGCCGCGATATTCGCTATGCAAAAAATCTAAACATGGTCGCTACACTACTTCTCTATCATTGAGCTACAAGAAAATGGCTGCTCATTTGAATGAGCAGCCATTTAATGCTTTAGACTATTTAAAGACATTTCCAGTGCCAGTCTTTATCCACTGATGAAGTCACGTGACCGTGACGATACATGTTGGGACGGACAGGCACCGGAAGTGATGTCAGAATACGAGCTCGCCGCTTGTGGTGTTTTGATTTTAACTTTTAAAGAAATGTGAGTACTCCTTATTTTAACAAATAAAAACATTGTCTTCGAAATACTACACTATCTGGAATTCCCCCTTTCATCTTCCTCCATATTATATATACATCCATTGGGAGAGAAATATTACTGCCTATACCAGATCTGTGCCATTATACTGAGAGTAGGTTATCAAAAAGCCAGCTTCATGAACACCATTGATCTTCACCATTATACATACAGTACACCATTATACATACGCAGTTGCCTCATAACCGTGTACTACTACCTTTAGCATTTTATTGTATGCTTCACTGTTTGGATATTCTTTAACAAATTTTGCGGCAGTTAAAATATTATTTTCATAGTAGCGTGGGAATATATATTTAATTTATCATAGACAGGTCACTGTGTCCTTCATAAGGTGAGTCTCTTGAAGGCCCACAATAGCTGGGTGGAACTTATGTAGGCAGGAGGATATCAATGTCCGTTTCAAGGGATCTTTCACTCCTCGAACATTCCAGGATAGTAAGGGTGTAGAAGACATGGTACATAATATGACGTTAAGTGACAGGAGATATCGTGGTATAAGGGCTGGTCCTCAGCGGTTACATTGCTGAAATCACTGTGATCAACATATAGGCTTGGAGAGAACTATAGCATACTCATGTTGACATGCGGTATATTAGCACACTGGAAAAATACACATATTAAGAGGTACACAGTCTTGCGCAACCACGCATTAACCACTTAAGCCCTGAACCATTTGGCTGGCCAAAGACCAGAGCACTTTTTTGCGATTTGGCACTGCGTCGCTTTAACTGACAATTGCGCGGTCATACGTGGCTCCCAAACAAAATTGACGTCCCTTTTTCCCCACAAATAGAGCTTTCTTTTGGTGGTATTTGATCACCTCTGCGGTTTTTATTTTTTGCGCTATAAACAAAAAATATATAAAAAAATATATAAAAAAACGTTTTTTCCCTCAGTTTAGGCCGATACAAACTCTTCTACATATTTTTAGTAAAAAAAATCGCAATAAGCGTTTATTGATTGGTTTGCGCAAAAGTTATAGTGTCTACAAAATAGGGGATAATTTTATGGCATTTTTATTAATAATTTTATTATTATTATTTATTTTTATCTTGACTGCGACATTATGGTGGACAGATCGGACACTTTTAGCACTATTGTGGGACCATTCACATTTATACAGTGATCAGTGGGATAAAAATGCATGTATTACTGTGTAAATGTGACTGGCAGTGAAGGAGTTAACCACTAGGGGATGCTGTAGGGGTAAGTATGTCCTAGGGAGTGATTCTAACTGTGGGGGATGGGCTATGTGTGACACAATACTGATCACCGCTCCCGATTACAGGGAGCTGTGGTCATTGTCACTAGGCAGAACGGGGAAATGCTTGTTTACATCAGCATTTCCCCATTCTTACTCTTTGTGAGATGATCGCGGGTATCCCCGCAGAGATCAAGTCTGTGGGACCCGCAATCACACTTACGGAGCTCGCAGCGGGCGTGCGGGTGCCCGCAAACCACTTCTTAAAGGGCAACATACAGGTACGTTAATATGCCTGTATGTGCCCTTCTGCAGACGCATATCGGCGTGAGTGTCGGCAACAGGTTAAACATGACTAAGGGTAACAGAGCCATGGAAAGTAGATGCACGTGTCTGATCATCATCACTCCAGCAAATGCAAGGCCTCTCTCTGATCTAAAAGAAAGTTCTGAAAGGATACGTTATTTGCTATTCTAAACATAGCTCCACTTCTCAAAGTCTTTTTTTCTTAAGGCCCCTTTCACACCTACGGAGCATTTATCCGTTTTCCATCCATCTGTTGACGGATGAAAAATGGGCATCAATGCATGTCTATGGAAAAACAGATGACGAATGATCATCTATTTTCATCCGTTTTCATCAGCTTCCATCAACATCCGTTTTTTTGAACGGATGAAAGCCCTATTTTTCATCCATCAAAAGAAGAAAAGCGGATGTAAATTGACAAATGGCCAGGGCAGGGGAAGGGGCAGAGTGTAATGACAGGCTCCTTCACTTGCCAGTGCTGACTGTCACTGTCAGCTTTTAAATGTAATTGCTGGCTTTTTTCCTTTTATTCTGGCGCTGTCATTTTTTTTTGGGTGGGGGGTTGGGGCAGTGAAAGACAGGAGAGGTGAAGAGCAGTACATACAGTGAGGGACTGCATTACAGCTCGGCTATTAAGTATAGAAGAAAAAGCCGACAATTACATTTAAAAGCTGACAGTGACAGTCAGCATCTGCAAGTGAGGGAGCCTGTCTGTACAGACTGCCCCTCACTGTATATACTGATCTTCCCCTGTCCTGCCCCTCTCCTTGCACACACTGCCCCCCCCAAAGAGGATCTGTATATTTCCCGATTCTAGTGCAGAGCCAGAGCTGTCAATAAAAAAAAAAGACATTCCCCAGCGCAGAGAGAGAGAATAGAGAAGAGAAGATACAATGTATCTCTACTTATTTTAGATCAAATGAATCAACTTCTGTCTGTAGATGAGCTCAGTTTAACCATTTAAAGACTGAACCTTTTTCTGACATTTGTTGCTTACAAGCTAAAATCATAAATTTTTGCTAGAAAATTACTCAGATGCCCCAGACATTAGATATATATTTTTAGCAGAGACCCTAGAGACGAAAATGATGATCGTTGCAATATTTTATGTCACACTGTATTTGCACAGCGGCCTTTCAAGCACAATTTTTTGGGAAAAAATAAACTTCCATGAATTAAAAAAACTAAACAGTAAAATTAGCCCAATTTTTTTGTAGAATGTGAAAGATAATGTTTTGCCATGAGAATCATGATCTTTATTCTAAGCAAAAAAAAAATTGTGATTCTCATTTTATCCAGAATCGTGCAGCTCTAATGTAAACCAAAATTTTGACTCAAGAGGTTAAGTGGATTTAAAAACTGATAAAAAACTGATGTCAACGGATCCGTTTTTTCTTTGAAAAAACAGGACTGAACTGATGGAACAAACGGAAGGCATGTGTGAAAGGGGCCTAACACTGGGTATCACCCAGTTTTTATTTCTGATCTCCCTATCTCAAATTTAATTCTATTACTTACATATTAATTACATTACAAGAGATTCAATAGAAATTAATTGAGACTTTGAAGGAGGCTCATGATTGTTAAAAGGAGGCTGCTAACAGACATCGCAGATCACCTCCTATCTTTAATGTGGGTCACAAAGTTTGGTTATCTACCAACAATTTGAAGGTTAATGTTCCATTTGCTAAGTTTCAAATGTTTGTGTGACCTTTCCATATTCGTGCTCAAATCAACCTGCCACCTTTTGTTTAAAACTTCCTGACATTATGAAGATTCACCGTGTTTTTCACATATGACCATTCATTGAAAATCTTTTTTTTTCTGCAAGAATTCTTCCACCACCTCCACCTATCGAGGCACAGGGTGAAGAAGAATTTGTGGTTAAAATAATTCTTGATTCCAGGATCTTTAGAAACAAATGACAATATCTGGTTCAATTGGAAGGATAATGACGAGAAGAAATTTCTTGGGAACCTGAGGAGAATGTTTGTTTCCCTAGATTAACAAGAAATGTCCACCAGAAGTTTCCTCACAAACTTGGCCCTAAGACATCCAGGGGACATCCTGGAAGGAAAGAGTACTGTCAGGACCCAGATAGAAACCCAGGATCTCTGTTGCATCTGGCAGTAGCTCTTCTTGCTGAGCCACCTGAGATGCTGGGCAGCTCCCTGCCTGATTCCTTGGACAACGTAACTTTTGTATCTTGTTTCTGCTGAATCTTGAACTCCCTGCTCCTCCTATGAACTTTCTATTTAGGCAAAAGCTTTGCATTTCCTGTTTGTCAGATTACTGTGCTCTCTCCAACAGATGTCTTGCTCTTTTGCATACCTGCAGCTGCCTTTATATTCACTACCACTCATTATCAACCTTTGGCTTGTTCCCCAGATACACTTCTGCTTTATGCCAACCTGCAACCACATGTTACTGAAATTTGTTTATTGACTACACTTCTGCTTGATCCCTGCCTGTTACATCTGCTACCAGACCCCTCGTGGTTAGGTGATCCTGAGGACTGCAACCTGACACTCACATGCAGCAAAACCATTGCCTTCACCAGTGAAGACTGGTTAGTGCTTAGACCCCTTGCCTCACGTGAGCCTCCGTCATCTGCCAGGATGACATGCTTGTGTACTTATCCTGCTGGTCAGTGTAAACAACTCTACTGCTATAGCTATTGGTCTCCGAGTCTGAGTCACAGGCTCCCAACAAGAGAGCTTGAGTATGCCTTCTCTTTATGTCCAGATGCACCATTCATAGAAGCCATACAGCTTATATAAATAAAACAGAACCTATGAATGGAGTGGGCAGCTTCTATAAATGGAGAAGCTGGGCAGAAATGGCAGGCATAGTTGGGGTCTCTTTATGAGAGCCTGTGACAGCCCCTTAGCTGTATTAACTAACTAACTAACTAACTAATATTAGTGCAGCAGGATGGAGTGCATTGACTGAGGAGGATTTCTACTAACAGATGTGGAATTAGCACAAGGGACATATCATACTTACTGTAAATGATGTCCCTTTTGCTGATTTTTCTGCTTTTATTTAGCCACAGCTAGCTAATACATAGCATAGTGATCTGCTTTTAATAGTGTGTGCTTTTAATTTCTTGAAATACTAACTTTGTTTGAGATATAGATTTCTTGAGTGTATTGTAAAATGTTTAATTTTGATTTGTACATGAAAGTGTTTGGCTTTCATGTACTAGTGAATCAGATTGGATAAGAGCCAATCAACTTTAACTTTAAGTGTGTACTTAAATTAAGATGATTATAACAAATAAATTACAGCTTTGGTAAGCATTTCCTTGAATAACTCCCAAATTAAAAAAAAAAAAAAAAAAACATTTACAAGACTGTACAAGTCTTTATTGCCATACTTGTTTTGGATTAGTGTCTAAAAATTATTTTGGTAAGAGGTCAGTGTTAAAGCCAGGAATTTATTATTTTTGGCACATACCAGTAATGGCTGCCTCCATATTTATCTTGACGGGTTTTCTTTAAAGAAAAGTGTAAAGTGGTACATTATGCTTCTGAGTGTAAGACTGGATTGACAGGTTGTGTTGTTAAAATGAGTGCAGTTTTGTACAATGTTAATGTGCTGAGTTTTTGTACATTTATATGTATTTATATGAAACACATGTTTTTAAAGAACACTAACCTGCATTTTGTAGTTGTTTTCTTTGATTGTATTTTCTTTCTTCACAATTACATTTTATTGAAAGCATGACAGAGCACAAAACTACAACGTTGTCACCATAGGTGTGCACAGCCTATTGTATTAGGGTGTGCACCCCAAAGCTCAAACACACATGCCTTTCTCTGCAGCGTCTGCTGCACTGGACAATGAATGAAAAGGAAGTGCTCTTTGCTGAGCAGCTTCCTGTTCATTCACAAACTGAAGCATAGTAATCACCTACTTACTTAGTAAGTAAACTATGCTTCAGCTATGAACACAGTGAGTGATGAGTGTGTTCACTATGCTCATGTTAGAAAAGGAAGGGACCGGTAAATGACATATTGACTAGCCTCTTCCCCTGCTTTCCATCCTAAAACATCCTCACAGCAGCCGGGGGAGAGGAGAGGAGGGAAGCCAGCAGCACTGTGGGGGGTGTAACACCAGGGAAAGCCAAGGCAGTAGGTTAGGGTGTGCTCTGGCACACCCCTGCGCACAGGATGTCACATTAACCGCACACATTGATCCAAATAAAGCATATCTGAAGTATACAGTACATTTTGCATATTCTTATTGCTTCAGTCTTACAAAACAGTTACAAAAAGAAAACATTTCTAACAATTTTAAAAAACATTTCTCTCAAAAACAGGAATATAATTATACAAAGGAAATTAAAAGTAGAAATAGAAGGAAAGAAATTGAGAGCCTGTTGGTTGGATACATTAATGAGCCTATCCCCATTACTGATTTTGGTTGTACGGAATTAACAGTTAAGCGAAATGTCTATATGACAAAGAAATCCTTTCACAGGTAGTATCATTTATCTTTGCATCAAGGAGGGGTAATCTTCAGAATATTGGAACAGAAATAATGTTGTCCATGTTTTGTGGAAACAAATTGTAGTGTCATTGGGTATGGCCAATGTTTCCTCCATATTGTATATGTCAAAATGTTGTAAATATAGGGTTAATATCGCTGTCCGTCACCTGAAGAGTGATCCACCACACTGAATCACTTTTCCCAGGTGAGTGTTCAACAGGTGGGTATTATTCACTTCCGTCACCTGAAGAGTGGTCTTCCCAATAGATCACTACTCCCAGTGAGGGATTTGACCAAAAAGTAAATAGTGATGTATCATTAAATATTTCTGGTGATTTATATAAGAAAATATATATATAAGAAAATAATATATATTATACTTATGTGATTAGTATACATGTATTGAGCTATATTAATGCCTGTGACAAACCTAGCCAGGACAGAGGCTGTTGGAGAGGACTAAATGCAAGCTTCTTGCCTTTTGATTATGGGCCCTGGATTTTCAAGGGAACAATACTCTTTATGAGGTGAATTATAAATCCAGTCTGATCTGTACTAATCGGACTCAGTCGTGTATATATGTATATATTGTATGTTGTTTGATTCTGTTGTGGACTCTTTGCCGTGGTCATTTGGGATATGTGTCCCTGTAGAGGGAGGGGGGATTCCTCCAGCAGCCCCCGTTGATAAGACTGATTCATACTGTTGGGACACATCCTGTGAGGAGATGTTGGTGTCATCAACTCCAACTACCTGTCTTGTTCTCTGCTATAATGTTTTTAATGTAAATGAGTTTAGTCTGGCTTACCACAGGTTCTAAGGGTATTCCACACATTTTTGTTTGTTCTAATTAACCCTGTGTTGATGTTTATGGTAATGTGTACCTAGTCTGGGTAAATGATTTAGTAAACTAGCTCATGTTAATTAGTTTACAGTTGTATTGTTAGAGGAGGTTCCAACAGCATATAAAGTCTTGTAATTTTGATTCTAAATAAAATAGTAGTCCATGTTAGCAGTGAAGCAAGTGTCGCCTTGTTTGGTGCTTGGGAGCGTTTGGAATATCTGATATCTGTATCCAGACTACAAGGAAGTGGTATACTGATGGAAGCACTCAAGCGGAGTGAGGGACGTTCTGTGACAATGCCCTTATCCGATTAGCTTTACTATCTGATTTTAACAAAAGTGCTTCATTCCTAGTCATACGTGATAACTTTGGTACACATGAATGGGGATTGGTTATATATAAGAGAATATATAAACGGACCCAAAAAATTGCAAATGAAAAATAAAGGTAATAAAGGTAATAATAATACAAATGAAAGTTCAGTGAAAAATATTTTTCCATTGAGTATTCAAATTGTGAAACCCAATCTTAACAAAATTTCCAGTGACTTTTGTGCTTTCAAAAATAATTTGTGACTAAATTTGACTGCAATTGTGCAATAAATCAGGTGACATCCATGCTCCCCCTTCAGTTCCCCACTCACCCAATTCCTGCACCCCTGTAGGGGTAAACCACATGTAGTGAGTGTTAAGGCAGCTCCCGGACAGTTCACCCCCTCCTTGGCTCAGCAGACGCTGAGGTATTCTGGACATCTCAGTCCATCCGCGGGCTTACCTCCTCAGATAAGATGGAGTTTCCGTAATCACCTCTACATTTCACTGTGGGATATCCTCATAGACGAAAGAGACGGCACTCATAGCGTAAATCCGAAAGGTAGTTTATTTAAAAAAGTTAAAAGGCAAAAAACTTGACACAGTCAAGTATAACTGGCATATCCTGGTTGTAAACCGTAAGCTCCAGACCAGCATGCGTTCATTGGGCCATAGCTTCGCAACTGGAAGTGACGTGAGTGCATACCATGCTCTGCCTTTTGCGTTTCACCATAGGGTGATGATGAAATGTGTAAGGTGGAGCTTAGCATGGAGGAGAACATGGCTCTTGTCAGTGGGTATGTGATCTTCTGAAGGGGTGGCTCTGGTTTGGGGGATCATGTGTCCTGCTTTCTGGTATCCACCCATTTGCCCAGATTGGCCACCTGGTGTGGGCATTTGCCCATCTCTGGTGTGGTCTCACATTGAGCACTGAGCATGTGTGCATGCTTAGCTGAGGATCAGGCCTGGTAATGTCATACTCTGCCCCTTTTGTGAGCCGAGGGGCGTGCTAGCTCAGAGCAGCTTAAATGGGACACCTGTGAGTCACAGTACAGGTGTAGGGTGGATATGCTATGGAGAGACTTTCAGAGAGGTGAGTGGAAATAGGCTTCCTGTGTTTGATTGGAACAATATATTTCTGTCTTTGGCCACTGCTTTTTTGCATCCTTATATGCTGTTTATTTCAGTTCCTGTGTTGGGACCAGCGTTTATGCATTTTGTTTGTTGGCTGGTCAGCATTTAAAGGATCCATTAGCTGGTAGAAGCTGCATTTGATATGCTTGACACCTTTGTCTCACTCCTCTCTCTTCACAAATCCGCTTACGTAATATTCTCTACTTTCTAACAGAGATTGGTAAGATTGGGGAGAGTTAACCCTTTCTTCTGGGAGGATATTATACTCCAATATGGTTTTGAGGATGTTTTATTTTTGTTTTTTCAGTTGTTATCATTTTTGCTGCTCCCATGTCCACCGAGTGAGGGTTTCGGCCCCCTGGTGCATTTCTGGCGGTGCATGAGCATCCTTCAACGATTCTGGGTAGGTGGTTTTGAAAGGGTTATCAGTCAGGCATTTTCTGTGACTCACATTAACATGCATTCATATTGTATGTTTTAATTATATAGAATCCAACATGCATGTATATATTCTGCTGTGGAGATTTTAATGTGCTCCCTAAACTCCTGAAAAAGCGGCAATAGACCATGAAACATGTAGAGATGTGAACTTTGCTGTCCATGCATTATCCCTCTGCATTTTCAGCATAATGACTGACCCTATTATTTACATCTTGTGATCCATGATCATAAAGAGAAACTCATGTCAGCTTTTGGGAGCTGATATGTATAATTTTGTGTGTTTTTAACTCATTTGAATTTTGTATTAATAAAGAAATGTATGCATACTTTTACTTATTGGACTATGTGTAATCTAGGATGGTACCAACAAAATCCAAAAGCTCTCCTTCACTCTTTTTTTATAATCTGCCTGTCAATTCCAGTCCATGAATCTGGCAATATGGGAAGTGTACTAGTATTGTTTGAAATCTGGGAGACCGATACCTCCCTTTACCTTAGATTTTGTGATCATTTGAAATGTATTACCGGTATGTGGTTGTCTGCAAGCCCAAACAAATTTAGATTGAAGGGATTGTAGGCAAATAAAGAAACTGGAGAGTATTATAAGGGGGGGGGACCTTGCATAAAGTATGAGAGTCTGAGAAGAATCGTCATCTTGAGGTTGGCAGTACTGCTGAACCAGGAAAAGTTTTTAAAGGTCCACTTTTTAAGATCTCCTTCTACAGCTTTGAACAAAGGTATAAAGTTGTGGTCAAGCAAGGTTTGACAACCAACAACCTAAATATTTTAAAGCTTTAGGTTCCCACTTAAATCTTGTTGCATGGCAGTTAGAGTGTCCATGAGTAAAGAAAGAGTCAGAGCCTCCGTTTGCTGTAATTAATTTTTAAATTTGATATATAACTAAAGTTTGTAAATTCTGAAAGCAAATTGGAAAGAGTGGTATGAGGATGAGTTATGAAAAACAGCACATCCTCAGCGTTTGCTGCAGACTTATACTCTTTACCATTCACAACAAGACCATAAATGGAGGTGTTGAGATTGGTCATCCTTATAAATACCGTAGTTCTAATGTAATAATAAACAGCAAAGGAGATAAAGGGTAACTTTGCCTAGTAGTATTTCTGCTTCAAATATAGCACCATTAACTTGATTCTAGAAGTGGGACTGTAGTAAGTATTTGTCATGTGGAATTTAAAAAAAGTATAATCCTTTATCGTTGGGTGTATTGTGCACCAAGCGTCTACTTACAATAGAGAGT